>CM039673.1:194577995-195177995 GCA_022496015.1 Hordeum marinum | reverse complement strand
GTTGTCAGCAAAGTATATGCACCAGCTTCTACCTTCAAGGCTCATGAGACTGCCAGAGCAACATTGTCTATTGAGATCCCCAAGAGAGCTATCCCTAAGAAGGCAGGAGAGACAAAGGTTAGGAAGAGGATCATCCATGTGACTGGAAGGCCTACCTCCATGTTTGAGGATCCAGAAGAAGCTGCTGCTGCTGAGGAAGAGGAGGTTGAGCTAGCTACAAAGGCTCCTCCCAAGAAGAAGGCAAAGAAGTTGATGTCTGATGCTATGCCTAAGACCAGAACATCCAAGAAGGCTGCTAAGAAGCCCAAGAGGACAACTAGGCAGATTCTAGGTTCTGAGAAGAACAAAGTAACTGCTTCCAGAGTTGATGATGTGGATGACTTGACAACACTGATGAAGCTTAGACCACACCTCCCAGTTCATAATGCCAGCTACCCACTAGCTGAGGACATGAAGAAGAGGAAGGATTCTGGATTGAGGGCATGGAGAGCAATAGATCTTTATGACTAGAGAAAGAAGGCTATTGTGGACTACAGATTCTATACCAGAGAGTAGCAGGACTTCTATGACACTGTGCTCTTTGACAAGAGTCCAGCTGTCAGTGATATGCGGTACGTTGATTGGAAGTTCATCAAGGAGAATGAGGACTACTTTCCAAGTGTCTAGGACAACTTCCGTTGCATAGGTCTGGATGAGTTCGTTGGCAGAGAACTCACAGCATGGAATGATGAAATGATAATGGAGTTCTACTCCACTGCACACTTCTACGAAGATGGTAGAATTGTGTGGATGACTAAAGGTGCAAGATATGAATCAACTACTGAGGAATGGGTAGATATCTTAGGAGTTCTTGAAGCACAGGATGGTGACCTGGATGTGTACTCAGATCTCGAGGACAATGTTGTGGTGATGGATACTGATCACCCCACCTCAGCTGCAGCTCAGGCAGAGGCAAAGGCAGCTAGAGCCACTAGTCCCACGATCCAGGAATGAGCGAACGGATCTGTTGATTGCATCAGTCCAGGGCATGCAAAAGGACATTAAGGGGATTCTGGACAACCAGAATAGTCTTCTCAGGATATTTGACACTAGAATCAAGACCCTTGCAGATAAGGTGGACGAGCTGACGAAGATAGTCACAAAACTTTAGCATGAAGTTGACTCTGTGAACATCCCTCGGGTCACTTCTACTTCAGATGACGATGATGATGATGATGAGGATGAATCACCTCTAGGGCCAAGCACTCAGTTCACTACTCAGGCCAGATCAGCCACCGTGCTAGCTCCAACAGCTCCATCAGCTGCATTAACTTTAGCTCCATTAGTGACCACTCTAGCTCCATCCACGACATCTGCAGAGATCTTCGCTGATGTTGTCATGTTAACTCCTTCATCAAAAACCGGAGGAGATATGCCCAAGAACGCTTAGATGTATGCCTTTGAACTTTTTGGTGACTTGTTGCCAAAGGGGGAGATGTGTATATAGATCTTTAGGCTTCGAGCGAGAGAGCGATTTGGGTTTTATTGCTTTTCAAAAACAGTTCGTTCTTTTGGTGTGATGATAGATACTTTTGTGTTTGTGTTATGCTACTATGTTATGATATGTGTGATGCAACTATTTCCTATCATCTTAATGCTCATGAGATGACCATTCACTATAGTTTCATTGTGTTATGCATTTTTATTCCTTCTAATTATTCTCGCACACCACCAAGTTGTATGTGACATGGAAGAAGTGCCCCATATGCCTAATCGATTGTGCATTTGCATTCAAATGTAAATTCAAAATAATGCACAAATTTAGGGGGAGCTCTTGCTTATCACATACCTCTCAAAGCGACGATTATATTCAATGAATTTATCATATGTCGAAGCTTTGATCTATATGTTGTCATCAATTACCAAAAAGGGGGAGATTGAAAGCACATTTGCTCCCTTGTTGGTTTTGGTAATTAATAACAACATATAAGTCATTGAACTAATGTTTCCACCAAGTATATTTCAGGAAATGTTCAATGATAGGATAGGAAATAGGAGATTGTGGAGATACCCCAAGATGCAAGGAAATAGGTTGGTCATGCTACAAGCAAGAGGACTCTACATTTTATATTTTTGAGAAATCACTTTGAGTCCATAGGAAAGCCAATACTATTAAAAGGGGGTAAGGTTTTGTTGGTGAAGAATATGCTCAAACGTGCAAAAGTGATAGTTGCCAAAAACATCCACAAACTCTCCCACCAAAGTCTGTTCTATACCCAACACTCAAAATCGGTGCAACCAACTTTCCCACTTTGCTGCCACCGATTCCAGCACCTAGACTGACTCAAGCCAAACCCTAGCCACTTCGGTGCAACCGATTCCATACCGGTGCCACCGAGTTTAGGTTGCCAACTTTCTATTACGCAAATTCACATTTTCGGTCCCACCGAGAATGTTGGATCGGCGTCACAGAGATGAAATCTGACCGTTCGTCACCTTATCATTGCAACCGAGTTTCCTATATCGGTCTCACTAAGATTCAAAAGTTGCCACCTTTTGGTCACTTCGGTACCACCGAGACTAACACATCGGTGTCACCGAGTTGGTCATTTTGTGTGTAACGGTTGGATTTTTGGGGATGCCTATATATACCCCTTCACCACCACCTACTCGAGAGAGAATCACTCAGGACTATTCCATACCTATCCTATCAGATTTTCTGAGAGAGAACCACCTACCCTTGTGTTGAGGTCAAGATCTTCCACTCCAATCATATGGATCTTGATTTCTAGCCTCCCTAAGCTGCTTTCCACCAATCCCATTTCTTCTACCAAGTCAAACCTGTGAGAGAGAGTTTGTGTGTTGAGGAGTCTATCATCTTTAAGCACAAGAGCAAGGACTTCATCGTCATTACCGAGCCTATTATCTTTAGGAGGGTGGTGCCTCCTAGATTGGTTAGGTGTTGCTTGGGAGCCTCCTACTTCGTGTTGTGGAGTGAACTAAGAAGTTTGGAAGGGCAAGGAGATCACCTACTTTGTGAAGATCTACCCATAGTGAGGCTAGTCCTTCGTGGAAGGAAGCGGTATGGAATAGTCAAGGTTGCTACTTCGTGGACCCTTTTAGGTGGAGCCCTCTGTGGACTCTCACGACTGTTACCCTCCGTGAGTTGAAGACTCCATAAACGTGGATGTACGATAGCGCCACCTATCGGAACCACGGGAAAAATCATCATGTCTACAATTGCGTTTGATCTTCCTACCCTGTCCCTTCTATACATGCTTGTTGCTACTTTCCGCTGCTATATACTCTTAGACTTGCATGTGGAGGGTGTACTTGACTTGCCATGAAATGCTAAAAATTGTCAACCCTAAAACTTGGTATAGGAAACACTCTTAATTGGTCAAGTAGTCTAATCACCCCCCTCAGGACCTACTTTCGATCCTACACCCGCGTGGAGCTCCACGAAGCTTTCTGACTCCCGGGCTGGGCCTGTTCTAGAGCGCTTCTTCCGCGACATCAGTGCTAGCAAGCTGACCAGGGGATATTAGTGAAGAAGTTCTAGGAACAACACCTGGCGCCCCTCTAGTCTCATTCTAGGCCCTTGTGGGACTATCAGGGCCACAACAACAACCTCAGGCTTCGGTCAGCGTGCATAACCCCCGAGGAACTAAGCAGGGCTGTGGCGACCCTACTCAATGGTGACCCGGGCGGCCTCACTGAGGCCTACGCCCCGCTATACTGTCATGATGACGGGGCCGAGCTAGTCGCCGAGATGCATGTCTTCAATGAACTGGGGCTTCTTCCTGTGGAGGTCCTTGGTTGCCCGGTGATGGTGTCCTCCGGTGACACCTCACATGGGGAGAACTCAGAGAAGACCCCCGCCGACGGCCTGGTAGGGGCGTCTCCCCCGTCGTAGGGCACCCTTCTACGCGAGCTTGAGAATGATGATGATGTTGGTGAAGTTTCTCATGCAGGCTCCTCCCCCATCACCAAGTCCCCTAGAGGGCTTGGATCGGCCCCTTGTGCCGTGTGGTCCGCCTATGTGATGACTCCCCGGAAGCGCGGGGCGGAGGCTTCTCCTATGCGCCCTACCTCCGCGGGCACGATGACCGAAGTGCCGGCCTCGCCCTCGCTCGGACTGCAACCCACAAACGAGGCGAGCGCGCCCACGGCCACTATGGTCCCTTCGGCAACCACCCTCGCAGTCAGTGCCCTGACTCCCCCGCGTGATGGCGCCCTCGCTAAAGTGGGCTTGGGTGCCTATGTCGCCGCTGGAGCAGAGAAGAAGAGGAAGTGGGTCAATGTCGAGGAGTAAGTGGTCTGGCTTGGCTTGGCTCGCATTCTTGTGGCTTGTGCGTTGATTCCCTTCCTTTTGTTATAGTGACCAGGGACGCCACTACGCCGAAGATGAGGAGGAAGAAGGTGGGCGTTAAGCCGAAGGTTACTTCTGACGCGCTGCCTGCCCCCACCAACATGTCATCGCCTGCTGCTGAAGGCGAGGAGGCTCGCGAGTCTGCCTCCATGGTCGTCGTCGCTGAGCCCCATAAGCCCCTAGTGCACGTCGGCGTGGTCGCTCCTGCCCTTGAGAGTACAGTGGTGCTGATGTCTGGGGGGCCAGACCCTAAGGGCCGACCACTTGATGATTCTTCTAGGCCAGTGGTCGCCGAGCGGCCTCTAGGGCCGCCTGCTTCTCGCGTCGTCGCTCTGCCTGGGTCGCCCCCTGTGATCACACAGGGGACTCATCTGGAGGGGCCCTTGATGCCTTCGGCACGCGGTCTCGACATCCTCGACGGGGCCTTCCCTGCTCTGGATCAGGTCCGTGATGCCCTCGGAAGTGTCGGCGATCGCCCCACGACTGGGCGCCTAGAGCTCCTCTCGAGGTGGCTCCAGGCCGTCGCCTCTATCAAGGTGGCTTGGGACCAGGCGAAGGTTGCCTTAGTCAAGAGTAAGGAGGAAGCAGCGACCACCCGGGTAGGGCGTGTAGAGGCACTGATTGAGGCGGCATCTGCTACCAAGCGATGCAAAGAGGAGGAAGCCTGTCTGAAGGCTTCCCATGAGGAGCAGGCCAACTTACGGGGTAGCTTCATCAGCCGGAGGAGGACTTCAGGACCCGCGAGGGCCAACCTCACTGCTCGGGACTCTGAGCTGTCCCAGGTGGTGATTCGCCAGGATGTGGAGTGGGTGCGCCTGTATGTGAAGAGGAAGGAAATCTCTTCAAAGAAGGCACTTCTTGACGCTAGGGAGGGAATCCTTGCCGCGACCGAGGAGAAAAAGGCCGCAGAGCTGTGCGCCTTCCCTGTCGTTGAGCTCAAGCTTCGCCAAGTGCTTCATGCCCTTTACATGGATGGGTTTGCGGAGCCCCTACTGGCTCCACAGAGCGTCTTCGTTGTGCTCGCCTTGAAGCTTGTCGAGGCACTAGAGAGTGCCGTCGTCCAGGTGGAGAGGATCCTACAGAGTGAGTGTCGTGAGCTCTGCTCCGAGGCCACGACACGTGTCTTCACCCATCTTTATCTTTGCGAGCCAGGGTTTGACTATCACATCCTATGATTTTACTCATGACTAAGTTATTATGACTCAAAAATTAGGGCCAACTAAAAATTTGGTGTGCATTTGAATGCTTGACTTGTGTGTTATTTGCTTGCTTGTTTGATTGCTCGCTGGTGCTCTATACTTCATAAAGCATCCTTCTAGCCTCAAGAATTCTTTTCCGTGATCCCAAATCTTCTCCAATGATCATGACATGTGAATAGAACTTACAAATATTTTTTACAAAATATTAGTTTTGCCAAAAAGCATTTATTTAAATTAGGTTTTCAAAAACCCTTGATTTGAGATTTGCACTGCAAGTCCCCAAATTGTGTGGATCCTTTTTCCCCAAATGCTTTATTTGAAGCCCACTATATATAAGATTTACCAAAACCACCAAATATTAATTTCAAAGATTATTTTACTATTTTTTTTAAAGGTTTTTTTCTTAAGGCCAGAAATGGTCTTTTATAGGGAAAAATTATTTAAATTCTTTAGAAATATTTGAGAAAATTTAGGAAAACTCAGTGGACATATATTGTCCATATATAAGAGTTTCAACACATGGTCATGTTAGAAATATTGGACAAAACCCTTCAAAACCATTTCTTCCCATTTCAAGGATTTGAAATATTTCTATAAGTAATATTCTCAAATAAATCCAGGAAAATTCCAGCAGGTCACATATGTCCTATGAGATGATCTAGCCAAGTTTCATCTCAATCCCAATAGTTTTGCTTCACAAAATTATTCCAAAACCCCTTCCGTCCAGAACCAAATTTGAGCAACTTTACATTGTGAAGTTCCTCCTTTTGATCTCAAAACTTGTGGACATGTTCTAATCCCCAAATAATTATGATAAAACATGTGGTGTAACAAGGGGAGCAGATACACTTGTCCAAATCCCCTCAAACTCATTTCTGTTGATTCCAAGAATTTGGTAATATTGCATTGCCAAGTTTCCCCATTGGGCCCCAAAATTTTTGTGCATGTTATAGTCCCAAAATTATGCCACCACATCAAGTGGTGCATCAGGGAGGATAATTTTTCTTAGCTAGATCTAAGCAACTTCATTTGTCCCCATTTCTAGGGTTTGAAACTTTTACATTGGCCACTTCCTCTAAATGTGGTCAAAACTTGTGATCAAGCTTATTTATACCTATTTCTCAATCCTGTTAACTCTCATGTCAATCACAGCAACTTAGCTTGCCCAAAACTCCATCAAACACCTTCTGGCTGAAAACCAAAACTGTTGTTTTCACCTCTTAACTTGTTCTCCTTGGCCCCAAATTTTTACCACACCTCCACCTGACCTCCAGCAACCCCTAGTAGGAACCCCATGACCTCAGATCAATTATTGTGAGGCTAAAAGCCCAAGATTCCTCTCTGGACAAGCATTGGCAGCACCAATTTACCTCCCCTCCCTATTACCTCTCCTCTCCTTGGCCCCCACCTAGCCTATAGAGCATCTCCAGAACCCCAAATGCAAGTGGACAAGGTGGGCATGCCCAGACCACGTGTTGCATGCCATGGCATGCAATATGCACGCTCTGGAGCGTGCTAGATTGTGCCCCGCAATGTAGCCGCCCCTAATCCAAGCCCCCGACAACCTTGGGCTCCTCCAGCACGCCATCGAGCCCCCACCCCCTCGACGTCAGCAAAAAGCCTGTCGGGCGTCCCTCTCCTTCCCTGCCTCTCCTCGCACGCACATGTCGCTGCCCAAGAGCACCAGTGAGCGTGCTCACACGCGCGAGGACCCAACGCTCCCATGCTCCCCCTCTCATCTTCCCTCGACTTAGGACACCTCCACGAAGTCAATGGACATGCCCCGGAGCTCCCCTGTGGCCCATAGCCTCGCATGCGACGCGACTGTGGACGCTGTCCATGGTGAGCTCGCGCCCCGCCTTACAGCTCTTTCCCAAGCCTCCCTCTCGTCCCCCTTCGCTCTCCCTCACTTCTGTGAGCTTCCCCCTACTGTCCATTCCTCCTCCTATGCCCTCCATTTGCTTCCTTAGCCGAAGCTCGCCGGCGGCTTCTTCTCAAAATCGGCCACGGAGACCTCTCCCTTACCCCTTTAGACCTCACAAGAGAGCCCCCTGCACCCCTGCGCTCCGCTCCCGCGCCTCCTAGTCTCCTCCCCGTAGCTGAGGCACCACGCCCAGCTCCACCGATGGTGCCCTCCGCCACGGCCTATGTCCCGCTCGGCCTCGACCTCCCCCAGGGTCCACGACCGCCTAGGAGGGTGCGGCAGGTTGCCCCGAACCCCCGGTGGTTGGAGTGCCACCGGAGGTGGCCGGAGCTGCCGGGGTGGGCGTTGTCCGGTGCTCTCTTGGGCTCCTCTGCCCCTCCCATGTGTTGCCGGAGGTGGGGGAAGACCCTGCCAGCAGGGCCTGCCGGTTAGCGCCTGAGGCCTGCCCCCCCCCCCCCGTTTAAGTGGCCATGCCTCCCGCGGAAGGCGTCTCCACGTGGGGGAAGCGTATTGCACGTAGTACGGCTTCGACATAACCCCTACGCACATCAGCCGAGCCACTGGGCCGGCCCATTTGGCAACACTGCGCCCCGTGCGGTGTTTAGCATCATAGGTGATTTTTTTCCCTTTTCTTATTTATAAATTCCAAAGTCCAAATAAGTTTATTCAAATTCCCACAAGCTTCTAAAAACATATCCTAACCAAATGTGTGCATTTCACATTTTTCCATAATCTTTTCTGTTGTTCAAATTCAAATATTTGAATTTGAACCATGTAGAACCCCACATGCAAAATTCCTAGAACATCCAAATCAAGTCCAAATGGAGTGATTCCTATTTCCACGTTCTCCAAATATCAAGCCTTGTTTATGAGGCCATAGTTAAGATTTTTACCATGCATTGATTCTGCTGGGTCAAATAAATAGCGCCATTTTACATTATCGCCATCCTAGGAAATTCATAAGAAAATCATCCCAACTCTAAAACTAGTGAGACCACTTTCTAATTGTTTCTAAAATCGTGCCCTATTTATTGGGTGCCTCAACTCCTTTTTATAAAAATATTTTCTAGAGACTCCTTGTAGTATCATCATTTCCTCCATTTCCACCATTTAAAAAGCCTCATTGATCCAACTGGAGTAGATCCTCCTTAGATATTTTTATTGCGACCAGAGGTGTCCAAGAAAAAAAAACTCCTATTTATGGAGCACTTTTATTTTTGGCTTGTTGTGTTGCTTATTGCAGTTGTTTCCGGTGATGGTTGACGAAGTAGACGAAGTACTCGGAGTGGACGACAAGCGTGTGAAGACCTCGAAGACTTTGCTGAGCCAGGCAAGTAGCCCTTTTGACCATGTTAATAAACCATTTTTATTACATGTCATATAGCACTTTACTTTTGTTATATTGATCATGTGGAGTATTGACTACTTTGGTGGGTTGCTTCTCATACTTTTTCCATTGACACTTGCATCATGCATGACCCTACCTCCTTGTGAGGGTTATGCGGGTGGGTGTAGATAGGTTGCTTAGTATATGCTACACAAATCGGATGGGGATATGCATGGTGATGGAAGGATTTTTTTTAAAGGATTTCGAAAACCCCATCGAGTGCCACTAATGCCCGGGGGAGATGATGATGTTGAGCTAGGTAACCACTTGAGGAAGAAGTGGTGTATCGGAGCAGGATGTGTGTGTGTGTGTTCGAAACCGGAGGATATAAG
This sequence comes from Hordeum marinum, assembly GCA_022496015.1. Taxonomy (NCBI): domain Eukaryota; kingdom Viridiplantae; phylum Streptophyta; class Magnoliopsida; order Poales; family Poaceae; genus Hordeum; species Hordeum marinum. The sequence goes on along the minus strand of CM039673.1, from coordinate 195,168,802 downwards.
ATTTGTCGACTGTCCCAACCTTACATGTTCAACCATGATACCCCTTATGGGACGGGGCTTTGTTGATTACTATGGTTGGTGCTAGCAGGGAGCCCGCATTACGAGTGGCGAGAGTGAAGTGGTCATTTTCAAAACGGGGCCGTCCAGGAGTGGAAGGCCATGCGCTGTCATTACAGGCACCAGGCACACCATTACGTGCCCTCAAGGATGATACAGGTGATGTATATCATGAGGGATGGCACCAACGAGTGGAATCTTTGTTTATTATCACCGTGGGAAAGGCATTGTGCGGGTGCTTACCTCGGGTATAATATACTGTGAGTCGTGCATGACACGGAAGTTCCCCGAGTCTTGTGGGTAAAGCGCACAACCTCTGCAGAGTGTAAACCTATTCGAATAGCTGTGTCCACCGTCAAGGACAGTTGGGTGGTGCTGCTTATGCCACGTCCAGATGTTTCCTAAAAACTTGGTGTGTGTGGGTGTGTGTGGATGGCATAGAGATGATACTTGAGATAAGACAGATGACTTGACGTGATGACTGAGCATGAGATGTTCAACCCCCCGTTTTATGATGATATCTATAACTTGTTCATATGGATATCTGCCAACTGTTAATGCATGCTTACCTAGTTACTTGATCATGTAATTGCATTCAAAATTAGCTTTCTACAAAATACCTACTTGGTGCTATATCATGCAATGTTATTGGCTTGTTCCAAACATGGGTTGCTTGCAAGTACATTCAAAGTACTCATTGGCTTGCCACTTGTTATTTTATTGGCCAGGCATGAAATATCTGGTTATGATGAAGATTACCTCGGTGACGGACATGTGAGCTAGGACGCTTCCTAGTCAGAATGCCTCTAGGGTTAAGGCAGATGGCATGGGTTCACGCTATCATTGAAGATTTCCGTTGCAATCATATGAAGACTTGGCCATAAAGGCCATAATGGTCCCCACAGAGCTGGTATCAGAGCCATCCTAACTGTAGGAAGCCCTTAGTTAGCATGGACGTTAGTTAGGACAAAACTATTTCTCTAGGCCCTTCAAAATCACTTACAAAACCACTATAATTATCACCTCTCCTAAAATTTCAAAGGAAGCAAAGGTTTTTGCCTTAGCACTTCCACCATTTTTCTCTTAACTCTCCTCGTCTACTTTTTCAAAACTTTGCAAATGGTCGCTACTACCCTTGTGCCCCTGACCAAGGGATTCCTTGTAATCCTCGTGGGTAACCTGGAAGGAACCTCCTTGCCAAACGATTGCCGACATGTCTTGGACATAAGCTGGCGACCCAAGACAAGGAGCTACCAGTGGAAGATACCTTCTCGAAGGATGACGATGTCAAGAATTAGATGATAGTGACACCCCCGACACAGCTCCAGGATGATGCCACCCTGGCCTCCGATGACTAGGGCACAAGGCATGCAATGTCATGATATGCATCGCTAGTGGAGCAACCGTGTCCTTTTCGTTGTTGTATCGGTAACCACCAGTGGATGACAACCTCGCCATTTGGTCCGTGTTACTATAGTGAGCAGGAAAATAGTTCTCTTCATCCCCCGCTCTTGGTGTCGATATTATCATCGATGTGGCCAGCAGGATACAACTCTACCATGCCTTGTTAATGTCATTGCATAAAAGATTGCCTACCTGGATCTCTCAACGCCTTGAAGGACAAGAAGGGATTCGCACGATTATGAAGATACCAGAAGACCCTATCAACGACAGCCATGAGGAACCACCTTCATCGTCAACTCACCAGACCTGAAGTCGTCAAGGACTCTTCAAGCACAAGCAGGATCATTTCAACGAACAACAACAAGATACATAGTGGCACCTGAAGAAGACCCAGAAGACTAAGCACAGTCCTCTCCAAGACATGAAGCAACCACGACTAATGAGTCCGAGAACCACTAGGGTAGGATAGGTCGTGTGTCCCCCATGCGAAGTCGAGTCCATATGATGGTTCAAATGGAACCACGATGTGTGTTGCTTGATTTGGTTGTTTGTTCTTTGGTGTAAGTCACACTTTTTCCCTAGGCAAGAAGTGCGCGACTATATCACCTACCTTACCTAGATGTTTGTGTTTGGCCTTTTCAGCACTTGCACTATACCACCTCCTTAGGCACTCTCCTCTATATTGCTTTCCCTCTTCCCCCTCTCATCAAGTGAAGACCAGCAAGACAACATGCACCAAGTATCCACCTCCACGGACAGCTAGTATTGAAGACTATGACTACAACGTACTCAACCATACGCAAACGTAGATTTATGCTTTTCCCTCAAGATTGGGAACCCCTCCCTACCCCAACCTAGACCTGACAAGATCCTACACCTCAAACCTCTAATCACGTGTTTAATACATGAATTTGCCACATCACCTGTTGACATCAATAACCCTTGCCTTGCACTGGGTTCATTATGGAGCTAGTGATCATAGTGAACAAACATCCTTCATTCTTATGCTAGCACTAGAACCTTCAGGCCATAGGAAGGATCATCCTAAGGGTATACGATTTGTGGATAATGATTTTATTTAGCCATAATAGATGTCTTGAGTAAGCAATTGAGAACCATTGGTGCATTACGAGGCTTAATGTTGGTACACGAACTTGGTGGATCAAGATTGATTGAGTAGCATAATTTACTTGTCCCTTGAGCAAATTGGATTCGTAGGAAAATATGATCACTTGCTGAAACTCTTGGTGGATTAATGACTCGACTTTGGCAAGTAATGTTGACAGTGGATTGATGGTGATATCATAATGACTGGAGTAACTAGTAGGGAATTTTTACTAGATGTGAACCTTGGATTTAAATAGGTGATTCTAATAGGTGCTCGGTATAAATAAAACCACAGGGTTTGGTGTAATTTGGATTTAGTCCAATGATCTTGATCATGATACCATGCTTCTTCATGGACAATAAGTAGAAGGAATCGGATGATGTTAGGGATAATTCACGGATCTATATAAGCTTCACCTAGGAGTTTAGTTGGCCATGAGATTGGAATTTCATGGATATACTGTGATATTAGTCCTTGCAATGATATGTGAATTGTATGAACTCGAGGAGATTATGTTGGACACCATCGATGCTGGATTTGTAGCAGTAATGGATCAGGTAATAATGGATGATATTTGTGGATTGATTAAATTGGATTCATAGGAAGGAAACAAGATCTTGGAGTGGTTTATTACATGTTTCCTTAGCAGAGTAATGCAGTACCTTAGACCTTGGATAGTGTCGTGAACAAGGTTAGCGGCTTGTAAATTATCCCGAGGATTTTTATATAGGGGTATATATGAGTTAGCTATAGTATACATATGAGATTTTTAGCATAGTCCTTCTCTCAAAGCGTTGGAGATATGAGTGGCATATGTAGTATTGGAGTTGACTTATATGAGATGATACCTTCGAGGATATAGGGTTATTTTGTTTGGAGTAATAGGCAGTACTATTGGCATCTAAAACCTGTGCTCAAGGATAAGATCTTAGACATTCACTCACATCCTAAGCACCCTAAAAACCCGAAGCTTTACCGAGCCCTAATATGGTCGGATTATGACCATAGGTCTTGGCTCTCAGTCATTAGACTATTGACAATACTCGACCTTGACCACCACCAATCCTATTCATACGGAAGGTGGACACGAATAACTAGATTGCGTTGGATCACGAACCCCTGAACTGGTGACCATCCAGGACGAATGACCGCCTCTCTCACACATCCCATGAGCAATGTGTTTATCTGGTATTTGGAGGATTATGTTGTTATCCTCAAGGATGGCGTACTTATTTACCTAATGAGAGGAAAGAACACATTAGTCCTGTTCGGAAAAGCCCCAGGGACACCCATTACCATGCCTCTCGAAGATAAGGTCTCACTTTGAAGGAGTTGGACACCATGAAGCACCCTCCCTACAGAAGAAGACCTTTTTGTCCAAGCAAGATGAAGAACAACTACGATTGCGAAGCCACAACAATGACGAAGAAGAAGCAAAAGAAGTCAATCATCACTCATCTATCGGCTACATTAACTAGACTATATAAAGAAGCACCGATGTCCAAGCATGATGAAGCCCTTGCACATCAAGAGGATTGTAGGGCCCCTTGTATTATCAATCACCTATTAGTTCCTGACTAAGAAGGAACTGAGGAGCCGATGACACCCCTCACCCCACCACTTTGATGGTGTACGATGAGCATGACATACCTACTCCCTTCAGATGCCTGGAATGGAGTGGACGGCTGTCATGACTTTGCTATCAGCCCTTTTTAGATAATCTAGGGTGTAAACCACGACTCGATCATCGTAAGCCACCTGTCGAAGGTAGTTCACCCCACCTGCCAAGCGTCAGACCTTGGGGATTAGATGGATGATCTATACTCTGAATAGTCAGCTTATCTAGAACCCCACCGAAACCTTCCCATATGGTAGAACCCATTTCAACACCAAGTCTCTAAGCTCAGTCTTAGGGACAAGACTGAACGCAGACCTTGCTACAGAGAAACGACTAGACTAAACCCTCAAAGACCCTACAGAAATGTTCGCCATGACAATGAGGAGAAACGACCAATGAAGAATGAATAGTCTACCTTGGAAACTTAAGCAGACGATCTCGACTAGAAGCCCACGACTAGCGCTTAAACACCCTCAAGGATGGAGACCACCTACGACTGAAGACCTCCTACTTTAAGGAAGATAGCACTTCCTCGTCAATAAGAAGCTACACCAAGACTCGACCCTTCTATTCTAACATGAGACATCTATATGTCACTAACCATCATGAGCAACCCCAGAACCAGCACTCATACGCACTATTTTGCCACGTATTCCGACTTTGAGATACACACGCAAGCCAAGATCTACCAGTACCTCATTCACCAAACCCTTGATCTTTAGGCGAGCCTAGCATTTTACTATAACCCGTTCACCTTTAGACCAAGTCAACGATGCACTTGAAGACATGTCATCAAGCACTTCAAGATCCAGAAGGACAACCACGCCAGAGCAGAAGCAACGTTGAGCGTGAAGACTACCTCACCTTTGGAGTTCCGCATCTTTCCCACGCCTAGCCTAGGAATATCCGAGATGAGATTCTTGTAACGGGGGTAGGTCTGTCACACCTTGTGATTTGCCTCATGACTAAGTTAATATGACTCGAAAATTGGGCCAATTAAGACTTTTTCCTGCATTTGAATGCTTGACTCGTGTGTTATTTGCTTGCTTGTTATATTGCTTGCTGGTGCTCTATAATTCATAAAACATCCTCCTACCCTCAAGAATTCTTTTGTGTGATCCCAAATCTTCTCCAATGTTCATGCCATGTAAATAGGACTTACAAACATTTTTTACAAAATATTAGTTTGGCCAAAAAGCATTTATTTAAATTAGGTTTTCAAAAACCCTTGATTTGAGATTTGCACTGCATGTCCCCAAATTGGGTGGATCCTTTTCCCCCAAATGCTTTATTTGAAGCCCACTCTATATAAGACTTACCAAAACCACCAAATATTAATTTTAAAAATTATTTTGCTATTTTATTTAAAGTTTTTTCTTAAGGCCGGAAATTGACTTTTAGAGGGAAAAAATATTTAAAATCTCTAAAAATATTTGAGAAAATTTAGGAAAACTCTGTGGACATATATTGTCCATATATAAGAGTTTCAACATATGGTCATGTTAAAAATACTGGACGAAACCCTTCAAAACCATTTCTTCCTATTTCAAGGATTTGAAATATTTCTATATGAAATATTATCAAATAAATCCAAGAAAATTCCAACAGGTCCATATGTCCCATGTGATGATCTAGCCAAGTTTCATATCAATCCCAATAGTGTTGCTTTACAAAATTATTCCAAAACCCCTTCTGTCCCTCCTTTTGATCTCAAAACTTGTGGACATGTTCTAATCCCCAAATAATGATGATAAACCATGTGGTGCAACAAGGGAAGCAGATACACTTGTCCAAATCCCCTCAAAGCCATTTCTGTTGATTTCAAGAATTTGGTAATATTACATTTCCAGGTTTCCCCCATTGGGCCCCAAACTTTTTGTGCATGTTATAGTCCCCAAATTATGCCACCACATCAAGTGGTGCATCAGGGAGGATAGTTTTTCTTAGCTACATCTAAGCAACTCCATTTTTGCCCATTTCTAGGGTTTGAAACTTTTACATTGGCCACTTCCTCTAAATGTGGTCAAAACTTGTGATCAAGCTTATTTATACATATTTTTCAATCCTGTTAACTCTCATGTCAAAAACATCAACTTAGCTGACCCAAAACTCCATCAAACACCTTCTCGCAGAAAACCAAAACTCTTGTTTTCACCTCTTAACTTGTTCTCCTTGGTCCCAAATTTTTACCACACCTCCACCTGACCTCCAGCTACCCCTAGTAGGAACACCATGGCCTCAGATCAACTATTGGGAGGGTAAAAGCCCGAGATTCCTCTCTGGACAAGCATTGGTAGAACCAATTTACCTCCCCTCCCTCTTACCTCTAGTCTCCTTGGCCCCCACCTAGCCTATAGAGCATCTCTAGAAGCGCGATTTGTAGGTGGACAAGGTGGGAATGCCCAGACCACGTGTTGCATGCCATGGCATGCAATATGAACCCTTTGGAGCGCACTATAGTGCGCCCCCGCACTGTAGCCGCCCCCAAATCAAAGCCCCCGACAACCTCGGGCTCCTCCAACACGCCACCGAGCCCCCCTCGACGTCCGCAACAAGCCTCTCACGCGGTCCCCACCTTCCCTGTCTCTCCTTGCACATGCATGTCGCCGCTTGAGAGCACCAGTGAGCATGGTCACACGCGCGAGGACCTAGCGCTCCCCCGCTCCCCCTCTCCTCTTCCCTCAATGTAGGAACGTCCACGAAGTCCTTGGACATGCCCCGAAGCTCCCCGTGGCCCCTAGCCTTGCATGCGATGCGACCATGGATGCTGTCCACGGTGAGCTTGCGCCCCGCCTTAAAGGTCGTTCCCAAGTCTCCCTCTCGCCCCCTTTGCTCTGCCTCACTTCTTTGAGCCTCCCCCTATCGTCCATTTGTCCTCCCGCACCCTCCATTTGCTTCCATAGCCGAAGCTCGCCAGCAGCTTCTTCTCAAAATCAGCTGTGGAGACCTCTCCTTCCCCTTTACACCTCACTAGAGAGCCCCCTGTACCCCCACGGTAAGCTCCCATGCCTCCTAGTCTCCTCCCAACAGTTGAGGCACCACGCCCATCTCCACCGACGGCACCCTCCGCCACGGCCTGCATCCCAGTGGGCCTCGACTTCCCCAGGGTCCAGGCCCGCCTAGGAGGGTGAGGCAGGTCGCCCTGAACCCCCCGGTGGTCGGAGCGCTGCCAAAGGTGGCCGGAGCTGCTGGGGCGGGTGCCGACCGGCGCTCGGTCGGGCTCCTCTGCCCCCTGTGGTGGCGGAAGGCGTCTCCCCACCGGGAAAGCATACTACACAGAGTATGCCTTCGACATAATCCCTGCGCATGCCGGCCAAGCCGCTCGGACGGCCCATTTGTCAATACTACGCCACGTGCACTGTTTAGCATTATAGGTGATTTTCCCCTTTTCTTTTTTAGTTATTTCAAAATTCCATATAATATTCACTTGAATTCCAAATTAGTTGATTCAAGTTCCCACAAGCTTCTAAAAACATTTCCTAACCAAATGTGTGAATTTCACATTTTTCCATAAATCTTTCTATTCATTAAAATTCAAATTTGAATTTGAACCATGTAGAACCCCACTTGCAAAATTCCTAGAACATCCAAATCAACTCCAAATGGAGTGATTAGAATTTCCAACTTCTCCAAATATCATGCCTTGTTTATCAGGCCATAGTTACCATTTATACCATGCATTCATTCTGCTGGGTCAAATAAATAGTCCCATTTTTCATTATCGCCATCCTAGGAAATTCGTAAGAAAATCATCCCAACTCCAAAACCAGTGAGACCACTTTCTAACTGTTTTTAAAATCATGCCCTATTTAATGGGTGCCTCAACTCCTTTTTATAAAAATATTTTCTAGAGACTCCTTATAATATCATCATTTCCTCCATTTCTACCATTAAAAAAGCCTCATTGATCCAACTCTAGTAGATCCTCCTTAGGTATTTTTATTGATACTAGAGGTGTCCAAGAAAATTAAACTCCTATTTATAGCTCACTTTTATTTTCTGCTTGTTGTGTTGCTTATTGCGGTTGGTTCCGGCGATAGTTGACGAAGTAGACGAAGTACTCAGAGTGGACGAAAAGCATGTGAAGACCTCGAAGACTTTGCAAAGCCAGGGAAGCAGCCCTTTTGACCATGTTAAGAAACCATTTTTATTGCATGTCATATAGCACTTTACTTTCATTATATTGATCATGTGGAGTATTGACCACTTCGATGGGTTGCTTCCAATACTTTTGCCATTGACACTTGCATTGTGCTTGACCCTACCTCCTTACGAGGGTTATGCGGGTGGGTGTAGATATGTTGCTTAGTAGATGCTATGCAAATGGGATGGGGATATGCATGGTGATTGAAGGAAAATATTTTTAAAGGCTTTCGAAAGCCCCATAGGGTGCAACTAATGCCCGAGGAGATGACGATGTTGAGCTAGGTAACCACTTGAGGAAGAAGTGTTGTACCGACGCAGGATGTGTGTTTAGTTTTCGAAAACGAACGGTTTAAGATTTATCGACCATCCCAACCTTACATGTGCGACCATGATACCCCTTATGGGACGGGTCTTTGTTGATTACTATGGTTGGTGCTAGCAGGGAGCCCGCATTACCACTGGCGAGAGTGAAGTGGTCACTCTCGAGATGGGTCGTCTCGAAGTGGAAGGCCATGTGCTGTCTTTACATGCATTGGGCTCACTATTGCGTGCCCTCGTGGATGATACGGGTGATGTATATCATGAGGGATGGCACCAATGAGTGCAATCTTTGTTTAGTACCACCATGAGAAAGGCATTGTTCGGGTGCTTACCTCGGGTATGTAATATACCGCCAGTCATGGATGACATGGAAGTTCCCCAAGTCTTATGGGTAAAGTGCGCAACCTCTGCAGAGTGTAAAACTATTCGAATAGCCATGTCCACGGCCAAGGACAGTTGGGTTGTGCTTCTTATGCCACATCCAGATGATTCCTAAGAACTTGGTGTGTGTGGGTGTGTGTGGATGACACAGAGATGACACTTGAGATAAGTCAGATGACTTGACGTGATGAATAAGCATGAGATGTTCGACCCCCTTGTATAAGATGATATCTTTAACTTCTCCATATGGATAACTGCCAACTGTTGATGCATGTTTACCTAGTTACTTGATCATCTCATTGCATACAAAATTAGTTTTCTGCAAAATACCTACTTAGTGTTATGTCATGCATTGTTATTACCTTGTTCCAAACATGGGTTGCTTGCGAGTACATTCAAAGTACTCATTGCCTTGGCACCGGTTATTTTATTGGCCAGGCATGAAAGATCAGGTTATGATGAAGATGACTTCAGTGACGGACATGCGAGCTAGCACGCTTACTAGTTAGAATGCCTATAGGGTTAAAGCAGATGGCATGGGTTCACGCTATCATTGAAGATTTCTGCTGCAATCCTATGAAGACTTGGCCTATAGGGTTAAGGATGCCACATTGAATGGGAAGGGACCCCTCTGCATCGTCGGGGGTCCCCGGGCATGCATAGCCCATAAAGTTCGTAGTCGTGGCTGGCACGGTAGAACCGGGAGGTGTATCTGGGAGCTCGCGAGGTCGCTTTGACCTCACGAGGTCCCTACCTCAAAGGCGGTTTGTGCCTGAGTCTTCTCGTAGATAGGGCCGTCCAAGGCCCTTCTTACTTATTCTTCTTGGGTGAGGCAGGTTGGGAGTCCTTTGGGCACTCTACGTCATCAGGTCTCGGTGCCACACATTTCACCATCACCGTTAGGTACGACCGGAAATCAAGGACGCACTTCATGGGGCGAGGCCCCGACCCTCCTGACACCGACCAAAAACTAGGGGCGACATCAGGGGTTCGAGTGGCATTATGACCAGTAAGGCTCCTGAGAAGCCCTCTTTGATGCTCAAGTGGCTCTACATCGGCAGATCAATGTCTCGAACATTTCATTTCCCTACCGCCGCAGTATACAACCAGAAACGAAGGACGCAACTATGGGGCAAGGCCCCGACACCCCTCATGCCGAGCGGAAACCAAGGACGACACCGAGGGGGCAAGTGGCAATGTGACCGGTAAGGATTATAAGGAGCGGTGCTTAGGAGCCCCCTTTGACACCCGAGCGACCCCCAGTCTGCCCTGTGTGTTCCTGCCTCAGGAGGCCGTGGGGCTCCCTAGACTCCGCGGCGGGGCAGCACGCGGCGGCCGAGGCCCCAAGCGAGGGTCGACCGCCCCAAGATGCAAGCCCCTGAGGCGACAAGGCCTTGCATCGCGGTTCCGGGGTGCCCCGGGAAGGGCCATAATGCACAACCCATCACAAGTCTCCAACCCAGAGGGGGTGGTACGACGCATTCACATCAGCAAGGAGCCATGCAAGCAAGGAAGAACGTTAGAAAGCAGACCAAATTCATGAGAAACTATTAGAATACGCATAAAAGAGGCGACTATAGGGGTGCACCCTGATCACCTAAGGATAATGCAGCAAGTGGGCGCCCTCAAATGGACTAAAGCAAAAAATTTACCTGGCAACAACCAACAAAAAGGTCACCTCGCGGCCACACCGCTGAAGAGGTGAAGCTATTGTCTTGGCTTGATCTATCGCCTTCATGAGCGCGACCGTCATGGGTCTGTCAGCTTCCGAGGTTCATAACCTTCACCAGGTCCGAGCACTTCCTCCAACTCCTTGTCGCGCCTCACCAGGCAAGGCACGAGCATGGATCGATGGAGGCGCTAGACCGTGACACCTGCGTTCGCCAGCCCCAAGGGCATGCAGATGTAGGCGTTCGGGTTGACCCATCCATGATCAGCACGTGCTAGCCAGAAGGGGCCATGGGCTGCTACACTTTTAATCACGAGACGAGCGGCCGAGCGATCGTGCCAATGACGGCGGCTGCGATTGATGGTGCTGGGCAGCCCCTGCTTTGCACGGCCTGTGCTTCTCGAAGCTCCTCGATCGCCCTGATAACGGACTCCTGCGAGCTCTCGGCCCCACGCCGGGCCTTAGGGTTGTGCTCGTGCGCCTCTCTTGCCTCATCTTGAGGACATTGTAGCCATGGTGGGTCACCGCCATGAACTTGGCAAGGGCTGGGTACCCGAGGATCGTGTTCTACGGAAGGTGGATGTGCGCGATGTCAAAGACGATGATGTCGGTGTGGTAGTTCTGGCACCCACTGAAGGTGAGAGGCATACGCACTTGCTGGATGGGCATGGTGGATCCGTACATTACACCTGAGAAAGACTTGCTAGGCATGAGATGCTCATACGGTACCTGGAGCATCTCAGAGTTCTCAATGGAGAGGACGTTGAGCCCTGGCCCGCTGTCGACGAGGACGTTGCTGATAGTTGGAGTGCATAGCATTGGGAGCTTGTCGGCCATGGCGGACCACCTAAGTTGGTCCATCGAGTCGAAGGTGATGGCCGTATGGGAACGGTTGAGGGGATGCATGGCTTTGAGATTCGGGAAAGCCGTGTTTACCTCTCATGTGAATTGCTTGAAGCCTTTGTTTGATGCGGGGGTCTGGGCGCCGCCCAGGATACAAGCCACGAGCCTGATCTCATGGAAGCCCCCAGCCTCAAGATCTTGCCTATCCTCTTCCTTCCTTTTGGGTCGAGGTGGTAGTGGTGGTAGGACGACCTCACGAGGACGAACCTCACAAGACTGGCTGCATCGCGACCCCTTCGGAGGGTCGTTGTGCCAGTGGTCCTTAGGAGGTTAGTCGTGCCAGCGGTCATCCCGTGCCTGATCACGCGAGCGGCCCTCATAAGGCTGATCGTGCTACCCTTGGCGAGGTTCTCGGTTGTCCTAGTGGCCTCCTCCGTGGCCACCACCGCGTCCAAAGCCTCGGTCATCTCGTCCCGGGCGCATGCTAAAGTGCTCGGTGCGGATCAGCCTGAGTTCCTGGCAATCAGCAGTGTTGTGGTTGTTGGTGCCATGGAACATGAAGGTTGGCCTTCCTCCTATGGGGTGTTCCTCGCTCCAGCTGCGCTTCGTGTCGGGTTCGGACGCAAGCACGACTGGAGCCTTGGGCTTCGCCTCCTTAGCCTTTGTCTTCTTTTCTTCTGGCTCCGCTGCCGGAGGCCCGCAGAGCGACAGGAGGCCCTTCTCTGCCTTGGCGCACTTGTTTGCCAAATTGAACTTCTCCAGGGCAGAGCATTGTTCGTCATTCATGGTGAGTTCCTCCTTCATCTTGAGGTCAGTGAATCCATCGGTGAATGCTGAGATGATGGCTTCGTTTGAAGTCCTTGGGATCTTGAGGCATGTGGTCATGAAGCATTTTATAAACTTGTGTAGGGGCCCGCCATGCTGCCGTGTCGTGGACGTTGGGGCGTCCTCGTAAGACACCACCATGAGGCCCAAGTCTATGGGGAGCATCCATTGGTGGCTGCTACAGTGTGCCAAAGCACTGTAGCACACTCCAGAGCACGAGCTCTACATGCCAGGGCATGCATTTGGCACTTCGGGCGTGGCCAAGCTTGTCCACAAGCTAGAGGGGGTTTAAACAAAGGGGGAGAGAGAGAGCATAGGATGCTCTGTTGATGCCTTAGGTGAGAAGGGAAGCAGAAAGAAGGGGGAAACCTGATTTCCTGGGGGTAAATGGAGAGTTTTTCCATGCCAATAATTGGGCTGTGTCCATGCCAAGGTTACTGGAGGTAAAATACATCACCTGGGAGCTTTGGTAAAATTATAGGCCCAAGGAGGGCAAGGTAAGGGGTGAAAACATCAGCTTTCGTTTTCTACCAGAAGGTGTTTGATGGATTTTTGGGCTAGCTAAGTTGCTGTGATTGACATGAGAGTTAAAAAAGATTGAGAAATAGGTATAAATGAGCTTGATCCAAAGTTTTGACCACATTTAGATAAAGTGTCCAATATAAATGTTTCAAACCCTAGAAATTTGAAGAAATGGGGTTGCTTAGATCTAGCTAATAAAATCTATCCTCCCCGATGCACCACTTTATGTGGTGGCATACTTTAGGGACTATAACACGCAAAAAAGGTTTGGGGACCAATGGGGAAACTTGGCAATGTAATATTACCAAATTCTTGAAATCAAAGGAAATGGATTTGAGGGGATTTGGACAAGTGTATTTGCTCCCCTTTATGCACCACATGTTGTAACATCATTATTTGGAGATTAGAACATGTCCAAAAGTTTTGAGATCAAGAGGAGAAACTTGACAATGTAAAGATTCTGAAATTTGGTTCTGGACAAAAGGGGTTTTGGAAATATTTTGTGAACCAAAACTATTGGTATTGAGATGAAATTGGCTAGATCATCACACATGACATATGTGACCTGCTGGAATTTCCTAGGATTTAATTGAGAATATTTCTTATAGATATATTTAAAATGTTGTAAATAGGCAGAAATGGTTTTGAAGGGTTTTGTCCAATATTTTAAAAGTGACCATGTGTTGAAACTCTTATATATGGACGATATATGTCCATTGAGTTTTCCTAAATTTTCTCAAATATTTTGAAAGCATTTAAATAATATGTCCCTATAAAAGACCATTTCTAGGCTTAATAAAAAGCATTTAAATAAAATAGTAAAATAATATTTAAAAATAATATTTGCTGTTTTGGGGAAGTCATATCTATAGTGGGTTTCAAATAAAGCATTTGGGTAAATAGGATCCACCCAATTTGGGGGCTTGGAGTGCAAATCTCAAATCAGGGTTTTTTGAAAACCTAATTTAAATAAATGATTTTTTGGAAAAATAATATTATTTAAAACTAGTTTTAAGTCCTATTCACATGGAATGATCATTGGATAGGATTTGGGATCACGGAAAAGAGTTCTTGAGGGTAGGAGGATGTTTTATGAAATATAGTGCACCAGCAGGCAATCAAACAAGCAAGCAAATAACACACAAGTCAAGCTTTCAAATGCACTCAAAAAATTTTAACTGGTCCTAATTTTTGATTCATGTTAACTTAGTCATGAGGCAAATCAGAGGGTGTGACAGATGTACCCCCCTTACAAGAATCTCGTCCCCGAGATTCCTAGACTAGGCGTAGAAGAGGTGCGGAAATCCATGGGTGATGTTGTCTCCATGTTCCATGCTGCTTCTGCTCCGGCATGGTTGTCCTTCTAGATCTTGAAGTGCTTGAAGATATGTGTTGAAGTGCATCATTGACTAGGTCTAAGGGTGAACAGGGTTCTCATAAATTTCTAGGCTCGCCTAATGGCAGAGGTTTGGTAAATGAGGTTCTACGAGGGCCTGTCTTGCGTGAGTAACCCGAAGTTAGAAGACCTGGCGAAGCAGGGTGTCTGCATGCTGGTCCTGAGGTTGTGAGTGACATCTAGATGTCTCACGTCAGAATAGAAGGGTCGAGCCTTGGTGTAGCTTCTTATTGACGGGGAAGTCCTTATCTTCCTTAAAGCAGGAGGTCGTAATTTGTAGGTGGTCTCCATCCTCAAAAGTGCAGAGGTGCGTCATCATGGGCTTCTCATCGAGACCTTCTATTTGAGTAAGTTGCCTAGGTAGATTCTTCATACTTCTTTCGTTGTTTGTCTGCATCGTCATGGACGCACGTTTTTGGAGGGTCTTTGAGTGTTTCGTCTACTCGTCTCTCCATGGCAAGGTCTACGCTGAATCCCGTCCCTAAGACTTAGCTTAGAGACTTGGTTTCAAAATGGGTTCTATCATCTTAGAAGGTTTCAGTGGGGTTCTAGATAAGTTGTCTATTTAGAGTATAGGTCAGCCATCTGATCCCCAAGGTCTGACGGTTGGTATGTGGGTCAACTACCTTTGACAGGTGGCTTACCTTGATCGATTCTCGGTTTACGCCCTATATTGAACCAAAAAGGGGCTAGCAATGAGGTCATGATAGTCGTTTCACTCCGTTCCAGGCATCTAAAGGCATCAAGGGCGCCTTGCTCAACTTACACAGTGTAGGTGCAGGAGTGAGGGTGCCATCAACTTCTCAGTTCCATCCTAGCCAGGAACTGATAGGTGACTACTTAAAGCAGGGGTCTCTTCAATCCTCTTGATGTCCAAGGGCTTCATCGGGCCTGAATGTTGGTGCTTCAAGATGTAGTCTAGCTGATGTAGCCGGCAAAGGAGTGGTGGTTGACTTCTTTTTGCTTCTTCTTCGTCGTTATCGTGGCTCCGCAATTGTAGTGGTTCTTCATCTTGCTTGGGAAAGAAAGTCTTCTTCTGTAGAGAGGGTGCTTTAGGGAGTCCAACTCCTTTAACGTGATACATTATCTTCGAGAGGCATGGTAATGGGTGTTTCTGGGGCTAGTGTGAACATGACTAAGTAGCTCCTTCCTCTCATTGGGTAAATAAGTATGTCATCTATAAGGATAACAACATATTCCTCCAAATACCACATGAACACATTGCTCATGGTATGTATGAGAGAGGCGGTCATTCGTTATGGGTGGTCACTTGTCCATGGGTTTGTGGTCCAACATAATACAGGTCCTTGCGACCATCTTCCATATGAACATGTTTGTGGGAGGTCGGGGTGGATTATCGGCCATAGTCAAATGACTTAGAACCAAGACCTCTGGTCATAACCTGATCATATGGTGACTCGGTAAAGCTTAGAGGTTTCAAGGAGTTTAGGATGTGAATGAACGTCTACCATCTTATCCTTGAGCACAGTTCTTAGATGCCAATAGTACTTCATATTACTCCAAACAAGATCACCCTATATCCTTGAAGGTATGATCTCATATAAGTCAACTCCAATACTACACACACTACTCATATCTCCAAGGCTTTGCGAGAAGGACTATGCTGAAAATCTCATATGTATACTATAGCTAACTCATATATATCCCTATATAAAAATCCTCAAGATAATTTACAAGCTGCTAAGCTTGATCACGACACTACCAATCCAGGTTTCCTCCTGACCTATCCAAGGTCTAAGGTATTGCATTACTATGCTAAGGAAACATGTAATAAACCACTCCAAGATCTTGTTTCCTTCCTACGAATCCAATTTAATAGATCCACGAATATCATCCACTATTACCTGATCCATTACTGCTACAAATCCAGCATCGATGGTGTCCAACATAATCTCCTCGAGTGCATTTAATTCACATATCATTGCAAGGACTATTATCACAATATATCCATGAACTTCCAATCTCATGGCCAACTAAACTCCAAGGTCGAGCTTATATAGATCCCTAACATCATATGATGCTTTCTATTATCATCCATTGAGAAACATGGTATCATTATCAAGACCATTGGACTAAATCCAAATTACTCCAAACCATGTAGTTTAATTGATCTCGAGCACCTATTAGAATCACCTATTTAAATCCAAGGTTTACATCTAGTAAGAATTCCCTACTAGCTATTCCAGTCACTATCTTATCACCATCAATCCACTATCAATCATTACTTGCCAAACTCAAGTCATTAATCCACAAAGAATTTCAACATGCAATCATATTTGTCCTACTAAATCAAAGTTACTCAAGGGAGAAGTAAGTTATGCTACTCTATCAACTTGCTCCATCAATCTCCAGATCATCCTAGAAATCTCGCAATACACCAAGGGGTCTCGACCACTTCCTGAAGACATCTATTCTAGCCTCGACAAATGATTAGCCTACTAATCATTTATCCTCAATATGATCTATCCTATGGCATAATTAGCTCAAGTGCTAGTCTTAAGGATGAAATGTGTTTGTTCACTAGGATCACTAGTCCCATAATGAACCCAGTGCTAAGCAGGGGTTATTGATGCTCAAAAAGTGCTCTGGCAATACCATGAATTAAACACATGATCATAGGCTTGTGCTGTGGGAGATTGCGAGGTCTAGGTAGGGATAGGGAGGGTTTTACAATCTTGAGGGAAAAGCATAACTCTACGGGGCTGCGTCTAGTTGAGTACGTTGTAGTCGAAGTCTTCATTATCACTTGTTTGTGAAGGTGGATCCTTGGTGCATCTTGTCTTGTTGGTCTTCAGTTGACGAGATGTGGGAGAGGTAGTAGTATCGAGAGGTGTACCTAAGGGGGTGGTATAGTGCAAGTGCAATCAATCAAGTGCCGAAAATGTCAAACCCAAACATCAAGGCAAGGTAGGTGATATAGTCATGCACTCGTTGCCTAGGGCAAAAGTGTGACTTACACCAAAGATCAAGGCAACGTCTCATGCACTCGTGTCTTGGAGAGGAGTCTGTTTAGCCATCTAGGTCTTATTCAGGTGTCGCTATTTCTTTGGTTGTTTTTCATCAAAACGATCCTAGTTGCGCCTGAAGAGTCCTTGACGACTTCGGGTCTATTGAGTTGACGACGAAGGTGATTCTTCATGGCTGTTGTTGATAGGGTCTTCTAGTGTCATCGCGATCGTGACAATGCCTCCTTGTCCTCTGAGACGTTGAGCATTCTAGGTAGGCAACCTTTTATGCAATGACATTAACAATGCATGGTAGAGTGGTATCCTGTCGGTCACTTTGACGGTATCATCGACACCAAGAGCGGGGGATGATGAGAACCGATTTCCTGCTCACTACAGTGAGGCGGACCAAATGGCGACGTTCTCATCCACCGGTGGTTACCAATATAACAACAAAAAGGACAAGGTTCCTCTATTAGCGATGCATATCATGACATCGCATGCCTTGTGCCCTCGTCATCGAAAGCCAGGGTGGCATCATCCTAGTGCTGTGTCGAGGGTCTCACTATCATCCAAGTCTTGACATCCTCATCCTCCGAGAAGGTATCTTCTATTGGTATCTCCTTGTCTAGTGTCACCAACTTGGGTCCAAGATATGTCGTCAATCGTCTGGCAAGGTGGCTTCCTTCTAGGTTACCCACGATGATTACAAGGAATCCAGTGGTCAGGTCACAAGGGTAGTAGCGATCATTTGTAAAGTTTAGAAAAAGTAGAGGAGGAGAGTTAAGAGAAAGATGGTGGAAATGCTAAGGGAAAAACCTTTGCTTCCTTTGAAAATTTAGGAGAGGTGAAAAATATAGAGGTTTTGTAAGTGATTTTGTATGGTATAGAAAAATGGTTTTGTCCTAACTAACATCCATGCTAACTAAGGGCTTCCTGCAGTCAGGATGGCGCGGATACTAGCTCTGTGGGGACCGCGATTCATAAGTCGTGATCACCGAATGTACGTTCATAGTGATCCCAGAGATCAATGCTCACTAAACACACAAAAACTGAATAATAAGAGTCTTACATCCATTACATACCAGTTTACTCAAATACGGCCTTTATGGCCAAGTCTTCATATGATTGCAGCGGAAATCTTCAACGATAGCGTGAACCCATGCCATCTTCCTTAACCCTACAGGCATTCTGACTGGGAAGAGTCCCAGTTCACATGCTCGTCACCCACAAACTCTTCACCGTATTCTTGTTCTTCCATGCATAGCCAATTATATAACCAGTGGCAAGACAATGAGTGCTTTGAATGTACTTGCAAGCAACCCATGTTGGAACAAGGCAATAATTGTGCATGATATAGCACTAAGTAGGTATTTTGTAGAAAGCTAATTTTGTATGAAATGACATGATCGAGTAACTTATGTAAGCATGCATTAACAGTTGGCCGATATCCATGTGAACAAGTTACATATATCATCATAAACAGGGGGTTGAACATCTCATGTTCAGTCATCATGTCAAGTCATTTGACTTATCTCAAGTATCATCTCCGTGTAATCCACACGCACACACCCAAGTATAATAAACATTTGGACGTAGCACAAGAGCGGTCATCCAACTGTCCTTGATCGGGGACATGGCTATTCGAATAGTTTTACACTCTATAGAGGTTGCACACTTTACCCACAAGACTCGGGGAACTTCTGTGTCATCCATGACTCACGGTATATTACATACCCGAGGTAAGCACCCGAAAAATGCCTTTCCCATGGTGATACTAAACAAGAAGTCCACTTGTTGGTGCCATCCCACATGATATACATCACACGTATCATCCATGAGGGCACTCAACGGTGTGTCTAGTGCCTGTAAAGACAGTGCATGGCCTTCCACTCCGGGACGACCCCGTCTCGAGAGTGACAACTTCACTCTTGCCACTGGTAATGTGGGATCCCTGCTAGCAATAACCATAGTAATCAACAAAGCCCCTTCCCATATAGGGGTAGATTGGTTGTGCATGTAAGGTTGGTGTAACAGTCGCAACTAACACCAATCCATTTTTGAAACCACATGCACTCACTTGCTCCAGTACACCACTTCTTTCTCAAGTGGTTACCCAACTGAATAACATCTCCCTCGGGCATTAGTGGCACCCGACGGAGTTTCGAAAAGTCTTTGAAAACACTATGTTTCCATCACCATGCATATTCCCATCCCACTTGCGTAGCAACTACTATTATCCTAACTACTCTCACCCGCATAACCCTCATAAGGAGGTAGGGTCATGCACGATCCAAGTGTAAACAAGAAAGTATTAGAGGCATCCCACTAAAGGGGAATACCATCTCATCATGATCAATACAACAAAATAAAGTGATATATGCCATGCAATAAAAGTTTTCATATTCATGGTCAAAGGGCTACTTGCCTGGCTTAGCAACGTTTTCGAGGTCTTCACATGCTTCTCGTCCACTCCAAGCACTTCGTTTATCTCGTCAACTACCATTGGTAAAGAACCACAATAAGCAACACAACAAGTAGAAAATAAAGTGCTCCATAAATAGGAGTTTTATTTTTTTGGACATCTCTGGTTATAAGATAAATAACCAAAGAGGTTTTGGTGGATGTGTGTCAAAAGGGGAGTTTTGAATGGTTGTAATGAAGGAATCAATGATCCTCTAAGATGTCCACAGAAAATATTTTTGTGAAAAGTAGTGGGTGGATCCAACAAGTAGGGCATGATTTTAGAAACATGTGGGAAGTGGTTTCACTAGTTTTGGAGTTGGCATGATTTTCATAGGGATTTTCAAAGAGGATCGTATATGAAGAAGTAGTCCAATATTTGTCATAGCAGAATAAGTGTAAGATAAAATGTTCACCACTTAGTGCATGAATTTGGATAAACCTAGGAACTTGAATCACCCCATTTGGAGTTCATAATAATTCCCTTGGAATTTGCAAAGTAGGGTTCTACATGGTTCAAATTTGAATTTAAATTTGAACTTAATAGAAAAGGTTACGGAAAAATGTGCAATGCACTTATTCAGTTAGGCCAAGATTTTAGAAGCTTGTCGGAATTTGAATTATCAAATTTGGAGTTACTATGATTTTAATAGAGATTTTACAAGCTCCTGAAAAATAAAATGGGAAAGATTTTACCCAAGGGCTAAAACGTGCTCAGGGCGTGGGACAGGGACTGGGCCGGACCATTGGCCCAGACGCACGAGAGACCGGGCTGACATCGAAGGCATATACCTAGGAAACCGCTTCAGTTGCGGGAATGTGTACAGGCCCGAGGCCGTTTCCACTTCAAAATACCAAGCCTGGCCTTTGGCTAGCCGACAGGTAGGCCCCACCGGCAGGCCTTCTCCCTCCTCCCGCTCGAGCCAGGGCGAGGCAAGGGAGACGGGACCAAGCGGACGCCGGTGCCCGATCCGGCCAGTGGAGTGCTCAGGGTGGGATGCCGCGTGGGACTGGGGCTGCCCTCGGGCGGAGGAGAGATCGCAGCCGAGCACGGCTCCCAACACGGCGGATGATATTGTTGGCCATTGTGGGCACGATGCTGCGGCCGTCGGGAGTAGAGAAGTGGGTTAATGGGAGAATGGTGGGGGCGTAGAAGGGACTCAGTGAGGCTCGGGAGAGAGGAGGGGGCTAGGGAGCACAAATTTTTAGGAGGGGCCATTGGCAAAGCTCCAGCCATTGCCGTCGATGCAGAGGATGAGATGATATTGGGGAGGTCCAATAGGTTCACGGTAGGGAGAGAGAGGTTGGGGGGACAAGTGGGTGTCTCAAGGAGAGGTATAAGAAAGAGGGGGCAACGAGGGGAGCTCGGATGTGCCTCGGATGCTCTCGGGCACCGAGCATCCGCGTGACTGAGCTCCCATGGCTGCATCCTGGCGATGGGGAGGGGCATGGGAGGACAAAAGGGAGGTGCTGGGACAGGTAAGGTGAGAGGGAGAGCAGGGGCATCCTCGGGAGCTCGCGATGCGAGGCCGGCCACTGGCCGAGCAGAGCACCATCGGCCACGCACGACATAGGGCAAGGGGGGAGCAGCCCGACACGATGTCGTGTCGTGGACGTCGTGGCAGCCTCGTGAGACACCACCACAAGGTCCAAGGCTGTTAGGAGCATCCATTGGCGGCTGCTACAGTGGTCCAGAGCACTATAGCGCACTCTAGAGCGCGAGCTCTGCATGCCAGGGCATGCATTGGGTAGTTTGGGCGCGGCCAAGCTTGTCCAAAAGCTAGAGGGTTGTAAACAAAGGGAGAGAAAGCATAGGATGCTCTGTATATGCCTTAGGATATAAGGGAAACAAAAAGAGGGTGGAAACCTGCTATCCAGGTGGTAAATGGATAGTTTTACCATACTAATAATTGGGATGTGTCCATGCCAAGCATACCAAAGTTAAAATACATCAGTTGGGAGTTGTGGTAAAATTTTAGGCCCAAGGAGGGCAAGGGAAGGGTGAAAACATTAGCTTTGGTTTTCTACCAGAAGGTGTTTCATGTAGTTTTTGGCTAGCTAAGTTGTTGTGATTGACATGAGAGTTAACATGATTGAGAAATAGGTATAAATGAGCTTCATCACAAGTTTTGACCACATTTAGAGAAAGTGGCCAATGTAGAAGTGTCAAACCCTACAAATGGGCAGAAATGGAGTTGCTTAGATCTAGCCGTGAAAAACTATCCTTCCTGATGCACCACTTGATGTGTTGGCATATTGTAGGGACTATAACATGCACAAAAAGTTTGGGGACCAATGGGGAAACCTGGCAATGTAATATTACCAAATTCTTGGAATCAATAGAAATGGGTTTGAGGGGATTTGGACAAGTGTATCTGCTCCCTTTGATGAACCACATGGTGTACCATCATTATTTGGGTATTAGAACATGTCCACAAGTTTTGAGATCAAAAGGAGAAACTTCACAATATAAAGTTGCTCAAATTTGGTTCTGGGTAGAAGGGGTTTTGGAATAATTTTATGAAGCAAAACTATTTGGATTGAAATGAAACTTGGCTGGATCATCACACATGACATATTTGACCTTCTGGAATTTTCTAGTATTTAATTGAGAATATTTCTTATAGAATTATTTCAAATGCTGGAAACAGGCAAACATGGTTTTGAAGTGTTTTCTTCAATATGTTCAACATGACCCTGTGTTGAAACTCTTATACATGGACAATATATGTCCACTCGGGTTTCCTAATTTTTTTCAAATATTTCTAAAGCATCTAAGTAATTTTTCCATCTAAGCAGTGCAAATCTCAAATCAAGGGGTTTTGACAACCTAATTTAAAAAAATGCTTTTTGGCCAAAAGAAAATTTTGTAAAAATATTTTTAAGTCCTATTCACATGGCATGATCATTGGACAAGGGTTGGGATTAAGTAAAAGAGTTCTTGAGGGTAGGACGATACTTTATGAATTATAGAGCACTAGAAAGCAATCAAACAGGCAAGCAAATAACACACAAGTCAAGCATTCAAATGTACTCAAAAAGTTTTAATTCTCCCTAATGTTTTAGTCATGATAACTTATTCATGAGGCAAACACAGGGTGTGATAGACCTACCCCCTTACCAGAACCTCGTCCCCTAGATTCCTAGGCTAGGTGTTGATGTGAATATTCAGAGGTGAGGTAGTCTTCACATTCCCTGTTGTTTCAACTCCGGCGTGGTTGTCCTTCTGGATCTAGAAGTGCCTGATGATTTGTCTTTGAGTGCACTGTTGACTTGGTCTAAGGTGAACGGGGTTCTTGTAAAACGATAGGTTTGCCTAATGGTCAAGGGTTTGGTGAACGAGGTTCTTGTAGGGCCTGGCTTGCGTGTGTAACACAAAGATGGAAGAGCTGGCGAAGCAGGGTGTCTGTGTGCTGGTCCTGGGGGTTGTTAGTGACATCTAGATGTCTCATGCTAGAATAGAAGGCGTCAAGGTTGTAGCTTCCCTTGACGGGTAGTTGCTGACTCTGATGGAACAGTGGATCTTCCGATGCTTGTTGTCTTCAACCTTGAGAGTATTGAAGCGCGTCATTGTGGGCTTCTCTTCGAGATCTTCTGCTTGAGAAAGTTGCCAAGGTAGATTCTTCATTCTTATTTGGTCGTTTGTCTTCATCGTCATGGACGCACATTTCTGACGGATCTTTGAGGGTTTGGTCTACTCGTGTCTCTGTAGCCTTTTGTGGGAAGGTTTTAGCAGGGTTCTAGATGATCTGACTATTCAGAGTATAGAACATCCATCTAATCCTCCAGGCCTGGCTTGGCAAGTGGGGTGAAATACTTTTGGCAAGTGGTGCACCATGATCCAGTCAGGGTCATGCCCATGATTTGACCAAAAGAGGGCTAGTAATGAAGTCATGACAGTTGTCCCACTTCATTCTAGGTTTTGAAGGATAGGGACGTCTTTCTCATCGTACTTCATCAAAATGGTGGATTAAGGGTGCCATCAACTTCTCAGTTCATTCCTAGTCACAAACTGATAGGTGACTACTTAAAGCAAGGGGATCTTTAATCCTCTTGGTGTCGAAGGGCTTCATCGGGCTTGAACATAGGTGCTTCTGGATATAGTCTAGTTGATGTAGCCGGCAGAGGAGTGGTGGTTGAGTTCTTTTCCTTCTTTTTCATCATTGTCGTGGCTTCGCAATCGCACTATTTATTCCTCTTGCATTGGGCAAGAAAGTCTTCCTATGTAGGGAGGGTGCTTCGCGGAATCCAACTCCTTCAAGGTGAGACCTTATACTCGAGAGGGATGGTAATTTGCGTTCCTAGGGCTGGTCCAAAGAGGGCTAAGGTGTTATTTCCTCTCATTGGGTTAATAAGTATGTCATCCGTGAGGATTACATCATATTACTCCAATACCACATAAACACATTGCTCATGGGATGTGTGAGAGAGGCGGTCGTTTGTTCCGGGTGGTCACTTATCCATGGGTTTGTGTTCCAACCTAATACAGGTCCTTGTGGCCACCTTCCATATGAACATGTCTGGTGAAGGTCGGGGTGGAGTATCTGCCAAACCAAATGACGTAGATCCAAGACCTATTGTCATAACCTGACCACATTGTGGCTCGGTAAAGCTTAGAGGTTTCAAGGAGCTTAGGATGTGAGTGAATGTCTATCATCTTATCCTCGAGCATAGTTCTTGGATAACAATAGTACTGCCTATTACTCCAAATAAGATCACCCAATCTCATTGAAGGTATCATATCATATAAGCAACTCTAATATCACTCATGATATTCAACTCAAAAGTTCGAGACAAGGACTAAACCATAATCTCATATGTATACGATAGCTAACTCACATATATCCTATATAAAAATCCTCGGAATAATTTACAAGCCGCTAAGCTTGATCATGACACTACCAATCCAAGTGTCCTACTTACCTATCCAAGGTCTAAGGTATTGCATTACTATGCTAAGGAAACACATAATAAACCACGTGTCGTTGTTTTCTCAAGACCGATGCCATGGGTAGGCTTATCGTAGCTGGTTGGGGCCGGAGGACGCCGACGGGCTCCGGGTGCGGGATCAGGTACAAGCGGCGGTGACACATCATGTACCCAGGTTCAGGGCCCTCCGTGGGAGGTAATACCTCTAGTCCTGCTTGGTCTACTTTGATGGATGGGTATGTTTACAGGGTTGCTCCTGGCGCTATGTCTAGAGGAGGAAGAGGGAGTAGCCGGCTCGCCTTCCTCCGCTATGAAGTGTGACAGAGTGTGGGAAATATCCCCTAGGTGTGTGCGTGATAGTTGTTATCCGTCCCCATTGCATGGGGTCTCAAGGGGTTTTATAGGCCAACCCCCCAACTTACAATATTCCTGAGGTACATAAGTGGGGGGACCCGGCTGGCAGCCTCTCCGGCTGACCAGGGGGTCCTGCCCTTTGAACTATCGTGTCGCCTGTAGGGTCCACCAACTGCATGGTCCAGTCACCTGCTGGGGCCCGCTAGTCGGCTCCACGATTGGCCCTCGCCGACCTGCCACGACACGGGCCGCCCGGGAGGCATTGGCTAGTGTTAGCCGGCCAAAGTCTCAGGTACGGCCGGCTGCACTATAGCGACACCGGGGCTGGTAGTCGAGTGTGCAGGAGCGTGCCGGAAGTATTTCCCTGCCCGATCGCGCTCGCCAAGGTCAATGTCCTGGACGTCCGGATTGTATCCATGCGTACCCATGCATCAACCGCCATTGTGGCTACAATGGCACCCGTCGTGGCAGTCCTGCCGTGTCGCCGTACCCGTGCACAGAGGGACGGGACGTTGCTTGTCCACCACGGGGTCAACGGAGGAGGCGGGCCAGAGGCAGCCGGTCACGCGCAGCCGGCCGGGGGTCGATCCGCCACCAAGACCAGTCGTCCATGGGTTAGCCGGTGATCGCCACAGCCGATTGCGCTCCAGCCGGTCGTGGCGAGCCGGTCGCGTATTTTTTCTTTGAAGCGGGGGAGGAGAACCCCGCTTCTTTGTCCTACCCAGGGGTAATAACCCCGTCAGTAGTCCCCAAAGCCGGCGGGGGCCCGCATCCAACAGATGGATGGGAGCCGGCGGCTTCCCCCTAGTGGTACCCACCTCTGGCGTGAAGCCGAAAGGCTAGCTGGGTCAGTAGTTGGATCCGACGCCTTGGGTGTCGGCGCGTCGCCTCGGGACCCGGGTCAACCCGCGCGCGCCATGTAGCGGGTAATGATGTTGCGGGCCCTGCGCACGCGGGAAGACGGGAAGACGCGGGAAGACGGGACGTTGCCCTGCGCAAGCGGCAGTTACGGCCCGAGCCGCCCACTCGCGCGCGGAGTTTCCAGGGTAGTGGGCGTAGTTAATCCCCACGTCCCCCGGTCGTGGCCTCCCCATTTAAAAGGGGAGGAAGGGCAGGGGGCGGAGATACCCGCACCCCTCTTGCCCCCGTGCTGCCTTTCTCTTCGTCTCCCCTGCTCTCTCGCGCAACGCCGCTCCCGAGCTTGCAAGCGCACCCGCACGCTGCCCCACTGTTGCAATGGCCGACGAGCGCGGAGGAAGATGGGCCAGACCTGTTTTCACAGAGGAGGCCATCGCGAACCTCCGCCTCACACGCATGCTGCCGCCAGCGGAGCGTGTGATCGCTAGTGCGTCGGGCAACGAGGTGGTGCTGAAACCGCAGCCAGGGGA
This sequence comes from Hordeum marinum, assembly GCA_022496015.1. Classification (NCBI taxonomy): domain Eukaryota; kingdom Viridiplantae; phylum Streptophyta; class Magnoliopsida; order Poales; family Poaceae; genus Hordeum; species Hordeum marinum. Next base: position 195,142,412 of record CM039673.1, on the reverse strand, counting down.
GCACGTCGTCTTCCTCTGTCACTTCTCCCACGGTTTCAGGCTCCCGGTGAGCCACTTCTTCCAATTGCTGATGGATAGCTTCGACCTTCAGCCGCACCACCTCGGCCCCAACACCATCCTCTACCTCGCCAGCTTCGTGACGCTGTGCAAGGGGTACCTGGTGTAGGACCAAAAGTATCTCTAGAGGGGGGGTGATTAGACTACTTGACCAAATAAAAGTTTTGCCTATACCAAGTTTTAGGGTTGACAGTTTTTAGCATTTCATGGCAAGTCAAGTACACCCTACACATGCAAGTCTAAGAGTATATAGCAGCGGAAAGTAACAACAAGCATGTATAGAAGGGATAGGGTAGGAAGATCAAATGCAGTTGTAGACCCGATGATTTTTCCCGTGGTTCCGATAGGTGGCGCTATCGTACATCCACGTTTATGGAGTCTTCAACCCACAGAGGGTAACGGCCGTGAGAGTCCACGGAGGGATCCACCCAAAAGGGTCCACGAAGTAGCGACCTTGACTATTACATAATAGCTTCCGTCCATTATGGGTAGATCTTCACGAAGTAGGTGATCTCCTTGCCCTTACAAACTTCTTGGTTCACTCCACAACACGATGTAGGAGGCACCCAAGCGACACCTAACCAATCTGGGAGGTACCACCCTCCAAAAGGTAATAGGCTCGATAATGACGATGAACTCCTTGCTCTTATGCCTCGAGATCATAGAATCCTCAGCATTCAATCACTCTCTCACAGATTTGGCATGGTGGAAGAGATGGGATTGGTGGAAAGCTACTTGGGGAGGCTAGAGATCAAGATCCATATGATTGGAGTGGAATGTCTTGTCCTCAACACAAGGGTAGGTGGTTCTCTCTCAGAAAACTAGATGGGGCAAGTGTGGAATAGTTCTGAGTGCTTCTCTCTCCAGTGGGTGGTAGTGAAGGGGTATATATAGGCATCCCCAAAAATCCAACCGTTACACATGAAATGACCAACTCGGTGACACTGTTGTGTTAACACTACTACAAAAACGGCTATAGCTAATATGGACATTAATGGCGCACCATGTATGTGGTGCGCCACTGCTATATAGCAGTGGCGCACTAGATATGGGTGCACCATTAATGGCCATATTACTAATGGTGCACCTAGTGTGTGGTGCGCCATTACTAGTTTTGTCCTGGCCCCACACCCCTCCCCAGACTTAGCAGTGGCGAACTAGGGGAAAGTGCGCCATTACTAGTTTTAACTAGTAATGGCGCACCACACCCATGGTGCACCACTACTAAGTTTGTCCTGGCCCCATACCCCTTCCCAGACTTAGCAGTGGCGCGCCAGGGGAAAGTGCGCCATGACTAGTTTTAACTAGTAATGGCCACCAGTAAGAGGTGAGCCATTGCTATCTATACGTATTGGCGGCCGTAGAGTTCAAAGTTGGAAAGTAAAATATCACTCGCCCCAAATCCCCAACTAACACAGCTCCTCTGCCCGATTCCCCACTCACACCCAACTCCATCCCCGCTGCCGACGACCTCCTCCTCCCCTGCAACTCCAGCCCCGCCGCCGACGAACTCCTCCTATCCCGTAACTCCAGCCCCGCCATCGGCGACCCCCTCCTTTCCCGCAACTCCAGCCTACCGCCGCCACCGAGACGCGCACCGACCGCGGCAATCGTCCTCTGCCACCGCTGCCTCCTCCTTCCACTCCCTCCGCTCACCTCCTCCTTTGACCCCCTCCAACATCCACTGAGCCACTACCATGGCGATCGAGCTGTCATCCATCCGTTTGTCCCTCCTCACGGTCGGAACCCTAGCCCGCGGCCATGGCGACCATATGCGCCGCAGGCAGGGTAGGAGCTGCAGCACTCCAACACGTCAACAAGGGAGGTATAAATCTGATCCGCATTCCCTTCTTGCGGTTAGTTTTCTACGTCTCGATCTGCTGCTGGCACAGGAGGACCTCACCTCACCCCACCTTCCCTTCCTTTTCTGCAGGTCGCCATGGGTGCGGACAGGACGACAGGAGGGCGCCAGCCTTGTCCTGCTCGAGGAGGAGAAGGAGGAGGAGGAGAAGGAGGAGTGGGAGGAGGAGAGGGAGAGGGAGATCGGCTGGCCATGGCGGCGGCCAGGTCCACGTCGAGAAGAGGAGACCGATGCCAGCGTCATGGAGCTGCTCTGCTATTCGTCAAGGTCCTACCCCAGTGGGTGACGACGCCCTTCCTCTTTCCCATCTTCGATTTCATCTTCTTGCTCTTCTATTTTATTTACTTCCTCTTTATGTTCTTCGATTTGATTTACTTCTCTTCCTATCTATTTATTTTGTTACATTTTGCAGGGATAAAGCAAAGAAAAAGAGGAAAAGATTACTAGAAGATTAGTTTTAGGATTTTCTTTTATTTCCTTGCAATTTTCCTTTTATTGGATACTTGTAAAGACATTGTAATATTCATGAGTCTCGGCAATATTAGTTTTAGGGTTGGGTATTGGTCAGTGGCCGGAGTCTCGGCAAGGCTAAGCCTGCCGAAGTGCTTCGTAAGCTCGTCGATGTCGACCGTGAGGTCGACGGAACTGCCTGCAGGGAATGCCGGATCAAGCCCCACGAGCTCTTGGTTTCTCCTGGACGTGCAGCGATGGCGGGGAATGGCGAGGGGTCCTGCTCGGAGCATGAATCCGTTCGGAGCCGCATACGGCCCCACGGTGGGCTCCAACTGTCGTTGTTTTCTCACGACAGATGCCATGGGTAGTCTTATCATAGGTGGTTGGGGCCGGAGGACGCCGACCGACTCCGAGTGCAGGATTAGGTACAAGTGGTGGTAACACACGATGTACCCAGGTTTAGGGCCCTCCATGGGAGGTAATACCCATAGTCCTGCTTGGTCTAATTTTGACGGATGGGCATGTTTACAGGGTTGCTCCTAGAGCTGAGTCTAGAGAAGGAAGAGGGAGCAGTTGCTTCGCCTTCCTCCACTACAAAGTGTGAGAGAGTGTGGGAAATATCTCCTAGGTGTGTGCGTGAGAGTTGTTGTCCGTCCCTGTTGCATGGGGGGCTCGGGGGGTTTTATAGGCCACCCCCGGCTTATAATATTCCTGAGGTACGTAAGTGGGGGGACCCGGCTGGCAGCCTCTCCGGCTGACCAAGGGGCCCCGCCCTTCGAATCGTCACGTCACCTATAGGGTCCACCGGCTGCACAGTCCCGTCGCCCGCTGGGGCCCGTCAGCCGGCTCCGCGATTGGCCCTCGCCCACCTGCCGCGGCACGGGCCGCCTGGGAGGCATCGGTTAGTGCTAGCCGGCCAAAGTCTCTGGTACGGCCGCCTACACTATAGCCACGCCAGGGCAGGTAATCGAGTCGGCAAGGGCGTGGCGCACTGCTTCCCCACCCGTTTGCGCTCGCCAAGGTCAGCAGCCTAGATGGCACTCGTCGTGGCAATCATGTCGTGTTACCGTACCCGTGTGCAGAGGGACGGGACCTTGCCGGTCTGCCCTGGGGTCAACGGACGAGCCGGCCCGGACGCAGCCAATCATGCCCAGCCGGCCGGGGGTCGAGCCGGCACCAAGACCAGCCATCCATGGGTCGGCCGGCGGTCGCCACAGCCAGCTGCGCTCCAGCCGGCCGTGGCGAGCCGGTCACGTATTATTTCTTCGAAGCGGGGGAGAACCCTGCTGCTTTGGCCTACCCAGGGGTAATAACCCCGTCACCACTCCAAGATTGTGTTTCCTTCCTACAAATCCAATTAATTGATCCACAAATACCATCCCCTATTACAGGACCTATCATTGCTACAAATCCAATATCGAGGTCATCCCATTTATCTCCAGATTTCCTAAATCCCCAAATTCCCAGAAGACCTGTCCCATCACATTATACCCACGAACTTCCAATCTCATGACCCAACTAAACTCTAAGGTCGAGCTTATATAGATCCTTAATTTATCCCTAACATTATCCGATTCCTCCTACTATCATCCACCAAGAAACATGGTATCATGATCAAGATCATTGGTCTAAATCCAAGTTACTCCGAACCATGTGGTTTAATTGGTCTCGAGCACCTATTAGAATCACCTATTTAAATCCAAAGTTTTACCTCTAGTAAGAGCTTCCTACTAGTTACTGCAGTCACCAACATATCACCATTAATCCACTATCAATCATTACTAGACAAATTCAAGTCATTAATCCACTAAGAATTTCAGCTTGTAATCAAGTTTGTCCTACAAATCCAAGTTATTCAAGGGAGAAACAAGTAAGTTATCCTACTCTATCAATCTTGATCCACCAAGTTCGTATACCAACATTAAACGTCGTAATCCACAAAAGGGTCTCAACTACTTCCTCAAGACATACATTAGGGATAAATCAAATCATTATCCACAAATCATATACCCTTAGAACGATCCTTCCTATGGCATCAAGGTTCTAGTGCTAGCATAAGAATGAAGGATGTTTGTTCACTATGATCAATAGCTCCATAGTGAACCCAGTGCAATGCAGGGCTTATTGAAGCTCAATAAGTGCTCTGGAAAATCCATATGTTAAACACGTGATCAGAGGCTTTTGCTGGGGGTGCTTGTAAGGACTAGGTTGGGCAAGGGAGGGGTTTCCAATCTAGAGGGAAAATCATAACTCTACGGGGTTGCGTCTTATTGAGTCCGTTGTATTCATAGTATTCAACGCTAGCTGTCCGTCGAGGTGGATCCTTGGTGCATCTTATCTTGACGGTCTTCAGTTGACAAGATTGGGGAAAGAAAGTAGCATCGAGAGGACTGCCTAAGGGGGTGGTATACTGCAAGTGCAATCAAGCAAGTACCGAAAAGGCCGAACACAAACATCAAGGTAAGGTAGGTCATATAGTCACGCACTTGTTTCCTAGGGAAAAAGAGTGACTTACACCAAAGAACAAATAGGAAAAACAAGCAACACACATCATGGTTCCTTTCAAACCATCATACAGACTCGACTTCGCATAGGGGACACGTGACCTATCCTACCCTAGGGTTTGTCGGACTTAGTAGTCATGCTTGCTTCTTGTCTTGGAGAGGAGTCCGCTTAGTCTTCTGGGTCTTCTTCATGTGTTGCTATGTCTCCGATTGTTGTTCGTCGAAACGATCCTAGTTGCTCCTGAAGAGTCCTGGACGACTTTGGGTCTGGCGAGTTGATGACGAAGGTGATTCTTCATAGCTGTTGTAGACAGGGTCTTATGACATCTCCGTTCGTGACAATGCCTCCTTGTCTTCTGAGACGTCGAGGGTTCCAGGGAGGAAACCCTTTATGCAATGTGTCACACCCTATGTTTGTATCACCTTGTAATGCTTGTATTTACAAAATTTGGAGCCAATTAAAACTTTTTTAGTGTTTGTGCTTGTTTGATTTGTTGTTCGTTTGCTTGTATGGTTGTTTGTGTATGGCACTTTTAGATTCTATGCCTCTCCATATTCATCTTCCTTGACCCAAACTTCTTGCCCGATGATCATGCCATGTGAATAGTGCCTAAAACTATTTTTATCAAATTTTATTTTCACCAAAAAGGATTTATCCAAACTAGGTTTTCAAAAAAACCTGAAATGAGGTTTGCACTACAAGTCCTCAAATTGGGTGGACCCTTTCTCCACAAAGACTTTACTTCAAACCTAATATATATATATTACTTTCCAAAACCACCAAATAGTAATTTTAAAGATTATTTTAATATTTTCTTTAAAGGCTTTTTCTTAAGGCCAGAAATGGTCTTTCATAGGGAAAAATCATTTAAATGATTTCAAAATATTTGAGGAAATTTAGGGGAACTCAGTGGAGATATATTTTCCATATATATGAGTTTCAACACATGGTCATGTTCAAAATCATGGGAAGAACCCCTCAAAACCCTTTCTGTTCTAATCAAGCTTTTGGAATATTTCTATAAGAAATATTCTGAATAAATTCCAAGAAAATTCCAGCAAGTCAACATTATCATAGGTGATGATCTTGCAAATTTTCAACCAATCCAAGTTAATTTGATTCAATAAACTATTCCAAAACCCTCCTTGTCCAGATTCAAATTTGAGCAAGTTTACATTGTGAAATTTCTTCCCTTAACCCCAAACTTTGTGCACTTGTTCTAATCACCAAATAATGATGCTACACTAAGTCGTGCGTCAAGGGGACTAGCATAGCATGACTAGATCTAAAGAAACCATATGTTGTGGATTTCTAGGGTTCCACAAAATTACATTTTGAACTTTCATAAATCAAGCTCAAACTTGGTGACCAGGTCTATTTATAGCCACCATTTGATCCTTTAAAATTTCATGGCAAGAAAAGCCTATTTGCTTGCCCTAATCTCCATCAAACACTTTCTCCCAGAATGGCAAAAAACCCTGTTTGACCCCTTCCTCTATCTTTCTTGATCCCAAATTTTTACCAAAACCTCTCAGGGTTACCTGCTACTTCCGGTAAAACTTGTGTGGACTCAGCTCCATGATTGGGGGGGTGAAAACCCCATTTCTACCTCCTAGACAACAGTAAAACCCTCTTCTCTCCAATTCCCTCTTATTCTAAGCTACCAACCAGAGCATCCAAGGCCATTTTCAACTTTCCTATTGCCTCCTCTACCCCCTAGACACCTATAGCCGCGCCTAGGACACCATTGACATGCTAGAGTGCGCTACAGTGTGCACCAGCACTGTAGCTACCGCCCAACACGAGATCCCGACTACCTCGGGACCCCCAGCCTTGTCCCCCAAAATGCCCTCGACGTCCGCAAGGCGCCAGGAGGTCGGGCCCCTCCTCCCTCTTACTCTGTTGCCCTCCCTTGATCTCTCTCTCCCTTACCCTAGACGTGGACCACGCCCAGGAACACTCAGGCATGCTCTCTCCCTCCCCCGAGCCCTCTAGCGGGCGCCTCGACCTCGCCGACGCACAAGCCCACTGTGGTCTCCTGTCCACCTATAAAGGGCCTCCCCCAAGCCCCTCTTCCCTCCTCTGGATCCCTTCCACCCCCTTTGGCACTCCTAACCCACCCGAGCGACCACCTGGAGCCCTAGTGCTCGGGATCGACCGAGGCGCTCCCGCGGCGGAGCTCCACCAATCTCGGGACACAGGCCCGCTCCAGCGCTCCTCTCGCCTCCATAGAGCCCGTAGGGTCTCCCTGACCCTTTTCCCTTCCTCCCCGTCCATTTACATTAGAGCGACACCACCGGCAATCCCCTCCCGAAGCATCCCCACTGTACTTCCTCATCGCCGGCGAGCTAGACCACCTCCGGTCGCCCTTCCACCTCCAGGAGACCGACGGCTCGACGTCGGGTCCGTCCCTGCCCTCGGCTCCCCTCTCCGTGCCCTCCTTCGTCGCTGGTGAGCGCTCCCCCTTCCTGTCAAGAGGAAGGAGATGATAGGTGGCCCTGACTTGTCATCCTTTCCCCTATCTGTCTCTCTCTATGAGAGGCTAGGGCCTGGGGCCCACCTATCGGGTTTGAACCCAGACGGTGCGCGCGCCCTGGCTCGCCCAAGCCTCGCTCGGCCGTAGGCCGGCCCAACTGGGTCTGTTCTGGCCTAGTTGGCTCTGGGCCTCTTTTTCTTTTTGTTTTACTCCAGTTTTTCCTAAAATCCCACAAGGGTTAATATTTATCCAATGCCCAATATTTTCCACCATAAATCCTAGAATATTACATAGAATTCAATAGTGCCATTTGTGAAAAATATTGAAAACTTTGTATACACTATTTATTTTAAAACCTAATTTTGGCACCTTTTTGCCTTTGTTTATTAGTTTTCAAAAATGTTTTCACATCAAAACCTTAGACACACATTTTTATTATAGTTTTTAGTATTTATTATAATAGGGTAGCATTTTAATAGTAGCTTTATGTGCTCTGTTTTCGTGTGATGCTTATTATTATCGATATTTATCTAGACGATAGATTGCGCTATTGACGAGGGAGCTGGACCCAAACACTTTGAAGACCCCGAAGACTTTGTTGAGCCACACAAGTAGCCCTTTGACCATGTTAAGAAACCATTTTTATTGCATGTCATATAGCACTTTACTCTCATAATAATTGATCATGTGGAGTAGTGACCACTTCAGTGGGTTGCTTCTGATACTTTTACCGTTGACACTTGCATCATGGATGACTCTATCACTTTGTGAGGGTTATGTGGGTGGGAGTAGATAGGAAGCTAGTAGATGCTACGCAAGTGGGATCGGTATTATGCATGGTGATGGAAATAAGGAAATGATTTCAAAGACTTTTTCGAAAACTCCGTCGGTTGCCACTAATGCCCGAGGGAGATGATGATGAGTTGGGTGACCACTTGGGAAATAAGTGGTGCACCGGAGGAAGTGAGTGTGTGTTTTCGAAAACAAAGAGTTTTAAGATTTGTTGACCGTCCCAACCTTACATGTGCGACCACGATAACCCTTATGGGATGGGGCTTTGTTGATTATTATGGTTGGTGCTAGCAGGGAGCCCGCATTACCAGTGACGAGAGTGAAGTGGTCACTCTCGAGACGGGGTCATCCCGGAAGTGGAAGGACATGCGCTGTCTTTACAGGCACCGGGCACACTGTTGCGTGCCCTTATGGATGATGAGTGGGATGTAAATCATCAGGTATGGCACCAACGAGTGTACTCTTTGTTTAGTATCACCATGGGAAAGGCATTGTTCGGGTGCTTACCTCAGGAATGTAATATACCGCGAGTCGTGGATGACACGGAAGTTCCCCGAGTCTTGTGGATAAAGCGCGCAACCTCTGCACAGTGTAAAACTATTCGAATAGCCGTGTCCATGGTCATGGACAGTTGGAGGTCCTGCTTAAACTACGTCAGATGTTTTCACAAACTTGGCGTGTGTTTGTGTGTGCGGAAGACAGAAGAATGATACTTGAGTCAATTCTGACGACTTGATGTGGTGAAAGAACATGAGATGTTCAACCCCTTCTTTTGATGATATCAGTAACTTGCTCATGTGGATATCTGCCAACTGTCGATGCATTGCATTTAAAATTAGCTTCCCGCAAAATACCTACTTAGTGCTATATCATGCATCATTATTACCTTGTTCGACAACTTGTGTTGCTTGCGATTACATTCAAAGTACTCATTGGCTTGCCAATGGTTATTTAATTGGCCAGGCATGGAAGAACAGGAGTACGATGAAGAGTTCGTTGGTGACGAACATGCGAACTAGGACGCCTCCCAGTCAGAATGCTTGTAGGTTTAAGGCATATGGCATGGATTCATGCTTTCGACCAAGATTTCCGCTGCTTGAATGTTTAAGTGTTTGGCTAGAACTTCCATTCCTTTATTTGTGTAAGACACTAAATGTGGATGTAAGACTCTTGTTATTCAGCGTCTGTGTGTTCAGTGAGCAATTATCCCCAGGATCACTGTACACATGCATTCGGTGATCACGACTTATGAGCCGGGGTGCCCACAAAGCTGGTATCAGAGCCATACTGACTGTAGGAAGCCCTTAGTTAGCATGGACGTTAGTTCGGATAAAACCGTTTTGAAAACTACACCTAGCATCTGTACTTAGGAATTCTGCACTATTTACCTCTTCTATTCTTCACACAACACTTTGCTGACTCTCCTCCCTTCGAAGCTTTGTAGATGGCCGTCGTACCTGAAGCCTTACTGACATCCGGCTTTCCCTTACTCCTTGGGGATAGCCTGGAGAAGTGCCAGTTTCACCAACCACCTGTTTTGCTCTCCCATGACCACTGGGTCGATGACATCATGAAGGAGTACCATGTGGATGTCGTTGTGCAGGAAAATGACTCCACGACCAGTTGGTTCTTTGAAGGGCCACAGATGGAGACCATGATACTTGCAGTTGAGTCAGCTGCATGCAAGGCACTCCTACACCTTCGGGACACCATTCACCAGCTACTCGCTACCTTCATTTTAGGAAGGATGATCCAGGCAAGAGTTGGACGTTGGTTCCGTCCTAGGAGGATGGCAAGCCACTCAGGTTCCAGACCTACTTCTGCCTCTCTGCCGATAGTCTGGTTCACCACTTGATTAAGGAGTCCGTGAAGCTCCGTGAAGAACTTCGCCACACCCGGGAGCTACTTCGGCAAGAAAAGATGAAGCCATCCAAGATCAAGAATGATGGATCCCCTGAGGGATGACCAGTTGTCACTTATCGAGGAGGAGCACCCCTATCTAGAGACGCACCTACACATCGTCATCACATGAGTGCGAAGGAGTATCGTGTGCTCTTCACCGACCCACCGACGAAGCGCCGTCGAGATGGACCTCCTCGTGCCCCGACCCCTTCGACCGGGAGTGATGCCCGTTCGGATGATGAACAGGAGGAAGACCGACAAGATAATGACTATGAGACCGAGCACTCCACCACGTGAGTCTGTGAACCCCTAGGTTAGGATCAGTCATGTACCCCTCATGCGAAGTCGAGTCCGTTTAAAGGTTCATATGAAACCATGTGTGCTTGTTGATTGTTTTGTTGTTTGTGTTCCGATGCAAGTCATGCTTTTGCCCTAGGCAACATGTTAGCGACTCCATCGTCTATCTTATCTTAATATATGAGATGGTCCTTTGACCTTTGTTTCAACACACTTGCACTCGACCAACCCCCTTAGGTGTTCCTTTCCATTACTGATTTTCCTCTCGTCTATCCCTGTAGTTTGACTTGGCTACACCAAACAGGATGGTGACTGCTACCCGCAATAGCTCCTTTGCCAACCCTAAAGCCGGCAACTCAAGCCAATAACAGGTAGCTGGCGGGACTGCTCATGCTGGAGGACACCAGGAGCAGCCACAAGGCAACATTCCCCCGCCACTACCTCCACCAGAGAACATGACCATAGCTTAGTTTCTCCAAGTTCTCTAAGAGGAACGCCAAGCCAACAATGTTTCTATTCAGCAGATGGCTCAGGCCCTTGTGAATAACCACCAGCAAGGTAGGAATGGTAATGGCCGCTCCAGTTTGTCTGAGTTCATGAGGAATTCACCCCCAACCTTTATCGAGACTGGTGAACCCCTGGATGCTGACGACTGGATCCGCACCATCGAGGACCACCTTGCACTGGTCAATTGCAATGAGGACCGTGAGAAGGTGCTTTATGCCTCTGACTGCCTTGGAGGTACCGCCCGAGCTTGGTCGGATGTATTCAAGTTCATGCAAGGTGAGCATGCGATCACTTGGAATGACTTCAAGGAAGGATTCCTCGTGGCCCACATTCCTTATGGGATCATGTCTATGAAGAAGAGAGAATTCCGAGCGCTGAAGCAAGGAAGTGGCTCTATCAAGGAGTACCTGCAGAAGTTCAACCTACTCTCAAGGTATGCACCTGAAGATGTCAACACGGAGGCTGCCATGAAGGAACGCTTCATGGAAGGACTTCAACAGACCCTATAGTATCAGATCATCGTTTGCGACTGTCGTACCTTCTTGGACCTGGTGAACAAGGCCCTCATGCTGGAAGACAAGCATCATGCCATAGACGATACTTGCAAGCGCAAGATGATCAGCAAGGGTAGCTCCGGCAATCAGAAGCCTCGCCCCTGGCAGCCAGCCCTAGCCAAGCCGACCTATCAGCCAAAACAGGCTAGACCTCTTGCGCCTCATCCGAGTTACTAGCCTCAGCAGTATGCCAATCCAAGGCCAGCTTACAACAACCCTAATAACAACAATGGTGGTAGGAACTACAACAACAACGCTAGGCAAGTCACTTCTTTTGGATGTGGTCAGTCTAGACACATCTCTAAGCTATGCGCCAACAAGAAGCCAGATGCACCACGCCCCAATGCGCCAAACCAAGGTCAAGGCTATGGAGCACCACCAAGGAACCCAGCTCCCCACAACCAGCCCAACAATGGAAAGGGTCGTGTGAATCACGTCACCACAGAGGAAGCCCAGGAAGACCCAAACGTCATACTGGGTACGTTCCTCATCAACTCAACCCCAGCAATAGTACTAATTGATTGTGAAGTTTCGCATTCTATTATCACTAAAAAGTTTGCACTAGAGAGTGGCATGAAGCCTACACCCCTGGATAGTCATATGTTGATACAATCCTCGAGATCAGTTATGAAGTCTGGGATAGGTTGTAAAGGAGTGGAGATTAACATCAACGGGGTAGACTTCCTAGAATACCTCATAGTTCTGGATTCACCAGGCTTGGAGGTCATCCTTGGCATGAATTGGTTGACTAAGTACCAAGGCTTGTTAGACTGTGCCAAGATTATTGTCACCATGACCAATAGCCAAGGAGTGGAAGTCAATTATTTCCCCAACCCTACCTCCACTCAAGCCCCTTAGGGTAACTCTCTATCGGGAATTGAGTTGGATCAAGTGCCAGTGGTATGTGAATACCCGGATGTATTTCCTGATGAGTTGCGTGGAATGCCTCCTGACCAAGACATTGAGTTCATCATTGAGCTTATGCCTGGATCAAGGCCCATCTATGAGAAGACCTATAGGATGGGAGCCGAAGAGTTGGCTAGATTGAAGAACCAATTGGCAGAGCAGCTCAGAAAAGGATTCATTCGCCCTAGTGCCTCTCCTTGGGGATCACCCGTTCTATTTGTGTCAAAGTGGGTATCAGACTCTATGTCAATTACTGTTCTCTCAACGAAGTCACAATAAATAACAAGTACCCACTCCCCAGATTGAAGACCTGTTCGATCAGTTGAGTGGAGCCAAGGTGTTCTCTAAGACCAACCCCATGTCTGGGTACTATATGTTGAAGATCAGACCACAAGACATTCCGAAGACAACATTTGTAACCTGGTATGGCCTGTATGAATACACGGTCATGTCATTTGGGTTAACAAATGCCCCTACCTACTTCATTTACCTCATGAATAAAGTCTTCATGGAGTACCTGTACAAGTTTGTTGTCGTCTTCATAGATGACATACTCGTCTTCTCCAAGTTTTAAGAAGAGCATGAGCAACACTCGAGATTGGTTCTGGATAAGCTTCGAGAGCACCAGCTTTATGCCAAGTTCAGCAAGTGTGAATTCTGGTTGCATGAAGTTGGATTCTTGGGTCATGTGTTGACTGTAGAAGGATTCTCAGTGGATCCTGCCAAGATTGAAGCCGTGACTGAATGGCAATCCCCAACCACCATGAAGCAAGTCATGAGCTTCCTCGGACTCGCGGGATATTACCGCAAGTTCGTGGAAGGGTTCTCGAGAATTGCCCAGCCCATGATCTAGCTTTTGAAGAAGGACAAGAAGTTCGAATGGACAACTAAGTGCGAGGAAAGCTTCTAGGAGGTCAAGAAGAGATTGACCACAGCCCTAGTTTTGGCCATCCCCGATATTCACAAGGAGTTTGTGATATATTGTGGTGCATCGAGAAATGGGCTTGGAGGTGTTATGATGCAAGAAGTAGAGTTGTAGCCTATCTATCCAAACAACTACGACCTCATGAGAGAACTACGCTACTCCTGATCTCGAGTTGGCATCCGTGGTTCATGCCTTGAAGACATGGCGACATTACCATATGGGGAAGCGATGTGATATATACATAGACCACAAGAGTTTGAAGTATAATTTCACTCAGAGGAAATTGAACATGAGGCAGCGAAGATGGTTGGAGTTGATCAAGGATTATGACCTAAGTGTTCAATACCACCCCGGAAAGGCTAACGTGGCAGCAGACGCCTTAAGCAGAAAGGCTTGTTCCTTGAATGCCATGATTTAGGAAAGGCTACTTGCCCTATATGAAGAGCTTGAAAGCTTCGGCTTGGAACTAGTTGCACCTGGATTCCTCGCCAACCTCGAAGCAAAGCCTACCTTGATGGATGATATCAAAGAAGCTCAGAAGGGACACGAGAGCATTCAAGGCATCAAGAGGAAGATCAAGGCAGGCAAGGCCCCAGGATTCTCTGTGGATGAACGAAGAGGATCTCAAGAGCCTGATCTTGCAAGAAGCTCATGACACTCCATATTCCATCCATCCTGGAGGAACCAAGATGTATCAAGACCTCAAGGCAAGATTCTGGTGGCATGGTATGAAATGGGAGATAGGCACCTTTGTCGCCAAGTGTGATATATGCTAGAGAGTCAAAGCTGAGCACCAGCGACCTGCTAGGCTATTGCAACCTCTCAAAGTGCCTGAATGGAAGTGCGACAAAGTTGGGATGGATTTCATCACCGGATTACCAAGATCAAGCAAAGGACATGATTCTATTTGGGTCATTATCGACCACTTGACCAAGGTTTCCCATTTCATTACCGTCAAGACCACCTATGACGATAACAAGCTTGCCAGCCTCTACATCGAGCGTATCATGAGCCTTCACGGAATTCCAAAGGAGATCGTGTTAGACTGAGGCACCCAGTTCACATCAAGGTTCTAGAAGATGTTTCAAGGAGCCATGGACACGAAGCTCTCCTTCAGCACCGCTTTTCACCCCCGGACTGGTGGACAGACAGAACGAGTAAATTAGATACTCGAAGATATGCTCCGCGCTTGTGTTTTGCCATATGGACCTAACTGGGCAGATTGGCAGCCATTTACTGAAGTCTCCTACAACAACAACTACTAGTCGAGTCTTTAGATGGCACCATTTGAGGTGTCGTACGGACGCAAGTGTCACACTCCCCTCAACTGGTCAAAGACTGGAGAAGGGTTAGTCTTTGGACCAGACATCCTTCGCAAAGCAAAAGAGCAAGTTCAACTCGTCCGAGATCGCCTCGAGACCGCCAAGTCAAGACAGAAGAGTTGCGCTGACTCCCACCAATGAGAAGTGAACTTCTATGTCGGTGACCATGCTTACCTTCGAGTCATGCCTCTCGAAGGAACCAAGCGTTTCCATGTTAAGGGGAAGCTTGCACCAAGATACATCAGCCCCTTCAAGATCATAGCTATGCGTGGAGAAGTTGCCTATCAGCTAGAGCTACCTTCCGAGCTATCGGATGTGCACAACGTCTTTCATGTGTCACAACTCCGGAAGTGTCTCCAAGTTCCCAACCGCCCAGACCTCTACAAGGACATCGACCATCAAGCCGTCGATCTTTAGCCAGACCTCACTTATCGTGAGAGGCTAGTTCGTATTCTGAACGAGGGAGCAACCTGGGAGCATGAAGACTATCTTAGATCTGAGTTCCCTTATCTTTTTAGCGCTTAGCCTAGGAATGTTGGGGACGAGATTTACAAAATATGGAGCCAATTAAAACTTTTTCAGTTCTTGTGCTTGTTTGATTTGTTGTTTGTTTGCTTGCTTGGTTGTTTGTGTATGGCACTTTTAGATTCTATCCCTCTCCATATTCATCTTCCTTGACCCAAACTTGCCCAATGACCATGCCATGTGAGTAGTGCCCAAATCTATTTTTATCAAGTTTTATTTTGACAAAAAAGGATTTATCCAAACTAAGTTTTCAAAAACACTTAAATGAGGTTTGCACTGCAAGTCCTCAAAATGGGTGGACCCTTTCTCCCCAAATCTTTACCTCAAACCTACATATATATTACTTTCTAAAACCACCAAATATTAATTTTAAAGATTAATTTAATATTTTATTTAAGGCTTTTTCTTAAGGCCAGAAATGGTCTTTCATAGGGAAAAATCATTCAAATGATTTCAAAATATTTGAGAAAATTTAGGGAAACTCAGTGGGCATATATTTTCCATATATATGAGTTTCACCACATGATCATGTTCAAAATCATGGGCAGAACCCCTCAAAAGCCTTTCTATCCTAATCAAGCTTTTCGTGTATTTCTGTAAGAAATATTCTGAATAAATTCTAGGAAAATTCCAGCAAGTCAACATCATCATAGGTGATGATATCACAAAGTTTCATCTTAATCCAAGTTGATTTGATTCATCAAACTATTCCAAAACCCTCCCTATCCAGATTCAAATTTGAGAAAGTTTACATTGTGAAGTTTCTTCCCTTGACTCCAAACATTGTGGACATATTCTAATAACCAAATAATGATGCTACACTAAGTGGTGCATCAAGGGGATTAACATAGCATGACTAGATCTACAGAAACCAGATTTTGTGGATTTTTGGGTTCGACAAAGTTACATTGTGAAATTTCATCAATCAAGCTCAAACTTGGTGACAAGGCCTATTTCTAACCACCATTTGATCCTGTCAAATCTCACAGCAAGGAAAGCCCATTTGCTTGCCCTAATCTACATCAAACACTTTCTACCAGAATGGAAAAAAACCCTGTTTGACCCGTTCCTCTATCTTTCTTGATCCCAAATTTTTACCACAACCTCTCAGGGTTACCTGCTACTTCCAGTAAAACTTGTGGGGTGAAAACCCCATTTCTACCTCCTAGACAGTAGTAAAACCCTCTTCTCTCCACCTCCCTCATATTCTAAGCTATCCACCAGTGCATCCAAGGCCATTTCCAACTTTCCTATTGCCTCCCCTACCCCCTAGACACCTATGGCCGCTCCTAGGACACCGTTGGCATGCCATGGCATGCCAAACGCGTTCTCCAGAGCGCGCTACATTGTGCACCCGCACGATAGCTGTCGCCCAACCAAATCCCCCTATAGCCTCGGGACCCCCAACCTTGTCCCCCGAGATGCCCTCGATGTCTGCAAGGTCCCAGGAGGCGGGCCCGTACTCCCTCCTCCTCTATTGCCACCTTCACTCGCGCACGGCGCTGCCCGAGCCAGCAAATGGATGAGCTTGCACGTGTGGGTGCTAGGGCCCTCCCCCGCTCTCTCTCTCCCTTCCCATGGACGTGGATCATGCCAAGGAACACTCAGACATGCTCTCTCCATCCCCCGAGCCCTCCAACGGGCACCCCAACCTTGCTAGCGCACAAGCCCACGATGCACTCGCGTCCACTTATAAAGGGCCTCCCCCGAGACCCTCTTCCCACCTATGGATCCCTTCCACCCCCTTGGTCACTCCCAAACCACCCGAGTGACCACCCAAAGACCCAGTGCTCGGGATCGACCGAGGTGCCGCCGTGGCGGAGTTTCGTCGATCTTGGGACACAGGCCCGCTTCGGCGCTCCTATCACCTTCATCGAGCCCATATGTTCTCCCAGACCCTTTTCCCCTTCCTCCCCATCCATTTCCAATAGAGAGACACCGCCGGCGATCGCCTCCCAAAGCGGCTACGTCGTACTTTCTCATTGCTGGCGAGCCAGACCACCTCCGGCCGCCCTTCCACCTCCAGGAGACCAGCGGCTCGACGACGGGTCCATCCCTGCCCTCAGCTCCCCTCGTTGTGCCCTCCTTTGCCGCCGGTGAGTGCTCCCCGTTCATGTCAAGAGGAAGGAGATGAAAGGTGGCCCCCACCTATCATCCTATACCATATCTCTCTCCCTCTTTGAGAGGCTGGTGCCTAGGACCTGCCTGTCGGGTTTGAACCCAGACGGCGCGCGCGCCCCGGCTCGCCCAATCCTTGCTCGGCTTCAGGCCGGCCCAACTGGGTCTGTTCTGGCCTGGTTGGCTCTAGGGCCTCTTTTTCTTTTTCTTTTACTAGTTTTTCCTAAAATCCCATAGGGCTTAATATTTATCCGGTGCCCAATATTTTTCCACCATAAATCCTAGAATATTCCATAGAATTTAATAGTGCCATTTGTGAAAAATGTTGAAAACTTTTATACACTGTTTTATTTTAAAACCTAATTTTGGCACCTTTTTGCCTGTATTCATTAGTTCTCAAAAAAGTTTTCACAGCAAAACCTTAGACAAATATTTTTATTATAGTTTTTAGTATTTATCAGAATAGGGTAGCATTTTAATAGTAGCTTTGCATGCTTTGTTTTTGTGTGATGCTTATTATTAGCGCTATTTATCGCGACGATAGATTGCAATATTGACTTGGGAGCTGGACCCGTGGACTTTGAAGACCCCGAAGACTTTGTTGAGCCAGGCAAGCAGCCCTTTGACCACGTTAAGAAAGCATTTTTATTGCATTTCATATAGTACTTTACTCTCTTTATATTTCATCATGTGGAGTAGTGACCACTTTAGTGGGTTGCTTCCGATACTTTTACCGTTGACTCTTGCATCGTGCATGACCCTATCACCTTATGAGGGTCATGTGGGTGGGAGTAGATAGGATACTAGTACATGCTATGCAAGTGGGATTAGGATTATGCATGGTGATGGAAATAAGGCAATGATTTCAAAGACTTTCTCGAAAACCCTGTCGAGTGCCACTAATGCCCGAGGGAGATGATGATGAGTTGGGTGACCAATTGGGAAAGAAGTGGTGCACCGGAGGAAGTGAGTGTGTGTTTACGAAAATGGAGAGTTTTAAGATTTGTTGACGGTCCCAACTGTAGGATCGAAAGTAGGTCTAGAGGGGGGTGATTAGACTACTTGACCAATTAAAAGTTTTGCCTATACCAAGTTTTAGGGTTGATTGTTTTTAGCATTTCATGGCAAGTCAAGTACACCCTACACATGCAAGTCTAAGAGTATATAAAAGAGGAAAGTAACAACAAGCATGTATAGAAGGGATAGGGTAGGAAGATCAAACGCAATGGTAGACATGATGATTTTTCCCATGGTTTTGATAGGTGGCGCTATCATACATCCACGTTTATGGAGTCTTGAACCCACGGAGGGTAACGGTCATGAGAGTCCACGAAGGGCTCCACCCAAAAGGGTCCACGAAGTAGCAACCTTGACTATTCCATACGACTTCTGTCCACGAAGGACTAGCTTCACTATGGGTAGATCTTCACAAAGTAGACGATCTCCTTGCCCTTACAAATTTCTTGGTTCACTCCACAACACGAAGTAGGAGGCTCCCAAGTGACACCTAACCAATCTAGGAGGCACCACCCTCCAAAAGGTAATAGGCTCGGTAATGACGATGAACTCCTTGCTCTTGTGCCTCAAGATGATAGACTCCTCAGCACACAATCTCTCTCTCATAGGTTTGGCTTGCTAGAAGAGATGGGATTGGTGGAAAGGAACTTGGGAGGCTAGAAGTCAAGATCCATATGATTGGATTGGAAGATCTTGACCTCAACACAAGGGTAGGTGGTTCTCTCTCAGAAAATCTGGTAGGATAGGTATGGAATAGTTCTGAGTGCTTCTCTCTCAAGTAGGTGGTGGTGTAGGGGTATACATTGGCATCCCCAAAAATCCAACCGTTACACACAAAATGACCAACTCGGTGACACCGATGTGTTAATCTCGGAGGTACCGAAGTGATCAAAAGGTGGCAACTTTTGAATCTTGGTGAGACCGATATAGGAAACTCAGTTGCACCGATAAGGTGACTGTCGTGGTTTCGTCACAGCAGATGCCATGGGTAGGCTTATCAAGAGGGGCCAAAGGACGCCGGTGGGCTCTGGGAGCGGGGTAAGGCACAAGCGGTGGTGGACACACGACGTACCCAGGTTCGGGGCCCTGCATGGGAGGTAACACCCTAGTCCTTCTTGGTCTAGTTGAGACAATGGTCGGATTACAATCGCGCACCTTGAGCCGTGTGGATCGTGGAGGAAGAAGGACCTAGCCCGCTCTTCTGCCTCCCTACGCATGTGTGTGGAGTGGACGTGAAGAGAGCTGGGAGATCAGCCAACCCCTTGCATGGGGTGGACTAGGGGATTTTATAGGACAACCCCTCGGATTACAATACAAATGGAAGGTCAAGGGGGGTCCCAACCGGCAGCCTCTCTGGCCGGTGGCGGGGGACGTCGACTCTGGGGTCCTATCGGCGGTAGGCCCCACCGGCTGAAGCGTTCCGTCAAGAACCGGCAGGGCCCGCGCAGCGGGTCCTGACACCATTCACGTCACGGCACAGGCCACCCCTTGTGGCGTCCTCTTGCGGCGACCGTCCGAGGTCAGCGGTGCGGCCGGCCGCCCTTTAGCCATGCCGGGGCAGGTAATGGAGTGGCTGGGGCGTGCCGGCGGTGTTGGAAGCCTAGTCACCGTCCTCCAGGGTCAGAGGCCCTGACACCTTCACTGTGGCCACTCCGGCGCTGACCCCCGATGGGATGGGGGGCACTGTCACCACGCATGCCCTGTCGATGGTATCCAATGCGCAGCCGGCTGGGGGGGGGCTAGGAGGCAACGCCCCTAGCTGGCCGACACGTCGTAAACGGCGAGGCCTAGCCGGCGGCTCTGGCCGGAGGGCCGCTACCGGCAGGGCGAAGCTGGACCGCAGGGGGACGCGGCCCGCCCTTTGATTGCGTTGGAAGGCCGGAGCAAAGGGGGCGCTTGAGGCTAGCCCGGGGTCATCCCCCCGTCAGTAGTCCCCGAAGTTAGGGAGGCCTGTCGACGAACCGTGGCGGTCATCGCCGGATTGAAGATCGTCCTAGCACCGCGGGGTGCCTTGAGAGTCGAGCGACGCTGGCAAACGACAGCCAGCTCCACAGCCGGAAGATGCCTTGCGAGCCGCCTCGGGTTCCTCACCGGGTAGAGAAGACGCGCCACGCGGCGGAAAAGATCGGGCCACGGGGCCGGGCCCTCCACGACCGCGGCCTCGGCCCATGCGCGCGGATCTTTTACGGCGTGAGCGGACGGTTGGCGTTCCTGAGCGCGATAATATCTGCCCCGCATGCCACGGGAATCGCGGGGGTCGGGCGCAATGAATCCGGCCCCCACGATCACCCGCGCAGGGTTTAAATGGCGAGAGGAGGGGGGCAGAATGGACCGTTCGATCCCCTCACTCTCGTCGCATCGTCGTCGTCGTCTTCCTCCTCCCGCCACGAGAGAGAGAGAGGGAGCAGGAGGCCGGAGCACGCGGGCAGGCTGCGTCGCCGTCCGCCGCCGAAGAAAGCCCGGGCCGCCGCCAAGCACCCGCGCCCGTCGTCGCGACCGCACGCTCCCTCGGTGACGATGGCGGGGAAGGGCGCCTGGGACGACAGCGACATGGATGAGACCTTCAGCGAGCACCTCCGCCATCGCCGCAAGATTACCGTGGAGGCACACTTGGACGCGCGCCCAGCCGGGCCGGAGAACTCCCCAGCACTGCGGGAAGGCGAGGTGGTCGTCTTTGCTGATCATTTCCTCCCCGGGCTTGGGCTGCCGACGAACGCCTTTTTCCGCCATTTCCTGATGCGGTTCGTTCTGCAGCCGCACCACCTCCCCCCCCAACGCCGTCTTGCAGCTGGCGGCGTTCATCACCCTTTGCGAGGGGTACTTGGTGGTTGAGCCAAGGCTTGACCTTTGGGGCCGTCTCTTCTTCCTCAAGCGACAGACGACAAAGGATCCGGTGACGAAGCAGATGGTGATGACCGCCTGCGGAGGCGCCATGATCCATATCCGCAAGGGCACCGGCTTTCCCGAAACTCCCACTACACGAGTCAGTGAAGCGCTGGCAGCGGGGGTTCTTCTATGTGAAGAACGCGAAGCCAGAGGAGGATTACATCAATCTCCCCGACTTTGCCAACCACCCGCTAACCGTGATGCTGAACTGGCGGGCGGTTCCGCCTCCGGTGCCCGAGATGGAGGACAGGCTCTGCGAGCGTTTGCTCGTGATAACCGGGACGAAGGGGCTAAAGGCCACCGATCTGTTGGCCGCGATGGTGGCGCGCCGGGTGCAACCATTGCAGCGCAGGCCGCACCTCATCTACCAGATGGGAGGACGCCATGACCCCTGCTGGCTCTCCACCAAGGAGATGAAACCGGCCCACGTGGTGAGGAGGGTGAACGCCATCTCAATGACGAAGATGGTGGAGGGCGAGTGGCAATGGGGGAATATCCCGCATAGCCGGAGCCGCCCGGCACCATGGGTAAGTGTCTGGCCACCTCCTTCCCTAAATCTTTTTCAGAGGCAGCACCCCTCCCCCCTTTGGCCTCACGGCATGCCGCCCGGCCTGCCCACAGATTTTCCTGCTGCTGCAGAACTACGGGGAGCTGGCCCCCGACACGGCGGAGTCGGACCCCGAGGACGTCGAAGATGCCGACGACGTGGAGTCGGCTGACTCTGAGCGAGCCGGCGCATCCGAAGCCGGTGATGCAGAGACGGAGACGGAGGGGGTAGAAGAGGCCGAATAAATGGGTGAGTCTCCTCCCCAGACGCACCTACAGGACTGGACCGATGATGACGTTGAGGCGGAGATGTTGCGTATTGCAAAGGCTCCAGAGAAGCTTGAAACTTCGGAGGACGAGGTCACGGCACCGCGGAGGCGTCAACCTCGAGCTAGCGGTGGCTCCATCTAGGGAGGCCCAGATGCAGACGACAATGGGAAATGGCCGGCTGCCACCTAGCCGGCGCCCAAGCGCGTACTGACTGCGCAGCCGGGCGGCAGCCATGAAGGCGGGGGCAAGAAACAAAGGCTCGCCCAGGCAGGACCCACGAGGATGGCGGTCCCCGTCGTCGCCGGGTAAGTCCATCTCCTCCTCCACCATGGTCTGTTCTGTCTTCCCCCAGTCCCTTATTTCGTCGTCACCAGGGAGGCGCGTGCCCTCGGAGGACCTCGGGTGGCAGGACGGAGAGGGCGGCACCGCCGAGGGCTGCCGAGGAGAGGGAGCGTCAGGCGTGGCTCGACCTCGACGCGGCCGAGCAGGAGCGGCGCGTCGAGGAGCTCCGCCCATGGGAAGAGGCGGCAAAGAAGCGGGTAGGAACCAGTAGGGAGGCCGCTGGCGGAGCGTGGGAGCCATTCGCCCGCCTTCGAGGAACCAGCGGGGAGGCCACTGGCGGAGCGTGGGAGCTGTTCTCCCGCGGCCAGGAGAAGAGGTCAAAGGACCACCATGGTCCCGGGCGACGGACGGAGGCGGGCGCGAAGGCTGTGGAGGACGTGGCGGAGATGGACTGCGATGCCACCCAGCCAGTGGCGGACGACGTGTCGCCGGGGGCGGAGGTGCCGGCCCCTGAAGCACTAGCCCAGGAAGTGCCGGCCTCGGAGGCGACGGCTCCAGTGGCACCGTCTCCAAAGGCATCAGCTCCACGGGCGCCTGCACCGGAGGCGAGTCGGCCTGGAGCTACCGGAGGCGGAGCGCCGGAGGTTAGGGCCGCGACAGCCGGGGAAACGGGCGCCGCAGGCGCGTCGACGGCGGCCCCCGGCACGATGGCGATAGGAGGGGTCAGTCCCATCGCGGTCTTCGACAAGGGAGGACCTGCGGATGGGGGTCGGGCATAGTAGACCTGGGCAGCGGCCGGGAGCCCGCCCCTGGCGACCCGTCGAGCTCCCTCGGGGCGGCGGTGTCCGACCTGGGCAGGCGGTCGCGGTGAGCTCTCTTCTTTCCTTCTTCTCTTGACTTGGCGTTTTTTGTCTTTTCCAGTGGGGGTGCGCCAGCGCACCCACTGGGTGTAGCCCCTGAGGCTCGAGCCGGCCGGGGCGCAGGCAGGTCGAGCCTAAAGCTATGTACTTTTGTTGTTTTGCAGGCGGCGTATGACCGCCGGGAGGCCGTGTACAACACCTTGCTAGGGTTGTACCGAGGAGCCGAAAACCGGCTCGCTGTCATGTCCGTGGATTTGCGAGGTATGTGCTCTTGCGATCTTTCAGTGGGGGCGCGCAAGTGCACCCACCGGGTGTAGCCCCCGAGACCGAGGCGGGCTGAATCCTTTCTTACAATGGCGACTTCTTCTCATGAAGCTACCCACACCGAGACGCTCAGCCTCCGGCGCCAGGTGGTGCGTCTTTACGAGGAGCGAGAACTCGTAACGACAGAGCGCGACCGGCTCCGTGGGGAGGCGGACCAGGTGAAGGCGGAGCGGGAGGGGCGCGAGGCGGCCCATCGCCAAGCGTTGGTGGACCAAGGGGCGGCCCTTCGTCGGGAGACGGAGGAGCGGGAGAAAGTTCTCCGCAAGAGGCTGGAGGCCAAGGACGCCGAGCTAGCCAAGACGGCCGAGGACGCATAGGCGGCAAGGGACGAGCACGAGCACCAGCGCTAGGAGTGGTCAGCCAGGGAGGTGCAGCCGCAGGAGCAAGGGCATGAGGTGGATCAGATGCTTAACAGTAAGCTTCTGCTGCCTTGTTCTTCTCGCGCCTTCCTTCTCGGTTTTCTGGCTTGCCTCCCTGCTCATCCCTTGTCATCTTCTTAGGGGTTTTCCCCGGCACGCAGGAGGTCACGGAGGCGGCCGTGGAGGCCGACCATGAGGCCCGGCGGGCGCAAGGAGAGGTCGTTGGGCTGCTTGCCCCCTGGACCCTAGACGAGGTGGGGATCGCCGCCGAGGCGCGTCTATCGTAGGTGCTCCGCGCCCTGAGGCGGCTCTAGGTGGCCGGCTTGGCACTGGTTCGCGCGGCGGACTTGGCCTCCATGAACCAGATGTCGAGGTGGCTGGAGTTTGGGACTGCACGGGTGAACGCCTGGAGGGCCTCCGCAACACGCGTCGATTCAGACATGGCGCTGTTGATGAGGGCGAGCGACCTCGCGTATTTCGCCTTGTGGGACGAGTACGTCCCGGAGCACGGGGCGGACGGCGTGGTGGTCCTTGAGGACCGGTACGGGCTCGCCCTGGACGACCCGGAGGGGAGCGCCGCCGAGACGACCGATGGAGAGTCCGACACCGACGACTATGCCGAGTCCGAGCCGACTCTGTACGCGGGGGCGGGGGCACCGCCGTCTCCCGAGGCATGAGCACCGCTAGCTCTAGAGGCGTGAGCACCGCCAGCTCTAGAGGCGTCAGCACCGGAGGAGGGCCGGCCCGAAGCTGACACCACTTAGAATTTTCTTTCCTGCATTTTGTTTTAGACTGGAATTCCACCCAGTGGGTGTGTATGTGTAATGAACTCATGGCCATGGGCCTTTTATCGTTATGACTTATGTCATTTTTCTTAAAAAGAATGCGTGTCCCGGCTCTTCTTTCACCTTTTGGCTTTTGACTTGTGTTCACACGCTGGGATTCCTTCCGGCTTCCGCCCCGCCTGCCAGCCAGCCAGGAGCCGGTCTGGGACACGGACGGGGCTTCACCCTTGGGGAAAACCGGTGGGCTCTTAGAGTCAACCGGCTAGGGCTAGGTGGAGCCGGCAAAGGCCGGTTACTAGGAGTAACAAAGCTCGGCTGGGCCAGTCCGGTAGCAGCGCGTGGGCTGACCTCGGTGTGAGAAGTTCCTTCGCACCCCATGGTCCCTTTAGCCGGACAGCCAGGCGCCGGTCTGTAGCTGGCTAGGGAGGGGAGGCGAAGGGTTGCTTGCTCACACTACTTGGCCGCCTTGGGGGGGGAGTCGGGCGAGCCCCCAGGCTCGGGAGCCGGACTTGGTTAACGTGCCTTAAATAATAGGAAAACTTTGGAGGAATCGAAATGGGGCGTGCCCCAAGTGCCGGCTTGGGGCCCCCATTGCATTCATAAGCCCGAAAGGGGAAGGATACATACGTTGGTTTTCAGCAATAAAATGGACGGAGGAGCGCTGCATTCCATGGGCGCTTCGTGTCCTCACCGAAGGTGTCTCCCTTGCACTTCTGTGGCTTCGGTGCGTCTATTAGATAGTACGCGTTGTTGTGCAGCGCCCGACTGATGATGAACAGGCCCTCCCATGGGGAGGACAGCTTGTGCTGGCCGGCGGTTTGC
Source organism: Hordeum marinum (assembly GCA_022496015.1). NCBI lineage: Eukaryota > Viridiplantae > Streptophyta > Magnoliopsida > Poales > Poaceae > Hordeum > Hordeum marinum. The sequence continues at coordinate 195,117,061 of CM039673.1, read as the reverse complement.
TGGATCCGCTTGAGCACCAAATCTCCTTCGCGGAAGGACAGTGGCCGGATCCGCTTGCTGTGGTAATGCCGGAGCTTCTGCTCGTAGATGGTTGTCCGGCTCAAGGCCAGCTGGCGGGCCTCCTCGAGGAGGTCGACGCCGTCTTCCCTTGCCTCCCTTGCATCCTTCTCAGATTATAGGGTAACCGGAGGCGAATCGAACTCGATGTCGGTGGGGATGATCGCCTCGGACCCGTAAATGAGTAAGAATGGAGTATAGCTGGTCGACCGGTTGGGCGTTGTCCGGATGCTCGAAAGGACAGCCGACAGCTCCTCAACCCAATAGCCGGCCGACCGGACCAGTGGTGTCACGAGCCGGGGCTTGATGCCAGACAGGAGCAGGCCGTTTGCCCTCTCAACCTGGACGTTCAACAGTGGGTGGGCAACATATGCCAGGTCGAGCCGGATGCCCCGCCTCGAGCAAAAACGTGCTAGCGCGCCCTTGGCGAAGTTCGTGTCATTGTCGGTGATGATGCTATGGGGGACGCCGTAGCGTACTGTGATGTCTTTGATGAATCGGACGGTCGTGGGCCTGTCTAGTTTCTTTATTAGCCGGGCCTCGATCCACTTGGTGAATTTGTCGACGGCTACCAGCAAGTGTGTCATGCCGCCTCGTGCTGTCTTGAAGGGTCCCACCATGTCCAGCCCCCAGACGGCAAAGGGCCACGAAAGGGGGATGGTCTGGAGGGTGCTAGCCAGAAGATGGCTCTACGTGGTGAAGCGCTGGTAGCCCTCGCACTTGCCAACCAGCTTCTTGGCCGCGTCTAGAGCAGTCGACCAGTAGAAACCGTGACGGAATGCTTTCGCTACCAGGGAACTGGAGGCGGCATGATGCCCGCACTCGCCCTGGTGGATGTCGAGGAGGATTTCTTGACCTTTCTCCGGCTCGACGCAGCGTTGGAAGATGCCGGTGGTGCTGCGATGAACCCACTCGTGGTTGACGATGCTGTAGGCCGGGGCCCGGCGCTGAATTTTCCTTGTAGTGGCCTCATTGGAGGGGAGCTCGCCGTGCTGGAGGAACGCTAGGATGGGCTGGGACCATGAGGGAGCGGAGACAGGGGCCGGCTCAGCCCCCAGGACCGGTTCGTCAGCCCCCGGAACCGGCTCGCCAGCCCCTGGGAGTGAGGTGGTGGCAAGAGCATCGGCCGTCATTATGACGGCGATGGGCCTGGTGCCGGCGCGTGCAGACGTGGCTGGCTCAATTTCCGTGGCGGGGCCGGTTGGGCAGCTGGTTCCACCAAGGTATCGGCCGCGTTTGCGGTATGAAGATGGACTCCGATTCGGGAGAAGGCTTGATCGAAGGCTTCAGCACCACTCGAGGGAGACGCCGGCTGGGATGCCCTGCCGGGTGGAGCCGATCTTGGCCAGCGCGCCGGCTGCCTTGTTGTCCGCACGGGGGACGTGGTGGAACTAACAGCCCTCAAAGGAGTCGGTGTGCTGGTGGACGAGGAAGCGGTAGCTGGCCATGTTGGCATCCATGGCATCCCATTCACCAGAGACCTATTGCACCACGAGGTCGGAGTCGGAGGCCGTGGACGAGGGCCTCGTATTCGGCCACGTTGTTGGAGGCGGCGAAGTGGATCTGGAGGGTGTAGCGGAGCTGGTCTCCTCTGGGAGACGACAAGACGATGCCGACTCCCAGGCCGGCTCGCATCTTCGAGCCGTCAAAGTGCATGCGCCAGTGCATGGAGTCGGGCGGAGGCAGCACGAACTAGGTTTCGTCCCAGTCGATGAGGAAGTCGACCATTTCGTAGTCGGCCAGGGCGATGGCCCATTTGGCGATATAGCTGGTGGCGTCCCGGTCGGCCAGATTTCGCCCAGCGGTGCTGTGCTCACGACAGTGATGACGTGCTCCTGGAAGTACTGCTTGATCTTCTGGGCAGTGAAGTATATGTCGGAGCACATCTTCTAGTAGTGGGGGTAGTTTTTCTTGGAGGCGGAGAGGACCTCGCTGAGGTAGTAGACGGGACGCTGCGTCGGCAGCGCCTTGCCTTCCTCCGCGCGCTCCACCACCAGGACAACGTTGATGACGCGTGTGGTCGCCGTAATGTAGGCGAGCAAAGGCTCATTGTGAGCCGGCGCGGCTAAGATGGGCGCGCTGGTGAGAGCCCGCTTGAGGCCGTGGAATGCCGCGTCCGCCTCGTCAGACCAGTCAAACAGGGCCGGCGTCTTCGAGAGGTCCCAGCCCGGCTTGACCAGGGACGAATTGCGTAGGAGCGCATAGAGGGGCAAAGCCTTCTCGCCTAGCCGATTAATGAACCGGCTGAGGGAGGCAAGGCAGCCGATGAACTTCTGGACATCGCGGAGCCGGACCGTCTTGGGCATGCGCTCGATCGCTCGGATCTTCTCGGGGTTAGCTTCGATGCCGCGGGCAGACACGAAGAAACCCAGGAACTGGCCGGCTGGGACGCCGAAGACACACTTCTCCGGGTTGAGCTTGATCTTGTATTCGCGCAAGTTGGCGAATGTCTCCCGGAGGTCGTCGAGGAGGCTGAAATGCTTCTTGGATTTGACGACGATGTCATCCACGTAGACATGGACATTCCTGCCTATCTTAGACAGGAGGCACTTCTGCATGCAATGCTAGAAGGTAGTGCCTACATTCTTCATGCCGAAGGACATGGTGATGTAGCAGTAGGCCCCGAAGGGGGTGATGAAGGAGGTCTTGAGCCGGTCGGCCGGGTCCAGCTTTATCTGGTGGTAGCCGGAGTAGGCGTCCAGGAAAGACAGAAGATCACACCCGGCCGTGGAGTCAATGAATTGATCGATCCGTGGAGGGGTGAACGGTTCCTTGGGGCACGCCTTGTACAGGCTTGTGTAGTCGATACACATGCGCCAGGTCTTGTTTTTCTTCAGCAGTAGGACTGGGTTGGCCAGCCAGTCTGGGTGGAATACTTCCATGATGAAGCCGGCTGCGAGCAGCCGGGCGAGCTCTTCTCCTATAGTATGTCGCTTCTCCTCGGAGAAACGGTGCAGGGGTTGCTTGACCGGCCTCGCATCCGGCCATACGTGTAGCTTGTGCTCGGCGAACTTCCTCGGAACACCCGGAATGTCCCTGGGGGACCATGCAAAGATGTCCTGATTCTTACGGAGGATGTCGACGAGCTTGCTTTCCTATTTGCTATGGAGGCGGGAGCCGATGGTCACGCACTAGGTGTGGTTGGCCGGATCGGGTGGCACCTGCCTTGTGTCCTTGGATGGCTGGAACGAGGCTTTGCCGAACGATTGGGACGGAGGGGCCGACACGGCCGGCTGGGCAGAGGCGAGGGCGACCAGCCGGTCAAGCTGCCGCTTCTCCTCCGCTATCTCCAGGGCCTCGGCAAGCCGGCTGCCGTCTCGTGCGCTCGCCATTGACATCTGGTATTTGCCGGCGACGGTGAGGATGCCCCTAGGACCCGGCATCTTGAGCTTGAGGTAGGCATAGTGAGGGATCGCCATGAACTTGACAAGAGCCGGCTGGCCCAGCAATGCATGGTAGGGGCTGTTGAGGTCCAGTACCTCGAACAAGACCGGCTCGCGGCAGAAGTGACTGGCGCTGCCGAAGAGGACGTCGAGCTTGATCTTGCCGACAGTGGTGCAGGACTTTCCCGGCACGATGCCGTGGAAGATGGTCTGACTGGTTTTCAGATCCTCCACCTTGAGCAGGGTGTCAAGGTAGAGGATGTCGATGCTGCTGCCCCCATCGATCAACACCCGCGAGAAGCGGCACGAGCGTCTCTCGAAGGCGATGGTAGGATCGAGGACGAGGGAATAGCTTCCAGGGTTGGGAATCATGGTTGGGTGGTCCGCCCGGCTCCAGGTGACTGGCCTCTCGGACCAATGCATGAACTGGGAAGTCGCGGGCATGATGGCATTCACCTCGCGGTGGAGCCGTCGCTGGGCGTGCTTGTCCGTCTCTTCGCTGGTGAAGACGACGTAGCAGTCGTCATGTTCAGGGTACTCGTCATGCAGCCGGCCGTCGTTCCGAGCCGGGTCCGGGTCCGCCTGGACCAGGCCAGGAGCCGGAGCTGGTGCCGGAGCACGAGATGGCTGCGCGGGGGGACCCGGGAGGCCGTCCCCCCCGGGCCAGTTGCTGTGAGAAGCTGCACTGCCAGAGCATGTGCATGGTCGGCTTTGCACCGGAGTGGTTTTCGTAGGGGAGGTCAAGCATTTGCTCGAAAGTCAGCTTGGGCTGCCAGGCGGCCTTGCCGGTGCGCTCACGCTGACCGGAGGCCTGGCCAGCCGGTTGTTCCTCCTCGATGGAGGCGACCTGCCGGCTCCCATAGCGGGAGTCGGGCTGGTCGTTCTTGAGCTTGCCTTGCTGCTGCTGCCGGTTGTCAGCCGCCGCCCGCGGCGCAGCGGGGGCCGTAGCCAGCTTGGCTGGTGCCCTAGCCTTCGTCCTCATCGAGGAATCGGCCATGGCATATTTGTCTGCTTTGGATATCAGGTCCGCCAGGGAGGTTGGCTTGGAGCACAAGAGCTTGTGCTTGACGGGGTGCCATCGTAGCAGCCTTTGATGAACTACTAGATGGCTTATACCTCATGCACTCCCTCGCAGGAGTTGCGGAGCTCGGTCCAACGTGTGAGGTAGTCGCAGAGGGGCTCTTCTGGCCCCTGGACGCACATGGCCAGCTCGCGGGGCCAGCCAGGCCGTTTGTAGGTGTCGGTGAAGTTGCAGACGAAGGCCTCCTCGAAGTCCGTCCAGGTGTTGATGCTGCCGGCAGCCAGGCTGTTCAGCCAGGTGCGGGCCGAGCCGATCAGCATGAGGGGGGCGTAGCAGATGGCTACGTGCTTGTTCCCCCTGGCGATGCCGACGGCACAGATGTAGTCGATTTGCCTGTCCTCCGGCTTGGCGGCCCCGGTATACTTAGGGGTGTTGCGGGGGAGCGTGAAGCCGAGTGGGAAAGGCTCGTTGTGGATCCGCGGGCCAAAGCAGGCCGGGCCAATCGAGCCCTCCTCCTCGAGGAGAGCCAACTGTGCTGGCCAGTCAAGACGTAGCCAGGCGTCATTGTCGCTGTGGGGGACGCGCGGCTCGAGCCGGGCTGCAAGCTCGGGACGGCCGGCCGGTGGGATGGACCGCACGGGTTCCTGCCGCGGAGGCGGAGTATGCCCGCGGGTGTGCAGACTGCCGCCTGTCGGCACCTCGTCACGGCAGTTACTGCCAGCCGGATTGTTGCTACGCCGGCTGTTCACAGCCGGCTGCTCGTTTCTGCACGACGGGCGGTGCTGTGCGTTGCTCCCTCGGGCATTCCGGACAGAGGGACGAGGGGTGCCAGAGTGCTGAGCCGGCCGGCGGTCAGCAGCCCTAGTGTCCTCGCCCTTGGGACGGGGAAACTCGGAGATGGCCCCACTGGGGGTGAGGGCAACCTGTTGCACGTTGGCGGTGTCGATGAGCTCCTTGATGTGCCGCCCGCGTACGACCCACTCCTCGCCCTCCAAGGTTGCCAAATCCTCGTAGGCAACTTTGGCGGCGTGCAGGTTGGCCGCGAGGGTGTCATAGACAGGGAAGCGGCCGCCGAGGATTTCTGCGACCATGCGGTCGCGTTCTCGCACAGCACCACGCTGGGCGTGGCCTCCATCCGGCGCCGCTTGGCAACGAGGGCGTTTGTGTCTTCGAATAGTAGACGGCAGGCCACCCCCAGCTCGGCTCTGGCGGTGGCCGGGTCCGTCGTCGTAGTGATAGGAGTGCCCAGACCCCAGTGGGTGGTGGCGAGTGTGTCGGAGGTGCCAGCGCGAGCGGCGACCGCGTCGGCCTCGGCAGCCCGCACATGGCCCAAAGTGGTGGAGGATGCGGTGACCATCACTCCCACGTGGGTGTGGGGTCCGATGGCCTCTCCCGTGGCCAGCGCGCCCACGGACGAGGGAGGGTCGATGCAGTCGAACACCCAACTAGGGTACTCGTCGGCCACCGGCTCTTCCGTGAGGCTCAGCTTGCTGAACCGCCTAGCGAGCGCGGTGACGTCGAGCGTGAGGTCTAGGCCGAGGCACTCGTCATAGATGCCGGCCGCGTTGCCCGCAAGGCCCGCCGGAGCAAGCCCCACGAGCACGGGGTTCCGCCCGGACGCGAGGCGGCCGGGGGAGATTGTGAAGGGCCCCGCCTGGAGCGTGACTCCGACCGGCGCTGCGGAAGGCCCCACGGTGGGCGCCAACTGTCGTGGTTACGTCACAGCAGATGCCATGGGTAGGCTTATCGAGAGGGGCCGAAGGACGTCGGCGGGCTCCGGGAGCGGGGTTAGGCAAAAGTAGTGGTGGACAAACGACGTACCCAGGTTCGGGGCCCTCCGTGTGAGGTAACACCCATAGTCCTGCTTGGTCTAGTTGGGACAATGGTCGGATTACAATGGCGCTCCTTGAGCTCTGTGGATCGTGGAGGAAGAAGGAGCTAGCCCAGTCTTCTGCCTCCCTACGTGTGTGTGTGTGTGTGGAGTGGACATGGAGACAGCTGGGAGATCAGCCGACCCCTTGCATGGGGGTGGCCCGGGGGGTTTTATAAGCCAACCCCCCGGATTACAATACAAATAGAAGGTCAAGGGGGGCTACTCGAAGCGTAGCTTCTCATGAGTTCTCACAAGCTCTCTATGATCTTCGAGAGTAGCTTCATGAGATAACTTAAGAGTGCTTAGTTCTTTAGTTAGTTGTTCTATTTTCATATTATCACCATCAAATGACTTATCTTGACTAGCATGAGAATTGTCAAGTTCATTTTGATCAATATCACTAGTTTTATCATAAAGAAAGTCATCATCACAAAGTAAATCATCTTCATCACTATCAAAATCAAGATATTCGGGGTGTTATACCTTGGGTCCTTTAGCCATGAAGAAACTTCCACTCCCTTCGTTTGGTGAATCAAATAGATCATTGGAGTTGGTAGTCACTAGAGCAATTCTGGCAACACCTTCATCTTGACTATAGTCGGAGTCGGAGTGATAGCTTCTCTCGGAGTGGTTGTCGGAGTCAGAGCCGGAAACCCATTCACCAACATGAACCAACGTCCACTCCCTTCGTTTGGGGAATCAAATAGATCGTAGGAGTTGGTAGTCACTAGAGCAATTCCGGTAACACCTTCATCTTGACTATAGTCAGAGTCGGAGTGATAGCTTCTCTCAGAGTAGTTGTCGGAGTCAGACCACAACACAAGGGTAGGTGGTTCTCTCTCAGAAAATCTGATAGGATAGGTATGGAATAGTTCTGAGTGCTTCTCTCTCGAGTAGTTGGTGGTGAAGGGGTATATATAGGCATCCCAAAAAATCCAATCGTTACGCACAAAATGACCAACTCGGTGACACCGATGTGTTAATTTTGGTCGTACCAAAGTGATCAAAAGGTGGCAACTTTTGAATCTCGGTGAGACCGATATAGGAAACTCGGTTGCACCGATAAGGTGACCAACGGTCAGATTTCCAATCTCGGTGACGCCGATCCAACATTCTCGGTGGGACCAAAAATGTGAATTTGCGTAACAGAAAGTTGGCAACCTAAAATCGGTGGCACCGGTATGGAATTGGTTGCACCGAAGTGCCTAGGGTTTGGCTTGAGTCTATCTAGGTTCTGGAATCGGTGTCACCGAAGTGGGAAAGTTCGTTGCACCGATTGTGAGTGTTGGGCATAGAACAGACTTTGGTGGGAGAGTTTGTGGATGTTTTTGGCAACTATCACTTGTGCAAGTTTGAGCATATTGTTCACCAACAAAACCTTACACACTTTTAATAGTATTGGCATTCCTATGACTCAAAGTGATTTCTCACAAATATAAAATGTAGAGTCCTCTTGCTTGAACCTTGGCCAACCTATTTCCTTGAATCTTGGAGTTTCTCCACAACCTCCTTTTGCCAATCCTATGATTCAACATTTCCTGAAATATACTTGGTGGAAACATGTGAGCAAATGTGCTATATGTTGTTATTAATTACCAAAACCACCAAGGGAGCAAATGTGCTTTCACCAACCTTACATGTGCGACCACGATACCCCTTATGGGACGGGGCTTTGTTGATTACTATGGTTGGTGCTAGCAGGGAGCCCGCATTACTAGTGGTGAGAGTGAAGTGGTCACTCTCGAGACGGGTCGTCCCGGAAGTGCAAGGCCATGCACTGTCTTTACACGCACCGGTCACACCGTTGTGTGCCCTCATGGATGATAGGTGTGATGTAAATCATGAGGGATGGCACCAATGAGTGGACTCTTTGTTTAGTATCACCATGGGAAAGACATTGTTCAGGTGCTTACCTCGGGTATGTAATATACCCCGAGTCGTGGATGACACGGAAGTTCCCCGAGTCTTGTGGATAAAGCGTGCAACCTCTACAAAGGGTAAAACTATTTGAATAGCCATGTCCACGGTCATGGACAGTTGGTGTCCTACTTAAACTGCGTCCGATGTTTTCACAAACTTGGCATGTGCTTGTGTGTGTGTGCGGAAGATAGAAAGATGATACTTGAGTCAAGTCGGACGACTTGATGTGGTGAAATAACATGAGATGTTCAACCCCTTCTTATGATGATATCAGTAACTTGCTCATTTGGATATCTGCCAACTGTTGATGCATGCTTACACCTAGTTAATTGATCATGACAGTGCATTTAAAATTAGCTTCTCCCAAAATACCTACTTAGTGCTATATCATGCATCATTATTACCTTCTTCCACAACTTGGGTTGCTTGCGAGTACATTCAAAGTACTCATTGACTTGCCGCTGGTTATTTAATTGGCTAAGCATGGAAGAATAGGAGTACGGCGAAGAGTTCATTGGTGGCGAACATGGGAACTAGGACGCTTCCCAGTCAGAATGCGTGTAGGTTTAAGGAAGATGGCATGGGTTCACGCTTTCTACCAAGATCATAAGTCGTGATCACCGAATGAAGTAGTACAGTGATCCCAGTGGTCAATGCTCACTGAACACACAGAAGCTGAATAACAAGAGTCTTACATCCTTACATAATGTCTTACACAAATAAAGACCATGGAGGTCAAGTCTTACATAGATAGGGTCGCAAGGGCCAAACACTTAAACATCACAAGCAGCGGAAATCTTTGTCCAAAGCGTGAACCCATGCCATCTCCCTTAAACCTATAGGCATCGTGACTGGGAAGCATCCAAGTTCACATGTTCGTCACCAATGAACTCTTCACCATACTCCTACTCTTCAATGCCTGACCAATTAAATAACCAATGGCGAGCCAATGAGTACTTTGAATGTACTCGCCAGCAACCCATGTTGGAACAAGGCAATAACAATGCATGATAAAGCACTACATAGGTAGTTTGCAGAAAGCTAATTTTATACCCAATGAAATGATCAAGTAACTTATGTAAGCATGCATCAACAGTTGGCCGATATGCATATGAACAAGTTCCAGATATCATCGTAACCAGGGGGGTGAACATCTCATGTTCGGTCATCACGTCAAGTCATCTGACTTATCTCAAGTGTCGTCTCTGTGTCATCCACACACACCAAGTTTTGCAAAAACATATGGACGTAATTTAAGAAGGACCTCCAACTGTCCATGACCACGGACACATCTATTCGAATAGTCTTAGACTCTGCAGAGGTTGCACACTTTACCCACGAGACTCGGGGAACTTCCATGTCATTGCTACTTCTCGAGCATGTGTTGGTTTCCGGTGAAGAGGAACGGTTTGATGCAGAAAAGTAGATAGGTATTTCCCTCAGTTTTTGAGAAACAATGTATCAATCCAGTAGCAGATACAAGCGAGCCACCAATAGATGTACCTACACAAGGAATCAAACTCTTGCACCCAACGCTACAAAGGGATTGTCAATCCCTTCACCGTTATTTGCAAAGATAAGATCTAGTAGAGATAGATTTAATAGGATGCTTGAACGGAAACTAAAACTAAAAGTAAAAATAGGGCAACACTTATTTTTGGTATTTTTTGTTTTAGATCTGAAAATATAATACGGAAAATAGACCCGGGGGCCATAGGTTTCACTAGATGGCTTCCCTCATGATGGAAAGTATTACAGTGGGTGAACAAATTACTATCGAGCAATTGATAGGAAAGCGAATAATTATGAAGATATCCAAGGCAATGATTATGCATATAGGCATCACGTCCCTGACAAGTAGACCGAAACGATTCTGCATCTACTACTATTACTACACACATCAACCGACTCCTTCCTGCATCTAGGGTATTAAGTTCGTGAAGAACATAGTAACGCATTAATAAATATGACATGATGTATAGGGATAAACTCAAGCAATATGATGAAAACCCCATCTTTCTACCCTTGATGGCAACAATACAAAACGTGCCTTGCTACCCCTACTTTGTCACTAGATGAGGACACCGCAATATTGAACCCAAAACTAAGCACTTCTCCTATTGCAAGAATTACCAATCTTGTTGGCCAAACCAAAACAATAACTTGAAGGGACTTGCAAAGATATGAAATCATATATATAAGAATTCAGGAAAGACTCAAATAATATTCATGGATAATCTGAACGTAAACCCACAATTCATCGGATGTCGACAAACACACCACAAAAGAGTATTACATCGGATAGATCTCCATGAAGAGCATGAAGAACATGGTATTCAGAAGCAAACAGAGAGAAGAAGCCATCTAGCTACTAGCTATGGACCCGTAGGTTTGTGGTGAACTACTCATGCATCATTAGAGGGGTAATGGAGTTGATGTAGATGGCCTCCGTGATCGAATCCAACTCCTATAGATTACCGGAAAATGAGGCTTTTGGCGGCAGAAAAGTGTTTCCGTGGCTTGTTCTGATAATGATGGAATATTTGGGTATTTTTACGCCGAAGATAAGGGTTAGGGGAGTTGCCAGGGGCCCACAAGCCTGCCTGGTGCAGGGTACCCCCCCTGGCCGTAGCAAGCAGGCTTGTGGCCCCATGGCAGATCCTCTGCCTTGGTTCTCAAGTCTACTGGCTTCCCTTTATTCCTGAAAGAATCATTCCAGAGGTTTTATTCTGTTTGGACTCCGTTTAATATTCCTTATCCGCGAAACTCAAAAACAAGGAAACAACAGAAACTGGCACTGGGCTCTAGATTAACAGGTTAGTCCAAAAAATAATATAAAATAGCATATTAATGCATATAAAACATCCAAAACAGATAATATAATAGCATGCAACAATGAAAAATTATAGATACGTTGGAGACGTATCAGTCATCCACCACTCATGGTATACAACATACCCGAGGTAAGCGCCCGAACGATGCCTTTCCCCTGGCGATACTAAACAAAGAGTCAACTCCATTGGTACCCATCCCACATGATGTACATCACTCGTAGCAACCATGCGGGGACCAACAGTGTGCCTGGTGCCTGTGAAGACAACGCATGATCGTCCATACCGGCATGAACCTATATCGAAAGTGACCATGCCACTCCTGCCACTAGTATTGTGGGCTCCTTGACCGTACCCACAAAAGTAATCAACAGAGCCCCGTCCCATAAGTGGTATCGTGGTTGCGCATGTAAGGTTGGGACGGTCAGCAGACCTTAAATCTAATCCGTTTTTGAAAACACACACACTCACTTGCTTCGGTACACCACTTCTTCGTCAAGTGGTTACCCAACTCATCATCATCTCCCTCAGGCATTAGTGGCATCCGACGGGGTTTTCAAAAAGTCTTCGAAATGTTCTCTTTATTTCCATCACCATGCATAATCCCGATCCCACTTGCGTAGCATCTACTAGCATCATATCTACTCCCACCCACACAACCCTCATAAGGAGGTAGGGTCATGCACAATGCAAGTATCAACAAGAAGTAACGGGGGCATCCCACCAAGGTGGACACCACATCATCATGATCAATACAACGAAATATAGTGTTATATGCCATGCAATAAAAAGGGTTCATGGTCATGGTCAAAGGGATGCTTGCCTGGCTTAGCAAAGCCTTCGAGGTCTTCGCACGCTTCTCGTCCAACTCCGAGCACTCCGTTTATCTCGTCAACTACCGTCGATAAATAACCACAATAAGTAACACAACAAGCAGAAAATAAAAGTGCTCTATAAACAAGAGTTTTATTTTTCTTGGACACCTCTGGTCACCAGAAAAATAACCAAGGAGGTTTCATAGGATCTGGATCAAGGGCGATTTTTGAATGGTGGAATTGAAGAAAATGATGATCCTATAAGATGTCCACAGAAAATATTTTTATAAAACTAAGTGGATGGACACAAAAAATAGGAAATGATTTTAGAAGATTTTTTGGAAGTGGTTTCAATGGATTTGGAGTTAGTATGAATATTCTAGAGATATAACAAGTGGTCCCTATATGGAGAAATAGCTCAATAAGCTAGATTGTAGAAGAGTTGCAAGTAAAAATGCTCATGAATTACATCATGAATTTATATCTACCTAGGAACTTGAATCACTCCATTTGGAGTTGATTTGGATGCCCTAGGTATTTTGCAACATGGGCTATACAATAAGATAAATGAAAAAATTAATGGTGGTACATAATATATTTGGTGGAAAAAATGTGCAATGCACAAATTTGGTTACGATAAGATTTTAGGTTCACCTAAGATTTTGAATAATCAAGTTTGGAGTTCAAACGAATTTATTATGCATTTTCGAACCCTACTGATCAAAGGAAAAGAAAACCCCTCACCTAAATGGCCCACGAGGCAAACTAGGAGAGGAATGGCTACTGGACCGGCCCAGTAGCACAGCTCTGCACGTGCAACTACCATGACAATGGTGTATTCCCGGGAATATGCCTTCGGCCGAAGGGAGGCGTACTCAGGCGGGGGCGTCTCCACATAACGGGGTGGGGCCTGTGGCCGCAACCACTTACAGGCGGACCCCATCGGCAGGTCCTCCCCTACCTCTCGCCTGAAATAGAGGAGTGGCAGTGGAAACCACTAGTGCCCGTGCCGGTGGCACATGCCGACCCCGGCGGTGCTCCGGCCACCGGAGAGTTCGGGGCGATGAGCCGCACCTTGCTGTGCTGTTCCCTGGCTCTGGGAGGATCAGGTCGAGGAGGGCACCGACCAAGGCGGGTGCGGCCGACGCCGACGGTGGGCAGGGGCGCCACAACCGCGATAGAAGGAATTGGAAAAGGGGGGGATCATGGGATTTGGTCTTGCTCTGGGATCACCCACGGAGCAAGGGAGACACAGGAGACACGACACTCACGTGGTCATGGCAGCGGCCATTCTGATTGTCCAGGTGGATGGGGGGCTCAGGGGGAGCCATGGGGTGGCCAGGGAGGTCCAAGGAGGAGGGAGAGGATGAAGCAGGACAGATGGGAGCCCGAGTGTGGCTCTTATGTGGTGAGCTCGGGGTCACCATGGATGGTGCCCACGGGTGTCCCTGGAGCCGGCCCTTGTGGTAGTTGGGAGACGGCTGGGAGGTGTTGACGGTGTTCTTGGACCTCGACTACGAGGAGCGGAAGTGAGAGAGATACGCGAGGAGGGACCAGAGGCGCTAGCGTGCGAGCTCGCCCACTGGCCGAGTCGGGCGGCCGTGGCGTGCATGCGAGGAGGCCACATGAGGAGGAGAGAGGAGGGGGCCGACAAAATGACTTGTCCCGGATGGTCAGGCAGACTTGGGATACACAAGGGGGAGGCCCTAGGTGGTAGGGAGTAGGGATTGAGCACCGGCTACAGTGCGGTTAGGCACTGTAGCACACTCTGGAGCGCGAGCTTTGCATGCCCATGGATGTCTTTGGCATGTATGGTGCGGCCACTAGTGTATAGGGTATCAAGGAGGGAGTCCACAAAGTGGAGAAAGCATGGGATGCTCTGGAAGGTGGTTGAAATGGAGAGGGGAGGGTAAAACTAGCTCTGTCTTGGCTGTGCGGGAAGGTAAATGGGGAGTATTCCCCATCAACAATTGCGCCATGGACTTGATATTGGTACCAGGGGTGCAAGGTACCTACAAGAGGGTGTGGTAAAAATTTAGGCCCAAGGAGAACTGATATGGTACCCCAATTATTGATCACAAAATTGGTGCAGAAGGTGTTTGATGGATGTTTGGGCAAGCAAATGGTATTTACTTGCCATGATACTTACCAGCATTAGATGGGAGGTAAAATTGAGATGGGTCACAAGATTTGATCCCATTTGAGGAAAGTTGACAATGTAGACTTGGTAAACCCTAGAAATGGGCACAAATGGATCTTCTTAGATCTAGCTAAGAAAAACTATCCTCCCTGATGCACCACTTCATGTGGTGGCATATTTTAGGGACTATAACATGCACAAAAACAAGGGGGACGAATGGGGAAACTTGGCAATGTAATATTACCAAATTCTTGGAATCAACAGAAATGGGTTTGAGGGGATTTTGACAAGTGTATCTGCTCCCCTTGATGCACCACATGGTGTAACATCATTATTTGGGTATTAGAAGATGTCCACAACTTTTGAGATCAAAAGGAGAAACTTCAAAGTGTAAAGGTGCTCAAATTTTGTTCTGGACAAAAGAGGTTTGGGAATAATTTTGTGAAGCAAAACTATTGGGATTGAAATGAAACATGGCTAGACCATCACAAAGGACACATTTGACCTTCTGGAATTTTCTAGGATTTCATTGAGAATATTTCTTATAGAAATATTTCAAATGCTAGAAATAGGCAGAAATGGTTTTGAAGGGTTTTGTCCAATATTTTCAACATGACCATGTGTTGAAACTCTTATACATGGACAATATATGTCCACTGAGGTTTCCTAAATTTTCTCAAATATTTCTAAAGGATTAAATAGTTTTTCCATATAAAAAACCCTTTTCTGGCCTTAAGAAAAGGAATTTAAATTAAATAGTAAAATAATCTTTAAGATTAATATGTGGTCATTTTGGGAAGTCTTATACATAGTGGGTTTCAAATAGAGCATTTGGGCAAAAAGGATCCACCCACTTTGGGGACATGTAGTGCAAATCTCAAATCAAGGGGTTTTGAAAACCTAATTTAGATAAATGCTTTTTAGAAAAAATAAAAATTTTAAAAAATATTTTGAAGTCCTATTCACCTGGCGTGATCATTGGACTAGGGTTGGGATCATGTAAAAGAGTTCTTGAGGGTAGGAGGATGTTTTATCAATTATAGAGCGCTAGCAAGCAATCAAACACGCAATCAAATAACACACAAGTCAAGCTTTCAAATGCACTCAAAAAGTTTTAATTGGCCCTAATTTTTGAGTCATGATAACTTAGTCTTGAGGCAAAACACAGGGTGTGACACTCCCATGGGCAACACTCCTCGTCAGGGCGCTCCCGCTCGGCCGCCTCCTGGTCCCGCCATGCCTCGCGCTCCCACTCCTTGGCGGCGGCCTTGCGGTCCGCCTCCGCTACTTCGTTGCCCATGGTGCCTCCCGAAGGGGCCGTCTTCCCCAAGGCGCATGGCTCCCTCATCGACGTGATGAGAAAAATAAGACCAGGAGAGATCAAAAGAAACCCAAAGATACTTACCCAACAATAGTGGGGACCGCCCGCCTGACGGAACCCGCTGGGGAAACCCACGGTCTCTTTCCGCAGCCTCCATGGGCGCTGCTCGGGTGCTTGCCGGATGCTCGCTTGGGAGCCAGTCGGGAGTCGGCCGGCTATTTCTGCCGGCGTTCTGGGAACGAGGGTACCCAGACCAGCCTGCCTGTGGCCCAGGACATGGCCCACCTCATCGGCTAGGCACAGCTCAACTCAAGACAAGACCCTCGGGAGGGCCCTGGGATCGCGAGGAAGAACGACACCAAGACCAGAGAGGATAGGCCTCCTCAGGCCCCCTCCGGAGCAGCGGAGATCTGTTTGCAGAACCCAGCCTCATGAGTCAAGGATGACGCAGGGAAGGACAGGTGGGCGCCAGCGTGCCAGGCGGTGAAGTTTCCCCTTTGGCACAAAGGGAGCAAGGACATACATGGGTACCCAAAGTGCCACCCAAAGGATTCCATTCTAGTGCAACAAGACCACGACCATGAGCCCCGGATGGTAAATGTCATCGCCGAGCCCACCACTACATCATTGACGACCACTTTGCAAGCGAAGACAACCTTTGGAAATGGTGCATATGTACTCCTGTCCCCTTCTTATTTGTCTGTTTTGGGATCCCTTCCCGCGATCTTGATAAGGGAAGAGGACCCGGGACACCGCTATATATAAAGGCTAGGCCACAAAGTATAGGGGGGACGACTTAGCCACTCAACAAACCACGAGACAAGGTAGAGAGCCAAGAACACCACTTGAGCACCCACGTGAGGCTTGAGCCCACTATATTAGTTGATCCACCACACCTCCCCGAGAGGCAATCCACAAAAGCAGGAGTAGGGTATTACTCTTCACAACAGCCCGAACCTAGGTAAACTGCCGTATTCATCTTCTTCCTCGTCATCGTGCGTGTTTGCCATAGTATTCATCGAGTAGCGAACTTGATTGGGCCACTACATCACGCTTCTGCCCCGGCTCAGCGTCGTCATCACACTTGTCTCGCAAAAGCGACTGGGGGTGAAACTCACTGGCCGGGCTGGTCCTCTGCGTCTCTACTCAGACGGCTCCCGACGTGCCGGCTCGCCCCGAGTCGGCTGGCTCCACGCCGTCGGCGTACTCAATCTCTTCAGGGGATGACTCTGCCACATCGGTAGTAGGCTCCCCATGCTCCTGTAGTTAAGGAAATACCTACGCACAGAGGAGTCCTCACATCATCAAGCTTGGGGGAAAGCACCACCATCAACAGAAAAAGGAAAAGGGGTGCTCGTCTCATCACGTACCCGTGGAGCCGGGCGGTCCCGATTGTATGGGGCCTTGCCCCACTGCCATTTGGCTTCGCTGATCTTTGTGGTGAAGATGGAATTCACTTGTCTTGCCGCTTGCACCGCCTTCAACTCCTTCATGGAGAGCCGACACAGGTCGTGCTGCCTGACTATCTAGCAGATGAGGTGTAGCCGGCGATGTATGGGTTGCACCCGGCGTGCCACCATAATGACAAGCAGGTACACGGTGGTGAGACCATCCATCCCAGTCATCACGAGCAGCCGGACGTAGAGCCTGTCCGTCATCTTCGTCGGCTGGGGCGGAGGAGTCCTCCAGATTTGCATCGCGTTCGGTGGCTGGTCAATGAACATAGGCAGTTTGATGAAGTCCTCGTCCGTCTTCACGTTATTCACATAGAAGAATCCCTTCTGCCAGCTCTTGACCGAGTCTTGCAGCGTGAGTTGTGGGAAACCGGCTCCCACGTGGTGGTGGACGAGTGCGGCTCCGTATGCGGTCATGTCCTCCCCCCCACCCCCATTGCACGTTCTTCACCGTTTGCCTCTTCTGGAAGAAGAGCCGTTACCACAGGTCGAGGCATGGCTCCACCCCCAAGAATCCCTTGTATAGGGAACAAATTGCAAGATGTTGTTGGTGTTGAGGTGGTGCAGTTGCAGTCTGAAGTGCATGAGGAAGGGCCGAAAGAAAGTGCTCGCCGGCAGCCCGAGCATGCAGACAAAATGCTCAGCGAAAATTGTCGGTGTTTTGGGACATGGGGTACCCAGACCTGCGTGCGTGCGGCCTAACACTTGGCCTGCCACGACGGCGCGGTAGGGCCGAGTGACAGATTCCCTAAGGCAGGGCACTCGCGAGAGCCCCCCGCCTCGCGAGGAGGACAATGTCAAGACCTCCGGAGAGTGTCATCCCCCAGGCTCCTCCCGAGGAGCAAAGATTCATATGCAAGTGCCCAACCTCCCAAGGACGGGATGACCGGGGTTCTGACAACAAAGCCAGGCAGGCACCAGCAGGCACAGGAGGAGGGCGGTTTCCTCTTTGGTGCTAAGGAGACAACGACATATGCAGGTTCCCAAGAAATCCCCCAAAGGTTTCCTTCCCAGTGCAACGAGACCAAGACCACGAGATCGGCAGGACAGATGTCATCGTCGAGCTCACCACTATGTCACCGCCCGATGCTTTGTAGGCGAAGACCACCTTTAGTCAGGTTATAATGTACCTCCTGTTCCCTTTCAAATTTGGTCATTGTGGATCCCTTCCCGCTTGTGCAATAAAGGAAGAGGACTGTGGCCCCCATAAAAAGCCACCCACTCCCATCATAGAAGGTAGGTTGGGAAAAGCTAGTTCATCACCACCAAAGGTCCTCGTGAGGCCACCCCACCACTATACTAGTTCATCCTTATCCTCCTCGTGAGGCCAATCCACCACAAAGCAGGAGTAGGGTTTTACACCACAAGGTTGCCCGAACTTGGGTAAATCTCCAAGTCCACTTTCTTCCTTGCTTGCATTCGCTCGTCATATCTAGGCCGTAGGGTGACAAGCTTGAGACTTTGTGGGTTCTGCGGACCCCCGAATCTGAAATTTGGCGCGCCAGGTAGGGGTGTTTCGAAATCTTCTCTGGTTCAGTCCCATCCTCGCTGCGCCGCATTGTCTCTCCGGTGGCCAACGCGGCTACTGGTCCGGCTGATCGAAAGCAACAAAACACGTCGCCGGCACTCGTCGTACAACATAACGGCTGCTCCGCTTCCCCGACCCCTGCTTCCGCTGCGACATCAACCCCACGCACTCGCCCCAGGACAACAAACGAGTAGGCCATGTTGCTAAGAGCGCGTAAAAGGCCTTACGGCCATCTCGTCGCATATCTCGCGTCCCCTGGACATCGCGCGGTTGCTTGCATCCTTGGCGGGTCGTAGGCGCCCGCGTCTGGTCATCACGTCAAGCAGCATCTTCGCCAGACGGGCGCAGCATAGCCGCAACACGGGGCCCCGCGGTGTTAAGTACGGGCATCGACTGACATCACCTTTGATTCCGGGGACCATCCTAGGACTACGGTCGCCACTGGTGCAGTCCCCATGCTATGCACCCCACACCATCAGCAAAGTCACATTACCAAGAGAGTCATCGATAGTGGCACCGGCATCAACGTCGTCTCCGTGGAGACCTTCAACGCACTGCAAGTGCATGTCACACCCTATGTTTGTAGCACATTGTTATGTTTGGGTTTATAAAAATTTGGAGCAAACTAAAACTTTTTCAAAGTGCTTGTGCTTGTTTGCTTGCTTGATGATTGTGTTTTATGGCACTACTAGGTTCTATTCCACTTCATATTCATCTTCCTTGTTCCAAACCTCTTGCCTAATGATCATGCCATGTGAATAGTGCCCAAAACTATTTTTCTCAAATTTTGTTTTAACTAAAAAATATTTTATTAATTTAAGTTTCCAAAACCCCCTGAAATGAGGTTTGCACTGCAAGTCCTCAAATCAGGTGGACCCCTCTTTCCCAAAGGCTTTATTACAAACCTACTATATGTATGACTTCCCAAAACCACAAAATATTATTTTTAAAGATTATTTCCATAATTTATTTAAATGATTTTTCTTAAGGCTAGAAAAAAATTTGGCTAGGGAAAAGTTATTTAAATGCTTTGAAAATATTTGAGAAAATTTAGAGAAACTCAGTGGACATATATTTTCCATATATATGAGTTTCAACACAAGGGCATGACCAGATCATCGAAACCCCCCCTCAAAACCCGTTCTATTCACATCAAACTTTTGAAATATTTCTATAAGAAATATTCTCAATAAATTCCAAAAATAAACTCCTCCAAGTCAACACTATCATGGGTGACGATTTTGTAAAGTTTCATCTAAATCCAAGTTGGTTTGGTTCATCAAACCATCCCAAAACCATTCCTATCCAGAATCAAATTTGAGCAACTTTACATTGTGAAGTGTTCCCCCTTGGCCTCAATTTTGTGCGCATGCTCTAATGGCCAAATAGTGATGATACACTAAGTGGTGCATCAAGGGTAAAAGCCTAGCATCATTAGATCTGCAGAAATCTCGTTCTGCTAATTTCTAGGGTTCATTAAAATTCCAATGGCAAATATTTCCCCTTGGGCTCAAACTTGGTGAAAACTTTCATTTCTACCTAAACCTTGACCCTCGTAAGTATCTCGGTGAATTGGTAGAATCTTCTTGCCCAAAACACCATCAAACACCTTCTGGTGAATTGGTAAAACCATCTTTTGCCCACCTTATCCTTTTAGCCTTGGCCCCAGCTTTTTACCATAGCCTCTGGTAACTGCCTTGCACCTCCAGTAACTCTGCCTGGCCAAGGAACCTCAATTAAGTGGGGTAATTTCCTCAATTTACCTCCTGGACATGAGTTTTTCCTCTCTCCCTCACACTTTTCTTCTCTCCTAAGGCATTACGGAGGACCCAATACCCTATTCTCCATTGTTAACTCCCCCTAGATCCCCTAGGCATGAGAGGCCCTGCAGAAGATGTCGTTGGCATGCCAAACGCGCGCTCTGGAGTGCGCTACAGTGCCAATAGGTGTTGTAGCCGTTGGCCACTGCATGGCCCCGACCACCTTAGGCTCCCCCCTCTTGCCAGATGGTCGGCCTTGGTGTCCGCGCCAAGCCACCATGTCGGGCCCCTCCTCTCTTACCCTCCTCTGGCCCTCCTCACACGCGCCACGGTCACCCTAGCCGGCCAACCGTGGTCGCCCACGCGCACGCTCTCCTGCCTCTCTCTCCTCCCCCCTCGGCCTAGACCAGTCCTAGGAGTGCCCCTGACTCGCCCCCTCTCTCTACCATGGCCTTTGGCCCCAGCCACGAGCTCGCGGGCGCCCCCGAGCTCGGTGGACCGAGGGCCGCCTATTTAAGGCCCTCCCCGAGATCTCTTTCCAATCCTCTGGTCCCCCTCTCATCCTCCATAGACCGCCCCGAGCCGTCTTTCGAGCCCTCCGAGCACCAGTGCTCGAGATCGACCGAGGCGCCGCCATAGTAGAGCTCCGTCGATCTCGGGACAAAGGCCCGCTCCGGCGCTCTCCTCTCCTCCTTTGATCGCGCAGCTCGCCCCTAGCACATTGCCCCCTCTCCCCCACTCATTTTGAGGCAGGAAACGCTGGCTCCGCCCCCCTCCTGAACCTCCTCCTCCGCGACCATCTCACCACTGGCGACTCCGGCCGCCCTTCCACCTCAGGAGGACCAGCGGGTCGACGCCAAGCCCGTTCCTGCCTCCAGATCCCGTCGCCGCGCCTCCCCTCTCCGCCGGTGCGCTCTCCCCCCTCCCTGTCCCGAGGTGCGAGAAGTATCTGACAGGTGGGGCCCACCTTTCGGCCTCTCGTCCTCCCTCCCGCTCTCTCTTTTCCCCCTCGTGTCGCTGACGACCGGGACCCGCACGTCAAGTTTGAAAATGACCGCGCGCGAGGCCGGCTGGCTGGCCAGCTGGGCCGGCCCAGCCCATGGCTTCCTCTGGCCCAAGTCCTAGTGGCCTTTTCTTTCTTTTTCTTTTCTGTTTTCTCTAGACTTTGCAAAAATCCCACGAACTTATATATTTATCCAATGCCAATAGTTTTTCAACCTAAATTCCTAGATTAATCCCTAGAATTTAATAGTGATATTTATAAAAATGTTTGAAGCTATTTTTAGTATTGTTTTATTTCAAACCTATATTTAGGTACTTTTTGTCTCTGTTATTTAATTTCAAAAAAAGATCACAACAAAACTCTAGGAGAATATTTTTAGTATGACATTGGGTATTTATCAGAGTAGGTTAACATTTTTGATAGTAGTTTGTGTGCTCTGTTTTGTGTGATTGCTTATTATTTATCTTTTTATTTCTCGACGATAGATTGCGCGGTTGACGAAGAAGTTGCATCGAAAGACTTCGAAGACCCCGCAGACTTTGTTGAGCCAGGCAAGCAGCCCGTTGACCATGATGAGAAACCATTTTTATTGCATGTCATATAGCACTTTACTTTCATCATATTTGATCGTGTGATGTGCTGATCCCATGTTGGTGGAATGCTTCCGTTACTTCTCCGTTGAGACTTGCATTGTGGATGACCCTACCACCTTATGAGGGTTATGTGGGTGGGAGTAGATAGGCTGCTAGTAGATGCTACGCAAAGGGATGGGATCTATGCCTAGTGATGGAAAGAAAGGGATGATTTCAAAGACTTCTCGAAAACCCCGTCGGGTGACACTAATTCCCGAGGGAGATGATGATGAGATGGGTGACCACTTGAGAAAGAAGTGGTG
Source organism: Hordeum marinum (assembly GCA_022496015.1). Classification (NCBI taxonomy): domain Eukaryota; kingdom Viridiplantae; phylum Streptophyta; class Magnoliopsida; order Poales; family Poaceae; genus Hordeum; species Hordeum marinum. The sequence goes on along the minus strand of CM039673.1, from coordinate 195,095,060 downwards.
TGCCGAAGAAAGATGAGGATGTGTTTTCGAAAATGGAGGGTTTAAGATTTGTCGATCGTCCCAACCTTACATGCGCAACCACGATACCCCTTATGGGACGGGGCTTTGTTGATTACCTTGGTGGGTACAGGCAAGGAGCCCGCATCACTAGTGGTGGGAGTGGCATGGTCACTCTCGATACGGGGTCGTACCAGTATGTACGATCATGCGCTGTCTTCACAGGCACCGGGCACACCGTTGGTTCCCGCATTGATGGTACGATTAGAGCGAGGCTCGTGTGATGTACATCGTGAGGGATGGGTACCAATCGAGTGGACTCTTTGTTTATTATCGCCGGGGGACAGTCATTGTTTGGGTGCTTACCTCGGGTATGTTATATACCGCGAGTCATGGATGACATGGAAGTTCCCCGAGTCTTGTGGGTAAAGTGTGCAACCTCTACAGAGTGTAAAACTATTTGAATAGCCATGTCCACGGTCAAGGACATTTGGGTGGTACTGCTTATGCCACGTCCGGATGTTTTCGTGAAACTTGGTGTGGGTATGGATGTGATGGTGACGAGAGGTCACATGAGCTGAGTCCGATGACTTAGCGAGGGAATTAAACTAATTCCGATGGCTTAGCATGATGAAAGAACATGAGATGTTCTAACCCTACTTGTGATGATATCTGCAATTTGTTCATATGGATACCTGCTAGATGTTGATGCATGCTTACTAGTTACTTGATCATGCCATTTGCATACAAAATTAGCTTTCCACAAATTTACCTACTTCGTGCTATACCATGCATCATTGTTACCTTGTTCCACAACTTGGGTTGGTTGCGAGTACATTCAAAGTACTCATTGGGTTGCCACTAGTTATTTAATTGGCTAGGCATGGAAGAACAGGAGTATGTTGAAGAGTTCATTGGAGACGAACATGAGAACTAGGACGTTTCCCAGTCAGAATGCCTGTAGGTTAAGGCAGATGGCATGGGTTCACGCTTTCGACCAAGATTTCCGCTGCTTGTTCTATTTAAAGTGTTTGGCCCGTGTGGTCCTATCTATGTAAGACTAAGACTTTCATGGTCAGTAATTGTGTAAGACGATGAGTATGGATGTAAGACTCTTGTTATTCAGCTTCCGGGTGTTCAGCGAGCATTGATCTCTGGGGTCACTGTGCACGTTCATTCGGTGATCACGACTTATGGGTCGGGGTCCAAAGATAGGACCGGCTCGCGCCTACTAGGTCCTTCTCTAGGGTGGATCAAGGATCAATTGCCAATTTAGGGCAGGTGCGCCTCCCGATCACGTTCGCCACTCATCATAACTACCAGACCGAGATGATCGACTTTGACGTGGCGTACATTATCCTCCTGTACAACGCCATCTTGGGATACCTGGCCCTGCCAAGTTCATAACGGCAACGCACCCCACCTACAACATCATCAAGATGTCGGGGAGCAGCGGCATCATCTCAATGGCCGGGGACACCAAAGATGCGGTTCAATCCCTCATGCTCGCCTACGAGGCGGCGGCCACCACACACCCCAGCACAGAGAGAGCCGCCTAGGTCTCAGGGCCGGGGCGGGCCCGTCCCTCTACGATGAGGGTTACACTTTGTGGGATCACTAGAAGAGTATGTCTAGAGGGGGGTTGAATAGACTACTAGGACAAATTAAAATCTACACAATATCCAAACTTATGTGTTGGCAGATTTTAGCAATTCTAGCAAGTCTAGGACACCCTACACATGCAAGTCATCAAGTATAGCAGCGGAAAGTAAAGACATTGCACATGGAAATAATGAGTTGAGATAGGGAGATCAAACGCATGAAGTACATGAAGATTTTTCCTGTGGTTCCGATAGGTGGTGCTATCGTACGTCCATGTTTATGGAGTCTTCAACGCACGGAGGGTAACGGTCACAAGAGTCCATGATGACCCACAAAAATAGGGGTTCTATCATAGTCCTTTCAATAAGTAAGGGTGTCGAACACAATGAGGAGGAGAAGGAAATGACAAGCGGTTTCCAGTAAGGTATCCTCTGCAAGCACTGAAATTATCAGTAATGGATAGTTTTGTGATAAGATAATTCGTAATGAGTGACAAGTAGCAAGTGCAGCAAAGGTGCAGCAAGGTAGACCAATCCTTTTAATTGCAAAGGACATGCCAGGATGAACTCTTATATAAAGCAAAGCGCTCCCGATGACACATGGGAATTTCTGTCAAGATCATTTAATTCGCGTTCGTTACTTTGATAATTTGATATGTGGGTGGACCGATGCTTCGGTGCTGCCCGTACTTGGAAAAATGTCCCACTTATGATTAACCCATATTGCAAGCATCCAAAACTATGAAAAAAGAACTAAGCTAAACCTAACCATAGCATGAAACATATGGATCCAAATCAGCCCCTTACGAAGCAACCCATAAACTAGGGTTTAAGCTTCTGTCACCCTAGCAACCCATCATCTACTTATTACTTCCCAATGCCTTCCCCTAGGCCCAAATAATGGTGAAGTGTTATGTATTCGACGTTCACATAACACCACTAGAGGAGAGACAACATACATGTGATCAAAATATCGAACAGATACCAAATTCACATGATTACTTATAACAAGACTTATCCCATGTCCTCAGGAACAAACATTACTACTCACAAAGCATGTTCATGTTCAATATCAGAGGGGTGTTAATTATTATAATGGATCTAAACATATGATTTTACACCAAGTAACCAACTAGCATCAACTACAAGGAGTAATCAACACTACTAGCAACCCACAGGTACCAATCTAAGGTGTTGAGACAAAGATCAGATACAAGAGATGAACTAGGGTTTGGAGAGGAGATGGTGATGGTGAAGATGTTGATGGAGATTGACCCCTCTCGATAAGGAGATCTTTGGTGATGACGATGTCTTCGATTTCCCCCACTGGGAGGGATGTTTCCCCGACTAGATAGCCCTACCGGAGCTCTAGATTGGTTCTGCCCAAGTTCCACCTCGAGACGGCGCCGCTTCATCCCGAAAAGTCTCTTCTGATTTTTTCTAGGTCAAAATTCTTAATATAGGAGAAGATGGGCGTCGGAGGATGCATAGGGGCCCCACAATCCTGTTAGGCGCAGCCAAGGGGGTGGCCGCGCCTAGCAGGCTTGTGGCCTGCTGGTGGCCACCTCTGGTTGATTCTTGCGCCAGTATTTTTTATTAATTCGAAAAATGTTTTCTGTAAATTTTCTGGACTTTTGGAGTTGTGCAGAATAGGTATATCAGATTTGCTCCTTTTCTAGTCCAGACTTCCAACTATCGGCATTCTCCCTCTTCATGTAAACCTTGTAAAATAAGATAGAAAAGGCGTAAGTATTGTCCATAATGTGCAATAACAGCCCACAATGCAATAAATATAAATATAAAAGCATGGTGCAAAATGGACGTATCAACTCCCCCTTGCTTAGACCTCGCTTGCCCTCAAGCGAAAGCCGAGATAGATGAATATGACCATATGCTTAGAGATAGAGGTGTCGATAAAATAAAATACGGACATGAGGGCATCATGATCAACTTTAGAACAACAATACTCATTGTATGAGATTGTTTATATTAGAGTAACTATTCATTCACAAGATAAAGTATGGGCTCAGAACTATATTAACAACCAACAAACTATGATCTCAGTCATTAAAACAATTGACAGTTTATCATAACATCGGAAAGAGTCAATATAAGAGCTTGTAAAGCAAATCCACATACTCAGTCATCTTTTAGTCTTTCACAATTGCTAGCACTCATGCAGTACCCATGAGGTCAAATCTTCAATCGAACACAGAGGTAGGGACTTATAGGATTGCCTCCCAACTATTCACCTCAAGGGTGATATCAACTATGATAACCATGGTCACCCACATCCGAGTGTCTATATATGTCTAGATCATTCCCCAAAGCATAATGCTTGCCAATAGAGGTGAAATATAGGAATTGGTGAAGACCACCATGACTCTTGCATAAAGGTAAGTACTAAAAAGTAAAACTAACTGATAGGCCCTTCGCAAAGGGAAGCAGAGGTTGTCATGCGCTTATTGTTTTTGGATACACAAGCTCTTAGTGCAGAGGAATGCGGCATTGTATTTCCCTTTGTGATAGCAACCTTTATTATGCAGTTTGTTGCTTCTATTTCTTCACTATCATAAGTTCGTACAACGCTTATTTCCCTTACAATAAAAGACCACTTATATTTAGGAGTAATTTTTATTGCTTTTTTGCACCGATGACAACTTACTTGAAGGATCTTATTCAATCCATAGGTAGGTATGGTGGACTCACATGGCAAAATCTGGGTTGAGGTGTTTGGATGCACAAGTAGTATCTCTACTTGGTGCGGAAGTTGGGCTAATGTGAGGTGGAAGAATGCACGATATGTTGGAGGATCTAAAACCATATAACTTCTATACGGATGCAAGCAAACATAAACTATTATGTTTTCTTCCTTGTCCAACATCAACTTCTTGGCATGTATTTTAATGAGTGGTCACAGTCATAAAAGATGTCCAAGATAATATATTTATATGTGAATCTCTCTTTCTTTATCACTTCCTTTCAATTGCACCAACGACCAATTACTATGTTTGTTAACTCCCAACAAATTTCAATCACCATACTTTTTATATGTGAAGTCATTACTCCCCATAAGATCATTATGTATTCTATTTGCTTTAGTTCTACTAGTCATCAACCCGTGCTCCTGTATGGGCTAGCAAGTTTTAAAAAAATTAGTACTATACATAGAAACTTTATCTAACTATTGTTATGTTTGACTCTTATAGAAACAAAACTACTCAGAAAATTCCTGGCCCATCATATTTTTTAAAATTTTGCGTTAAGTATTGTGCCACAATACAAAGTGGTGACACCATATTATATATTTATTGGCTCCTGACTTTTGTAATTTCTAGATGCATTGAAAATGTTTTTTCAATAGTGACACCATTACTATGTTTGATGGCTTCTAAGTTATACTCAATTTATAAATTTTGATTTTTAAAAGATTATTTATGTTTTTTATTACATGTATTTCCAATTGTGTGTGGTGATTTTTGGATACTCTAAAATTTCAATAGTAAAATATAGAAGAGTGCTTTATAGAAGTTGGCCCCACTCTATTCTAAAAGTTGCCTTAAATTATTGGATGCCCACCCAAAGGATTTCGGAAGTTTGTTTGTACATTCCTTAAAATCGATCCTTCGGACATCCCAACAGAGTTATCGGGAAAAGTAATGACAATTTTTTTCTTTAACAACTATTAAATTATTATTTTACTTACATAAGTGCTCTTCATTGTCGTGCATTTATCCTAAAATGTCCGAAAAAGAAAACTTAATCTACATGCCCTTGCTTCTGAAATCAACGAATCTTTTATACACTTGTAGTGTTTATCAATTTTGATTTTTTTTGAAATATATTCCAGGATTTTCAATTACATGTATTTTTAGATACATTTAAAACTCCTTTTACACTGAAAGTTTTAATATTTTCTGAAAATACCGTGTGTAAGTCACATACATATACGTGAGTATATTTGTATGTTTGATTTACGTACATGCATGATTGGTACAACACGTGCGTATAAGTGTTGTGATTGTGTGTGTAATGTTTTTTGGATGAGAAATAGTTCACATACCTAGATGCATGTATGCACAACACATTTACATAAATAGAGTGAGTAGTGTCCCCATATGATCCTTTATTAATCATATAGGATTTTCGTATGAGAAAATAATAGTTGTAGGTAAGTTTCTATGGATTGATGGCTAGTATAGGAGGAGACCACTACCACTAATCTTGGAAATAGAGAGACACCTATGTGTTTTTTTTCTTTTGAAGTAGAGATGGAGAGACCAATAGCAGATCGATTTGCATAGAGGAGCACGTCTCCGCTTTCCTATCCATATTTAAGCTAACGCAAAGAGATGGCTACAGTTTTTCCTTTTCTACTCAATGAATAGGGAAGAGACCAAGGGGACAATGGTTGACATAGCTGAGTTTTTGTTTTATTTTCAATTGATAAGGGAGAGACCAAGGGGACAACGATTGGCATAGGGGAGCGCGTATCTTATTTCATCCAACGGTTACTAACGAACTATATATTAATTGAACGGCTGTAATTTTTACTTTCTAGGATTAATGTGGTGTCTCGTATGGTGCCTCCAATAAGTAAATAAGAGATTATATTTTATTGATTTCAAGAGCATAGTGATCTAGCAAAGCTTTCTCATCAAAACTAATTTTTATTATATAACTCTCGGACTTGCTTATTTAAGTACATAAGGGGAGAAAAAGCAAAAACTAAAAGGTAGATCATACTAAAACATTTATTCTACTATATAAAAAAAACAAAAAGAATCGAACTAGGAAGGATAAAAACAAAAGGAAAAAAGGAAAGAAAAGGTGTGGTGTGATACGATACCGGGGCACCTCCCACAAACTTGGCACAAGCGAAGGGGAGTGCCCATACCCATGTACTCATGTGTCCTTCTTCGGGGTTGATGGTGGTGGAGTTGTTGAGGAGGTTGGACGCTTGTCCTCCGTCTTCCAAGGCATAGTCTCACCATCGTCAAAAGATGAATGAGTCTCCGGAATCCTCCAATCTGGAGCCAAACTTATTCTCTTATATTTGTATTCAAACTCACATTTTTGGTTTTGCAGATCATACATCTAGCCTTGGAGATACTCAATTTTCTCGTAAAGCTTGAAGATGTGCTCTCTGATGTCCTTGGTGTCTAGCTTGTGTTTATGGATTATCTCCGAGATCATCATATGATTGGCATTTAGTCCATGCTCCACCATTGCTTGGCTCTTGAAGAGTTGTTGTTCCATTGCCTCGAGCCTTGTTTCTATGCTTCCGGTCTTCTTCGGCCCCTCAACATCACGGATGTGCAGCACCCCCTCATGCATCTCAATGGTTTGAGGGTGTTGAAGCAGCTCCGCAAGATAAGGGTTGATGACCTTCTCCAAAAACTTGTCCTTCGGAGCACCGGGAGATGACATGACAATCCAAATCAGTTGCAGAAACAACTCAAAACGAAAACAGGAGGTATTGTCATGATGCAAAAGTCGAAACCTTTGGGAGATTATATAATGATCTTTTCAGACCCGAAGGGATGTTTCACAAGAAAATAGAGTCCAGGGGCGCATGGGGTGGGGACAAGCCCTCTAGGTGCGGCCATGGGGGTGGTCGCGCCTAGCAGGCTTGTCGCCTCCCCGTGCCTCCTTCGGACTACTTTTAATTTTCCTAATTTTTAAATATTCCAAAAATGAATAAAATTTCTACTGGAAAACTTTTGGACTCGTTTTACTTACCGTACCACGTACCTATTCCTTTTCAAAGTCTAAAACGTTCTGATAAGTCTCCCTAATATGCTCTTCAGGAGTTATGGTATTGATAACATTGGTTTCAACATTAATGGGAGTACTTGAAATATAGTGTTTGATTCTTTGCCCCACTTACCACCTTTGAATTTGTGCCTTCAGCGTTATTGATCTTGATGGCACCGGAACGATATACCTCCTCGACGATGTAAGGCCCTTCCCATTTGGAGAGGAGTTACTTATAAAACAAATTAGCCGAGAATTGTATAGCAAGACATGACTACCTCCATTAAATTCACACTTTTGTATCCTTTTATCATGCCATCTCTTAAATTTTTCTTTAAACAACTTGGCATTCTCAATAGCCTAGGTTCTCCATTCATCAAGTCAGCTAATGTCAAATAACCTCTTCTCACCAGCAAGTTTGAAATCATAGTTGAGCTCTTTGATTGCCCAAAAATGTTTATGCTCTAACTCTAGAGGTAAGTGACATGCTTTACTATAAACCATTTTATACGGAGACATACCAATAGGATTATTGTAAGCAGTTCGATAAGCCCACAATGCATCGTCAAGTTTCTTAGACAATTTCTTCCTAGATCTATTAACCGTTTTTTACATGATCGATTTAATTTCTCTATTGCTTAATTCTACTTGACCACTAGACTGAGGATGATAAGGGGATGCAATTCTATGATTAACATCATACTTAGCAAGCAATTTACGGAAGGAACCATGAATAAAATGTGAACCAGCATCAGTCATTTAATATCTGGGGACTCCAAATCTAGGGAAAATAACTTCTTTAAGCATCTTAGTAGAGGTGTTGTCATCAGAACTACTAGTTGGAATAGCTTCTACCCACTTAGTAACATAATGTCATGCCCAAGATGCGCGCCTATCCATTTAAGGCACGAGGGCCTCGCAAGGGATAGAGGCACATCTTGCCGTTAGCAAGAATAGTATCATCACAACATACAATACTGAATGAGAAGAGTATACAAGTTGGCTTACACTCGCCACATGCTAACTTACAATGTCACTCAATCATAACATCAAGTTGAACATAGGGTCCAACTACGGACGAAATCAAACGATAAAAGAAGTTGCAAATGATACTATCGAGCTATCCCAAAGATCACGACCAGGTCCTCTACTCATCCGGATATGTCACGTACATCCTGCCTCTCTCTTCGTCATACTCCCACTGGAGCTGGGTAAGATCATCCTGCACGAACTCATCTGAACCTGTACCTGGATTGTTGTAGTAAACTGTGAGTCACAGAGGAATCAACAATCATGTGCCCGGGTACCAAAACTATTTGAGCTTTAGGTAGGAAGGGGTGATGTTTAGTTTGCAGCAGCACTAAGCATGGTATGGTGGCTATCTTACGCAATAGAAATGTAAATATGAGTGGACTATGGTGAACGGTCAAATCTAGCATAATCTCTATGAGATCCTGAACACCTGCTTACGTCAAACATAACCCCATCATGTTCTCTCTCGGATCATGTTCACGAGCAGAGACAATCACGGTCACTCACATAGTTCCTGTATTTTAATTAGAGTTTACTTCAAGTTTACTATAACCGGGTGTTAAACAAATATCCAAGTTGCCACATAACCGTGGGCACGACTTTCCAAAAAGATTTAACACTGCAGGGGTGCTCCAACTAATCCATTACAAAATTAACCACACTCCGTGGGAATGCCTCGATCACGGATCTTGCGATCATCATGGGTAATTCCAAAGGAATTCCAACACCTCAAGTAAACCTGAAGAAAGTCAGACTCCACACGCAAGACACACGATAAAGGTAAAACAAATCCAGCAAGACCACCCGACATGTGGACGAACACGATAAGAGCCGCATATCTCGTTCTCAGGACATGACAAATAGGACTAGCTATGGGGACAAAACCAATCCTCAAGTTGCCTCGAGGCGACCCCGCGGGGTAGATTAAATATCCACGGGTTTGCAAGACCCTATGCAATGTTATTAAATTGTTAAGAAAATGTAGTACCAATGTTGGGTCTTGCCAGACAAGTTTTAATCTCAACCGAATAAACAAGGGGGTCCCCATAACAACCCTGAGCATGTTAGGAGTGCAAAGTATGGAAAAGATAACAGCGGTAACAAGGAACTAATGGTGGTAATAGCGGAATAAATCACTTAGCAAAAGGCCAAGCCTTCCACCAATACCAAGATATATATGTGCATTAAATTAAATAACTGAATTTATTGTGATATCCAAATCCATGTTATCACATGGAACAACCTGCACCTGCAACTAAGAACGCTATAAGAGGGGCTGAGCAGCGGTAACTTAGCCAATCAAAGGTTTTCTAGGATGTGGAGGTTAGCGGCTCTCATGGAAACATGGGAGCTGATATCAAGTGGTAGGTAGCGCAATTGTAACGATAAGAGTGAGAAACTAGCAAGCAGAAATAGTATCGGGATCCGGGTACGATCATCTTGCCTGTTGGTTCTTCACTGAAACAAGTAGCGGGATCCTCGTAATGGTACTCTCCTGGGTCCTCATACTTAGTATCAACACTCGCATCTACCCAAGAGAATCATCAACAATAAACATCCAAACAAGGTGCAATGCATAATCAAAATGATGCATGACCACTTATGAAGATTTCTAAGATGGCGGTCCAAAACTAGTCATGTTTCACATGCAAAGTTGTTTATTAATGAATCTAGAAAGAACTCATGTAAAGTTATTTAGACATGCATGAACATGGAAAATATGTATGCATCATGCAAAATCGATGAAAATGCATATAAGGATCGCAAGAAACGGAGCTCCGATTCTTGTGATACGCTCACGACAAGGTACGGTGGCAAAACTCAAGACCACCAATATCTGGGCTAATTCTTGGCATTCCAAGGTAGCCACTGGATAGGTGATGGAAAATCAAACACAATAGACTCAAGAATTAATCAAATCCATGGAGTATATCTCCCATAAGTCACAAAACAAAATAACACCCAATCTGTCACAAAACAGCAACATAGCAATTTGAGAAGTCCACAACTTGAGCTACAGGAACCCTATAGCCACAAACAAGGCATGTGCAGAATATACTCAACAACCACATAAAATCATCCAATTTCACCACTAGCAAAGGGGACACACATCAATAAGCATGAATCAATCAATTTGGCATGATGAAATAGTTTTCTGGGACTGGGTGAAAATTCCAGTTTTTCTGGAATCTGTGTTATAAAGTAGAAAGTTGACATCACTGGTTAAATAAGCTAGAGAGCTCCTATTGATATGAAAATTGACAGGATGGTAGAAGGCAATATCTACTACAAATAACTAGCACTGAGCATGCTCAAATTCCAAACATATCACTAGCTACATCGAACTATACATGGCAAAACAATAACAACAGTTTTCCTAGACTGTCATTTTTAAGCAGGCTGGACAGAAACATGAAGTAGCTTACTAAACAGAACGGTTCCCACTTATCTAGGAAGTTAATATAGATAACAAAAATACTGGGACATTCCCAACAACTTTAACTAACAAACTCTTGTTGACAATAACTTAGAAGCATGCATAGATTAATTCATATTAAAAAGACAAAAGGGCATCACAGCATAAAAATGCAGTTTTGTCAAGTTGCCCAAAAGTCAAATCTGACTTCACAGGTCCAGATATGGGTTGATTCTACGCCAAATACATTACTCATACCCATATGCGTGCATGGAACAAGAGGGAGAAAAGGGGGGTCGAAATTAGAACTCCCTAGGGCATGGGTGACTTATGTCACTTATGAAACTAGATGAAAATGCCTTAAAATGACATGTGCTCCATAGATACATGTTGGAAGTGGTTAATTATTGTATTATGGACAAGATAACATGGCATAGCATTAATAGGCAAGGGGAAAACTAGCTAGAGATAAACTAAACACATATGCTCAAAATGCTCATAAGAGAACACCTACACATGGAGCTACTCATACACATACACATCACTCCAAAGTGAGTGGAGGTGGAGCACACACACAACCACTAGCAAACCACTCTCAAGCATGAGTGCATATAGGCACACATGCATTTCATTCATGTATGCCCACATACACACACCTACACACTACACAAGCACACATGTAGGTATGTATGCATAGCATACATACACACACATGTGCTCCCATGCATAAGTGCCTCACACACACTCTCATGACAAGAAACCACACTCACACAAAAACATACATGTCTCTCTCATGTAGGGGTATACATCCCCAAGACACATACACACACACACACTACTCACATGTGTGGGTATGCACTAAGCCCACACACACCTGCACATGTGCAAACACACATATGCATACACACATATGCACCACATCTTCACACACCCAAGAGGAAAAAACAACATAACTCACACACACTCAAACAATGCACACACACTCATGGGTATATATATGCACTAAGGTATATATATATACACACACACCACACACACATAACAACAAACACAGCAGCCACCATAGCCACACTGGATCTGGTGTAGCCACACCAGATCCCACCACACACACACATCCACGGACAAAACACCACACCACTCACACGGGATCCGACCCGCGCACCGGATCCACACATCACATAGCGCCCGCGCACCAATAAAAATAAGGAAACCGCGGCGGGGCTGGGGATCGAACCCCCGACCGCCTGGTCTCAGCGCGGGCCGACTACCATTGCACTAGCGAGTCGATCATTACTAGTATAGGGGCATCTGCCCTACTAAACTAACCCACGCGGCTAACTGAACCTGACGAATGACACCGCTAACTGACGGAGCCGAGCCAGAGCACGACGAGCACGCACTAGACACGACCAGATCCATGCTTACACATGATAAAACTTTACGCTTTGCACGGGGACGGATCGGGTGCTCAAAGGGCCTAACCACGGACACAAAACACACGCTCAAGCACCCACGGGAGCTCCAGCTTGAATCCATGGCCAATCTGAGCTCACGGCACCTACGTCTCTACACGCGCGCACTCACAAAAGCAAAAGGGGACGGCCAACGCGCGCGACTGCTCACCTAGAGAGGTGGTGGAGCCATCGGGAGCGAAGAGGAAGGCGACCCCACGATGCAGAGGAAGAAGACGCCCCGGGCAGACGCTCCCTCGCCTACATGAATATGCGCTCGAGGTCGACGCTTCAGAGGTGTTGCCACGCCCCTATTGTCGGGAACGGGATGCGGGCACTCCTGGCTCGGCCTTGGACATGATGACGGGGACACAACGACGACGGGGAGGCGCCGGCGATGAGGCCCTCTTCTGCTCGCTCACTAAACCTGCTGCACACCTCTCTGAACCCTTCTCTGCTAGGAAAAAGATGGAGGAAGAAGATGGGGAAGGAGTGGCGGCGCGAGGGAGGAAGGGGACGAAAAGGAAGAGGGCAGCCAGGGCTAGGGCTAGGCGCTCTCTTATGCCCATGAGGACGCGCCGGAGGCCGTCAAATCATGGCCAGTTTTGACGTGGACAACACGGATGGACGCCGTACTAAAGGAGGAGGAAGGAATGCGGAGCGGTTCGCTGAGGAGGATATGGGCCGCGCGCAAGGAGGCCTAGGTAGCACCCCCCTGCATGAGAAACCCTCTGGGTTTTCTGTTTTCTTTTTAAAATAAACAACACACCAAAAATATTTATCAAGACAAGACTAGAGGTTTTTTTGGGAGAATAAAAATATATCCTTTGATAAAAGAATATATTTGATTTTATAAAAAGGGAGAGGGAATGTTTAGATAAAAGAATTTGCAGACATAATTAACAAAGCCCCCCTTGTTTTGAAAAGCCAAAAATTCAAACAACCCCCAAACAATAGCAGCAACACATCCTAAATTCCTAAAATAACTAGGGCCACCTCATGAACTTTTGTAAACAATTTAAAAACAACTTAACATCTGATGATAATTAATAAAAGGAAATGAAAGGTGTTTAGGAGGGGATGTTGCAAAGGGGAAAGACAGCGGAAGAAGAGGAGATGCACCACACTTCTATCCAACCACCCACAACCTCTCACACATCACAACACACCAATCACCACCAACACATATAGCAAGCACAAGAAAAACCAACATGGCACATGAATGAAATGAGAATGATGCATGATGATGCATGAATGCAAACACATGAATGGCAAGGAGCAAACATACATCTCATAGCACATGACACCAGGTTCATACATGGGGTTACATGCCAAAAGAAGTAGGGACAGGACTTGGGCTGTCACAACTCTCCCACACTACATGAGGATCTTGATCCGAGATCTAGGAACGAAAGAAGTCTAGAAATTCGGAACGTAGAAGCTCCTCGCGTTCCCATGTATCTTCTCTGTCGGAATGGTGAGACCACTTGACCTTGAGGAACTTGATAGACTTGTTGCGAGTCTTACGCTTAGTTTCTTCAAGAATAACAACTGGATGCTCACAGTAAGAGAGATATTCTTGGAGATCAATGTCTTGGAGGTCAATGGTCTTCTCAGGAGTCTTGAAACATTTTCGCAGCTGAGAAACATGGAAGACATCGTGCACATTTGCGAAATTCGGAGGAAGCTCTAGTTTATATGCAAGACCACCTCTCTTGCCAACAACTTTGAAAGGACCAACGAAACGAGGAGCTAGCTTCCCTTTTATTCCAAACCGCTGAGTGCCCTTCATGGGAGAGACTTTGAGATATACTAGATCACCCACTTGAAAAGAAACATCCCGAGGTTTGTTATCGTAATAACTCTTTTGTTGGGACTGAGTTGCTTTGAGGTTCGAATGACATGGCACATTTATTTTGCTTCAGTGATCATGTCATTGCCCAAAATCTGACGCTCATCGGTTTCAGACCGGTTAAGCGGGGTACGACACTTTCTGCCGTAGAGAATCTCAAAAGGGGCCTTGCCTGAGCTAGCTTGAAAGCTATTGTTGTATGAGAGTTCAGCATATGGAAGGCAGTCTTCCGACTTCATGCTGAATGAAATCACACAGGCTTTGAGCATATCTTCTAGGATCTGATTGACTCTCTCCACTTGACCACTTGTCTGCGGATGGAACGTTGTGCTGAAACGGATCTTTGTACCCATAGCAGTCTGGAGGGACTACCAAAACTTGGAAGTAAAGAGACTTCCACGGTCAGAAGAGATGAGCTGAGGAGACCATGCAAAGACACTATGCTTGACGTATACACCTCTGCAAGCTGAGCTGCCGAGACAGATTCCTTGACTGGTAGGAAATGAGCAACTTTTGACAGTTTGTCAATAACCACAAAGATGGCATCGTTGCCTCTCTTGGACTTGGGAAACCCAGTTACGAAATCCATTTCAACATGATTGAATTTCCACTCTGGGATAGACAAAGGCTGAAGAAGACCTGCTGGACGTTGATGTTCCGCCTTCAATCTGCGACAAACATCACACTCGTTCCAGAACTGAGCAATTTCACGTTTCATGCGAGTCCACCAGAAGGTTTGCTTGAGATCCTGATACATCTTTAAACTGCCTGGATGGATGGATAGCAGAGAATTATGTGCTTCGTCCATGATAACCTTTCTGAGATCACCTTTTGGAACCACAAGATGTTCCTCAAAGAAGATGGTATCTTTGTCATCAATACGAAAACACTTGTACTTCGGAATGCTCTTGGCCACACCTTTCTTCACTTTCTTCAGCATAGCGTCAAGAAGCTGCGCTTGGTGAACCTGATCTTCCAGAGTCGGAGAGACTTGGAGATTAGCAAGAAATCCTTATGGAATCATCTGAAGGTTGAGCTTGCGAAAGGATTCACAAAGCTCGGGTTCAAGAGGCTTCAAGATGAGACTATTGCATTACGCCTTACGGATGAGCGCGTCTGCAATGACATTTGCTTTCCCCGGAGTATACTCAATGCTTGGATTGAAGTCTTTAAACATTTCCACCCAACGAGATTGCCGAAGATTGAGATTGGGTTGAGTGAAAATGTACTTCAAGCTTTTGTGATCGGTGTACACCTCAACCGGTCTACCCAACAACAAATGCCTCCAAGTCATTAGAGCATGCACAACTGTCGCCAACTCCAGATCATGAGTGGGGTAGTTCTTCTCGGCAGGCTTCAATTGATGCAAGGTATAAGCAACAATCTTCTTGTCTTGCATAAGAACACCACCAAGAACTTGGAGAGAAGCATCACAGAAAACTTGGAAAGGCTTGGACTGCTCAGAAGGAACAAGAACTGGCGCTAAAGTCAGTCTCTGCTTGAGTGTATTGAACGCCACATCACACTCAGGAGACCAAACATACTTGACGCTCTTCTAGAGGAGATTGGACACAGGCTTAGCAATTTGAGAGAAATTTTCCACGAATCTTCTACAATAACTAGCAAGCGCGAGGAAGCTCCGAAGCTGCTTCACATTCTGAGGAGGCTCCCACTTCATGATTGCCTCAATTTTCTCAGGGTGCACTTTAATTCCCTCGGCAGAGATGACATGCCCAAGGTACACCACTTCATTGAGACAAAACTCACACTTGGAAAACTTGGCATAGAACTGATGTTCCCATAACTTGTCAAGCACAAGGCGGAGATGCTCTGCATGATCTTCTTCTGTCTCCGAGAACACATGGATATCATCCAGATAGACCAAGACGAACTCATTCTTGAAAGGAGAGAAGATGAAATTCATCATTCTTGAGAAGGTTGGAGGAGCATTCGCAAGACCAAACGACATAACGCTGTACTCATAAGAGCCAAATCTCGTCCTGAAAGCGGTCTCGGGAATGTCTTCTTCGCGAATGCGAATCTAATGATAACCCATGGGAAGATCAAGCTTCGAGAAAACCTTCGCACCTTTCAGTTGCTCAAACAACTCATTGATGTTGGGAAGTGGGTACTTGTTTGTGATTGTCTTCTTGTTCAATGGCCTGTAATCCACACAAAGACGATTCGTGCCATCTTTCTTCTTGACAAACAAAACACCACAACCCCATGGAGAAGAACTTGGTCTGATCAGACCCAGACGTTCTTGCTCATCTAGCTGCTTCCTCAACTCTTTCAGCTCTTCGGGGCCAAGTTTATATGGGCGCTTGCAAACCGGTTCAGTTCCGGGCTCGAGATCAATCACGAACTCGACTGGCCGGTGCGGAGGAATTCCTGGCAATTCCTCTGGAAAGACATCTTCATACTCATTCACCACCGGAATTTCAGAAATCGCCGAGATTTCACCCTTCTCATTAAGATCAAAGTGACGGATTGTGTCATCGCGAGCCGCGAAAATAATCACATCTTCTGAAGGGTGAGTCAGCTTGACTTCTTTTGCTTTGCAATCAATATGAGCCTTATTCATAGCTAGGAAGTCCATGCCCAGAATGAGAGCAATATCGAAATTACCGAGAACAATTGGGGAAGCTAGAAAAGAATAATTGCCCATCTTGATAGAAGCATCCCGAACCACCATCTTTGAACTGAGACGCTTCCCGGGAGACACAACTTGCAATGCATTTGGCGAAAACTACATGGAAAAACCATGTTTTGCCGCAAAAGGATGTGACATGAAACAATGCGATGCACCAGACTCAAATAACACTTTTGCAGGAATAGAATTAACTGAGAGATTACCCATGATCACTTGAGAAGAATCCTCTTCCTCTGCTACATTCACCATATTCACTCTTGCGAACTTGGGATTATGCTTCACCATAGCATTGCCTCGAGGCTTGACAGGAGGAGGAGGCAGAAGATGCCGCTAGTTGCACTTGTTTGCATAGTGGCCCTTCAGACGACACTTGTGACAAGTCACCTCATAAAGCGGACGAACATTGCTTGGAGGAGGAATAAGAACACCCTTGGGCGCCTGAGATCTCTGCTGGAATCCTGGGTTGGGTGGATGGGAAGAACCACGACCACCGAACTGCTTCTGCTGCTAAGGAGGACGAAACGGAGGAGGATTAGGTGCCCAATACTTCTGCTGCTTTGGAACCATCTAAGAGCCGGAAGAACAAGAATATGAATCCCTTGAACGCTTCTTAGAGTTCTCCAACTTGAGTTGAGCTTCTTCAATCTTCAAAGCCATGTTATAGAACTGATCAAACTCACGAGGCTCTTGAAGAACTAAGCATGGTAGAAGCTCATCCTTAAGACCACCTCTGAACTGATAGATCATAGCTTTGTCATCTGGAACATCTTGCTTGGCATAACGGGCTAGATTCTGGAACTCGACGTTGTACTGATAGACAGACTTGCTTCCCTGCTTCAGGTGCCTGCACTTCTCATGCATCTCCTCGACAAAGCTTGTCAGAATGTAATGAGCCCTGAAGTCACGATGGAAATCGTTCCAGGTAACAACACGATCGCCCCTGGAATCCTTGTACTGTTGCCACCAATCAGCTGCTTGACACTTTAGCTAGAACGATGCAAACCTGACAAAGTCCTCTGGCCTGACATTGCTGCACTCAAAATTCTTACTCATATCACGAAGCCAATCATCAGCATCTAGAGGATGCTCACAACTGGTGAAAGTCTTAGGCTGGTTGGCAAGGAACTAATTAAGAGTCGCAAACTACAGTTGATTATGAAAATTGCCTTGAAACCCTTGCTGACCCTGCTCCCTTTCTTGCAATAGTCTAAGAAACATCTGAGTGTTCGCATTGGTTGCGGCCATCACAACTTTCCAAGCTTCTGGAGGAGGAGGCGGAGGAGGCGGTGGCGGGGGTGGTGGTGGAACATCAGTCTGCAACTCACCACGACCCGGATTGCTGCGAGTTGGTGGAGCCATCCTGAAGATGGACAAAACACATCAGCACCTCATAGATAAGATGGATCATAAGCTGAATCAAATGCTCGAAAGAAATTGAACAATTAACAACATAGCCTTCCTACTGAAAAATAGTAAGAATGCTTCTTCGGATATGATAACATCATGAGAAATTAGAAGCCACTTGCAATAACACAAAGGTATTGAGCTAAGCGCTTGGAACAAATGTACATGCCCATATACATCTGAAGAAGATGATCCTAGATGACTACAGATTTCCCACCTATGAATTTCTGAAACTTTCTTGTTTATGCGATTCGGGTTGTGGAATCAGGAACCTACCCTAGGCAATCAGCTGCAACTGCATTCGCAACCTTCCCAACCATAATTCAAGAAATTCCGCAAACTCGTCTAATCTCGAATCCTCGAACTCCCAACGATACTAAACCATGGTGGTACCCTAGACGCCTCCCCAGTACTGGGTGGCTCTAACCTTATCTCACCACAATAAGTATTGAAGTAATTCTGAACATTCTCCGTCCTGACATATCAAGGAAGCTGAATGATAATGATGTGCCAACATTCCCTGGAGCTCGACTCCTCGGAAGAAATCGAGTCAGACAAGAGGCACCAAGACAGAACCCTGTCACATTGGCATCATATAGACTCCAAAATACCCGCGTGATCCTAAAAAAAATTTGAGCGAGAAGAGGAGTAGAATGAAAATTCCAAAGTCGGAAACCTCACCAGAGCATAGAAGAGGAGTAAAAGAATCCTACTCTTCGATATAACTAGACTCAAAATAGTGCTTAACAGACACTACTCGGCCAAGTTCGAACAAGCCAAGGCTCCTATGGTCATATGGCTGTGAATACCAACTTGTCACACCCAAGATACGCGCCTCTCCATTTAAGGCACGAGGGCCTCTCAAGGGATAGAGGCGCATCTTGCCGTTAGCAAGAATAGTATCATCACAACATACAATACTGAATGATAAGATTATACAAGTTGGCTTACACTCGCCACATGCTAACTTACAATGTCACTCAATCATAACATCAAGTTGAACACAGGGTCCGACTACGGACGAAATCAAACGATAAAAGAAGTTGCAAATGATACTATCAAGCTATCCCAAAGATCACGACCTGGTTCTCTACTCAACCGGATATATCACGTACATCCTGCCTCTCTCCTCGTCATACTCCCACTGGAGCTGGGTAAGATCATCCTGCACGAACTAATCTGAACTTGTACCTTTATTGCTGTAGTAAACTGTGAGTCACAGAGGACTCAGTTATCATGTGCCTGGGTACCAAAACTATTTGAGCTTTAGGTTGGAAGGGGTGATGTTTAGTTTGCAGCAACACTAAGCATGGTATGGTGGCTATCTTATGCAACAAAAATGTAAATATGAGTGGCCTACGATGAACGGTCGAATCTAGCATAATCTCTATGAGATCTTGAACACCTGCTTACGTCAAACATAACCCCAACATGTTCTCTCTCGGATCATGTTCACGAGCACAGACAATCACGGTCACTGACACAGTTGGTGTATTTTAATTAGAGTTTACTTCAAGTTTACTATAACCGGGTGCTAAACAAATATACAGGTTGCAACATAACCGTGGGCACGGCTTTCCGAAAAGGTTTAACCCTGCAGGGGTGCTCCAACTAACCCATTACAAAATTAACCACACTCCATGGGAATGCCTCGATCGCGCATCTCGCGATCATCATGGGTAATTTCAAAGGAATTCCAACACCTCGAGTAAACCCGAAGAAAGTCAGACTCCACACGCAAGACACTCGATAAAGGTAAAACGAATCCAGCAAGACCACCCGACGTGTCGACGAACCCGATAAGAGCCGCGTATCTTGTTCTCAGGACACGACAGATGGGACTAGCTACAAGGAAAAAACCAATCCTCAAGTTGCCTCAAGGCGGCCCCACAGGCAGCCCATTTTGGACCAACACTCATGAGGAGCACTGGCCTGGGGGTAGATTAAATATCCACGGGTTTGCAAGACCCTATGTAATTTTATCAAATTGTGAAGCAAATGTAGTACCAATTTTGGGTCTTGCCAGACAAGTTTCAATCTCAACCGAATAAACAAGGGGGGTCCCATAACAACCCCGAGCATGTTAGGAGCGCAAATTCTGGAATAGATAACACCGGTAACAAGGAACTAATGCCGGTAATAGTGGAACAAATGACTTAGCAAAAGGCCAAGCCTTCCACCAGTACCAAGATATATATGTGCATCAAATTAAATAACTGAATTTAGTGTGATATCCAAATCCATGTTATCACGTGGAACAACCTGCACCTGCAACTAAAAACGCTATAAGAGGGGCTGAACAGCGGTAACTTAGCCAATCAAATGTTTGCTAGGATGTGGAGGTTAGAGGCTGTCATGGCAGCATGGGGGCTGATATCAAGTGGTAGGTAGCGCAATTGTAACGATATGAGCGAGAAACTAGCAAGCAAAAATAGTATCGGGATCCGGGTACGATCATCTTGCCTGTTGGTTCTTCAGTGAAACAAGTAGCGGGATCCCTGTAGTGGTACTCTCCTGGGTCCTCGTACTCAGTATCAACACTCGCGTCTACCCAAGAGAAACAGCAACAATAAACATCCAACCAAGGTGCAATGCACAATCAAAATGATGCATGGCCACTTATGAAGATTTGTAACATGGCAATCCAAAACTAGTCATGTTTCACATGCAAAGTTGTTTATTAATGAATCTGGATATAAGCTCATGTAAAGTTATTTATACATGCATGAACATGGAAAATATGTATGCATCATGCAAAATAGATGAAAATCGATATAAGGATCGCAAGAAACGGAGCTACGGTTCTCGAGATACGCTCACGACAAGGTACGGAGGCAAAACTCAAGACCACCAATATCTGTGATGATGGAAAACCAATCACAATAGACTCAAGAATCAATCAAATCCAAGGAGTATAGCTCCCACAAGTCACAAAAAAAATTACACCCAATCTGTCACAAAACAGCAACATAGCAATTTGAAAAGTCCACAACTTGAGCTGCAGGAACCCTACAGCCACAAACAAGGCATGTGCAGAATCTACTCAACAACCACATCAAATCATCCAATTGCACCACGAGCAAAGGGGACACATGTCAATAAGAAAGAAGCAATCAAGTTGTCATGATGAAACAGTTTTCTGGGACTTGGTGAAAAATCCAGTTTTTCTTGAATCTGTGTTATAAACTAGCAAGTTGACAGCACTGGTTGAATAATCTAGAGAGCTCCTATTGACCTGAAAATTTATAGGCTGGTAGAAGGAAATATCTACTAGAAAAAAATAGCACTGAGCATGCTCAAATTCCAAACATATTACTAGCTACATCCACCTCTGCATGGCAAAACAATAACAACAGTTTTCCCAGACTTGGTTATTTTTAAGCAGGCTGGACAGAAACATCAAGTAGCTTACTAAACAGCATGGTTTCCACTTATCTAGTAAATTAACATAGATAACAAAAATACTGGGACATTCCCAACAACTTTAACGAACAAACTCATGTTGACAATAACTTAGAAGCATGCATACATTAATTCATATTAAAAAGACAAAAGGGCATCACAGCATAAAAATGCAGTTTTGTCAAGTTGCCCCAAAGTCAAATAAGACTTCACAGGTGCATACATGGGTTGATTCTACCCCAAATGAATTACTCATACCCATATGCTTGCATGGAAGAAGAGGGAGAAAAGGGGGGTCAAAATTAGACCTCCCTAGGGCATGGGTAACTTATGTTACTTATTAAACTAGATGAAAATGCCTTAAAATGACATGTGCTCCATAGATACATGTTGGAAGTGGTTAATTACCGTATTATGGACAAGATAAGATGGCATAGCATCAATAGGCAAGGGGAAAACTAGCTACAGATAAACTAAACACATATGCTCAAAATGCTCATAACAGAACACCTACACATGGAGCTACTCATACACCTACACATCACTCCAAAGTGAGTGGAGGTGGAGGACACACACACAACCACTAGCAAACCACTCTCAAGCATGAGTGAATATAGGCACACATGCATTTCATTCATGTATGCCCACATACACACACCTACACACTATACAAGCACACGTGTAGGTATGTATGCATAGCATACATACACACACATGTGCTCCCATGCATAAGTGCCTCACACACACTCTCATGACAAGAAACCACACTCACACACAAACATACATGTCATTCTCATGTAGGGGTATACATCCCCAAGACACATACACACACACTACTCACATGTGTGGGTATGCACTAAGCACACACACACCTACACATGTGCAAACACACATATGCACCACATCTTCACACACCCAACAGGAAAAAAAACAAAAAAACACACACACACACTCAAAAAATGCACACACACTCATGGGTATATATATGCACTAAGGTATATATATACACACACACCACACACACACAACAGCAAACACAGCAGCCACCACAGCCACAATGGATCTGGTGTAGCCACAACAGATCCCACCACACACACACATCCACGCACAGAACACCACACCACTCACACGGGATCCGTCCCGCGCACCGGAACTACACATCACAGAGCGCCTGCGCTCCAATAAAAAAAAGGAAACCATGGCGGGGCTGGGAATCGAACCCCCCACCGCTTGGTCTCAGTGCGGGCCGGCTACCACTGCGCTAGCGAGTCGATTGTTACCAGTATAGGGGCCTCTGCCCTACGGAACTAACCCACGTGGCTAACTGAACCTGACGAACGACACCTCTAACTGACGGAGCCGAGCCAGAGCACGACGAGCACGCATTGGACACGACCAGATCCACGCCAACACATGATAAAACTCGACGCTTTGCACGGGGACGGATCGGGTGCTCAAAGGGCCTAACCACGGACACGAAACGCATGCTCAAGCACCCACGGGAGCTCGAGCTCGAATCCATGGCGGATCTGAGCTCACAACACCTAGGTCTCTACACGCGCAAATGTACAGAAGCAAAAGGGGACGGCCAACTCGCGCCACTGCTCACCTAGAGAGGTGCTGGAGCCGTCGGGAGCAAAGAGGAAGGCGACCCCACGATGCAAAGGAACAAGACACACTGGGTAGACGCTCCC
Source organism: Hordeum marinum (assembly GCA_022496015.1). Classification (NCBI taxonomy): domain Eukaryota; kingdom Viridiplantae; phylum Streptophyta; class Magnoliopsida; order Poales; family Poaceae; genus Hordeum; species Hordeum marinum. The sequence goes on along the minus strand of CM039673.1, from coordinate 195,071,801 downwards.
TCGCCTACATGAAGATGTGCTCGAGGTCGACGCTTCAGAGGTGCTTCCGCGCCCCTAGCGTCGGGAACGGGACGCGGGCACTCCTGGCTCGGCCTTGGACATGATGATGGGGACACGACGACGACGGGGAGGCGCCGGCGATGAGGCCCTCTGCTGCTCGCTCACTGAACCTGCTGCACACCTCTCTGAACCCTTCTTTGCAATGAAGAAGATGGGGAAGGAGTGGCGGCGCGAGGGAGGAAGGGGAGGAAAAGGAAGAGGGCAGCCGGGGCTAGGGCTATGCGCTCTGTTATGCCCATGGGGACGTGCCGGAGGCCGTCAAATCATGGCCACTTTTGACGTGGACAGCACGGATGGACGCCATACTGAAGGAGGAGGAAGGAACGTGGAGCGACTCGCTGAGGAGGAGATGGGCCACGCGCAAGGAGGCCCAGGAAGCACCCCCCCTCTACACCAGAAACCCTCTGGGTTTTTTGTTTTCTTTTTAAATACACAGAACACCAAAAATATTTATCAAGACAAGACCAGAGGTTTTTTTGGTTGAATAAAAATATATCCTTTGATAAAATAATATATTTGATTTTATAAAAAGGGAGAGGGAATTTTTAGATAAAAGAATTTGTAGACATAATTAACAAAGCCCCCTGTTTTGAAAAGCCAAAAATTCAAACAACCCCCAAACAATAGCAGCACCACATCCTAAATTCCTAAAATAACTACGGCCACCTAATGAACTTTTTTAAACAATTTAAAAACAACTTAAAATCTGATGATAATTAATAGTAGGAAATGAAAGTGGTTTAGGAGGGGATGTTGCAAAGGGAAAAGAGAGGGGAAGAAGAGGAGATGCATCACACTTGGATCCAACCACCCACAACCTCTCACACATCGCAACACACCAATCACCACCAACACATATAGCAAGCACTAGAAAAAACAACATGGCACTTGAATGAAATGAGAATTATGCATGATGATTCATGAATGCAAACACATGAATGGCAAGGAGCAAACATACATCTCATAGCACATGACACCAGGTTCATACATGGGGTTACATGCCAAAAGAAGTAGGGACAACACTTGGGCTGTCACACATAATCAACATCAACTAATATATGAGTATACCTATTGTACGTTGGAAAAGGTCCCATATAATCAAAACCCCAAACATCAAATGGTTCAATAACAAGAGAGTAATTCATAGGCATTTACTATCGTCTACTAATATTGCCAATTCTTTGACATTCATCACATGACAAGACAAACTTACGAGCATCCTTGAAGAGAGTAGGCCAATAAGAACCAGATTCTAATACCTTATGCGCAGTTCTATCTCCAGCATGTTGTCCTCCATAGGCCTCGGAATGACACTTCCGTAGGATCTGTTCATGTTCATGCTCAGGTACACAATGTCTAATAACACCATCTAGTCCTTCTTTATAAAGGTGTGGGTCATCCCAGAAGTAATGCCTTAAATCATAGGAGAACTTTTTCTTTCGTTGGTATGTGAAACTAGGGTATGAATTTAGAGACAATGTAATTAGCATAATCAACATACCGAGGAGCATTACGAGAAGCATTTATGACAACTAATTGTTCATCAGGAAAGCTATCATCAACATGTAATGGTTCATCCAATACATTCTCTAACCTAGACAATTTATTGGCTATGGGGTTATCAGCACCCTTTCTATCAACAATATGCAAATAAAATTCTCGTATGAGAAGAACCCATCTGATAAGTCTAGGTTTAGCATCTTTCTTTCCCATGAGATATTTAATAGCAGCATTATCAGTGTGAACAGTAACTTTAGAATCAACAATATAAGATCTAAACTTATCACAAGCGAACACAACTGGTAAAAATTCTTTTTCACTCATAGCATAGTTTCTTTGAGCACTGTCTAGAGGTTTGCTAGCATAATGAATAACATTTAATTTCTTATCGACTGTTTTCCCCAGAAGAACACCAACACCATAGTCACTAGCATCACACATAATTTCAAAAGGTAGGTTCCAATCAGTTGGTTGAACAACATGTGCAGAAATCAAAGCATTCTTGAGGATTTCAAAAGCTTCTACACAATCATCATAAAAAATGAATGGAACATCTTTTTGCAAAAGATTAGTGAGAGGCCTAGAAATCGATGAGAAATCTTTAATAAATCTCCTATAGAAACCAACATGACCAAAGAAACTTCTTATACCTTTGATATCCATAGGACACGACATTTTTTCAATAGCATCAACTTTAGCCTTCTCAAGTTCAATACCTCTTTCAGAAATTTTATGTCCCAAGACAATGCCTTCATTCACCATAAAGTGGCACTTCTCCAAATTTAAGACAAGATTAGTTTCTTCACATCTCTGCAAAACTCTATCAAGGTTGCTCAAAAAATCATCAAAAGAAGTTCTGTAAACAGAAAAATCATCCATGAAAACCTCAACAATCCTTTCATAGAAATCAGAGAATATAGCAGTCATGCATCTTTGAAAGGTAGCAGGTGCATTGCGTAAACTAAAACGCATACATCTATAAGCAAAGGTACGAAAAGGGCAGGTAAAGGTGGTCTTTTCTTGGTCCTCTTTTGACATAGGTATTTGAGAGAAACCAGAATAACCATCTAGAAAGCAAAAATGCGTATGTTTAGATAATATTTCTAGCATTTGATCAACGAAACGTAGAGGGTAATGATCTTTCCTAGTAGCTTTATTTAATTTCCTAAAATCAATTACCATTCTATAACATGTAACAATTCTCTACAGGATCAATTCATTTTTATCATTAGGAACGACGGTAATACCTCCTTTCTTAGGGACACAATGAACAGGACTAACCCATCTACTATGAGCAATACGGTAAATTATACCTGCCTCTAGAATCTTTAATTTTGTGTTGACATAGAGTGGGACTAACACCATTAAGATCATCAAGAGTATATCCAATAGTAGCACGGTGCTTCCTCAGACTTTTCAATAATCTATGTTCTTCATGGTCTGAAAGGTTAGCACTAATAATAACCGGATATATCTTCTTTTCATCAAGATAAGCATATTTCAAAGCATCTAGTAATTGTTTAAGCTCAAACATGGGATCACCCTTGGGTGGAGAAGGATACCCAAGTATTTCAATAGGCAAGTTGTGTTTAAGAATAAGATCCTAATCAAAGAAAATCCCATCTATTTCATTCCTTTCATTCATATGCATGTCATTTTCATGGTCTAGCAAATATTGCTCTAAAGGATCAATAGGAGGCACAGCAATATAGACAAGGCTAATAATTTCATCCTTACTAGGCAGTTCTTTATCATGGGGTTGTCTACGGAATTTGGAGAAATTAAACTCATGAGACGTATCCCCAAAACTTACGTTAACCGTTTCCTTCTCATAATCTATGCTGGCATTAATGGTGTTCAAGAAGGGTCTACCAAATATAATGGGACAAAAAATATCTTGCGGGGAACCAAGAACAAGGAAATTGGTAGGATACTTTATTTTTCCCATACAAGAGCTCAACATCTCTAATAATCCCAATCGGTGATATCGTGTCTCTATTAGCAAGCTTAATTGTAACATCAATTACTTCTAACTCAACTGGTGTAAAATCATTCATAATCTCTTTATATAAGGAAAAGGGAATTGCACTCACACTAGCACCCATATCACATAAGCCATGATAACAATGATCTCCTATTTTAACAGAAACAACAGGGGTGCCAACAATGGGTCTATGTTTATCTTTAGCATCACATTCAGCAATTCTAGCAGCTTCATCACAAAATTGAATAACATGCCCATCAGTATTATCAACCAAGAGATCCTTAACCATAGAAATACTAGGATCAACTTTAATTTTCTCAGGGGTGTAGGTGTTCTAGCATAGCTCTTACAAACCACAGTTGAAGCTTTAGCATGATCCTTTATTCTAATAGGGAAAGGTGGTTTCCCAATATAAACAGTGGGAATAACAGGATCAACATTATAAGTAATAGTTTTATCTTCAACTTTAATAGTTTTAACTACTTTCACTTCAATCGGAGGATGATATTTAAACCACTTCTCCTTAGGGAGATCAACATGAGCAGAAAAAGATTCAATAAAACTAGAGGCTATCTCAGTGTCAAGTCCATATTTAGTGCCAAATTCACTAAAAGCATTGGTGTCTACGAAAGATTTAAAAAAATCAAACTTAAGGTTCATACCTGACTCCTTACCTTCCTCGAGTTCCCAATCTTCAGATTTGCGTTTAATTCTTTCCAATAAATCCCATTTGAAGTCAATATCCTTCTTCGTATAGGAAGCAACACAAGAAGTATCAAGCATGGATTGATCATTACCAGAAAGACGAGCATAAAAATTCAGAATAATAATTTCTCTCGAGAGCTCGATTCGGGCATGAATATAACATTTACTTAAGCGTCTCCCAATCTTGAGCGATTCTTTCTCCTTCACAAGGTCAAAAATTATAAATACAATTCCGATCACGATGACCTAGATGCATGGGGCAGAACTTCTGATGAAATTCCATCTTCAATCGGTTGTAGCTCCATGATCCAATATCATCACATATCCTATACCATGTCAATCCCTATTCCTACAAATATAAAGGAAAAACCTTCTTCTTAACGTGATCCCCGGGCAGACCTGCAAGCTTAAATAATCCACAAACTCCATCCACGTAGATTAGATGTAAATCATGATGTAGTGTTCCATCTCCTGTGTAAGGACTAGCCAGCAGTTTCTCTATCATACCCAGAGGAATTTCGTAATCAATATTTTTAGTAGGTTCAGAATGTCGAGGGAAAACTCTTTGTGTTTCCGGTCGAGGTGAAGATACCCCGAACAGGCCCCTTGTGGAGATCCCGACTCATAAGTCGTGATCACCGAATGCACGTGTACAATGATCCTAGAGATCAATACTCACTAAACACACAAAAGCTGAATAAGAAGAGTCTTACATACTTACATACCATCTTACACAAATAAAGACCATCGATTTCAAGTCTTACATAGATAGGGCCGCAAGGCCAAACACCTAAACATAACAAACATCGTAAATCTTATTCGAAAGCGTGAACCCATGCCATCTGCCTTAAATGTACAAGCATTCTGAATGGGAAGCGTCCTAGTTCGCATGTTCATCACCAACGAACTCTTCACCATACTCCTATTCTTCCATGCCTGGCCAATTACATAACCGGTGGGAAGCCAATAAGTACTTTGAATGTACTCGCAAGCAACCCAAGTTGTGGAACAAGGTATACCAATGCATGATATAGCACTAAGTAGGTAAGTTCTGCAGAAAGCTCATTTTAAGTGCAATGATATGATCAAGTAACCTTACTAAGCATGCATCAATTGTTAACGGTACTCATGTGAACAATTTCAATTATCATTAAGCGGGGGTTGAACAACTCGTGATCACGATCATGACAAGTCATTGGAGTTAGCTCAAGTGTCAACTCTGTGTCATTCACACACACACACACACCAAGATTTTTAGGAAACATATGGACATGGCTTAAGCAGCACAACCCAATTGTTCTTGACCGTGGACATGGCTATTCAAATAGTTTTACACTCTGCAGAGGTTGCTCACTTTACCCAGAAGACTCAGGGAACTTTCGTGTCATCCACGACTCGCGGTATTTAACATACCCGAGGTAAGCACCCAAACGATGCCTTTCCCCTCGCGATACTAAAGAAAGAGTCCACTCGATTTGTACACAGCCGACATGATATAAATCACACGTAGCATCCATTCTCGTGCATACCGGCATGACCCCGTATCGAGAGTGACCACACCACTCCCTCCAGTAGTAATGCGGGCTTGTCCCTAGTACCCACCAAAGTAATCAACAGAGCCCCGTCCCATAAGGGGTATCATGTTTGTGCATGTAAGGTTGGGACGGTCGACAAATCTTTAACCCTTGGGCATTAGTGGCACCCGACGGGGTTTTCAAAAAGTCTTTGAAATCATTTCCATGTCTCCACGACCATGCATAAACCCATCCCATTTGCGTACAAACTTCTAAGCAAACCTATCTACACCCACCCGCATAACCCTCATAAGGAGGTAGGGTCATGCATGATGCAAGTGTCAACAGGGAAGTATCGGAGGCATCCCACCGAAGTGGTCACCACCTCACATGATCATCGACAAGGAAAAAGGTGCTATATGAATGCATGAAAGTGGATTCCTAACACGGTGAAAGGACTGCTTGCCTGGCTCAACAAAGTCTTCGGGGTCTTCAAAGTCTTCAGGTCCAACTCCCTCCTCAATAGCGCAATCTATCGTCGCCGTAAAATAATGGTAATAATAAGCATCACCCAAATATAGAGCACAAAAATCTACTAATAAAATGCTACCCTACTCTGATAAATACTAATAACTATGCTAAGAATATTTGTCTATGGTTTTGGAGAGAAAAATATTTTTTAAGCAAATTATAACAAAGGCCAAAAATGCCTAAAATAGGTTTTAAAATAAAATAGTACGAAAAAGGTTTTTAACAAATTAGAAAAATTTCACTATTAAATTTTGCAGAATATTCTAAGATTTATCGTGGAAAGATGCTTGTCATAGGATCTTTATTTAATCCTGGTTTTTTTTTGGAAATCCTACCGAAAAAGAAAAAGAAAAAAAGCCATGATGCCTTGGGCCAAATGCCCAGCCGTACCGGGCCCAACCGGCCAGGCCGGCCCAGCTGAGCTGCGGGCACGCGCACGGACAAGCTTGAACCTAACATGCACGCCCCAGCGTCAGCGAGAGAGAGGGGGAGGGAGAGAGGTGTGGGGATGACAGGGGGTTCCCATTTGTCATCTCCCACCTTCGGACTGGGCGCGGTTATGCTCACCGACAACGGTGTCGGGCACGGCGATGGCAGGCTAATGTGGGAATGGGATCGGGGTTGAGTAACCGATCTCCTGGAGGTGGAGGGAGGCACCGGAGAGCAAGGGGTCGCCAGCGACGAAGAAACCGTGGTGGAGGAGCTTCGGGAGGAGGACACCCCGATCACCCTGTGCATCAAATGGAGGGGAAGAAGGAGGGAGATGGGTCGGGGCAATGAGGGGGGCTCAATGGGACAGAAATGGGGGACAGAGAGGGGGCGTACCCGGAGATCGACGACGGTGCCGCTGCGGCAGAGCTTCTGTTAATCTTGAGCACAGGCCTCGGGGGGACGAACTTGGGATGCAAGGGGTCGATTTGGTGGAGAAGAGAGAGAACAGAGGGAAGAGGAGGCTCGGGCAGAGGCCCTTTTTATATGGGGGGATGATGACAGAGGGTGGCGCGCAAAGGAGAGCTCAGGCACAGGTCATTGAGGTGCGTCAGCCTAAGTCGAGGGCATAGGCGCGGCTAGGAGTCCACAGGAGATGCTCTAGAGGGTCGAGGACAAGCAGAGGGGGCGAGGGGCGTCACGCATGCGAGCCCGGGCACTAGCAGAGAGGGGCAGCCGCCTGGCGCGTGTGGGAGGCTGCTAGATAGAGAAAGAGGAGGGGGAGACGACCGACAGGGAGGTGCGGACATCGAGGGGGCCCGGTGGCGTGCTCCCTTGGCCCGAGGTGGTTGGGAGCATCGGGATGGGGGCGGCTACAGTGTGACTGTGCACTTTAGCATGCGCCAGAGCGCCCAAATGGCATGCCATGGCATGCCTCTGGCATTTTGGGCGTGGCCACTTGTGTCTAATGGTATAGGGGGATCTAGACTAGGTAAAAATGGCACTGGATGCCTGGAAGGTTGATATAATAAGAGGGGAGGTGAGAGAGGGGTGTTTTACTGCTGTCCAGAGGGTAAAAATGGAGTTTTAACCCACTTAAGAATTGATTCTGGACCATAAAAAGTTACTGTAGGTGAAATGCACCAATGTGAGAGTGGTAAAAATTTGTGAGCAAGGGGAAAAGTAGAAGTGGTCGAAATAGTAGCTTTTAGAAATGGCCAGAAGGTGTTTGTGCTATGTTTGTGCCAGTATATGGAGTTTACTTGCCATGATATTTAACAGGATTGAATTCTGGGTAAATATGAGAGGGATCACAAGGTTGAGATCAATAGAGAAAAGTTGATAATGCAAACTTTGTGAACCCTAGAATTCAACAGATTCAGGTTTCTGTATATCCAGTTAGGCTAAACTAATCTCCTTGATGCACCACTTTGTGTAACATCATCATTCGATGATTAGAACATGCCCAAAAAAATTTGGGGTCAAGGGAACAAACTTCACAATGTAAAGTTGTTCAAATTTGAATCTGGACAGGGAGGGTTTTGGAATATTTTGAGGAATCAAATCAATCTGGATTGAAATGAAACTTTGCAAGATCATCACCTATGACAATTTTGACTTGCTGGAATTTTCTTAGAATTTATTGAGAATATTTCTTATGGAAATATTTCAAAAGCTTGATTTGGACAGAAAGGGTATCGAGGGGTTTTGCCCATGATTTTGAACATGACCATGTCTTGAAACTCATATATAAGGAAAATATATGTCCACTGAGTTTTCCTAAATTTTCCCAAATATCTTGAAATCATTTAAATAGTTTTTCCCTATAGAAGACAATTTCTTGCCTTAAGAAAAAACCTTTTAAATAAATAGTAAAGTAGTCTTTAAAATTAATATTTGGTGGTTTTGGAAAGTCATATATACAGTAGGTTTGAAATAAAGCCTTGGGGGAAATAGGATCCACCCAAATTGAGGACTTGCAGTGCAAACCTCAACTCGTTTTTTTAAACCTAATTTGAATAAATCCTTTTTGGTCAAAATAATATTTGATAAAAATAGTTTTGGGCACTATTCACATGGCACAATCATTGGGCAACAAGTTTGCTTCAAGTAACATGAATATGGAGAGGAGTAGAACCTAAGAGTGCCAAACAAAGTCACCAAAACAGTCAAACAAGCAATAATTCAAACAAGCATGCACTCAAAAAGTTTTAGTTGGTTCCAAATTTTGTAAACCCAAGCATACAAACTGATACAAACATAGGGTGTGACAGACCTATCCCCATTACAAGAATCTCGTCCCCGAGATTCCTAGGCTAAGAGCTAAAGAAATAAGGGAACTCGGATCTAAGATAGTCTTCACGCTCCCAGGTTACTTTTGCTTCAGTGTGGTTGCTCCATTGAACCTTCAAGTGCTTGGTGGTGCGGCCCCGTGTGTAACGCTCTGCTTCATCCAAAATGCAAACTGGCCTCTCATGATAAGTGAGGTCTGGCTGAAGGTCGACGGCTTGATGGTCGATATCCTTGTAGAGGTCGGGGCGGTTGGGAACTTGTAGACACTTCCGAAGTTGTGACACGTGAAAGACGTTGTACACATCTGGTAGCTCGGAAGGTATCTCTAGCTGATAGGCAACTTCTCCTCGCATCACTGTGATCTTGAAGGGGCCGATGTATCATGGGGCCATCTTTCCTTTGACATGGAAACGCTTGGTTCCTTTGAGAGGCGTGACTCGGAGGTAGACATGGTCACTGACACAATAGTTCACTTCTCGGCGGTGGGAGTCAGCCCAACTCTTCTATCTTGATTTGGCGGTCTCCAGACGTTCTCGAACGAGTTGTACTTGCTCTTATGCCTCGTAGAGAATATCTTGTCCAAAGACCAACCCTTCCCCGGTTTCTGACCAGTTGAGGGGAGTACGACACCTGCGTCCGTACAATACCTCAAATGGCGCCATCTGAAGGCTAGACTGATATCTGTTGATGTAGGGGAACTTAGCAAATGGCATGCAATCTTCCCACTTGGCTCCATATGCTAAAACACACGCTCAGAGCATATCTTCGAGTATCTGGTTTACTCGTTATGTTTGCCCACCGGTCTGCGGTGAAAAGCACTGTTGAAGGAGACCTCGATTCCCATAGCTTCTTGAAACTTCTTCCAGAATCTTGAGGTGAACCGGGTTCCTTGATCTGACACAATCTACTTTGGAACTCCATGAAGACTTACGATGTGGTTGATGTAGAGGTTTGCGAGCTGGCTTCCATCATAGGTGGTCCTGCCAGGTATGAAATGGGCTACCTTCGTCAGGTGATCGACAATGACCCAAATAGAATCATGTCCTTTTCTTGACCTTGGTAATCCTGTGATGAAATCCATCCCAACTTTGTCCCACTATTATTTAGGCACTTTGAAAGGTTGCAATAGCCCAGCAGGTCGCTGATGCTCTGCTTTAACTCTCTAGCATATGTCACACTTAGCAACAAACGTGCCTATTTCCTTTTCATGCCATGCCACCAGAACCTTGCCTTGAGTTCTTGATACATCTTGGTTCCTCCAAGATGGATGCAATACGGAGTGTCATGAGCTTCTTGCAACATCAAGTTCTTGAGCTCCTCTTTGTTGGGTACGCAGATGCGATTTCTAAACCATACAACTCCTTGTTCATCCATAGAGAATCCTGGGGCCTTGCCTGCCTTGATCTTCCTCTTGATGCCTTCAATGCTCTCGTGTCCCTTCTGAGATTCTTTGATATGATCCATCAAGGTATGCTTTTCTTTGAGGTTTGCTAGGAACCCAGGCGCAACTAGTTCCAAACCGAAGCTTTCAAGCTCTTCATACAAGGCGGGTAGCCTTTCCTTAATCATAGCATTCAAGGAACAAGCCTTTCTGCTTAAGGCGTCCGCTACCACGTTAGCCTTCCCGGGGTGGTATTGAACACTGAGGTTGTAATCTCTTTGGGTGAAAATATACTTCAAGCTCTTGTGGTCTGTGTATATCTCACATCGCTTCCCCAGAAGGTAATGTCTCCATGTTTTCAAGGCATGAACCACTGCTCCCAACTCAAGATCATGAGTAGTGTAGTTCTCTTCATGAGGACGTACATGTCTGGATAGATATGATATGACTCTACCTTCTTGCATGAGAAGACCTCCAAGCCCGGTTCTCAATGCATCATAATATATCACAAACTCCTTGTGATTATTGGTGGTGGCCAAAACTGGGGTTGTGGTCAATCTCTTCTTGAGCTCCTGGAAGCTTTCTTCAGACTTCTACGTCCATTCGACCTTCTTGTCCTTCTTCAAAAGCTGAGTCATGGGTCGGGCAATGTTCGGGGATCCCTCCACGAACTTGCGCTAGTACCCTGCGAGTCCGAGGAAGCTCCTCACTTCCTGCTATTGCCATGCAGTCACGGCTTCAATCTTGGCAGGATCCACTCACAATCCTTCTACACTCAACACATGACCTAAGAGTCCAACTTCATGCAGCCAGAATTCACACTTGCTGAATTTAGCGTAAAGCTAGTTCTCACGAAGCTTGTCTAGGAGCAATCTCAAGTGTTGCTCATGCTCTTCTTCAGACTTCAAGAAGACTAGTATGTCATCAATGAAGACAACAACGAACTTGTCAAAGTATTCCATGAAGACCTGGTTCATGAGGTACATGAAGTAGGCAGGGGAATTGGTTAAACCAAATGACATGACCATGTATTCATACATTCCATATCGAGTTACAAACACCATCTTCGGAATGTCTTGGGGCCTGTTCTTCAGCTGGTAGTACCCAGACCTGAGGTCAATCTTGGAAAACACCTTGGCACTATTCAGCTGATCGAACAGGTTTTCAATCGTCAGGAGTGGTACTTGTTCTTTATTGTGACTTCATTGAGAGAATGGTAATCGACACACAGTGTCATAGTTCCATCCCTCTTTGACACAAATAGAATAGGTGACCCCCATGGAGAGGCACTAGGGCGAATGAATCCTTTTCTGAGCTGCTTTGTCAGTTTCTTCTTCAATTCAGCCAACCCTTCAGATCCCATCCTATAGGGCTTCTTATAGATGGGCCTTTACCCGGGCATTAGTTCGATGACGAACTCAATGTATCGGTAAGGAGGTCTCCCGTGTAGCCCATCAGGAAATACATCCGGGTATTTACACACCACTAGCACTTGATCCAACTCAATTCCCGATAGATAGTTAGCCTGAGGGGCTTGAGTGGAGGCAGGGTTGGGAACATACTCGACTCCCACTCCTTGGCTATTGGTCATGGTAACAATCCTCTTGGCACAGTCTTGCAAGCCTTGGTGCTTGGTTAGCCAGGTCATGCCTAGGATCACATCCAAGCCTTCTGACTTCAGGATGATAAGGTCTGCTAGGAAATCTACCCTGCTAATGTTAATCTCAACTCCCTTACAACCGATCCCAGACTTGATAACTGATCCCGAGGTTTGTATCAACATACGACTACCCAGGGGTGTAGGCTTCATGCCACTCTCTAGTGCAAAATTTTGGGTGACAAAAGAATGCGAAGCTCCACAATCAAACAATACTGCTGCTGGGGTTAAGTTGATGAGGAACGTACCTAGTATAACGTCAGGGTCTTCCTAGGCTTCCTTAGTGGTGAAGTGATTGACACGACCCTCGCCATTATTGGGCTGGTTGCGGGGAGCGGGGCTTCTTGGTGGTGCTCCATGGCCGTGACCTTGGTTTGGTGCATTGGGGCGCTGTGCATCTGGCTTCTTGTTGGGGCACAACCTAGAGATGTGTCCTGGCTGACCACATCCAAAGCAAGCGACTTGCCTAGGGTTGTTGTTGTTCTTGCTGCCATTGTTGTTATTGGGGTTGTTGTAAGGCGGCCTAGGATTGGCATACTGCTGAGGCTGGTAGCTCGCATGAAGTGCAGGAGGTCTAACCTGTTGTGGCTGATAGGTTGGCTTGGCTGGGGCTAGCTACAAAGGGGAGGCTTCTTGTTGCTGGGACTAACCTTTCTGATTATCTTGCACTTGCGAGTATTGTCTATGGCACGACGCTTGTCTTCGAGCATGAGGGCCTTGTTCACCAGGTCAAAGAAGGTTCGACAGTCACAGACGATGAGCTTATTGTAGGATCGAAAGTAGGTCTAGAGGGGGGTGATTAGACTGCTTGACCCAATAAAACTTTGCTTTTTCCCAATTTTAATTCTTGGCAAGTTTTAGCATTCGTAACATATCAAGTACACACTACACATGCAAGTCTAAGAGTATAGCAGCGGAAACTAACAACAAGCATGAGTAAAAGGATAGGGTAGGAAGATCAGACACAATTGTAGACATGATGAATTTTCCCGTGGTTCCGATAGGTGGTGCTATCATACATCCACATTCATGGAGTCTTCAACCCACGGAGGGCAACGGTCACGAGATTCCACGGAGGGCTCTACGCACTTGATAATGACGATGAACTCCTTGCTCTCGTGCTTCAAGATGATAGAATCCTCAACACACAATCACTCTCTCATAGATTTGGCTTGGTGGAAGAGATGAGATTGGTGGAAAGCAACTTGGGGAGGCTAGAAATCAAGATCCATATGATTGAAGAGGAAGATCTTGATCTCATCACAAGGGTAGGTGGCTCTCTCTCAGAAAACTCAGTAGGATAGGTATGGAATAGTTTTTAGTGCTTCACTTTTGAGTGGGTGGTGGTTAAGGGGTATATATAGGCATACCCAAAAATCCAACCGTTACACACAAAATGACCAACTCGGTGACACCGATGTGTTAATCTCGATGGTACCGAAGTGACCAAAAGGTGGCAATTTTCGAATCTCAGTGAGACCGATATAGGAAACTCGGTTGCACCGACAAGGTGACCAACAGTCAGAATTGCCAAACTCGATGATGTCGATTCAACATTCTTGGACGGACTGAAAGTGTGAACTTGCGAAACAGAAATTTGGCAACCCAACTCGGTGGCACCGAAAGAAGTGTCGGCTGCACCGAAGGGGCTAGGGTTTGGCTGAGTGTGTCTAGGGTTTGGAATCTTACCCGAAGGGGCGAAACAGAAAGTTTTTTCACCAACAAAACCTTACCCCATTTTAATAGTATTTTCTTTCCTATGGACTCGAAGTGATTTCTCACAAATGCAAAATGTAGAGTCCTCTTTCTTGAAGCTTGTCAACCTATTTCCTTGCATGCTTGGGGTAATTCCACAATCTCCTTAATCCTTTGCCATCCCTATCATTGAACTTTTCCTGAAATATACTTGGTAGAAACATTAGTTCAATGGCTTACATGTTGTTATTGATTTCCAAAACAACCAAGGGGGCAAATGTGCTTTCAATCTCCCCCTTTTTGGTAATTGATGACAACATATAGATCAAAGCTTTGACAAAGATATAATCAATGAATATAATCGCCACTTTGAGAAGTATGTGATAAGCAAGAGCTCCCCCTAAATTTGTGCATTATTTTAAATTTGCATTTGAATGCGAATTCACAATCGATTAGGTTCATGGGTCACTTATTACATGTCACATACCTCTTGGTGGTGTGCGAGAATAATTAGAATGAACATCATAGCACAACACAATCAACCAAAGATGAATGATCATCACATAAGCATTAAGATGATAGGAAATAGTAGCATCACACATTAAAGCGTATGATCAAGCATCATCAAGCGTGTATCACAAGCAACCAAAATCAATTGCTTTTGAAAATAAGCAACAAACACCAAACGCTCTCTCACTCGAATCCAAAAGATCTATATACACTTCTCCCCCTTTGGCAACAAGTTACCAAAATGTTCAAAGGCATATATCCAAGAGTTCTTGGGCTAATATCCTCCGGTTGTTGATGAAGGAGTCAAGAGAACAACATCGGTGAAGATTTCTAAAAATATCATGGATGGAGCTGGAGTGGACACTAGAGGTACTGGAGCTGATGGAGCAGGAGTTGTGCTGGCAGTATCAGGAGCTGATAAAGAGGGCCTCAAGTCTGGTGTAGGCACTGTGTCTGATCTAGACTTAGTTGTGAATTGTGTGATCGGCCTGAGAGGTGATCCATCCACATCATAATTAGAAGAAGAAGAAGAAAAATAAGAAGTAGAAGACACCCAAGGAATGTGCACTGAGTCAACTTCCTTCTAAAGCTCTATAATAGTCTTAGTCACCTTGTCCACCTTATCACCAAGAGTCTTGTCCCTTGTTTATAAGATCCTCACAAGACTATTTTGGTAGTCCAAAATCCCCTTAATATCCTTCTGCATGGCCTGAACTTTCGAGAGCAAAAGATCCAGTTGCTCGTCTCTGGATTTGGGGGCTTGAGCGCTAGCGGCTCGAACTGCCTGTCACAACCCTAGCAAGTGTCCTAGGTTAGCATTGTGATTGCATCATCACCATCATCATTGCATAAATGTGAAATGGGGAGAAAGAAAAGAAACCCCAAGCACTTAATGAATTAAAGAAATTCAAGTTTAGTGAAATTTCAACAAATCCAAAATGCCCATAAAAATGTTCCCTATGTCTGATAATTAAGGACATGGATATACCAGGGACCATTCTAATCATTTGAACATTTTAAATAATTTAAATTAATGATTTAAGCCTCTGAAAATGGTAAATAAAGCAAATATCATTAATTATGTTTTCAAATTATTTTGGAACATTTTCAAAAGAGTTTGAGATTATCAAACTATACTCTATAAAATATTGGGGTATTTTTCTACTAGACTTTTATACCTGAAAGAATTAAACAAATGTTAGAAAAGAAATCAGAAAACGGAATAAAAGAAAAAGGGAAAAGAAGCAGAGCTTACCTAGCCATGACCCACCAGGTGGCCCGGCCCACCAGGGGTAGCCCGTCTTCTACCTCTTGCCAGAAGGCAGAGGAGAAGCAGGGGATGGTGCCCGCGGTGGTGGCGCCACGCCACCTGCCTGCCTGGCCGCCCCCTCGCCGCGCTAGCGAGCGAGAAGGCTCGCCAGGGACGAGCTGGCTCCCTCCCCTCTCCATTCTCCCCTCTCCTTTCCCTTCTCTCCCCCCACTTGCCGAGCGTCGCCGTAGTCGCCGCTCGCCCTTGCCGCCGTTCTGGCCACCCCCGCTCCCCTCCGAGCCCATCAGTAGACTCGTCGTGACGTCCTCGTCCTCCTCGTGGCGCCAAAAGGACCCGAGAGCCCCTCGAGGCTACCGCCGCGTCCATCTTCAACCTCGGGACCCGCCGGAGCTCGTCGTCATTCCTGCCGTCGCCGGTCGTCTCCGAGCCCTCTAAGCCCCCCCTGCAGCCTCCTAGTGAGCACACCGTCCTCCTCCCTCTCTCCCCTGGTCTCCCTATGCTCCCTGGCGCTCCTCGCCGTTGTGGCCGATCGGGCGCCGCCGCAGAAGTGCTCCCCGGCGAGCCTCCGGTGACCGCAGGTCCTCCTTGACCAGCCCACTCGACGCGGTCGAGCACGGGCTCCGTCCCAATGCTCTCCCCGCGCCGATCTGAGCCCTCTAGCGGCTTCCGGCGAGCCTCCGCCGCGTCGGATGGTCGCCGGAGACCACCCTCCGTCCAGTGCCGACATGGCCGGTCAGTTAGCCGCTAGTTACCCCAATTAGCTTAACCCAGCCACTGACAATGGGCCCCATCGGTGGGTCAAACCTCAGTCAGTGTGGGGATTAGCCCCCTGACGCTGACACGAGAGTCCCACGCTATCACGTTTGACCTCGCAGGTCAGCCGACCAGCTGACGTCAGGACGACGTCAGGCTGATGTCATAATTCCATTTTCTTATTAAAAATAATTCCAAAAATTGTTTAAAACTTTAAAAAATCATATAAAATAATCTGTAAATCAGATGAAAATAATTTATATATGAAAATTTATCAGAAAAATCCAATGAATCCAATGGTGCTATTCTCATGCATGTTAGAGCAACCTAAATAGGTGAACATGGACATTTAACACTAGGTTAATATATGGAATTTGCATAGGAGAACAACTTTGAACCTATATTTAAATCTATTCTAAATTGACATGATCACTAGTTACATTAGCTCACCCATGCATATACTATGCCATGATCATGCATCATATTGTTGCACTTGCTTGTATTGAATACTCTTATCTGCGTTGCGGTAGGCCCTAATCTGAAAGATACCACCCTGTATCCCGACGAAGGAGAGAATTCCTCCGCAACTCAGCAAGGCAAGCAACCCCATTGATAATTCCTGTAACACCGCACTCTCTCGCTTCAGCTCTCGTTTATTGCATTAGGACAAACGATCACATGTCAGTCATACATGATAGATGATCCTATTCTTATTCATGACCTGACCTTGTGACAGTAAATAGTTGAACCTTGCAACCTAGCATACCTGGTAGATGCTTGTGCCATCATGTGCTTAGCTTACTTTCCCTGCTATGCATGTTATGCTTAGAGTTGTGTCAGGTCTGTTTCATCTGGGTGATGAACCGAAGTGGAACTGTGTTGTCCGATGTGATGAGCTCATCATGAATTCGATTTGGTAAAGGTAGCGATGAGAGGCTATGTAGGAGTACATAGTGGGTTGTCTCATTGGGACCGTTCTTAGGAACTGGGTTCCGTGTTTGTGATCCAAGACTAGATACTACCACACGTTGGGATACTTAACTAACCCTCGTGACTTTTCAGTCGCTTGGTCCTTAGTCCAGGTATTGCAAGTAGTTTCTGGTGTTTATAGTATTCTAGAGGCCGCGTGTAGCACTGACCCTCGGGGTGGGTTACGATGCCGAATAGCTGGCGTCCCAGCTACGATCTTGCCCGTGTTGTGGGCTGTAGATAGTCAGGCCGTGTGCCTCTTTTATATTTCGCCGTCTGTACTCAGACAGCTTAAGTTTCCGCTGGCTTGTATGAATTTGTTTGTATGACTTTAGTGTCGGGTCTTGTGACACCTATCTGTAAGAACATATTATGCAAGGCTCGTCTGAGCCTCTTAAATAAAAGTCATGTCGTTGTATGGTTATGTTGTGATGCCATAGTTGTATCTATGCATATCGGGCATGTCGTGCGTACGTGTGACGTGCAACGGTATGTATGGGATCCGACACCTAGTCGTGTGCCTTTAGTAGTACTCTTTACAGGAAACTGTCTCTTTGTGCTTCCACCGAGCCATGGTAGCTTGCTACTGCTCCGGACACATTGATTGACCGGTATGTATCCTTCTTTGCTATTGTGTATGTCCCTTCGGGGAAATGTCTCGCAGTGTAATGGAGTCCCTGTAGCCTGCTACGACTCGTCTACGTGCAGTGAAGACATTTATGCCCCACGACGTAATGGAGTCCTTGTAGCTTGCTATGACTCGTCCACACATGCTTGAGGCCGACACCTGCATTGTTGGGTTATGTATGCCTATTTCCGTACGGATGTGCCACTTGGGTTCTATGACTAGTCATGTCGGCCCGTGTTCTTCGTTGTGTGATTACCAGCGACATGTTCACATACGTGAGCCAAAAGACACAAACGGTCCCGGGCAAGGTAAGGCTGCAGCCTTGGGGTTACCGTCCGTGAGGATGCAAAGTGATGTGACTTGTTACAGCATGGAATCATATGACTTAGGATCGGGGTCCCGACAGCGTTGGTATCAGAGCCTGACTGACTGTAGGACTACCAAGCCAAATCTGTCGAAGTTGAGTCTAGAAACACTATAGATAAGTAGGGGAATTGATTGTGGAAGGGAACGTAAGGCTCTTTTTACTCCTCTTCCCAAGTTATTCTATGCTGGGTCATACTAATCTCTTCTACAGGGATAGGAACTAGGATTCTCATCTATTGCTTAGGATGATGAGTTACTAGCCATGGACCAATAGATAGGTTTCTTGTAAGTGAGTGCAGTTATTTGAGTATTGTTTGTGTGACAAACAGATGGAGAAGAGATTTGAGTCTAGATAGTCGAGTGGTTATGCCTTTCCAATCTTTTTCAATTGTCTCAAAAAATTTCTTGAGCAATTACAGCCGTTATGCTGTCCAATTTCTGCTAGGATCTCTAATGTCTTTGCATCATTCTCTGTTTCAGATGCCCCCTCGTCCTTCCCATCAGGTGGTCCGTTTGACCACGTGCATCGATGTGCCGGGTCAAACGGCCATGTTGGTTATAGTTATGATGGAGGCTGGATATCGCTGGTACCCAGAGTACACAGTGGAGGAGCAGTATCGAGATTTCAACCAGAGTCAGTATTTGTGTACCATTAGGATATATCCTTCATATCCTCGAGCTGCAGAGCCGCTTCGCTGGACTCATGGATTGGGAGTTACCATAGATATGGCAGTTCAGGAAGCCGCCTACACTATGCTGACTATCATGAGGTTTCACCATGGTCTACTACAGAACACGGAGTTCTGCTATGTTCTTGCTTCCATGGGAGGAGAGGATGGATATCTTAGTGCAACCTACTTTGATCATTCTCATGAGGACCCTAGGCTACAGGTGACCGCTTAGATGTTGGAGAACAGTGATCGTGATGCACGTGCCCTTCGCATGGAGCTCTATGCTACCCGTGCCCGTCTTTGGACAGCCTTGAAGCAGTTGGCACCTGTCGTGCAGACAGGCTATGGAGATTTGGAGATGCTGACACCATCGCGGACTCATTTGCCAGCACACGTAGACTGGCCTGATGTTGGAGGCATCACCCCTCTTCGAGGATCGCTGTTGCCGCCGACAAGGGGACCAAGGCCACATCCGTGTCCTTATGGTTTCCACGGATCCTAGGCTAGAGTGTTTCCAGATCCTCAGGTTCAGCTCCCGGGTCACGGGGGTAACCTGTACGAGGCATTCTACGGTGATGTTTGAGTGCGTGGACGTTAGTCCTAGTATGGTAGTAGTCGTATCGCCACAGTCCTACGTGTCTCGTGGGATATGACCAAGGTCGAGAGTTGAGTTCCGGAGGTGTAGATAGATAATGTATAGGAAGCTGGTAATGCCTCCGATGAGTTGTGTCATCTCTCTGTAGTTGTTTTCAGCTTGGGTTTGTACTGAACTAAGTCATGGTGTGTATGAAACCTATTGTTCATATGGTAGATGCTTTACCATGTTGATTGGTGTTATCCTACATGCCATGTTGACAAGTACATTCCTTAATTCATGTCAAAGAGTTGATGTTCTCTATGTCTAAGCTGTGGATTGTTTTCCCCAGGATGGTGGCAACTAGGAACAATCCCGTGCGTGCTCCTGAGCAGGGCGAGAGTAGCCAGCCAAGGCAAGAAGAGCTGCCACATGCACCATCCCTGGCGGAGGTGATGCTAGAAGCTGAAAGGAATAAGAGGGAGACCAATAGGCTGTTGGAAAGAATTGAACAAAACACAGCTCGTGCTCCTCACAATGATCACCACAATGGAGTATCACTTGGTGACTTTATCAAGCTATGTCCGCCCAAGTACCATCATTCGATAGACCCCCTCGATGCTGATGATTGGCTGATGAGTATGTTCCGCGAGATATGGGCTGCTAATGTGCCCGAGGCCAACAGGGTGTCTTTTGCCACCTACTTTCTGGAGGGACCTGCCAACCTGTGGTGGGAAAGCTATGAGGCTATGCGTCCCCAGGGACCTGCACCAACCTGGGCAGAGTTCAGCGCTGCATTCCGTCTCCATCACATCCCGGAAGGGCTGATGGATCGCAAAAGAAAGGAATTATGTGCCTTCATCCAGGGTAGATTGTCAGTGGATGCATACAGTCGCGAGTTTGGTAATCTTGCTTGCTATGCTCCAGAGGAAGTCTCAACTGATGCTAAGAAGCAGGCTAGGTTCCGCAAGGGACTTAATGCTGAGCTTCGCCGAGATCTTCGTTTGCACGAGTGCACCACCTTCCAGGCTCTCGTCAATAAGGCCATCAATGCTAAGTCAGGACAAACTGACTACGAGGCTACCAGGAAGCATAACCGTGACTTCAATCTTGCATCGGGTTCAGGCCCTAACAAACGCCGAGTTTGGGTGCCCAATGCAGCTTTGCCGCCAAGATACACCGCGAGGCCATCCTTCCAGGCACCTCGTCCAGTTCAATCCAACCCTCCACCCAGACCATTTGGAGGACCGCCTACAAATGTTGCACCTCGTGCTACAGTGGCCTGTTACAAATGTGGATAACTGGGACACTATTCTCGTGAGTGTCCCCAGAACAATACTAAGCCTGCTGGACGTGGAAAACAAGGAAAAGCTTTCTATGTGAAGCCAACTCCTGCCCATGGGCGAGTGAATTATGTGTCTGCTGAACAAGCCCTTGAGGATCTTGATGTTATTCTAGGTATGCTTCTTGTTAATAGCCATCCAACATGTATTCTATTTGATACTAGGGCATCTCATTCATTCATCTCTGAAAGTTATGCACAGTTGCATAGCATGTCCTTCTATGACATGCCCACTCCTTTAGTAGTTCAGACTCCCAGTTCAAAATGGCAATCTTCTAGAGTGAGTCATGACAATGAAATTTTGGTGGATAGACTAGTATTCCTAGCATCCTTGATAGATCTTAAGTCTTCGGACATCAATATCATTCTAGGTATGGATTGGATGAAACCCCACTATGCCAAGATTGATACTCATTCTAGGAATGTTGAACTTACACATCCATCGGGTGAGATAGTTAATGTCTCTACTTGAACAACCAAGCAACAACTCTATTCCCTAAATGCTAGCCCTCTTCCAGAGTTAGAAGATATTCCGGTAGTCCGTGATTTTCCGGATGTCTTCCCAGAAGAACTGCCAGGTATTCCACCTGTTAGAGATGTTGTGTTTGTGATAGAACTTATTCTAGGGACAGTCCCAATAGCCAGAAGACCCTATAAGATGGCACCCTTAGAACAAGCCGAGCTAAAAACCCAACTCGATGAAGCTTTGAAGAAAGGTTTCATTCGTCCTAGCTCTTCTCCTTGGGCTTGCCCCGTCCTCTTTGTTAAGAAGAAGTATGGATCGGATTGGATGGTTGTGGATTATCGACCAATGAATTTGGTCACTATCAAGAACAAGTATCCGCTCCCCGGGATCAATGGTTTGTATGATCAACTCGCTGGATCCTCTGTCTTCTCCAAAATGGATTTGAGGTTGGGATACCATCAAATCAGAATTAGAAACGGGGACATTCCAAAAACGGCTTTTGTCACTCGTTATGGCCAATACGAGTACACCGTCATGTCCTTCGGTTTAACCAATGCCCCAGCCACCTTCTCTCGTCTGATGAATTTGATCTTCACGGAGTATTTGGATAAATTCGTCGTGGTTTACCTTGACGACAATCTTATCTACTCGAAGAACGAACAAGAACATGCCGAGCATCTAAGGCTGGTATTGATGAAACTTCGAGAGCACCGCTTATATGCCAAATTCTCCAAGTGTGAATTCTGGTTGCCAGAAGTGACCTATCTAGGCCACGTAATCTTTGGCAAAGGTATTGCTGTCAATCCCGAGAGAGTTCAGGCCGTCCTTGATTGGACTCAACCTGAATCGGTTAAGCAAGTTTGGAGTTTCCTTGGCTTAGCGAGCTATTGTCGCCGCTTTGTTGAGAACTTCTCCAAGGTTGCGAAACCTCTGACTGAACTCCTCAAGAAAGATAAAAAGTTCAAGTGGACACCACAATGCGACCATAGTTTTCAGGAGTTGAAAAGACGACTGACCTCTGCTCCCGTTCTGGTGCCACTAGATTTCTCTAAGGACTTTATTATCTACTGCGACTCCTCGCGACAAGGATTAGGTTGCATTCTCATGCAAGATCGTCATGTGATTGCATAAGCATCTCGACAGTTGTGTCCACATGAGGATAATTATCCAACACATGATGTTGAGCTTGCAGCTGTAGTCCATGCACTAAAGACATGGCGACATTACCTTCTGGGTAATCGTTGTGAGATATACACTGATCACAAAATTTGAAATATATCTTCACCCAGCCAGATTTGAATCTCAGGCAAAGACGGTGGGTAGAGTTGATTACAGATTACGACTTAGGGATAACTTACACCCCGGGGAAAGCCAATGTCATGGCTGATGCACTAAGTCGTAAGTCATATTGTAACAATCTGATGTTGCAACAAGGTCAACCGCTTCTCTATGAGGAATTCCGAAAGTTAAACCTTCACATTGTTCCTCAAGGATTCCTATCCAACTTGGTGGCGAAACCTACTCTTAAGGATCAAATAGTAGCTGTCCAAAGATATGACAAAGGGATATCTCGGACTAAGGAGAATATCGTTAGCCGAAACGCTAAGGATTTCTCCAAGGATGAAGAAGATGTTGTGTTCTTCCAAGGCCGTTTGGTGGTTCCTAAGAGCACACGTTTGCGGTAGTTGATTCTTAAGGAGGCTCATGACTCTCCTCTCACAATTCATCCGGGTAGTACCAAAATGTATCAGGACCTACGCCAGAGGTTCTAGTGGACTAGGATGAAGAGAGAAATTGCTCAGTATGTTGCTAACTGCGATGTTTGTCGTTGTGTGAAAGCCGAACATCAAAGGCCTGCTGGCACCCTTCAACCTTTAGCTATTCCCGAGTGGAAATTGGATAAGGTCGGTATGGATTTCATCACCGGTTTTCCCAGGACCAAGAGAGGGAACAATGCTATATGTAGTCATTGATCGCCTCTCCAAAGTGGCTCATTTTCTTCCTGTTCGTGAAAGCATTACTGCTAGTCAGCTAGCGGAGTTATATGTTTCTCGAATAGTATCTCTTCATGGTGTTCCTTTGGAGATTAACTCAGACCGCGGAAGTATCTTTACCTCTCGATTTTGGCAAAGTTTTCAAACCGCTATGGGGACTCATCTATCCTTTAGCACTGCTTTCCACCCTCAATCAGGTGGTCAAGTTGAGCGAGTCAATCAAATTCTCGATGACATGCTCCGAGCTTGTGTTATATCTTTCGGTATGAATTGGGAGAACTGCCTTCCATTTGCTGAATTCGCATAAAACAACAGTTATCAATCAAGCTTGGGCAAAGCCCCTTTTGAAGTTCTCTATGGACGAAAGTGTCGAACACCTCTTAACTGGTCAGAACCCGGAGAGAGGCAACTCTTTGGTCCGGACATGATCCAGGATGGAGAGGAGCAAGTTCGCATTATTTGTGAAAAATTAAAAATAGCCCAATCCCGTCAAAAGAGTCAATATGACCGCCATCATAAGTCTGTGACCTATGAAGTTGACGAGAAGGCTTACCTTCGGGTTACACCTCTCAAGGGTACCCATCGATTCGGTATCAAAGGCAAGTTGGCTCCTCGTTACATTGGACCTTTTCGCATTCCTGCTAAACGAGGAGAGGTTGCCAACCAATTGGAACTTCCGCCCCATCTTTCCAAAGTTCATGATGTCTTCCACGTCTCGCAACTCAGGCGATGCTTTTCGGACCCTGTCCGAGAAGTGGACCACGAAGCGCTTGATCTCCAAAATAACCTTACGTACCGAGAATACCCTGTTCGTATTCTTGACAAAGCTGAGCGTACCACTCGACGTCGAAACATCAAGTTTCTTACGTTTCCGTGGTCGCATCATTCTGGAAAGGAGGTGACATGGGAAAGAGAAGATCATCTTAGACTAGAGTGCCCCGCGCTCTTCCCGACAACTTCAAAATCTCGGGACGAGATTCTTTTGACTGGGGGTGAGTTGTCACAACCCTAGCAAGTGTCCTAGGTTAGCATTGTGATTGCATGATCATCATCATCATTGCATCAATGTGAAATGGGGAGAAAGAAAAGAAACCCCAAGCACTTCATGAATTAAAGAAATTCAAGTTTAGTGAAATTTCAACAAATCCAAAACGCCCATCAAAAATGTTCCCTATGTCTGATAATTAAGGACATGGATATACCAGGGACCATTCTAATCATCTGAACATTTTAAATAATTTAAATTAATGATTTAAGCCTCTGAATATGATAAATAAAGCAAATATCATTAATTATGTTTTCAAATTATTTTGGAACATTTTCAGAAAAGTTTGAGATTATGAAACTATAGTCTATAAAATATTGGGGTATTTTTCCACTAGAGTTTTATACCTGAAAGAATTAAACAAATGTTAGAAAAGAAATCAGAAAACAGAATAAAAGAAAAAGGGAAAAGAAGCAGGGCTTACCTGGCCATGGCCCACCAGGTGGCCCAGCCCACCAGGGGCAGCCCCGTCTTCTACCTCTTGCCAGAAGGCAGAGGAGAAGCAGGGGATGGCGCCCGCGGCGGTGGCGCCATGCCACCTGCCTGCCTGGCCGTCCCCTCGCTACGCTGGCGAGCGAGAAGGCTCGCCAGGGACGAGCTGGCTCCCTCCCCTCTCCATTCTCCCCTCTCCTTTCCCTTCTCTCCCCCCTTGTCGAGCGCCGCCGTAGTCGCCGCTCGCCGTTGCCGCCGTTCTGGCCACCCGCGCTCCCCTCCGAGCCCATCAGTAGACTCGCCGCGACGTCCTCGTCCTCCCCGTGGCGCCAGAAGGACCCGAGAGCCTCAACCTCGGGACCCACCGGAGCTCGTCGCCGTTCCTGCCGTCGCCGGTCGTCTCCGAGCCCTCTAAGCCCCCCTGCAGCCTCCCAATGAGGACCCCGTGCTCCTCCCTCTCTCTCTTGGTCTCCCTATGCTCCTTGGCGCTCCTCGCCGTTGTGGCCGATCGGGCGCCGCCGCGGAAGTGCTCCCCGGCGAGCCTCCGGTGACCGCAGGTCCTCCCTGACTAGCCCACTCGACACGGTCGAGCACGGGCTCTGTCCCAGTGCTCTCCCCGCGCCGATCTGAGCCCTCTAGCGGCTTCCGGCGAGCCTCTGCCGCGTCGGATGGTCGCCGGCGACCGCCCTCCGGCCAGTGCCGACGTGGCCGGTAAGTTAGCCGCTAATTACCCCAATTAGCTTAACCCAGCCACTGACAATGGGCCCCATCAGTGGTCAAACCCCAGTCAGCGCGGGGATTAGCCCCCTGACGCTGACACGAGGGTCCCACGCTGTCAGGTTTGACCTGGTAGGTCAGCCGACCAACTGACGTTAGGCTGATGTCATAATTCCATTTTCATATTAAAAATAATTCCAGAAATTGTTTAAAACTTTGAAAAATCATATAAAATAATCAGTAAATCAGATGAAAATAATTTATATATGAAAATTTATCAGAAAAATCCAATGAATCCAACGGTGCTATTCTCATGCATGTTAGAACAACCTAAATAGGTGAACATGGACATTTAACATTAGGTTAATATATGGAATTTACATAGGAGAACAACTTTGAACCTATATTTAAATCTATTTTAAATTGACATGATCACTAGTTACATTAGCTCACCCATGCATATTACTATGCCATGATCATGCATCATATTGTTGCACTTTCTTGTATTGAATACTCTTATCTGCGTTGTGGTAGGCCCTAATCCGGAAGATACCACCCTGTATCCCGACGAAGGAGAGAACTCCTCCACAACTCAGCAAGGCAAGCAACCCCATTGATCATTCCTGTAACATCCCACTCTCTCGCTCCTGCTCTCATTTATTGCATTTGGACAAATGATCATATGTCAGTCATACACGATAGATGATTCTATTCTTATGCATGACCTGACCTTGTCACAGTAAATAGTTGAACCTTGCAACCTAGCATACATGGTAGATGCTTGTGCCATGATGTGCTTAGCATACTTTGCCTGCTATGCATGTTATGCTTAGAGTTGTGTCAGGTCTGTTTCATCTGGGTGATGAACCGGAGTGGAACTGTGTTGTCCGATGTGATGAGATCATAATGAATTCGATTTGGTAAAGGTAGCGATGAGAGGCTATGTAGGAGTACATAGTGGGTTGTCTCATTGGGACCGTTCTTAGGAACTGGGTTCCATGTTTGTGATCCAAGACTAGATACTACCACATGTTGGGATACTTAGTCCAGGTATTGCAAGTAGTTTCTGGTGTTTATAGCATGCTGGAGGCCACGCGTAGCGCTGAACCTCGGGGTGGGTTACGATGCGGTAGGCAGTGGCACGGTGCACCAAGGGTCACCCGAATGGTGGGCTTGGGAACCCAGCGCACATCGTTTGGGGCCGTAGCGGAAACTTCGGCCGGATTTCCATGCGGGATCAGTCTCAAATAGGCGATAGCCTGGACTAGAGGTCTTATGTGATTGACGGTCATGGCCGACTCCCTCGCTGGGCATCCGCTTGAAGGTTGCCGAGGTGCATGGTTTATGGCGCACAACAATAAGTGGCGAGAGTGTGTGTGAAGAAGTACACCCCTACAGGGTATGAAACTATTCGAATAGCCGCGTCCTCGGATATGGACTACTTGGAGAACTTATGTTGTTCATAAATAATCAAATGGATACTTCTAAAAATATCAAGACAAGTGTGAGTACCGTGGATGGCACTCTTCCAGGATTGGAAGATGAATCCATGGTGGTGTATTGTTGTGGAGTTAGTGGACTCGAGTGCGATACTTAAAATATTAACAAAGGGTTAAAGTTGATTAGTGTAGGATAGCCATGAGTCAAAGCTGGCATTTTTGCATGAACTCCACCACTCCCTTGTTGATACATGAGCATAAATAGACTAGGTCTGTTTTAAAGACTTGCTGAGTACGATTGTACTCATCCTTGCTTAATTAATGTTGCAGAAGAGAACTAGGACCCATCAGGTGGGTTCTATCTAGACGTTGATGATGCCAAATAGCTGGTGTCCCAGATACGATCTTGCCCGTGTGGTGGGCTGTAGATAGTCAGGCTGTGTGCCTCTTTTATATTTCTCCGTCTGTACTCAAACAACTTAAGTTTCAGCTGGCTTGTATGAATTTGTTTGTATGACTTGAGTGTCGGGTCATGTGACCCCTATCTGTAAGAACATATTATGCAAGGCTCGTCTGAGCCTCTTAAATAAAAGTCATGTTGTTATATGGTTATGTTGTGATGCCATAGTTGTATCTATGCATATCGGGCATGTCGTGTGTACGTGTGACCTGCAATGGTATGTATGGGATCCGACACCTAGTTGTGTGCCTTTAGTAGTACGCTTTACGGGAAACTGTCTCTTTGTGCTTCCACCGAGCCATGGTAGCTTGCTACTGCTCCGGACACATTGATTGACCGGTATGTATCCTTCTTTGCTGTTGTGTCTGTCCCTTCGGGGAAATGTCTCGCAGTGTAATGGAGTCCCTGTAGCCTGCTATGACTCGTCTACGTGCAGTGATGGCATTTATGCCCCATGACGTAATGGAGTCCTTGTAGCTTGCTCTGACTCGTCGACACACGCTTGAGGCCGACACCTTCATTGCTAGGTTATGTATGCCTGTTTCCGTATGGATGTGCCACTTGGGTCATGTCGGCCCGGGTTCTTTGTTGTGTGATTACCAGCGACATGTTCACATACGTGAGCCAAAAGACGCAAACGGTCCCGGCCAAGGTAAGGCTGCAGCCGTGGGGTTACCGTGCATGAGGCTGCAAAGTGATGTGACTTGTTACAGTATGGAATCATATGACTTAGGATCGGGGTCCCGACACTGCCTCTGCCCCTTCCTGTGCTGTAGTAGATGTGGGATGATCTGGGTCCATGACCACAATGTTATCCTCAAGTTCTGAGTATCTTATCCCCTTCCTTCTTAGGCATAGACTTCCTTGGGGGATTAATAGACATTGTGGACCTAGCACTCTCATGTGCTTTGATAGTTTCAGAGCTAGCATAGACCTTGCTGGAAGAACTAGCTTTAGTAGTAGACTTCTTAGCAGCCTTTTCTTGCTTCTTGGCAACAATCTCCTCAGGAACAAAATCTGAATCTTCTTCATCAGAATTAAGCTAGTTCCTAGTCCTGGTGCCACCCTAGGGCAACCCATGGGAGCTGGGGGTGCCTGGATCTAAAAATGAACTGGACTCTGGGCTTGTGCCTGAACTCATGTCAACTCCCTGCTCTGGCAAATTTTGACTGTCTTCACCATCTGACATACTGACCCTGTGAATAGAGTATGGAAGAGCATAAGTAGACGAGTCATCACAAAATGTGGCTGGTTTTTGAAAGTTTGAACAATAGATTTTCAAAGTTCTTGCATTCTGTCAAATGAATATCGGTATAGCCGAAGCAAGATTTATGGTGCCACCGAAACTGATTGTCTCTCTTAACAGAACCGTGACACTCTTTCCGGTGACACCAAAAAGTAGTATCGGCTCCACCGAGACCGCTATCAACAACATAGAAAGAGAAATCAGTGAGACCAATTTGTTTGCTTCGGTTCCACCGAGTTCCATCAGGCGGATGGCAAAACCCTAGAAAATCAAACATTCGCTAGACTGTTGGAATTTTGAGTGGACAAGAGTGCGTGCAATGAGTCGCTTATAGACAAACTTAAATCCATTGCACAATAATCGGATGAGGAGTGCAAAGGAGGTCGCATCCGTACCCTAACTTGGCACGGATCCGCTATGGCGGCAACGATGGTGAGGATTTCGTTAGCGGCGGCGATTCCCAGCGATGGAGGAGCGCAAGGAGACAAGGGCGACGACCAGGGGTCTCGAAGGTGGCATCTTAGGGTTCTGAGGCGCGATAGTTTGAGGGTGAAATTCAAAGCGTCAGGGTCCATAGTATATAAACCCACCATTGTCGGTGTCACCGATTCTAACTTTTCGGTGTCACCGATTTCCTCCACTTTCAGTTGACAGGGAAACTCGATGCAACCGAGAAGATGGAATCGGGTGTACCGATAGTGAAAACCAGATCAACCCTAGGTATTTTGTGGGACCTAGATTTTCTGGTTGGTTCCACCGGGATGCACTTGGGTGGTTTTAATGGTCAGTCCTTGTCGATACAGAACTCCAAGTTCTCCACACACAGAGGGATCGAGAAGAACTGGTTCAAATTTTCTGATGGAGCATGAATAGAGTATGAGGTGAGAAAGCATAGATATCTAAAGAAGTGGTCCTAGGCATTCTTGTATATCCAATTGGCAACAGATATATCAAAAGCAAAATAGCAACAATTGGATATCCTAGAATTAGTAAATAAATGCAGACCAACATGCTCACACAATAATATGTCAAATGAAGTCATGGCAAACATGCATAAACACTGTAGCATCTAACACGCATTTGGGCGATGACGAAGTCATCAATTTATGAGTATTTTGACTTAGGAGCCAGGTATGAGTACTTGATCATAGGTCATACTCACCGTTTAAGCCCAAGTGGGTTTACCACTTTAACATAAAGCATTTAATGTTGCCACATACTAAGAGATGCTTTGACTCAAGTCTTGGAGTAAAGCTCCCCCTTGATGTGACATCCCCCCATAAGATGGATAAACTAACCTTGGGTTTTGTCGATGAAGACTTCATGTTGGTGAGGCAGTGGTGGATGCTCAAAGTTGATGAATATCACCAAGAGTTGGGAGCATCCTTGTTTTTTATTAGTCTTCTCACCTACATGGTTTAGTCCCACCACACAAGAATCAAATACAAGGATATCTATGGGCATGGAGTGCAAATCATATGTGATGATGTCCATTGATTTGTTGATTAACTTGTCCCTTGCTTACCTATGAGGGAATGTGTGACTCCTTGATCTATCACATAGGGTTGATGTTGATTGCAAATAGATCTTGTCAACAACGAATGTGGGTGAATTTCATTGGCGGAGTCACCCCTCAAGAACTTTCTAGTTCTTCTTCTTGGGGACCGACATCAAGTTGATGGGGATCCTAGGTGTTGAAATAGCACTTGTAGAAGTTGAGCTTGTAGTAGCCTTGGGAACCAACTTCACCAAAGCTTGGGAGTCATCTTCATAAGAGTCAAAGTCCTCTTAGAGCTTGTTCTTGCCCTTGAGCTTGGTGTGTTGTGGTGGAAGGTCATGTTGAGTGTTGGTCCCCTTGGGAATAGTATTTTCATACTTCTGCTTTTGAGGAACAAACTTGGGCTCAGGATATTAACCTTCTTCCCATTCAACTCCATTAGCGTTGAAGTAGCCAACACCACGATTCTTCCGGTATCCTCCATGCTTGCATACAATCTCATCAAATTGTTTGCAACCAGCAAGACTCTTGTAGATACCTTTCTCTATAATTCCTTTCAATAAAGCATTTTCTTGCTCAAGTGTAACATGGCTAAGAGAATCATCATTAGTGGAATCAATAGAACTACTAGGAGCAACATCATTGGATTTAGCATTTTTATTCTTGCTGCTAGATGAAGAACCTTTCTTGCCTTTGTTACTAGCTTGCTTAGATTTGACTTGTGGCATGAATGTAGACAATAGTTGTCATTTGGCAAGATAAGATAAAATCTTGTTTTGGAGATCATCATTGATAGCTTTAAGAAATTCATGTTCTTGCTCCAAATTGAGCTTCTCGAAGGGTAGCTTCTCATGAATTCTTACAAGCTCTCTATGATCTTCAAGAGTAGATTCATGGGCTAACTGAAGAGTGTTGAGTTCTTTAGTTAGTTCTTCCATTTTCATCTTATCATCATCAATTGAGTTATCTTTAGTAGCATGAGAAATATCAAGTTCATTATGATCAACATCACTAGTTTTATCACATAGTAAGTCATCATCGTAAAGCAAATCTTCTTCATCACTATCATAATCAAGAATCCGAGGTGTGATACGTTGGGTCCTTTAGCCATGAATCAACTTCCACTCCCTTCATTTGGTGAATCAAATAGATCATAGGACATGGTTGTCACTAGTACAATTCCGACAACACCATCATTTTGACTAAAGTCGGAATTGGAGTGGTAGCTTCTCTCGGAGTGGTTGTTGGAGTCGGATCCGGAAACCCATTCACCAACATGAGCTTGATGTTTCCTTCTTGAGTAGCTCTTGGTGTACTTGTCCTTCTTCTCTGGGTCCCTACTTCTTCTTGAGGGTCTCAATTCATAACGATCATATCTACTACTTCTCTCTCTTTGAGGTGATTCATCTCTTGAGCTTCGTCTTCTAGGCGACTCTTCTTTTTGTTTGTAGGGAGCCATGCACTCATTTGAGTATTGTCCGGGCTTCCCACAATTGTAGCAGTTTCAGTCATGACTTGACGAACGCTTCTCTTCATGTCTTGAGTTGGAGCTACGATCTTTTCTTCTATTCTTGTAGCACTTGTTGAATTTCTTGACCATGAGGCTTATCTCTTCACTTGTAACAAGGTTGTCGCTTGAGGTAGTGGGAGCATCACTTGTGTCTTTGTAAGCACTTCTAGACTTATGGTGAAGCTCTTCCTTGTCTTTTAGTGTCATCTCATGAGCAACAATTCTACCAATCAATTTCGTTCATTTGAGATCTTTGTAGTTGGGCATCATTTGGATCAAAGTGCAGACGGTGTCATATCTCTCATCCAAGGCTCCAAGTATCTTCTTGATGATGAATTTTTCTATCATTTCTTCGCTTCCTAAGCCGGCAATCTCATTGGTGATGAGAGCTAGCCTAGAGTACATTCCAGCGACTCCTTCACCATCCTTCATCTTCAACTTGTCAACTTAAACTTGAAGAATATCTAACTTGGATTCTTTCACGGACTCAGTTCCTTCATGCATATCAACCAAAGTATCCCAAATAACTTTTGCCTCTTCAAGACAACTGATTTTGTTGAATTCTTCAGGGCATAGGCAGTTGAAGATAATGTCACATGTTTGAGCATTGAGTTGCAACATCTTTAATTCATCCGTGTTTGCTTCACGGTCTGGTTCTCTTCCATCACCAAAGAATTCACCTTGCAAGCCAACACGAACAATAGCCCAAACAGCAGGATTATGACCAGGCAAATGCATTTTCATTTTATGCTTCCAACTAGCAAAATTAGTTCAATCAAAGTACGGACCTCTACGGTGATAATTTCCGTCACTAGATGCCATACCTCTCCTAGGTTGTGAAACCAGTGCAATGGAGACCAATGCTTTGATACCACTTGTATGATCGAAAGTAGGTCTAGAGGGGGGTGATTAGACTACTTGACCAAATAAAACTATACTTTTCCTAGTTTTAATTCTTGGCAAGTTTTAGCATTCATAGCATATCAAGTATACCCTACACATGCAATTCTAAGAGTATAGCAGCGGAAAGTAACAACAAGCATGAGTAATGACAATGAACTCCTTGCTCTTGTGCTTCAAGATGATAGACTCCTCAACACACAACAACTCTATCATAGATTTGGCTTGGCAGAAGAGATGGGATTGGTGGAAAGCAACTTGGGGAGGCTAGAAATCAAGATACATATGGTTGGAGTGGAAGATCTTGATCTCAACACAAGGGTAGGTGGCTCTCTCTAAGAAAAATGAGTAGGATAGGTAGGGAATAGATCTCAGTGCTTCACTTTGGAGTGGGTGGTGGTGTAGGGGTATATGTAGGCATCCCCAAAAATCCAATAATTACACACAAAATGACCAACTCGGTGACACTGATGTGTTAATCTCGGTGGTACCGAAGTGACCAAAAGGTGGCAACTTTTGAATCTCGGTGAGACCGATATAGGAAACTTGGTTGCACCGACAAGGTGACCAACGGTCCGAATTGCCAAACTCGATGACGC
The DNA here is from genome assembly GCA_022496015.1 of Hordeum marinum. NCBI lineage: Eukaryota > Viridiplantae > Streptophyta > Magnoliopsida > Poales > Poaceae > Hordeum > Hordeum marinum. The sequence continues at coordinate 195,038,664 of CM039673.1, read as the reverse complement.
TGATTCAACATTCTCGTACGGACCGAAAGTGTGAACTTGCATAACAGAAAGTTGGCAACCCAACTCGATGGCACCGAAAGCAGTGTTCGCTGCACCGAAGTGGCTAGGGTTTGGCTGAGTCTGTCTAGGGTTTGGAATCGGTGGCACCGGGATATGAATGTTGGTTGCACCAATTTTGAATGTTTCTCTATAGACAAACTTTGGTGGGAGAGATTATGAATGTTTTTGGTGTCTATCACTTGTGCACGTGTGAGCAGTCTGTTCACCAACAAAACCTTACCCCCTTTTAATAGTATTGGCTTTCTTATGGACTCAAATTGATTTGTCGCAAATGGAAAATGTAGAGTCCTCTTTCTTGTAGCTTGGCCAACCTACTTCCTTGTATCTTGGGGTAATTCCACAATCTACTCAATCCTTTTGACATCCCTATCAGTGAACTTTTCCTGAAATATACTTGGTAGAAACATTAGTTCAATGACTTATATGTTGTTATTAATTACTAGAGCCACCAAGGGAGCAAATGTTCTTTCACTTATACTATAGGGTCTCCTGAAGTCCTTCCATGAAGCGTTCCTTCTTGGCAGCCTCCATGTTGACATCTTGTGGTGCATACCTTGACAGCAAGTTGAACTTCTGCAGGTACTCCTTGACAGAGCCACATCCTTGCTTCAGCGCTCGCAATTCTCTCTTCTTGATAGCCATGATCCCAAAAGGAATGTGGGCGGTGCGGAATCCTTCCTTGAAGTCATCCCAAGTGATCACACGATCGCCTTGCATGACCTTGAATCCATCCCACCATGCCCTGGTGGTACCTCCGAGGCAGTGAGAGGAATAAACCACCTTCTCACGATCCTCATTTGAATTGAATAGTGCAAGGAAGTCCTCGATGGTACGGATCGAGTCATCAACATCCAAGGGTTCAGCGCTCTCAGTGAAGGTTGGGGGCGAATTCCTCATGCATTCGGATAGAGTGGTGTGGCCATTGTTGTTCCTGCCTTGCTGCTGGTTGTTCACAAGGACCTCAGCCATCTACTGAATAGCAGCATTGTTAGCTTATTGTTCCTCCCGGAGAACTTGGAGAAACTAAGCTATGGTCATGTTCTTCGGTGGAGGTGGTGGCGGGGGAATGTCACCTTGTGGCTGCTCTTGGTGTCCTCCAGCCTAAGTAGTCCCACCAGCTCCTTGTTGCTAGCTTGAGCTGCCGGCTTCAGGGTTGGCGAAGGAGCTATTGCAGGTAGCAGTCACCATCATGTTTGGGGCAGCCAAGTCACACAATTGGGATAAACGAGAGGAAAAGCAACAATGGAAAAGCACACCTAAGGGGGTTGGTCGAGTGCAAGTGTGGTAAAACGAAGGTCGAAAAACAGATACATATATTAAGATAAGATGGATGATGGAGTCGCTACATGTTTCCTAAGGCAAAAGCGGGACTTGCATCGTAACACAAACAACAAAACAATCAAAAAGCACACATGTTTTGATATGAACCATACATGGATCTGACTTCGCATGAGGGGTACATGACTTATCCTACCCTAGGGGTTCTAGGACTCAAGTGGTGGGGTGCTCGGTCTTATAGTCACGCTCCTCTGGGACTTCCTCTTGTTCATCACCCAAACAGGCATCGTTTCTGGTCGAAGGGGTCGGGGAACGAGGAGGTCCATTTCGATGACGCTTCATCGACGGGTCTATGAAAGGCTCACGGTACTCCTTCGCACTCATGCGATGATGACGTGTGGGTGAATCTCTAGCTGGGGGTGCTCCTCCTTGTAAGCGACAGCTGGTGGTCCCCTGGGGGCTCCATCCTTCTTGATCATGTCTAGCTTCGTCTTGGCTTGTTGAAGTAGCTCCCGGGTGTGGTGAAGTTCCTCGCGGAGCTTTAGGGACTCCTTAATCAAGTGGTGAGCCAGACAGTTGCTGGAGAGGCTAAAGTAGGTCTGGAATCTGAGTGGTGTCCCATCCTCCTTGGATGGAACTAATGTCCAACTCTCGCCGATATCATCCCTCTTGAAGGGTAGATAGCGAGTAGCTGGTTCGTCAACCATCTCTCGGATGGCCCCTCAAAGGTGGATCAGTGCCTTCCAGGCAGCTGTCTCGACTGCGAGTGCGAGGGTCTCCATCTTTGGTCCTTCAAAGAACCAACTGGTCGGGGAGTCGTTTGCCTTCATGACCACATCAACGTCGTACTCCTCCATGACGGCAACGACCCAATGCTCGTGATAGAGGAAAATGGGTGTTCGGTGAAACTGGCACTTGTCCAGGCTATCCCCAAGGAGTAAGGGAAAGCCGGATGCTAGGAGGGCCTCGGGTACAACGGCCATCTACAAAGTTTTGAGGGGAGGAGAGTCAGCAGAGTGTTTTGTGAAGAATAGAAGAGGTAAATAGTGCAGAAATCCTAAGTATAGGTGTCAGGTGTAGTTTTGAAAGCGGTTTTATCCTAACTAACGTCCATGCTAACAAAGGGCTTCCTACAGTCAGGATGGCTCTGATACCAGCTCAGTGGGGAGCCCGACTCATAAGTGGTGATCACCGCATGCATGTGTATAGTGATTCCAAAGATCAATGCTCATTGAACACACAGAAGCTGAATAAAAAGAGTCTTACAACCTAACATACCATCTTACACAAATAAAGACCATGGAGGTCATGTCTTACATAGATAGGGCCTCAAGGCCAAACACTTAAACATAACAAACAGGGGAAATCTTGGTCGAAAGAGTGAACCCATGCCATCTGCCTTAAACCTACACGCATTCTGACTGGGAAGCATCCTAGTTCGCATGTTCGTCACCAACGAACTCTTCACCATACTCCTATTCTTCCATGCCTGGACAATTAAATAACTAGTGGCAAGCCAATGAGTACTTTGAATCTACTCGCAAGCAACCCAAGTTGTGGAACAAGGTATAACAATGCATTATATAGCACAAGTAGGTAAGTTTTGCGGAAAGCTGATTTTAAGTGCAATGATATGATCAAGTAACCTGAGTAAGCATGCATCAATTATTAACGGAACTCATGTGAACAATCTCAGTTATCATGAAGCAGGGGTTAAACATCTCGTGTTCACCATTATGACAAGTCATCAGACTTAGCTCAAGTATCATCTCTATGTCATCCACACACACACACACACACCAAGATTTTTGGAAACATCTGGACATGGCTTAAGCAGCACCACCCAATTGTCCTTGATCGTTGACACGGCTATTCGAATAGTTTTACACTCTACAAAGGTTGCACACTTCACCCACAAGACTCGGGGAACTTCTGTGTGATCCACGACTCGCGGTATTTAACATACCCGAGGTAAGACCCCCAACAATGCCTTTTCCCTGGCGATACTACACAAAGAGTCCACTCGATTGATACACAGCCCACATGATGTACATCACACGTAGCATCTATGTAGGGACCAATGGTATGCCCGGTGCCTGTGAAGACAGTGCATGATCGTCCATACCGGCTTGACACCGTATCGTGAGTGACCACTCCACTCCCGCCACTAGTAATGTGGGCTCCTTGCTAGTACCCACCAAAGTAATCAACAGAGCCCTGTCCCATAAGGGGTACCGTGGTTGTGCATGTAAGGCTCAGACGGTAGACAAATTTGAAACCCTCCGTTTAGGAAAAATACACACTCACTTATTCCTATACACCACTTCTTTCTCAGGTGGTTACCCAACTCATCATAATCTCCCTCGGGCATTAGTGGAACCCGACGGGGTTTTCGAAAAGTCTTTCAAATCATTTCCTTGTCTCCACCAGCATGCATAAACCCATCCCATTTGCATAGCAACTACTAAGCAAACCTATCTAAACCCACCCGCATAACCCTCATAAGGAGGTGGGGTCATGCATGATGCAAGTGTCGTCGGGAAAGTATCGGAGGCATCCCACCAAAATGGTCACCACATCACATGATCAACAACAAGGAATAAGGTGCTATATGACATGCATGAAAATGGTTTCTTAACAAGATCAAAGGGTTGCTTTCCTGGCTCAACAAAGTCTTCGGGGTCTTCAAAGTCTTCGGGTCCAACTCCCTTATCAATAGCGCAATCTATCGTTGCGATAAAATAACGGGAATAATAAGCATCACACAAAAACATAGCACAAAAATCTACTAGTAAAATGCTACCCTACTCTGATAAATACTAATTACTATGCTAAGTATATTTGTCTAACGTTTTGGGGAGAAAAAGGATTTTTAAGCTAATTATAAGAGAGGCTGAAAATGCCTAAAATAGGTTTTAAATTAAAACAGTAGGAAAAAGGTTTTTAACAAATTATAAAAATGGTGCTATTAAATTCTGCATAATATTCTAAGATTTATGGTGGAAAGATATTTTTCATAGGATTTTTATTTAATCCTGAGGGATTTTTGGAAATCCTACTGAAAAAGAAAAAGAAAAAAAGCCATGATGCCTTGGCCCAAATGCCCAGCAGTACCGGGCCCAACAGGCCAGGCCGGCCCAGCTGAGCTACGGGCGCGCCCAACCTGGCTTAAACCTAACGCGCAGGCCCTACAGTCAGCGAGAGAGAGAGGGAGAGGGAGAGAGGTATGAGGATCCCACTTGTCATCTCCCACCTCCGGACAGGGGGCGGCGATGCTCACCGGCACCGTTGTGGGGCACGACGACGGCAGGCGGATATGAGAATGAGATCGGGTTTGAGTCACCGATGTCCTGGAGGTGGTGGGAGGCGCCCAAGAGCAAGGTGTCGCGGGTGAAGAAGAAATCGCAGCAGAGGAGCTTCGGGAGGAGGACACCCCGGTCGCCCTGTGCATCAAATAGAGGGGAGAAGGAGGGAGACGGGTCAGGGCACTGAGGGGGGCTCAATGGGACAGAAATTGGGACCGGAGAGGGGGCATACCCAGAGATAGACGACGGTTCTGCCGTGGCGGATACTCGAATGATCTCGAGCACGGGCCTCGAGGGGACGAACTCGGGATGTAGGGGGGCGATTTGGTGGAGAACAGAGAGACCAGAGGGAAGATGAGGCTTGGGGAGAGGCCCTTTTTATAGGAGGGCGGAGATAGAGGGTGGCGCGCGCAGGACAGCTCGGGCACGAGCCGTTGTGCTACGACAGCCTAAGGTGAGGTTGTAGGCAAGGCTAGGGGTCCACAGAAGATGCTCTAGAGGGTCGAGGACAAGCAGAGGGGGCGAGGGGCGTCGCGCGTGCAAGCCTGAGCACTGGCCCAAAGGGACAGCCGTGTTGCGTGTGCGGGAGCTTGTTGGAGAGAGAGAGAGAGGAGGGGGAGACGACCGACAGGGAGGCGCAGACGTCGAGGGGGCCTGGTGGCGTGCTCCCTTGGCCCGAGGTGGTCGGGAGCATCGGGATGGGGGCGGCTACTGTGCGGTGGCGCACTATAGCACACTCTAGAGCGCTCAAATGGCATCTCATGGCAAGCCTTTGGTGTTTTGGGCGTGACCACTTGTGTTGAGGGGTATAGGGGGATCTAGACTAGGTAAAAATGGCATTGGATGCCATGGAAGGTTGATAGAATCAAAGAGGAGCGGAGAAAGGGGCGTTTTACTGCTGTCCAGAGGGTAAAAATGGAGTTTTTCCCCACTTAAGCATTGAGTCTGGACCATAAAACGTTACTGGAGGTGAAATGCGCTAATGTGAGAGTGTGGTAAAAATTTGAGAGCAACGGGAAAAGTAGAAGTGGTGGAAACAATAGCTTTTAGAAATGGCCAGAAGGTGTTTGTGATGTGTTTGCGCTGGTAGATGGAGTTTACTTGCCATGATATTTAATAGGATCAAATTTTGAGTAAAATTGAGAGGGATCACAAGGTTTAAGCTCAATAGAGAAAAGATTATAATGCAAACTTTGTGAACCCTGTAATTCAACAGATTCAGCTTTCTGTAGATCTAGTTAGGCTAAACTAATCTCCTTGATGCACCACTTTGTGTAACATCATCATTTGGTGATTAGAACATGCCCACAAAGTTTGGGTCAAGGGAACAAACTTCACAATGTAAAGTTGTTCAAATTTCAATCTGGACAGGGAGGGTTTTGTAATATTTTGATGAATCAAATGAATTTGGATTGATATGAAACTTTGCAAGATCATCACCTATGACAATGTTTACTTGTTGAAATTTTCTTGGAATTGATTGATAATATTTCTTATGCAAATATTTCAAAAGCTTGATTTGGACAGAAAGGATTTTGAGGGGTTTTGCCCATGATTTCGAACATGACCATATGTTCAAACTCATATATATGTAAAATATATGTCCACTAAGTTTCCCTAATTTTTCTAAAATATCTTGAAAGCATTTAGATATTTTTCCCCTATAAAAGACCATTTCTGGCCTTAAGAAAATTACTTTTAATTAAATAGTAAAATAATCTTTAAAATTAATATTTTGGGGTTTTGGAAAGTCATGTATATATAATAGGTTTGAAATAGAGCCTTTGGGGACAAAGGATCCACCCAAATTGAGGACCTGTAGTGCAAACCTGAACTCATTTTTTTAACCCAATTTGAATAAATTCTTTTTGGTCAATATAATATTTGATAAAAAAAGTTTTGGGCACTATTCACATGGCATGATCATTGGGCAAGAAGTTTGGTTCAAGGAAGATGAATATGGAGAGGAGTAGAACCTAAGAGTGCCAAACAAACTCAACAAAACAATCAAACAAGCATGCACTCAAAAAGTTTTAATTGGTTCCAAATTTTGTAAACCCAAGCATACAAAGTGATACAAACATATGGTGTGACACCCCTCAAAGGATTACTTTCCATAGTGACAAGTGACAGTAAATTTCAGCACACTATATAAATTTTTCCTTACCAAATTCTACTTACCAAAAGCGCTTCACTCCCCGACAACGGCGCCAGAAAAGAGTCTTGATGACCCACAAGTATAGTGGATATATCATATTCCTTTCGATAAGTAAGAGTGTTGAACCCAATGAGGAGCACAAGGAACTGACAAGCGGTTTCCAGTAAGGTATTCTCTGCAAGCATTGAAATTATCGGTAACAGATAGTTTTGTGATAAGATAATTCGTAACGAGTAACATGTAACAAGTGTAGAGAAGGTGTAGCAAGGTATCCCAATCCTATTTTTTAGCAAAGGACACGCTTGGACGAACTCTTATATAAAGCAAAGTGCTCCCGAGGACACATGGGAATTTCTGTCAAGCAAGTTTTCATCATTATCATTTAATTCGCATTCATTACTTTGATAATTTGATATGTGGGTGGACCGGTGCTTGGGTGCTGCCCTTACTTGGACAAACCTCCCACTTATGATTAACCGCCATTGCAAGCATCCGCAACTACGAAAGAAGAATTAAGTTAAACCTAACCATAGCAAGAAACATATGGATCCGAATCAGCCCCTTACGAAGCAACGCATAAACTAGGGTTTAAGCTTCTGTCACTCTGGCAACCCATCATCTACTTATTACTTCCCAATGCATTCCCCTAGGCCCAAATAATGGTGAAGTGTTATGTAGTCGACATTCATATAACACCACTACAGGAGAGACAACATACATCTCATCAAAATATCTAACGAATACCAAATTCACATGATTACTTATAACAAGACTTATCCCATGTCCTGAGGAAGAAATGTAACTGCTCATAAAGCATGTTCATAGTCAACATCAGAGGGGTATTAATTATCATAAAGGATCTGAACATATGATCTTCCACCAAGTAAACCAACTAGCATCAACTACAAGGAGTAATCAACACTACTAGCAACCCACAGGTACCAATCTGAGGTGTTGAGACAAAGATTGGATACAAGAGATCATCTAGGGTTTGGAGAGGAGATGGTGCTGGTGAAGATGTTGATGGAGATTGATCCCCTCTCGATTAGAGGATCGTTGGTGATGACGATGGCTTCGATTTTCCCCTCCGGGAGGGAAGTTTCCCCGGTAGGACAGCCCTGCTGGAGCTCTAGATTGGTTTTGCCAAAGTTCTGCCTCGAGACGGCGCCGCTTCATCCCGAAAAGTCTCTTCTGATTTTTTTCCAGGGTAAAACACTTCATATAGGAGAAGATGGGCGTCGGAGGAGCCATGGGGGCCCCACAAGCCTGCTAGGCGCGGCTAGGGGGTGGTCACGCCTAGCAAGCTTGTGGCCTGCTGGAGGCCCCCCTCTGGTTGATTCTTGCGCCAGTATTTTCCATTATTCCAAAAATATTCTCCATAAATTTTCAGTACTTTTGGAGTTGTGCATAATAGGTATCTCAGATTTGCTCCTTCCTAGTCAAGAATTCCAGCTGCCGGCATTCTTCCTCTTCATGTAAACATTGTAAAATAAGAGAGAAAAGGCATAAGTATTGTACCATAACTTCTAATAACAGCCCATAATACAATAAATATCAATATAAAAGCATGATGCAAAATGGACGTATCATTCCATGGAGGCCTCTACCCACGGAGGGCCTCTAGCCATGGAGGGTTCCATGAAGAAGCAATGTTGACTATACCATGATGGCCTACGTCCATGGAGGACTAGCCTAACCTGAGGTAGATCTTCACAAAGTTGGCGATATCCTTGCCCTTACAAACTCTTTGGTTCACTCCACAACATGAAGTAGGAGGCTCCCAAGCAACACCTAACCAATCTAGGAGGCACCACCCTCCAAAAGGTAATAGGCTCGATAATGTCGATGAAATCCTTTCTTTGTTCTTCAAGATGATAGATTCCTCAACACTCAATCACTCTCTCACATATTTTTCTTTGGTGGAAGAGAATTATTGGATGGAAAGCAACTTGGGCAGGATAGAGACTAATGGTCGGAATGGAATGGCATGATATCAAAACATGAGTAGGTGGCTCTCTCTTAGAAAATCTAATGGGATAAGTGGGAATCTATTCTGAGTACTTGTCTTGCGAGTGAGTGGTGGTGGAGAGGTATACATAGGCATCTACAAAAATCCAACCATTACACCTTAACTGACTAACTCGGTGGGACTGATGTGTGAATCTTGGTGGTACCGAGTTGCTCCATAGCTAGCAACATTTGAATATCACCGAGATCCATATATAATCCTCGGTGGTACCGATCAGGTGTACAATGGTCAGAAACGCTATCTCGGTGACACCGATTCAAAAACTCGGAAATTCTGATTTTGTGAATCGAGGCAACCAAAAGTTGGCAGCCTGAACTCGGTGGCATCGATGCAGAATAAGCTATACTAACTGGCCACGGTTTGGCATTAGTCTATCTGAGTTTAGGAATCGGTGGGACCAAGTGGGAAATGTGGGTTGCACTAATTTTGGATATTTGTCTTAGGACAGACTATGTAGAGATTTTGTGGGTGTTTTTGGTGACTATAACTTGTGCACGTTTGAGCATCTTGTGCACCAACACTACCTTAACCCCTTTTAATAGTATTATCTTTCCTATGGACTCAAAGTGATTTCTCAAAAAGTAAAATGTAGATTCCTCTTCCTTGAAGCTTTGCCAATGCTGTTCCTTCCCCTTGTTCTTCTTGGAGATACTCTCCACACTCCTTTTTGCCAACCCATCTCTCTATATGGACTTTCACCTCAAAAGCACTAGGTAGAAATATCAGTCCAAGAGACAATGTATGTTGTCATGAATTATCTAAACCACCAAGGGAGCATATTGTGCTTTCAATCTCCCCCTTTTTAGTAATTGATGACAACATACAATCAAAAATTCAATTTAAGATATGCAGAAATACATGAATACTTCGAAGGATACATGACTAATATAGGCTCCCCCTAGATGTGTGCAATCCATTTTAAGGACAGTTGCGTTTGAATGGATGAACACGTGCATGGTAGGAATGACATGAGAAGTCATGCATATCTTGGCAATATGCATCAAATATGTGTGAATGAGATGATTTCCTATTCAAGACTCACTCTTGCAAGCAATATGTGCAAGAAGAAAAAGGTCATCTTGAACAAGAACATGATGCATATACTTACCTTGAGGTCCATGAGCATTTAACAGGAGGAACACACTTGATAAAACAATGTTAGGAAACACAAGTGTATTTGATATTGCAAATGCAAATGGAACCAAGAGTACCATGATATGGAGGACATATAAGTAATGATTTATTGAGAATGATATGTCTCCAAATAAGTTTAGTGTTTTCTCACGTAGGCACCAATTGTGACACCAATTGTGAAAGTTTTCCTAATGAGGACATCCCTAGTAATGTTACACCCACAACCCCGACTGCTATACATACATGACAAATTAGTGGATCTCGTGTATGTCAATTGAATTACCAGGTACTTTCGTTTCTTTGAAATCCTTCTAATGTTCATGAACATATGATGCTGCCTAAATTACATACTTTTGTTTTACTTATGAATAAAGGACCTGGCATGGACAAGAAGGATGACCATTGGATTGGGATCAAGCATGGAGGAGAAGGTGCGTGTGCTAGAAAGAACAATGGAGCTTCCAGTGATGATTTTCGCACATTGAAGCCAGCATAATGGGAGCGGGAAGCCTTGGACGAAATATGCATGATGCAACTTTATAAAATTCGTGCATAGGATAATATAGATGTTGTGCCACCTTATTTTTGGGCCAGGCCCATGTAATGTCGAAATACCATATTATAGGTTGTTTTTAGAGTCCGTATGTATGGGGACACTGAGATAGGGTCATTTTCGGAACCCTCCTCCAAGGGCCATGGAATTCCCCTCTATTCCCCCATATATACAGCCCTTAGGGCTTTGTTTTAGGTTTGGGTTTTTTTAGATTAAAATGTTTGCCATAGCTGCAACTTCGCGTTCTTCCTTTGTGTTCCACGACCAGACAAAGGCGTCATAGAACCCCACTTCCGTCAATAAGGCTTTCCTCTTATATACACAATATCTAGATTGCAATCTTAGTTTATTGCTTGTTCTTTGTTTGCGTGCAGGAAACAGACCCTCGTGGTCATGTTGATCGTGCTCCAGCATGGTCAATAACCTCTCGGAGTTGGTTTAGCAATTTTTTCCCTATCTTGATTTTAGGTTCTCCGGAGCGTTTTTAGACACTTGCCATCATAGTGATTTTTTTCGAAATTTTTGGTCATCGCAGCCCCTGAATCGCTCCAGAAAAAAAATTAGTCAAAAAAAATTTCGTGCCTATCTTGCTTATACGACTTGGGAAGAGTTTTGAGACACTCGCCATTGTAGTGATTTTCTGAGCAAAAAAAAGAGCGCAAAAAAAGGCACAGAAAAAAAATTCAGAGTGTGATCTTCCCTTGATTACTTGTAGCATCGTGATTTTGTTGGTGTTTTAGGCTCGCGTCTCTAGCATTGTCTAGCCTAAGACCAGCACAGTACCGTCGTTGAGAGTTTATTCAACTTTGCATCTCTGAATTGATTATTGCTGACCCTTTTTGCTACCATATTATAAGCCATCCCAGCTCCACATACATCTACGTCATGTGTTTTGACACCACCTGGCAATCACTCTATCCAAGCTTTGAGAGTTTTGACTACAACGATTGCCGATGACCGCCTGCTGTAGGGTAAGAACTTGTAAGAATTTGAGATTCGCTTGAAGGATTTGTGATAGACCACCACCATCAGTTCCTAGTAGTCTGTAGGTTTCACATTTCTGTGTGTTTCCTCTTGCTGCTAACCATGCCAGGATCACAAGACGATGATATCGATTGGGAGAGCATGACAAACAAAGTGCTCCATAATAAATTTCAGCAAATTATGGTTGACCATGTAGAAGACTTCATGAACAACCTTGGAGAGGCCATGGAGAAGCTAGATGGTTTGGAGTAGACATTCGACACCAAGATGGATGCCAAGTTGAATGAGGTGCTTGCCCGTCTACTACCACCAGCTGCATCTCGTATCCCTCTCGAACGACGAGCATGACATGTGCCTCTCGGCCAAGCCCAACATACTGGTACTGTTGATACTGCTGCTATTTCTATGGCTCATGCTGCTACCGTTGTTCAGCAGGTTGAGGATTATCATGGTGATTATGATGATGAGGGAGAGATTGCTTGGGATCAGACTCAAGGGAAACCACCACCATACGCACGAGGTCATCCACATGGCTACAACCGTAATGGTAGTGCTGCACCACCCCCTCAGGTAGAGGATCATGACCATCTCCCTAAACTTAAATTGAATATTCCGATAGTCGAGGGTAGATATGCTCCTGATATATATCTTGAATGGGAGTTAGAAACAGAACAACATTTTACATGCTTACAATTTCCTGAGGATAGACGTGCTCCTGCTGCTGTTTGTTCATTCACTAGTTTTGCTTGTGTTTGGTGGTCAGAACATTGTAGAATACATCATGATAATATTCCAACTACTTGGGCTTCTTTGAAAGCTGCTATGCATTATCGTTGGGTTCCACCTTATTATCAACGTGAATTGCTTCAAAATTTGCAGGGTTTAAGACAAGGAAAAAATTCTGTAGAGGAATATTATCAGGAATTACAACCTGGCATGATTAGATGTGGTATTGTTTAGGAGAATGAAGCTATTCTTGCACGTTTTGTTGGTGGATTAAATAGAGAAATTAGACTATTCTAGAGTATAAGGGGTATAACACTATCACTCCTTTATTTCATCTTGCTTGCAAAGCTAAACGTGAAGTTCAGGATCGACAGGCAATGGCGAGAACTACGTTTTCTGCAGGTCGCACTTCATCATGGACACCGTGTACCTCCTCTACTTCCGCACGTCCTGCTAGAACACCACCTACTTCAACCTTCAACTCCAACCGAGATACCAGGAAACAGGCTCCTACTCCACCCTACGCGAAGAGCACACCTTCTGTCCATGCACAAAGCTCTTATTCATCTATTGCATCCATAGGGTAAACACATCAGGTTATATGCCATCGTTGTGAGGGTGGAGGTCACTTTGCGAGAGAATGCCCTTCCAAGCATGTAATGATTGTCACTGAGGTTGGTGGATATGCGTCCGCTAGTGTTTATGATGAGGAGACTTTGGCTCTCATTACGAGTGAAGAATAGGGTGGCGAGGATACAAAACCAGAGACACACTACATGGCTGCTGATTATGCTGACATGTATGAAAGTTTAGTTGCTCAACGTGTTCTCAATGCGCAGGTTTCACAGGCTGAGCAAAATCAGAGGCACAACTTGTTCCCCACAAAGGGAGTTGTGAAGGAGCGTTTTCTTCACGTCATCATCGATGGAGGGAGTTGCAATAACTTGGCTAACATGGAGATGGTGGAGAAGTTATCTCTAACCACCTGACCACATCCTCATCCTTATTATATCCAATGGTTCAACAATAGTGGCATGGTTAAGGTAATACGTATTGTTCGTGTTCATTTTAGCATTGCTACATATCCTGATTTTTTTGATTGTGATGTGGTACCCATGCAAGCATGTTCTGTTTTACTTGGTAGACTATGGCAACTTGATAAAAATTATGTACACCATGGTAGGACAAATCAATATAATCTTGTTCATAAGGATCAAAATATCACTATGCTTCCTATGTCTCCTGAACATATTATGAAAGATGACATTGCTAGAGCTTGTAAAGCAAAACAGGAGCTACATAAGAGTGAAAACCAGATTGTAGCAAAGGAATTTGAGAAACAAAATAAGCCTAATAAACCATCATCTAGTGTTGCATCTAAAATAAAATTAAAGGGTGGATGTTTACTTGCTACTAAATCTGATATTACTGCGTTGGATGTTATTAAATCTGTTTGCTATGGTTTTGTATGCAAAGAGGTGTTATTTTAATTCGAGGACATGCCTCCCTCTTTGCCTCATGCTATCATTCACATCTTGCAGGAGTTTGCTAACGTCTTTCCACAAGAGGTGCCACCGGGATTGCCACGTATTCGAGGGATTGAGCATCAAATTGACTTAATTCCTGGTGCATCGCTACCCAACCGTGCGCCATACCATACCAATCCATAGGAGACGAAGGAGATTATGCGTCAAGTACAGGAGTTGCTCGACAAAGGTTATATACGCGAATCCCTTAGTTCTTGTGTTGTTCCTATTATTTTAGTGCTAAAAAGGATGGTACATCGCGTATGTGTGTGGATTGTAGAGGCATTAATAATATTAGTATTCATTATTGTTATCCTATTCCTAGGCTAGATGATATGCTTGATGAATTATGTAGCTCTACAATTTTCTCCAAAGTTGATTTGTGTAGTGGATACCATCAAATTCATATGGAATTGGGAGATGAATGGAATACATCACTTCAAACTAAGTTCGGATTATATGAGTGGTTAGTCATGCCTTTTGGGTTAACTAATGCACCTAGCACTTTCATGATATTAATGAACGAGGTTTTACATGCTTTCATTGGACGATTGTGGTAGTATATTTTGATGATATACTGATTTTAAGTAGATCTTTGGAGGAACATTCAGAACATTTACGGGCTATTTTTATTGCTCTACGTGATGCACGTTTGTTTGGTAACCTTGGGAAGTGCACCTTTTGCACCGACCAAGTCTCTTTTCCTGGCTATGTTGTTACTCCACAGGGAATTGAAGTTGATAAAGCCAAGATTGAAGCTATTGAGGGTTAGTTGCATCCCAAAATATTCACACAAGTGAGGAGTTTTCTTGGCCTTGCTGGTTTCTATAGGCGTTTTGTGAGAGATTTCAGCACCATTGATGTGCCTCTCAATGAGCTTACAAAGAAGGATGTGCCTTTTTCTTGGGGTACCGCACAGGAAGAAGCCTTCACGGTCTTGAAAGATAAGCGAACACATGCTCCTTTACTCCAACTTCCTGATTTTAATAAGACTTTCGAGCTTGAATGTGATGCTAGTGGAATTGGGTTAGGAGGTGGGTTATTACAAGATGGTAAACCTGTTACGTACTTTTCTGAAAAATTGAGTGGGCCTAGTCTGAATTATTCTACTTATAATAAGGAATTATATGCTCTTGTTCATACTTTGGAAACAAGGCAACATTATTTATGGCCCAAAGAATTTGTTATAAATTCTGATCATGAATCTTTGAAACATATTAAAAGTCAAGAAAAACTGAACCGTAGACATGCTAAATGGGTTTAACTCATTGAGACTTTCCCTTATGTCATTAAGCACAAGAAGGGTAAAGAAAATGTTATTGCTGACGCATTGTCTCGTTGTTATACTATGCTTTCACAACTTGACTTTAAAATATTTGGTTTGGAGACCAGGAAAGATCAATATGTGCATGATGTTGAATTTAGAGATGTGTTGCAGAATTGTAATGAAGGGAGAACATGGAACAAGTTCGTTATTAATGATGGATTTGTGTTCCGTGCTAACAAGCTATGCATTCCAGCTAGCTCCGTTTGTAGTTTGTTGTTATAGGAGAGGAGGCGCATGAAGGAGGACTAATGGGAAACTTTGGCGTGAAGAAGATGGAGGACGTACTTTCTACACATTTCATTTGGCCAAAGATGAGATGGATGTTGAGCGTTTTGTTGCTCATTGCACTACATGTCAAAAAGCTAAGTCATGACTCAATCCTCATGGTTTATATATGCCTTTGCCTATACCTAGTGTTCCTTGGGAGGATATATCTATGGACTTTGTTTTAGGTTTACCTCAAACAAAGAAGGGGAGGGATAGAATATTTGTTTTCGTGGATAGATTTTCCAAAATGGCACACTTTATACCATGTCATAAAAGTGATGATGATGCTCATGTTGCTGATTTGTTCTTTCGTGAAATTATTCGGTTGCATGGTGTGCCAAATACCATTGTTTTCAGATCGTGATGCTAAATTTCTTAGCCACTTTTGGAGATTTTTATCGGCTAAGTTGGGGACTAAACTGTGTTTTAGTACTACATGTCATCCCCAAACTGATGGCCAAACTGAAGTACTCAATAGATCATTGTCTACTATGATTAGGGCTGTTTTGAAGAATAACCTGAAAATGTGGGAAGAAAGCTTGCCTCATAGTGAATTTTCTTATAATCGGTCGCTACATTCTACCACTAAGATGTGCCCTTTTGAAGTCGTGTATGGTTTCTTACCTCGTGCACCTATTGATTTGTTGCCTCTTCCATCTTCGGAGAAGGTTAATTTTGATGCTCAAGAACGTGTTCAATTTATATTAAGGATTCACGTGTTAACTAACGAAAACGTTGAACATATGAATGCTAAATACATACTTGCTGGAGATAAGGGTAGAAAACATGTTGTCTTTGCACCTGGAGATCTTGTTTGCTTACATTTGTGTAAGGATAGATTTCTTGATTTGCGCAAGTCAAAGTTAATGTCGTGTGCGAATGGTCCTTTTAAGGTGTTAGAGAAAATAAATGATAATGCATATAAACTTGAGTTGCCTGAAGAGTTTTGGGTTAGGCCCACTTTTAACATTGAAGATTTGAAGCCTTATTTGAGTGAGGAAGATTAGCTTCCGTCGAGGATGACTTCAGTTCAAGAAGGGGAGGATGATGAGGACATCCCTACTAATGTTAGACCCACAACCCCGGCTGCTATACATACATGACCAATTACTAGAGCTCGCACACGTCAATTGAATTACTAGGTACTTTTGTTTCTTCGAAATCCCTCTAATGTTCATGAACATATGATGCTGCCTAAATTAGATACTTTTGTTTTAATTATGAATGAAGGACATAGCATTGATAAGAAGGATGACCATTGGAGCGGGATCAAGCATGGAGGAGAAGGTGCGCATGCGGGAAAGAACAATGGATCTTCAAGTGATGATTTTCGCACATTGAAGCCACCATAATGGGAGCGGGAAGCCTTGGACGAAATATGCAAGATGTCCACTTTATAAAATTCATCCGTAGGCTAATATAGGTGATCTGCCACCTTATTTTTGGGCCAGGCCCATGTAATTTCGAAATACCATATTATAGTCTGTTTTTAGAGTTCGTATGTATGGGGAAACCGAGTTAGCGTCAGTTTTGGACCCCTCCTCCAGGGGGACACAAAATTCCTCTCTATTCCGCCATATATACAGCCCTTAGTGCTTCGTTTTAGGTTTGTGTTTTAGTTAGATTACACGTTCGCCATAGCTGCAACTTCGCGTTCTTCGTTTGTGTTCCACGACCATCCAAAGGCGTCAGAGAACCCCACTTCATCAATAATTTCCTCTTATATTCGCAATATCCAGATTGCAATCTTAGTTTATTGATTGTTCTTCGTTTGTGTGCAGGAAACAGACCCTCGTGGTCAGGTTGATCGTGCTACGGCATGGTCAATAACCTCTCAGAGTTGACTTAGCGGTTGCTAAGGCACGACATCTTCACATGTTCGTATTCGCATCGTCAAAGTCTACTCCACCAAAACGATAGCCACCATCTCATCAAAAGACAAGGAGAACTTCGAACACACTTGAGAAAACAATATTAGGAAACACAAGTGTATTTGGTAGTGTAGTTGAAAATGGAACCAAGAGTACCAAGATATGGAGCACATATAAGTAATGATTTATTGAGAATGATATGTCTCCAAATAAGTTTAGAGTTTTCTCCCGTAGGCACCAATTATGAGACCAATTGTGAAAGTTTTCCGCTCTCCCTGAATCGTAGAACGTAGATATTGAGAGTAGGTAGGGCTGAGAAAAAGTATAAAACATGTGATAATTAAATTTCAAATTCATTCTACTCTCTTCTCCTTAAGAAATGTTTGTGTGATAAGGGATCCTCGATATTAACCCCTTTATATTCATAAGGTTGCACTTCTTCTTTTCATATTCATCTCTACCCTAAAGCAATAATGCCTAGATATCTCCCCCTTTGGCATGAGTATCTCCCCCTTTGTTATGTAAGCTTTGAAGCTTTGATATTTCTCCCCCTTTGGCATTAATTTCCAAAAAGTTCACAAGGGATAGATAAAAGGGATCATAGAATGGGAAGGGATCCTAGAGATATAGGGTCATTGAGAGTATTGAGACAAGGGTTCCTTGAAAACTGTTTTTCTCCCCCTTAATATATGAAAAACCTTTAATAATTTATCCTCCTTTGATGTAGGGATCCTTGCTAATTTTAGCTTGTATCTCTTGATGTTTCTCCCCCTACATCTTTGAAATCATTGAGCTGATTATAAAGCAAAATTCACAAAGTGCATAGAGGTTGATGGCTCCAAGGCAAAAGATTCAGCGACACCGATACGTGTTTCTATAGTAGGACTGCAATATCGGTAACACCAATATGTTTTGATCGGAGGCTCCGAGTTGGGAACCAGAAACTTCACAACTTTGTCAAATGAATATTACAGAATGTCTCAAACGTGTCTCAAAGATTTGCAATGAATTTTTTAGAAAGATTTGCGTTGAATTTTTAGAAAGATTTGCAATGAATTTTCATCTAGGTTTGAGATGAATAGATATGTCAAAGTGCAACACAACAAGGATTTCCATTCGATTCACATAACTAGATGATGTCGGTGACTAGGTCACCTATATTAGACTATATTAACATAAGAAGTCAAGCAAGAATACTTGATCATAGGTCATACAAATTGTTACAATTTTTTGTTTAGGCATTTTAATGGCTTCATATCGCTTGAGTTGCTTTATCTCATGACTTGGAGTAAAGCTATATCAAGGATATGAGTACATACCTTTGAGTGGTGTTGATGACAAAGCTTGTAGAGGAACTTGATGAGGATGCTCGAGGTTGATGAAGTTCATCTTGTGTTGGGAGCAATCCTTTTTGTTTTCATTCACTCTTTAACTACATAGGTTAGTCATGCAAGGAAGAACATGATATATTCAGATGACATGATACCAATTGTGAGTTGATACCAATTGAGAAATATATGTCAAGGATATGTTTTGTTGTCCTCTTCCTTTCATCATGAAAGAGAGGTTGTGGATACTTGGTCATGACAAGATTGCTTAAGATACGAGTTGATGGCAATCTTGTGGAGTGTTGTTCTTCCAAGTACATACAAACGGGTTAGATGCAAAACAAGGGAGCATAGAATTCTAAGATACATGATATTCGTGATAATAGTAGCATGGAATGGTTAAGAAAGCTCATCCCCTTGCACGCATCCGAGTGAGCTTAGCTCAAGTATGAAGCATAAATGATGTTCAACTCACTCCTCAAGTTACAAAACACTTTTTCATGAAGTGGCTTAGCAAAGATATCAGCCAATTTCTTGTTAGTACGAGCATGCTCAAGATTAATGTATCCTTCGGCAACAAGATCACGAATAAAATGATGTCGAACTTGAATGTGCCTGGTTCAAGAATGTTGCACGGTATTATGACCAATCTTAATAACACTCTCATTTTCACAAAGTAGTGCCACATTTTTCACATAGATTCCATAATCTTTAAGCATTTGTGTCATCCATAATAATTGCGCACAACATGATCCAGTAGCAATATACTCAGCTTCGGCCGTAGATAGAGATACCGAGTTTTGTTTCTTGGAGGACCAAGACACAAGAGATCTACCAAGAAATTTACATGTACCCGAGGTGGATTTTCTATCAACCTTTGTCACTGGCAAAGTACGAATCAGAGTAGACAACAAGATTAAAAGAAGAACCCTTGGGATACCTAGGGCCAAAATTTGTTGTATGTATAAAGTATATCATGATGCATTTCACAACCTTAAGATGAAATTCTTTAGGTGCATCTTGATATAGGGCACACATGCACACAATAAACATAATATCGGGATGGGAGGCACATAGATATAGCAATGAACCAATCATTGATTGATAAACCTTTTGATCAACTGGTTCACCCTCATTAGTGAAATCATCGTGTCCGCTAGTGGGCATGGGAGTTTTCATAACTTTGAAATCTTGCATGTTGAACTTCTTGATCAAGTCCTTGGTGTACTTTGTTTGAGAGATGAATGTACCTTCTCTCATTTTCTTGATTGTAGGCCAAGGAAGAATTTCAGCTCACACATGTAGACATCTCATACTTCTCTAACCTTTCAAATTTCATGCTAAATTGTGGATTAGTAGATCCAAAGATAATATCATCCACATAAATTTGGCACACAAATAGTTCACCATTAACCCTCTTGGTGAGTAAGGTTGCGTCAATTTTACCAATTTCAAAACCGTTTTCAATAAGAAACTTTGTTAGGCATTTATACCAAGCGCGAGGATCTTTCTTAAGACCATATAAAGCTTTGCGAAGTTTGTGAACGTGGTCAGGTTTCTGAGGATTTACATATCTGGGAGGTTGTTTAACATAGACTTCCTCCTCTATTTCTCCATTTAAAAAGGCACTTTTAATATCCACTTGGTAAAGAGTGATGTCATGGTTATTGGCATAAGCAAGAAGAATTCGAAGAGCTTGTAGTCTAGCAATGGGGGCATAGGTCTCACCGTAGTCCATACCTTCAACTTGCGTATATCCTTGGGCCACGAGACGAGCCTTGTTGTGTACAACTTGACTGTCTTCATCTTGCTTGTTCCGAAACACCCATTTTTGCCGATGATGTTTTGCTCATTCTTGGTTTTCTCCACGAGTGTCCACACTTCATTCCTCTCGAAGTTGTGAAGCTCTTGATGCTTAGTGTTCACCCAATCCGCGTCTTCAAGAGATTGTTCAACCTTCAAGTGTTCAATGCTAGAGATGAAAGATTAATGCTCACAAAAGTTATCTATGTGAGTTTTGGAGCGAGTGGTCCTCCCTGTTTGTATATCACCAAAGATTTGATTTAGGGGATGGTTCTTGGTCACTTCTGCTCGAACTCGGGGTAGATTTGGCTTGTTGGATGGTGCAGTTTCTTCTTCATCTTCTTTGTTGTGGAAGTGGTCATCTCCTTTAGGTGGTTGTGAAGGAGGTGGTGGTGGATCTTCATGATGTACTTCCTCCTCTCCTTTGTCTTGTCGTGTACCTCTTGTGGATGCTTCCATGTCGTTTTGTCGATAGCCTTAATCCAAAGTAGGAGCTTCCATTGGGGTTGATGAAGTACTTTCCTTCACCTTCATGGGACGAATCTTGCCGATGGGAAAATCTTGGATAGCTTCCAAAGGACCTTTATCACCTACATAATTTGGCAATTGTTTGACTTGCGAACCATTAGATTCATCAAACTTCACATCTACCATCTCTTCAACTTTTCAAAGAAGTTGTTGTAGACAAGGTAAGTGTGAGAGTTCGATCCATAACCAAGTAGGAAACCTTCATGGGATTTGGGAGAAAATTTAGCACAACGATGCTTATCAAGAATGTAACACGTAGAGCCAAATACCCGAAAGTATCCAACTTGGGTTTTGTTATAGGTGAATAGCTCGTATACCGTTTTACCGAGAATCTTGTGCAAGTAGAGTCAGTTTTTGGCATTACATGTTGATTCCACGGCTTCTGCCCAAAAGTGTCTTTACGTCTTGTATTCGTCAAGCATTGTTCTTGCCATCTCAATGAGGGTTTGGTTCTTCCTCTCAATAACTCCATTTTTTAGGCGTGTACGTAGCCGAGAACTCATGTGAAATACCCTCTTCGTCAAGAAAGGTATTCACATGGGTATTCTTGAAGTCCAAGCCATTATCACCTCGAACCTTCTTTATCTTCACTTAAAAATGATTTTGCGCTTTGCGTGCAAAGTTCTTGAATATCTTTTGTACGTGCGACTTATCATCAAGGAAAAATACCCACGTAAATTTAGAAAAAGCATCACTTATAACTAGACCATAAGAGGTTCCATCAAGACTCTTGTAAGCATTGGGACCAAAAAGATCCATATGAAGTAACTCGAGTGGTCTCCAAGTGGTCATGGTGTTCTTGACCGGATGACTTCCACATACTTGCTTTCCTACTTGACAATCTCTGCAAAGCCAATCTTTGTCAAAGATAACATATTTAACACCAAGAATGTGATCGCCCTTGCTAAGCTTATCTAGATTGCCCATGCCTACATGTCCTAGCCTTCTATGCCATATTCAACCTTTAGATGATTTTGCGAGAAGACAAGTACGAGGTTGGGACTTTTTAGTGAAATAGAAAATGTATAGATTACCTCTATGAATAACGGTAAAGACAATTTTATGATTATCATGACAAAGCACTTGGCAATCTACTTTCGTAAATAGCACATTGAAAGTGAAGTACGCTAGTCTAGGTACAGAAAGAAGATTGTAGCCAAGTTATACAACAAGCATCACATTTTGAATAGAGGTATCATGAGATATGGATACCTTACCAAGGACAAGTACCTTACCCTTAGAGTTGTCTTGGAACATGTCTTGGAACATGTCTTTATCTCCTGTCATGTGATCGGTCCATCCACTGTCGAGAATCCACTCTTTTCCTCCAGACATGTAATCCTTGAAGTTTTCCATGAGACTTAGAATCTTCATGATATTTTCATGCTCGATGTCAAACAACTGATCTTCATAATAGTAGCCATGTTCTACATTGTCATCATTTGGTAGGATCTCCTCATCATAGAAACCAAGGGATTCATTAGAATTGTAACCATGACAGTGTTCAGGCTTATGAATGTGAATGGCTTCAATGATAATGTTGTTGATAGTTGTGACATAGCCTTTAGCACGCATAAGATCACCCTACAACTCAAACTTTCCACACTAGACACATTCATCTTCCTCCAAGGTGATGAAACCAAAGCAATGGAAACCAATGCTCTGATACCAATTGTGGGATCACTAGAAGAGTATGTCTAGAGCAGGCTGAATAGACTACTAGGACAAATTAAAATCTACACAATATCCAAAGTTAAGTGTTGGCAAATTTTAGCAATTATAGGAAGTCGATCACACCCTAGACATGCAAGTCATCAAGTATAGCCGTGGAAAGTAAAGACATTGCACATGGAAGTAATGAGTTGAGATAGGGAGATCAAACGCATGAAGGACATGATGATTTTCCCCATGGTTTCAATAAGTTGTGCTATCGTATGTCCACGTTTATGGAGTCTTCAACCCATGGAGGGTAACGGTCGCGAGAGTCCACTAAGGGCTCTACCCACAAAGGATTCCGCGAAGAAGCAACCTTGACTATACCATGATGGCCTACATCCATGGAGGACTAGCCTAACTCAGGGTAGATCTTCATGAAGTAGGCGATCTCCTTGCCCTTAGAAACTCCTTGGTTCACTCCACAACACAAACTAGGAGGCTCCCAAATGACACCTAACCACCCTCCAAAAGGTAATAGGCTCGATAATGTCGATGAACTCCTTGCTCTTGTGTTTCAAGATGATAGACTCCTCAACACTCAATCACTCTCTCAAAAATTTGGCTTTGGTGGAAGAGATTGATTGGGTGGAAAGCAACTTGTTGAGGCTAGAGATCAAGATTCATATGGTTGGAATGGAATGACATGATCTTAACACACGATTAGGTGGCTCTCTCTCAGCAAATCTGATGGGATAAGTGGGGATCAGTTCTGGGTGCTTCTCTTGCGAGTGAGTGGTGGTGGTGGGGTATATATAGGCATCTCCAAAAATACAACCGTTACACCTTAAGTGACCAACGCAGTGACATCGATGTATGAATCTCGATGGTACCGAGTTGCTCCAAAGGTAGCAACTTTTGAATCTTGGTGAGACCGATATATAATCCTCGGTGGTACCGATTAGGCGTCCAACGGTCAAAAACATCATCTCTGTGACACCGATTCAAAAAATCGGAAATTCCAATTTTATGAATCAAGGCAACCGAAAGTTGGCAGCCTGAACTCGGTATCACCAATGCAGAGTCGTCTGCACTGACTAGCTAGGGTTTGGCATGGGTCTATCTGAGTTTAGGAATTGGTAGGACCGAGTGGGAAATGTTGGTTGCAACGATTTTGGATATTTGGCTTAGGACACACTATGTGGAGATTTTGTGGGTGTCTTTGTTGACTATCACTTGTGCATGTTTGAAAATATTTTTCACGAACAGTATCTTACCCCCTTTTAATAGTATTGTCTTTCCTATTGACTCAAAGTGATTTCTCGCAAAGTAAAATGTAGAGTCCTCTTACTTGAAGCTTTGACAATGATATTCCTTCTCCTTCTTCTTCTTGGAGATACTTTCCACACACCTTTTTGCCAACCCATCTCTTTCTATGGACTTTCACCTGAAATGCACTAGGTAGAAATATTAGTCTAAGAGTCAATGTATGTTGTCATGAATTATCAAAACCAACAAGGGAGCATATTGTGTTTTCACACTTCCGCTACCGAGGATGAAGCGACCCTGAGCACCAGCGTCGAGGGAGCGGTATATGCTGTGGAGGCCACGCTCGTGAAGAAAAAGAAGTTGTTCTTTGAGGACCGAGCTGAGACGAAGTAGGTGTTTTTTCAAGCCGGGATCTCGGGCCCCACCCTCAGAATTGGCATGGGACTTCCTCCGGAGCAAGATAGGACACTGGTCGACTTCCACCGCACGAACAACGATGTGTTCACGTGGGAGCTGATCGATCTGGTGGGTGTACCGAGGTGCGTAATCAAACACCACCTGATGGTGTGCCCCCACGCAGGTGAATCAGAAGGCGAGGTGGCAGGTGCAAGAAAAGCAAGCTATCATCATCAAGGAGATCTACAAGCTGCAGGAGGCTGGTGGCATTTAGGAGGTGGGGCACCCTAATTGGCTGGCCAAATTCATGATTGGCCCCAAGAAGGTAGGGAAGGAGCGCATGTGTGTTGACTTCACGAGTCTCAACAAGGCCTGCCTGCGGCATCCCTTCCCGCTCTTGTGAATCAACCAGATCATAGACTCCACTGTCGATTGTGATCTTCTATGCTTCTTGGATGCCTTCTCGAGTTACCAGCATATTAAGATGGTGGTGGAAGACGTCGAGAAGACGATGTTCTTATCCGCACACGGTGTGTATTGCTACACATGCATGCCCTTTGGGTTGCGAAATGCTAGCGCGACCGTCCAGCAATTGATGCACATCGCCCTAGGACCACAACTCTGGACGAATGCCGAGGCTTACGTCGACGACATCGTGGTCTAGTCGCGGGAGGCGAGGACCCTGATCGAGGACCTGGAGGAGACGTTCGCCAACTTGGGTCGTGTGAACCTAAGGCTCAACTGCGGGAAGTGCATTTTTGGGGTCCCCTCCGACAAACTACTCGGCTTATTGGTGTCACAACGGGGGACTAAGGAAAACCTAGAGAGGTCAAGGCAATTGAAAAGATGCGCCCACCACAGACCCGCAAGGAAATGCAGAAGCTGGCGGGTTGTGTGACCGCCCTGGGACGCTTCATCTATAGTCTCGGCAAGCGCGCCCTCCCCTTCTTCAAGCTCATGAGGAGGAAGGGGCCTTTCGAGTGGACCCTGGAGGCAGAGGCGGCTTTCCAAGAACTCAAGTAGTACCTCACAAACCCTCCCATCATGGTGGAGCCCTGCGCTCATGAGCCCTTGGTGCTCTACTTGGCGGCGACCCCACATTCGGCTAGCGCAACGCTCGTGGCCGTCCGAGAGGAGCGTGCCAGTGCAGGCGCAATGGGAGGTGGCTCGCAAGGAGCCACACAACACCGGCCACTTTGAGACGATGCTCTTGAGGCACTCGGCACCTCACTGACTCCTAAGGAACCTGAGTCCTTTGCGTCCCCTGAGGAGTAGGGTGGCACCGACACCCCATGCCTCGTCAAGCATCCGGTGTACTACATCAACACCATGTTGCGAGATGCGTGCTCGCTGCCCCATGTAGAAAAAGCTCCCCCTCTTGCTCCTCGTCGCCTCGAGAAAGCTGGCCCACTACTTCCAAGGTCATCCTATCAAGGTCATCTCTGTGTACCCTCTAGAGAAGGTGCTACGCAACCCCAACACTGCAGGAAGGGCTCCGGAGTGGAACATCAAACTGCATGCTTTCCACCTGGAGTTCAGCACAACTAGGGTCATCAAGGGTGTGGCCCTTGCTGATTTCGTGGCGGAATGGATGGGTGCCCCAAACTAGGGGATAGATGAGGGCCAATCCCTCGCACCTAGCGATGAAGGGCCCGAAGGCTGGGTTATGCACTTTGATGGCGCCTTTGCATGACAGGGCGTGGGGGCTAGAGTCATGCTCATCTCACCTACACAAGACAAGCTCTACTATACCGTGCTAGAGTCATGCTTCCAACACGGCGAGAAGGTATCCAACAACATCACGGAGTACGAGGGCTTGATCGGGGACCTCCGGGCCACTACAACCCTAGGGATCAAGCGCCTAACCCTCAAGGGTGACCCCCAACTCCTCGTCAACTTCTCCAACAAAGAGTACAAGCCGAAGGATGAACACATGGAGGCGTACCTGGAGGAGGTGCGTAAGAAGCCAAAGCGCTTCCAGGGCCAGGAATTGCAGCACGTCCCATGCGGCACGAACAAGGAGGCAGACGACATCGCCAAGAGGGGATTGCATCGCGAGCCTCGGGAGCATGGCATCTTAGAGCAGAGGCTCTTCAAGCCATCAGCGGCTCCCCCGACCACCGACCCGATGTCATCTCAAGAGAAGCTGCCACCAGCCCTACCCTCAGCGTCCCTAACCTGTGGACCGGCCTCATGAGCATGCTTGCTCCTGGCACTGGAACCTCAATACAATGATTGGACCGAGGAGTTCAAGGGGTATCTGCTCAGTGGTGCCTTGCCACAGAAGGAAGAGTATGCCGAGTGCGTGGCCCGTCAGGCCACAACATACTGCCTGAAGGACGGCGAGCTATACCACAGGCGCCCAAACGAGGTCTCGCTACAGTGCATATCTGAGGAATAGGGGCGCGAGCTATAGGCTGATATCCACGGAGGCGACTATGGACACCAGTCCTCATCTCGCACCCTCGTGGGAAAGGAATTCCGTAGTGGTTTCTACTAGCCCACAGTGCTCAATGACGCAGCCATACTGGTCCCGTCGTGCAGCGCATATCAGTTCCATGCCAAGAAGATTCATCAAGCAGCGCAGGGCCTCCAGACCATTCCACTCTCCTAGCCTTTCATGGTTTGGGGGCTGGGCATACTAGACCCCTTTCCTTGGGCAGCCGGAGGCTACCGCTATGACTACGTCGCCATCGACAATTTGCCAAGGTGGGCAGAAGTGTAGCCCGTATCATTACTGGCATCGCCATCTCAGCAATCAAGTTCATCCGGGGCCTCATGAGCCGCTTCGGGATCCCCGACCGTATCATTACTAATAGCGGCTCATAATTCCTGAGCAACCCCTTTAGAGAATATTGTGCTAACCTTGGGATGCAGATATGTTATGCTTCAGTGGAACACCCGTGGAGAAACGGCGAGGCTGAGCACGCCAATCGGAGGTCCTGAGGGGACTCAAGGTGAGAAACTTCCAGAAGAAACTCGAGGCATGCGGCAAGGGTTGGCTCGGTGAGCTTCAGTCTGTACTGCGGTCCATCCGCACCACCACGACTAAGCCCACCTGCGAGACCCCATTCTTCCTCGTCTACGAAGGTGAGGCGGTCATCCCACACGAGGTCAAGTATCGCTCCCCGCGGGTCTTGGAATTCCACGCGGAGCGTCATGATGCTAAGCAAGGGAAAAATCTCGTGCTTGCGGAGGAGGGCCACCGCCAGGACTCACTCTGCGCCGCAGGGTACCAGAAGGCGCTACGATGAAGCCCTTGCCGCGGCGTCCGCTCCAGGACCCTCGAAGTCAGAGACCTCGTCTTGAGGCTAGTCCTTAGGGAGGGCTTGCACATGCTCTCTCCCATGTGGGAGGCCCTGCTTAGGGTCGCCCGTGTCTCCAGGCCTGGCGTTGTGCGCCTAGAGACTCAGGATGGGGTCCCCATCCAGAAGGCATGAAACATCTAGCATCTCCTCAAGTTCTACCCATGACACTCTCATGTATAATGGGTGGATTGTATACGCCCGGCGTCCCCCAAGGATGTGGAGGGGTTCCCACCCATGAACAAGTGGAAGCCTCATGCTCCGCAGTGGTGGACAACATTATCATTCAACGACTATGCACACACCAAGTGGATGCCCGCTGCTCCGCGCTAGGGGAAGACTAGTCTAGGCGCCGGACGTGGCTGTTATTTTCCCTCTTCTATGACCAAATTTGCCACCTTGTGTCTTATTTGAAAACTGGGGTGGGAATCTTCTCCTGGCATTTTGTCATTTTGAATTCCTTCTCGAGGGGTTTGGCACCGCCAGTTCTCCCCACGCGCCCCGTGAGCTGGGGCTGGGCATGGTATGTTACACGAGCCACTGGCCGCACACATACCTCGCCAAAACTTTGGCATCCTAATCCTCGTGTGACGCTCTTGGGCCGAGCTAGCATGCAATATCACCCCGGTCTCAGGAGTTCATCATGACCCAGCAATCGGGTGGTGACCGGCCCTCGCAAGGGGGCTCAGGGGCTCTATTTCGAAGGGAAAAAGCCTTGCGGCGACTATCGACCCTCGCAAGTGGCAAGGGGGCTAAGGGAAAAAGCTCCAGAGGAACGTGCCCCTACAGCAGAAGAGCCTACCACGGGTGCGCCAAGCTAAGTAATCTTAATCATGAGTTATCTAATCACAATGTGCAGGAACATTTCAGTTTGCAGCAACGAAAAGCTAGGATGCGAAGAGTGAAATGCTAACATAAAAGGCACAAGCGCCGCAGCTCATTACAGACCCCACGCCCCTCATGATTCTTGATATAGGAACACAAGGAAAAGACGGCCTCCCGAAGACCGTCACTCCCGAAGCCTAGCTCCGGCACAGCCCGCGCTTAGTCGGAGTCCTCTTGCTCCTTGAAGTGGGCATGGCAACGCGGTGGCTCAATGACCTCCTAGGTGGGAGCGTGATGTCGTGGTGGCTCGTCACCCTCCTTCGTTCGACAATGGCAACACGTCGGCTCGTCGTAGTCGTCGTCGCTTGAGCTTCCTCGGGAGGAGGGGTCGTCGTTGCTGGAGTAGTTGCGACCACCGCCAAGGGAAAGTTCACCACCGAGGGCGTCGCCGCCAGTGGGAACACAGTCGATGTTTTCATCATCGCCCTCTGGGTAGCATCCCAGGCGCCTGTTGTCTTCTCCGAAGATCTTGATGAAAAGCATTGCCACCCCATCATGCTTGGAGTGAAGGGCGCACCTCCCCTACAGGCTACAGGCACGGGCAAACGCATGCCATTCGCGGGTCAAGAACATGTAGCCCGTAGGGTAACCTCGACCACCGCCCATGAGGTCGCGCTGCAACAACCATCGTCCTACAGCCATAGGCCATGTGGGGACCCCTAATTATATGTCATGATCACCAAATGTAGGTGTACATTGATCCCAGAGATCAATGCTCACTGAACACACAGAAGCTGAATAACAAGAGTCTTACTTCCACATTTAGCGTCTTACACGAATAAGAACCATGGAGGTCAAGTCTTACATCGATAGGGCTGCAAGGGCCAAATACTTAAACATAACAAGCAGCGGAAATCTTGATCGAAAGCTTGAACCCATGCCATCTGCCTTAAACCTACAGGCATTCTGACTGGGAAGCGTCCTAGTTTGCATGTTCATCGCCAATGAACTCTTCACCATACTCCTGTCCTTCCATTCCTGGCCAATTAAATAACCAGTGGCAAGCCAATGATTACTTTGAATGTACTCGCAAACAACCCATTAAGGAACAAGGTAATAACAATGCATGATATAGAACTAAGTAGGTGTTTTGTAGAAAGCTAATTTTGAATGTAATGACATGCTCAAGTAACCTTGAGTAAGCATGCATCAACTGTTAAGAGGTACTCATGTGAACAAGTTTCAGCTATCATCATATAAGGGGGGTTGAACATCCCATGTTCACCATCATGTTGAGTCATTGGACTTAGCTCAAGTATCACCTTTTTCACCATCAACCACGCACACACACACACCAAGTTTAGAAACCATTGGACATAGCACAAGAGCGGTCATCCAACTGTCCTTGACTGTGGAAACGGCTATTCGAATAGTTTCACACTCTATAGAGCTTGCACACTTTACCCACAAGACTCGGGGAACTTCTGTGTCATCCACGACTCGCGGTATATTACATAACCGAGGTAAGCACACGAACAATGCATTTCCCATGGTGATACTAAACAAGTACTCCACTCGTTGGTGCCACCCCTCATGATATACATCACACGTATCATCCATGAGGGCACACAACGGTGTGCCCGGTGCCTGTAAGACAGTGCATGCCTTCCACTTCCGGGAGGACCCCATCTCGAGAGTGACCTCTTAACTCTCAGCACTAGTAATGTGGGTCCTTGCTAGCACCAACCATAGTAATCAACACATCCCTGTCCCATAAGGGGTATCTTGGTCATGCATGTAAGGTTGGAGTAACTGTCCCAACTTACACCAATCCGTTTTTGAAAACCACACACACTCACTTGCTACGGCACACCACTTCTTTATCAAGTGGCTACCTAGCTCATCATCATCTCCCTAGGGCATTAGTGGCACTCGACGGGGTTTTCAAAAAGTCTTTGAAAACACTTTGTCTCCATCGCCATGCATATCCTCGTCCTACTTTGCATAGCATCAACAAATCATCATGTCTACTCCCACCCGCACAACCCTTATAACGAGGTAGGGTCATGCACGGTGTAAGTATCAAAGACAAAGTTATCGAAGGCAACCCACTGAAGTCGTTACCACAACATTATAATCAACATATCAAATCAAAGTGATATATGACATGCAATAAAAATGGTTGCTTAACATGGTCAAAGGGCTGCTTGCCTGGCTCAAGAAAGTCCTCGGGGTCTTCAAAGTCTTCGGGTCGAACTCCCTCGTCAACAACGCAATCTATCGCTGCGATAAATAATGATAATAATAAGCATCACACAAAAACAGAGCACACAAAGCTACTACTGAAAAGACACCCTACTCTGATAAATACTAAAAACTATATAAAGGATATTTTCCTTAGGTTTTACTGTGAAAACATTTTTTCAAAACTATTTAAACAGAGGAAAAAAGATGCTTAAAACAGGTTTTAAAATAAAACAATGCATATAAAGTTTTCAAAAAATATCATAAATGTCACTATTGAATTCTACATATTATTCTAAGATTTTAGGTGGAAAAATATTTGGCATTGGATTTTTATTTAATCCCGAGGGATTTTTGAAAAACCTACTAAAAACAAAAATAAAAAGGCCACCGTGCCTTGGGCCAAACGACCAGCCGCACATGGCCCAACAGGCTAGGCTGGCCCAGCTGAGCTGCGGGCGCACATGCGGCCAGGATTGAACCTGACACGCGGGCCCTAGCGTCAGCGACAGAGAGGGACAGGGAGAGGGTGTGGGGATGACTGGGGGTCCCACCTGTCATCTCCCACATCTGGACAGGGGGCAGCAATGCTCACCAGTGGCGAAGGAGTGCATGACGAGGGGGGCCAAGGGTGGGGATGGACCTATCATCGAGTCATCGGTATCCTAGAGGTGGAAGGGCGGCCGGAGGTGGCCTGGCTCACTGGCGACGAGCATCCGGGGCGGAGGAGGTTTGGGATGGGGTCGCCGGCGGTGTTCCTCTACTGGAAAAGAACGGGGAGGCAGGGAAAAATTTCAGGGGGACCCTTCGGCTCGATGGAGGTATTATAGCGCCAGAGCAGGCCTGTGTCCCGAGATCGACGGAACTCCACCACAGCGGCGCCTCGGTCCATCTCGAGCACTCGTGCTTGGGAGGCTCGAATGGGGGCTTAGGACGGCCGAATGGGAGCAGGAGAGGGCCATAGGAGGGAGGAGGGGGCTCGGGGGAGGCCTTAAATAGGCGGGGGGCGAGTCTATCGAACGTAGGTGCACCGGCGAGCTAGTGGCCAAGTCCAGAGGCCACGGGAGGAGACGGAGGTGTATCTGGGATGTTCCTGGGGCTGGTCTAGGACGAGCAAGAGAAAGAGAGAGAGAGAGAGTGAGGAGAGCCCACGCGTGCGAGGCTTGGGGTTGGCCGAACCGGGCGGCAATGGCGCGTGCAAGCGGAGCCATTGGTGGGAGAGGGAGGAGGGAGCCGACAAGGTGGCGTGATGCGGACGTCGAGGGGAGGGCAAGTGGCGTGAGGGGGAGGCCTGAGGCCGCTGGGGCCATGCAGTGGGCGGCGGGTACAGTGCCTATCGGCACTTTAGCATGCTCCAGAGCGCGCATATGGCATGCTATGGCATTCCAACGACGTTCTGGACGCGGCCAAAGGTGTCTAGGGGGTCTAAGGGTATCTAGTCTAGGGGACAATGGCATTGAATGCCCTGCGAGGATGATAGGATGAGAGGGGAGGGGAGAGAGGGGTGTTTTGCTGGTGTCCAGAGGGTAGATATGGGGTTTTCACCACCCCAATCATGGCGCTGTGGCCAAGCAAAGTTTACTAGAGGTGAAACACCATTGCGAAATGATGTGGTAAAAATGTGGGCTTAAGAAAAATAGAGGAAGGGGGTCAAACAGGGTTTTTCCATTCTGGTAGAAGGTATTTGATGGATATTAGGGAAAGCAAATGGGATTTGCTTGCCATAATATTTGAGAAGATCAAAGGGTGATTAGGAATAGGCTTGATCACCAAGTTTGAGGTTGATTGAAGAATGTTCAAAATGCAAGTGTGTGAAACCTTAGAAATAAACAGAATATGGTTTATGTACATCTAGCTATGCTAAGCTAATCCCCTTGATTCACCACTTTGTGTATCGCCATTATTTGATGATTATAACATGTCCACAAAGTTCGGGGTCAAGGGAAGGGACTTCACAATGTAAAGTTGTTCAAATTTGAACCAGAACAGGGAGGGTTTTGGAATAGTTTGATGAATCAAAACAGTTTGGATTGAGATAAAACTTTGCAAGGTCATCACCTAAGACAATGTTGACTTGCTGGAATTTTCTTGGAATTTGTTGGGAATATTTGTTAGAAATATTTCAAAATCTTGATTAGGACATAAAGGGTTTTGAGGGGTTTTCCCATTATTTTTAACATGACCATGTGTTGAAACTCATATATATGCCAAATATATATCCTTTGAGTTTCCCTAATTTTTCTTAAATATTTTGAAAGCATTTAAATAATTTTCCCTATAAAAGACCATTTCTGGCCTGAAGAAAAAGCCTTTTAAGTAAATAGTAAAATAATCTTTAAAATTAATATTTTGTGGTTTTGGGAAAAAATTTATATAGTAGGTTTGAAATAAAGCCTGTGGGGAAGAAGGATCCACATAATTTGAGGACTTGAAGTGCAAACCTCAACTCTGGGGTTTTTGTAAACCTAATTTGAATAAATACCTTTTGGTCAAAATAATATTTGATAAAAATAGTTTCGGGCACTATTGACATGCCGTGATCAGTGGGCAAGAAGTTTGGTTCAAGGAAGATGAATATGTAGAGGAGTAGGACCCAAGAGTGTCAAGCTTACTCATCCAAACAATCAAACAAGCAATAACTCAATCAAACATGCACTCCAAAAAGTTTTAATTGGTTCCAAATTTTGTAAATAAAAGCATAACAAAGTGATAAAAACACAGGGTGTGATAGACCTACCCACCTTAAAAGAATCTCCTCCCCGAGATTCCTAGGCTAAGCGCTAAAAAGATAAGGGATCTCAGATCTAACATAGTCTTCATGCTCCCAGGTTGCTTCAGCTTCAGTGTGGTTGCTCCATTGGACCTTGAAGTACTTGATGGTGCGGCTCTGGGTGCAGCTCTCTGCTTCGTCCAAAAGGCGAACTAGTCTCTCACAAGAAGTGAGGTCTGACTGAAGATCGATGGCTTGATGGTCGATGTCCTTCTAGAGGTCGGGGCGGTTGGGTACTTGGAGACACTTCCGAAGTTGTGACATGTGAAATACATTGTGCACATCTGATAGCTCGGAAGGTAGCTCTAGTAGATAGGAAACTTCTCCTTGCCTGTGGATGATCTTGAAGGGGCCGATGTACCTTTGTGCAAGTTTTCCCTTGACGTGGAAACGATTGGTCACTTTGAGAGGCGTCACTCGGAGTTAAACATGGTCTCCAACACGGAAAATCATGTCCCAACGATGAGAGTCAGCGTGGCTCTTCTGCCTAGTCTTAGCAGTTCCAAGATTCTCTTGGACGAGTTGAACTTGCTCTTCTGCTTTGCGGAGGATGTCTGGTCCGAAGACTAACCCCTCTAAGGTTTTTGACCAGTTGAGGGGAGTACGACACTTGCGTCCATACAACATCTCAAATGGTGTCATCTGAAGGCTCGACTGATAGTTGTTGTTGTAGGAGAACTCGGGGAACGTTAGGAAATATTCCCACTTGTCTCCATACGCCAAAACACAAGCACGGAGCATATCTTCGAGTGTCTGATTTACTCACTCCATCTGTCCACAGGTCTAGGTGTGAAAAGCAGTGCTGAAGGAGAGCTTGGTTCCCAAGTCTTCTTGGAACATATTCCAGAACCTTGATGTGAACTGGGTGCCTCGGTCCGATACAATCTCCATACTAACTCCGTGGAGGCAATATAGTTGATGTAGAGGTTGTCTAATTGGTTCCCATTGTAGGTCATCTGGACAGGAATGAAGTGGGCTACCTTGGTCAGGTGATCAACAATGACCCAAATAGAATCATGTCCTTTGCTTAACCTTGGTAATCCGGTGGTGAAGTCCATCCTGACTTTGTCCCACTTCCATTCAGGCACTTTGAGGGGTTGCAGTAGTCCAGCGGTTCGCTGATGCTTAGCTTTGACTCTCTGGCATATGTCACACTTAGCAACAAAAGTGCCTATCTCCCGTTTCATGCCATGCCACTAGAATCTAGGCTTGAGGTCTTGGTACATCTTGGTTCCTCCAAGATGGATGGAGTTTGGAGTGTCATGAGCTTCTTGCAAGATCAAGCTCTTGAGCTCCTCTTTGTTGTGTACCTAGATGCGGTTCCCAAACCATACAACTCCTTGTTCATCCACTAAGAAACCTGAGGCCTTACCTGCCTTGATCTTCCTCTTGATGCCTTCAATGCTATCGTGTCCCTTCTGACCTTCCTTAATATCATCTATCAAGGTAGGCTTCACTTCACGGTTGGTGAGGAATCCAGGTACGACTAGTTCCAAGCCGAAGCTTTCAAGTTCTTCATACAGGGCGGGGAGCCTTTCCTTAATCATAGCATTCAAGGAACAAACCTTTCTGCTAAAGGCGTCGGCTACCACGTTAGCCTCCCCAGGGTGGTATTGAGCACTGAGATCATAGTCCTTGATCAACTCCAACCATCTTCGCTTCCTCATGTTCAATTCCCTTTGGGTAAAAATATACTTCAAACTCTTTTGGTCGGTGTACATCTTACATCGCTTCCCCAGAAGGTAATGACGCCATGTTTTCAAGGCATGAACCACAACTGCCAACTCAAGATCATGAGTAGCGGAGTTCTCTTCATGAGGATGTAGTAGTCTGGATAGATATGCTACAACTCTACCTTCTTGCATCAGAACACCTCCAAGCCTAGTTCTTGATGCATCACAATATATCATACAAACTCGTTGTGAATATCGGGGGTGGCCAAAATGGGGGCTGTGGTCAATCTCTTCTTGAGCTCCTCGAAAATTTCCTCGCACTTAGCTGTCCATTCAAGCTTCTTGTCCTTCTTCAAAAGTTGATTCATGGGTCGGGCATAGCTCGAGAATCCTTCCACAAACTTGCGGTAATACCCTACGTGTCTGAGGAAGCTCCTGACTTCCTTCACGGTGGTTGGGGATTGCCATTCAGTCACGACATCACTCTTGGCACGATCCACTGACCCAAGAATCCAACTTCATGCAGCCAAAATTCACACTTGCTGAACTTGGCAAAAAGCTGGTGCTCTCAAAGCTTGTCTAGGACCAATCTCAAGTGTTGCTCACGCTCTTCTTCAGACTTGGAAATGATGCGTATGTCATCGATGAAGATGACAACAAACTTGTCCAAGTACTCCATGAAGTCCTTTTTCATGAGGTACATGAAGTAGGCAGGGGCATTGGTTAACCCAAATGACATGACCGTTTATTTATACAGGCCATACCGGGTTACAAATGCCGTCTTCGGAATGTTTTGGGGTTTGATCTTTAGTCGGTAGTACCCGGACCCGAGGTCAATCTTGGAGAACACCTTGGCTCCGTTCAACTGATCGAACAGGTCTTCAATCTTGGGGAGTGGGTACTTGTTCTTTGTTGTGACTTCATTAAGAGAACGGTAATCCACGCAGAGTCCGATAGTTCTGTCCCTCTTTGACACAAATAAAATAGGTGATCCCCAAGGAGAGGCACTAGGGCGAATGAATTCTTTTATGAGCTTCTTTTCAACCAACTCTTCGAATCCCATCCTATAGGGATTCTTATAGATGGGCCTTGATCAGGTCATTAGCTCAATGATGAAATCAATGTCTCAGTCAGGAGGCATTCCGGGAAGCTCATCAGTAATCACATTCGGGTATTCACATACCGCTGGCACTTGGTCCAACTCAACTCCCAATAGACAGTTAGCGTGAGGGGCTTGAGTGGAGGCAAGGTTGGGAACATACTTGACTTCCACCCCTTGTCTATTGATCATGGTAACCATCCTCTTGGCATAGTCTAACAAGCCATGGTGCTTGGTTAACCAGTTCATGCCAAGGATGACGTCCAAGACTGGTGAATCCAGAACTATAAGGTCTGCTAGGAAGTCTACCCCGTTGATGTTAATCTCCAGTCCTTTACAACCTACCCCATACTTCATAACTAATCTCGCTATTTGTATCAGCATACGACTACCCAGGGGTGTAGGCTTCATGCCTCTCTCTAGTGCAAACTTTTGGGTGACAAAAGAATGCGAACCTCCACAATGAAATGGTACTGTTGCTAGGGTTGAGTTGACGAGGAATGTACCCAGTATGACGTCACGGTCTTCTTGGGCTTCCTCAGCGGTGACGTGATTCACACGACCTTTGCCATTGTTGGGCTGGTTGTGGGGAGTTGGGTTCCTTGGTGGCGCTCCACGTCCTTGACCTTGGTTTGACGCATTGGGGTGCAGTGCATCTGGCTTCTTGTAGGGGCACAGTTTGGAGATGTGTCCAGGCTGACCACATCCAAAACAAGCGACGTGCCCATGGTTTTGTTGTAGTTGATACTGCCATTGTTTTTATTGGGGTTGTTGTAAGCTGGCCTGGGAATGCCATACTGCTAAGGCTGGTTGCTTGGACGAAGTGCGGGAGGTCTAGCCTGTTGCGGCTGATAGGTTGGTATGGCTGGGGCTGGCTGCTAGGGGCGAAGCTTCTGGTTGCTGGAGCTACCCTTGCTGATCATCTTGCACTTGCGAGTGTCCTATATGGCACGATGCTTGTCTTCCAGCATTAGGGCCTTGTTCTCCAGGTCGAAGAAGGTATGATAGTGGCAGACAATGAGCTGATACTGTAGGGTCTGCTGAAGTCCTTCCATGAAGCATTCCTTCTTGGCAGCCTCCGTGTTGATAACTTCAGGTGTAGACCTTGACATCAGGTTGAACTTCTGCAGGTACTCCTTGACAGAGCCACTTCCTTGCTTCAGTGCTCGGAATTCTCTCTTCTTGATAGTCATGATCCCAGAAGGAATATGGGTGGTGCGGAATCCTTCCTTGAAATCATCCCAAGTGATCACACGGTCGCCTTGCATGACCTTGAATCCATCCCACCATGCTCGGGCGGTGCCTTCGAGGCAGTGAGAGTCATAAAGCACCTTCTCACGATCCTCATTGCAATTGACCAGAGCAAGGAGGTCCTCGATGGTGCGGATCCAGTCGTCAGCATCGAAGGGTTCGACAGTCTTAGTGAATGTTGGGGGCGAATTCCTCATGAACTCATACGGAGTGGTGCGGCCATTGTTGTTCCTTCCTTACTGCTGGTTGTTCACAAGGGCCTGAGCCATCTGCTGAATAACAACATTGTTGGCCTGGCGTTCCTCCCGGAGAACTTGGAGAAACTGAGCTATGGTCATGTTCTTCGATGGAGGTGGTGGCAGGGGAATGTCGCCTTGTGGTTGCTCCAGTTGTCCTCCAACCTGTGCAGTCCCACTAGCTCCCTGTTGCTATCTTGAGTTGCCAGCTTCAGGATTGGCGAATGAGCTGTTGCGGTTAGTAGTCACCATCTTGTTTGGAGCAGCGCAATCAAACAACTGGGATAGACGAGAGGAAAAGCAATAATGGAAGAGCACGCCTAAGGGGGTTGGTCGAGTGCAAGTGTGGTAAAACAAAGGTCGAAGGATCAACACATATATTGCGATAGGCTAAATAATGGAGTCGCTTACGGGTTGCCTAAGGAAAAATTATGACTTGCATCGGAACACAAACAACAAAATAAACAACAAGCACACATGGTTTCATATGAACCATTAAACAAACTCGACTTAGCACGAGGGGTACATGACTGATCCTACCCTAAGGGTTCTCCGACTCAGGCGGTATAGTGCTCTGCTACCTACCCAAGACGAACGAAGACTTGATTTCTTGTTCGGACACCTTCTGGCATGATGCCCATGCTTTCCATACCCGAATTACATGACGAAAATCCAGAGGTCACTATTCGTCCTTGGTTCAAGATGTCAATGGTTTCGCGAAATAATCTCGAATGTGGTGAAGTTCCTAGCGAAGCTTCACAGATTCCTTAATCAGGTTGTAAACCAGACTATCGGCGGAAAGGCTGAAATAGGTCTGGAATCTGAGAGGTACGCCGTCCTCGTTGGATGGGACTAGAGTCGGACTTTCGCCGATGTCATCCACTCTAATTGGTAGGTAACGAGTAGTTGGCTCGTCGGCAATCCCTGGGATGATTCCTCAAAGGTGGGTGAGTCTCTTCCGTGTCGCTGTCTCGATTATGGGTGCCAAGGTGTCCATCTGTGGTCCTTTGTAGAACAAACTAGTCAGGGAGTCGTTTGCCTTCACGAACACTTCAACGTGGTACCCCTTCATGATGGCGTCGACCCAGTGCTCTTGGTAGACGAAAACAGGAGGTTGGCGAAACTGGCACTTCTCCAGGCTATCCCCAAGGAGTAAGGGAAAGCTGGATGCTAGGAGGGCTTCGGGTACGACGACCATCTACAAAGATTTGAAGGGAGGAGAATCAGCAGAGTGTTCTGTGAAGAATAGAAGAGGTAAATAGTGTAGAACTCCTAAGTATAGGTGCTAGGTGTAGTTTGAAAACATTTTTGTCCTAACTAATGTCCATGCTAACTAAGGGCTTCCTACAATCAGGATTGCTCTGATACCAGCTCTATGGGGACCGCGACTCATAAGTCGTGATCACCGAATGCATATGTATAGTGATCCCAGATATCAGTGCTCAATGAACACACAGAACCTGAATAACAAGTGTCTTACATCCACATTTAGCGTCTTACACGAATAAGAACCATGGAGGTCAAGTCTTACAAAGATAGGGCTGGAAGGGCCAAACACATAAACATAACAAGCAGCGGAAATCTTGATCGAAAGCGTGAACCCATGTCATTTGCCTTAAACCTAAAAGCATTTTGACTGGGTAGCGTCCTAGTTTGCATGTTCGTCACTAGCAAACTCTTCACCATATTCCTGTCATTCCATGCCTGGCCAATTAAATAACCAGCGGCAAGCCAATGAGTACTTTCAATGTACTCTCAAGCAACCCATGATGGACCAAGGTAATAATAATGCATGATATAGAACTAAGTAGGTGCTTTGGAGAAAGCTAATTTTGAATGCAATGACATGATCAAGTAACCTTGAGTAAGCAAGCATCAACTGTTAACAGGTACTCATGTGAACAAGTTTCAGCTATCATCATATAAGGGGGGTTGAACATCCCATGTTCACCATCCTGCCGAGTCATTGGACTTAGCTAAAGTATCACCTTTGTCACCGTCACCCCCCCCCCACACACACAAAGTTTAGAAACCATGGACGTAGCACAAGAGCGTTCATCCAACTATCATTGACCGTGGACATGGCTATTTGAATAGTTTTACACTCTGCAGAGGTTGCACACTTTGTTGGAAATATGCCCTAGATGCAATAATAAATTAGTTATTATCATATTTCCTTGTTCATGATAATCGTTTATTATCCATGCTATAATTGTATTGATCGGAGATTTAGTGATGAACTATAAAACACCAGGGATAGAAGTATTGATCCTTGAGTTGTTCGCGATGTTTGACACCGCGAAGGTAGAAATCAAGAAGGAGCGTCAAGTGTTGATGGTTAATCAAACCACTAGTTTCGAAAAGGGCAAGAGAAAGGAGGGAAACTTCATGGATAGAAAGTCAGTTGCTGCTCCAGTGAAGCAACCCAAAGTTGAATTCAAACCCAAGACTAAGTGCTTCTATTATGAGGTGAGAGGTCACTGAAGCGGAACAACCCTAGATACTTGGTAGATAAGAAGGCTGGCAACATCAACAAAAGTATATTTGATATACGAGTTATTGATGTGTACCGTGCTAGTACTCCTAGTAGCACCTGGGTATTGGATACCGGTTCGGTTGCTAAATGTTAGTCACTCGAAATAAAAGCTACGATGTGTGTTGGAAATGTTTCCAAGGTTGATGTGATCAACATCGCACGCTCTCTCTACCTTCAGGATTAGTGAGGAACCTAAATAAATGTTATTTGGTGTTTTGCGTTGAGCATGAACATGATTAGATCATGTTTGTTGCAATACGGTTATTCATTTAAGTCAGAGAATAATGGTTATTCTGTTTACATGAATAATACCTTCAATGGTCATGCACCCAGTGAGAATGGTTTGTTGAAATCTTGATCGTAGTAATACACATGTTCATAACATTGATGTCAAAAGATACAAAGTTAAATAATGATAGTACCACATACTTGTGGCACTGCCGCAAAATATCATATTGGTATAAAGCGCATGAAGAAAGTCCATCCTGATGGATATTTGGACTCATTCGATTTCAAATCGGTTGAGACATGCGAACCATGCCTCTTGGTCAAGATGACTAAAGGACCCCGTTGGATGGAGAGGGCAAGTGATTCATTGGAAATGGTACATGTTGATGTATGCAATCTAGTGAGTCTTGTAGCATGTAGTGGGTATCGTTATTTTCTTACCTTCACTAAAGATTTGAGTAGATATAGTGTATATTTACTTAATGAAACAGAAGTATGAATCGTTTGAAAGGTTCAAGCAAATTCAGAGTGAAGTTTAATATCATTGTGACAAGAAGATAAAAATGACTGCGATATGATCGTGGAGGTGAATATCTGAGTCACGAGTTTGGCATACAACTTAAGACAATGTGAAAGTTGTTTCACAACTAAATGCCACCTGGAACACCATAGTGTGATGGTGTGTCCGAACATCATAGTTATGCTCTATTGGACATGGTGCGTGCTATTTTTGTCTCTTATCGTTTTACTACTATAATTTTGGGGTTATGCATTAGACACAACTACATTCACTTTAAATAGGGCACCATCTAAATCCGTTGAGATGACATCGTGTGAATATGGTTTGATAGAAACCTAAGCTGTCATTTCTTAATATTTGGGGCTGCGACACTTGTGTGGAAAATGTTTTCACCTAATGAGGTCCAACCCAAGGCGCACAAATGCATCTTCATAGAATACCCTAAGATCAGTTGGGTGAACCTTCTATCTCAGACCCAAGTGCAAAGTGTTTGTTACTAAAACGGATCCTTTCTCGAGGAAAAGTTTCTCTCAAAAGAATTGAGTGGGAGGAAGATAGAACTTGATGAGGTTGTTAAACCTTTGTTCAACTAGAGAGTAGCGCAGCGCAGAATGTTGTTTCTGTGAAGCCTACGTTACTTGAAGAGGAAGTTAATGATGATGATCATGAAGCTTCAGGATCAAGTTACTATCGAACTTCGTAGGTCGACAAGGATGTGTACTGCTCCTAAGAGGTACGACAACCCTGTCTTGGAGGTCATGTTGTTGGACAACGATGAACCTACGAGCTATGGAGAAGCGATGATGGGCCCGGATTCCGACAAATGGTTGGAGGCCATGAAATCCGAGATAGAGTCCATGTATGAAAACCAAGTATAGACTTTGGTAGACTTGCTCGTTGGCCGGCAGGTCGTTGAGTACAAATGGATCTTTAAAATGAAGATAGACGCCGATGGTAATTATCACCATTTGTAAAGCTCGACTTGTTGCAAAGTTGTTTGTAACAAGTTCAAGGAGTTGACTATGATGAGACTTTCTCACTCGTAGCAATGCTAAAGTCTGTTGAAAATATGTTAGCAGTTGCTGCATTTTTCAATTATGAAATCTGGCAGATGGATGTCAAAACATCGTTTCCTTAACGGTTTTACTTGAGGAAAGGTTGTATGTGATACAACCAGAAGGTTTTGTCAGTCCTAAGGATGCTAAAAGGTGTACAAGCTTCAGTGATCCTTCTATGGACTGAAGCAAGCATCTCGGAGTTGGAATATGCACTTTGATGAGGTGATCAATGTTTTGAGTCTATGCAAAGTTTATGAGAAACTTGTATTTACAATAAAGTGAGTGGGAGCACTATAGAATTTCTGATAAGTATATGTGGATGACATATTGTTAATCAGAAATAATGTAGGATTTCTAGAAAGCATAAATGGTTGTTTGAAAAGTGATTTTCAAAGGAAGACCTGGATAAAGCTACCTAATTGTTGAGCATCAAAATCTATAGAGATAGATCAAGATGCTTGATGGGACTTTCAATAAATACATACCTTGATAAGATTTTGAAAGAGTTCAAAATGGATCAGTCAGACAAAGAGTTCTCGCCTGATTTATAAAGGTGTGAACTTGAGTAAGACTCAAAGCTTGACAATGGCAGAAGAAAGAGAAAAGACGAACGTCGTCCCCTATGCCTTAGCCATAGGCTTTGTGTAGTATGCCTTGGTGTGTACCACACCTGTGTGTGCCTTGCCATGAGTCTGTCAAGGGGTACTAGAGTGGTCCAGGAGTGGATCACTAGACAGCGTTCGAAATTATTCTTAGTAACCAGAGGACTAAGGAGATGTTTCTCGATTATGGAGGTAATAAAGAGTTCGCCATAAAGAGTTACGTCGATGCAAGCTTTAAACACCAATCTGGATGGCTCGTAGTAGCAATCTGGATACGTATAGTGGAGCAGCCATTTGGTAAAGTACCAAGTGGAGTGTGGTAGCAGTGTTTACGGTTTGACATAGATTTGCAAAGTACACACGGATCTGAATGTTACAGACCCGTTGTCTATAAGACCTCTCTCACATGCAAAGCGTGATCGAACCCCAAAACTCATTGGGTGTTAGATTCATAACAATGTGAATCACATGGTGATGTGAACTAGATTATTGACTCTAGTGCAAGTGGGAGACTGTTGGAAATATGACCTAGAGGCAATAATAAATTAGTTATTATCATATTTCCTTGTTCATGATAATCGTTTATTATCCATGCTATAATTGTATTGATCGGAGACTTAAATGCATGTGTGGATACATAGACAAAACCATGTCCCTAGTATGCCTCTAATAGACTAGCTCGTTGATCAAAGGATCGTTAAGGTTTCCTAGCCATGGACATGAGATGTCATTTGATAACGGGATCACATCATTGGAAGAATGATGTG
The DNA here is from genome assembly GCA_022496015.1 of Hordeum marinum. NCBI lineage: Eukaryota > Viridiplantae > Streptophyta > Magnoliopsida > Poales > Poaceae > Hordeum > Hordeum marinum. The sequence goes on along the minus strand of CM039673.1, from coordinate 194,995,355 downwards.
ATGGACAAGACCCAAATTACAAACATAGCATATGATCGTGTCAGTTTATTGTTGTTGTTTTCCGCATGTCAAGTATATGTTCCTATGACCATGAGATCATGCAACTCACTGACACCGGAGGGATGCTTTGTGTGTATCTAACGTCGCAACGTAACTAGGTGACTATAAAGGTGCACTACAGGTATCTCTGAAGGTGTCTGTTGAGTTGGCATGGATCAAGACTGGGATTTGTTACTCCGTGTGACAGAGAGGTATCTCAGGGCCCACTCGGTAATGCAACATCACAAAAAGCCTTGCAAGTAATGCGACTAATATGTTAGCCACGGGATCTTGCATTACGGAACAAGTAAAGAGACTTGCCGGTAACGAGGTTGAACTAGGAATGCAGATACCGACGATCGAATCTCGGGCAAGTAACATACCGAAGAACAAAGGGAACGTTATACAGGATTGATTGAATCCTTGACATAGAGGTTCGACCGATGAAAATCTTCATAAAATATGTAGGAACCAATGTGGACGTCCAGGTCCCGCCATTGGTTATTGACCGTAGAGGTGTCTCGGTCATGTCTACATAGTTCTCGAACCCGCAGGGTCTGCACACTTAAGGTTCGGTGACGTTTCGGTAGTGTAGAGTTATGTATGGTGGTGACCGAAGGTTGTTCGGAGTCCTGGATGAGATCCTGGATGTCGGGAGGAGCTCCAGAATGGTCTGGAGGTAAAGATTCATATGTAGGAAGTCCCAGTTTGGTCGCCGGAAAAGTTTCGGGCTCATCGGTAGTGTACCAGGAGTGCCGGTAGTGTACCGGAGACCACCGGGAGGGGTATTTCGACCCAAGAGGCTTTTTGGGCTGTAGGAGGATGAATACCAGCCCTTAGTGGGCTGGTGGAAGTCCTACACAAATCCCATGAGGCTGGGAAGAAAATACCAAAAGGAAAAAGGTGGAAAAAGCCAAAAAAGGGCCAAATAAGGAAGGAGTCCTAATCCTACTAGGAGTGGAGGAGGAGGACTCCTCCCTCCTTGGTTTGGCCGACCGAAGGGCTGCCTTTTTGGCAGCCAATCCTCCTCCTCCTCTCCTCCTATATATACTAGAGGATTTTAGGGTTTTGGCACAAGATTTTCAGCCACGTGCCACCCATTCCTCTAGTGCATAGTTTCTCCTCTAGATCGGTTTTCTGCGGTGCTTAGGCGAAGCCCTGCTGGAATAACTCCACCACCATCACCGGAGCGCCTACATGCTGCCGGTGAACTCTTCCTCCTCTCCGCCTCCTCTTGCTGGATCAAGACGGTGGAGATCGTCATCAAGCTGCACGTGTGCTGAACGCGGAGGTGCCGTCCGTTCGGTACTAGATCGGAAGGATCGTGATCAAGGCCACGAGACGTTCGTGATCGGATCGCTGGACGGATCATGACGAGATCGCGGGACGGTTCGTGATTGGTTCGCCGGACGGTTCATGATTAGATCGCGGGACGCTCGGCGATTTGGATCGCAAAGAAGTACGACTACACCAACCGCGTTTCTCAACGCTTCCCGCTTAGCGATCTACAAGGGTACGTAGATCCACTCTCCCTCTCGTAGATGCTCATCACCATGGATAGGTTTGCGTGTGCGTAGGAAAATTTTTGTTTCCCATGCGACGTTCCCCAACACACTTTACCCACAAGACTCGGAGAACTTCCGTGTCATCCACGACTCGCGGTATATCACATACCCGAGGTAAGCACCCAAACAATGCCTTTCCCAAGGTGATACTAAACAAAGAGTCCACTCGTTGGTGCCATCCCTCATGATATCCATCACACGTATCATCCATGAGGGCACGCAACGGTGTGCCCGATGCCTATAAAGATAGCGCATGGCCTTCCACTTCTGGGACGACCCCGTCTCGAGAGTGACCTCTTCACACTCGCCACTGGTATGGCAGGCTCCCTACTAGCACCAACCATAGTAATCAATGCAATCTATCGTGGCAATAAATAAAGATAATAATAAGCATCACACAAAAATAGAGCACACAAAGCTAGTACTAAAAAGCTACCCTAGTCTGATAAATACTAAAAACTATACTAAGGATGTTTTCCTAAGGTTTTGTTGTGAAAACATTTTTGAAAACTATTTAAAATGAAGCAAAAAGATGCCTAAAACAGGTTTGAAAATAAAACAGTGCATGGAAAGTTTTCAATTTTTTTCACAAATGGCACTATTAAATTTTACATATTATTCTAAGATTTTAGGTGGAAAAATATTTGGCACTGGAATTTTATTTAATCGCAAGGAATTTTTGAAAAAACTACTCAAAAGAAAAAGAAAAAGGCCACTGTTCCTTGGGCCAAATGCCCAGCCGCACTGGGCCCAACCGGCTAGGCTGGCCCAGCTAAGCTACTGGCGCGTGCTCGGCCAGGTTTGAACTGACCTGTGGGCCCTAGTGTGAGCGAGAGAGAGGGATGACAAGGTGTCCTACTTTCATCTCCCACCTCTGGACAGGGGGCGGCAAAGGAGTGCACGACGAGGGGAGCCGAGGGCGGGGATGGACCCAGCGTCGATCCGTCGGTCTCTTGGAGGTGGAAGGGCGGCCGGAGGTGGCCTGGCTCGTCAGCGACGAGCACCCATGGTGGAGGAGGTTCAGGAGGGGGTCACCAGTGGTGTTCCTCTACTGGAAACGGTCAGGGAGGAAGGGGGAAAAGGTCAGGGGGACCCTACGGGCTCAATGGAGTTGAGAATAATGCTGGAGCAGGCCTATGTCCCGAGATTGACGGAGCTTTGCCGCGGCAGCGGCCTCGGTTGATCTTGAGCACTAGTGCTCGGGAGGCTCAATGGGGGCTTGGGATGGCCGAATGGGAGTAGCAGAGGGCAAGAGGAGGGAAGAGGGGGCTCGAAGGAGGCCTTAACTAGGCGAGGGCGAGTCTACCGAACGCAGGTGCGCCTGCGAGCTTGTGGCCGAGGCCACAGGCCACGGTAGGAGATGGGGGTGTGTCTGGGGTGTTCCTGGGGTTGGTCTAGGATGAGCGGGAGCAAGAGAAAGAGAGAGAGGAGAGCCCGCGCGTGCGAGGCTCAGGGTTGGCCGAACCGGGCGACAATGGCGCGTGCGAGCGGAGCTGTTGGAGGGAGAGGCAGGAGGGGGCAGGAAAGGTGGCGTGGTGCGGACATCGAGGGGGTCCAAGTGGTGTGAGGGGGAAGCCCGAAGCCGCCGGGGCCATGAAGTGGACGGCGGCTACAGTGCCTTTCGGCACTGTAGCATGCTCGAGAGCACATATATGGCATGCCAACGGTGTTTTGGGCGCGGCCAAAGGTGTCTAGTGTGGTTTAGGGGTATCTAGGCTAGGGGACAATACCATTGGATGCCTTGGGAGGATGATAGAATAAGAGGGGAGGGAGAGAGAGGGGTGTTTTGCTTCTATACAAAGGGTATAAATGGGGTTTTCACGCCTGAATCATGGAGCCGTGTCCAAACAAAGTTTACTGGAGGTGAAATACCATTGCAAAATGATGTGGTAAAAATTTGGGCTCAAGAAAAATAGTGGAAAGGGGTCAAACAGGGTTTTTGCCATTCTGGCAGAATGTGTTTGATGGATACTAGGGCAAGCAAATGGGGTTTTCTTGCCATAATATTTGACAGGATCAAAGGGTGATTAGGAATAGGCTTGATCGCCAAGTTTGAGTTTGATTGAAGAAAGTTCAAAATGGAACTTTGTGAAAGCCTAGAAATCAACAGAATTTGGTTTCTGTAGATCTAGTTATGCCAAGCTAATCCCCTTGATGCACCACTTAGTGTATCACCATTATTTGATGATTAAAACATGTCCACAAAGTTTGGGGTCAAGGGAAGAAACTTCACAATGTAAAGTTGTTCAAATTTGAACCTGGACAGGGATGGTTTTGGAATAGTTTGATGAATCAAAACAATTTGGATTGAGATGAAACTTTGCAGGATCATCACCTAAGACAATGTTGACTTTCTGGAATTTTCTTGCAATTTATTGAGAATATTTGTAATAGAAATATTTCAAAAGTTTGAGTTGGACAGAAATTGTTTTGAGGGGTTTTGCCCATGATTTGGAACATGACCATGTCTTGAAACTCATATGTATGAAAAATATATATCCACCGAGTTTCCCTAAATTTTCTTAAATATATTGAAAGCATTTAAATATTTTTTCCTATAAAAGACCATTTATGGCCTTAAGCAAAAGCCTTTTAAGTAAGTAGTAAAATAATATTTTAAATTAATATTTCGTGGTTTTGGAAAGTAATTTATATAGTAGGTTTGAAATAAAGCCTTTGGGGAAGAAGGATCCACCCAATTTGAGGACTTGAAGTGCAAGCCTCAACTCAGGGGGTTTTGAAAACCTAATTTGAATAAATATCTTTTGGTCAAAATAATATTTGATAAAAATAGGTTTGGGCACTATTCACATGGCATGATCAGTGGGCAAGACGTTTGGTTCAAGGAAGATGAATATGGAGAGGAGTAGAACCTAAGAGTGCCAAGCTTACTCATCTAAACAATCAAACAAGGAATAACTCAATCAAAAATGGACTCCAAAAAGTTTTAATTGGTTCCGAATTTTGTAAATCCAAGCATAACAACGTGATACAAACATAGGCCACCAGGCCCCCCGGCCAGCAGTGCATTCACGAAGAAGCGTGGGAGTGAAAACCAGGTAATTTCCAGTCTCATTGCCCACACCACGAACTCCTGGACAACGTGATACGAGTGGATTCGGGGGCAGAATGCCTGGGCAGCTTCAGCAGGTCTCCACTCTCGGACACAGCCACCGCAATCACTTCGTCCACCTGCTCGGGAGGGAGCACGACGATGACCACTAGAGGTGGCGCCAGCCCGTGCAGGAGTGTGCCTGTGCCCTCGAGGGGCCGGTTCTGCTGTAGTGGTATATTTCGGTGCCGGCCAAGACCACTCCTGGGTGGCAGCAAGCCCGCTCCTCATGGGGGGCCTTACCTTCCTCAATGGCGGAGAAACTCCTCACCGACTCCATGGTTGAGAAGATGGAGAATTGAAGGAGGGACGCGAGAAGATGAGGATGGGCTGAGGGCCTTGCCTCCCTCACTCATTTGTAGTGAGTCAACGGCCAGCTGGCGTCGCTCCACATCCTAACGCTGAGGGGAAGCGTCAGGGAGCAGCTGCCCCTGGGACCTTCCTATTCTGGACAACACGAGGGGTGGAGGACGATGTGTCACCGACCGACACCCTGCACCTTCGAGTGGAGGCAGCGGCCTTCTTCATCGACGAGGCGTCACCCTCGACCCCGAGCTGGGCCGAAGCAAGATCCTGGGGAATGGGCAATGAAGGATGCCCCACCTCATCCAAGGGAGGAGCCGTGTCCTTAGGACCCCTAGGACTCCAGACCCTCATGAGGGGGTCACCCTGGGGGCGTGCTCCCTCCGGAGGAAGAAATCCCCACTCGTCAAAGCGCGGCATCATCCGAGCAAGGGCTTTCCCGTCCTTATACAAGGGGAGGCCGCCCCGGGGGAGCTCGTCCAGTTCACAGCCGGTTAGGCAGCGGAGTAGCTTGCACCACACACTAGAAGAAAGAGACAGGACCTGGACCCTCATGGAGTCGCGAGGGCATGCGAAGGCCCACATCAGTCGGGAATGGTGCTGAAGAGGAGAAATTTGTCGACATGAGAACTCCCGCACCACCATTGCCATTGTCACACCCGCCTTCTTCAGCTTTTCCAGCTTGACCAAAACCTGCGCAAGCTGCTGGTCGACAAGCTCTTTGTGCTCCCACTCGGGATTCGGCACTACTGGAACCAACGGAAGATGATACAGGGGGCCATCCTCAGTAGTATCAACGTACACCCACTAACTCCGGAATGATTCTACGTTCGAGAGTCTGGCATCGAGGGCCCTGTCAGCCGACGCGTTCACCGCTCTCAGGGACACACATCCAGAGCACTATCCCCCCCGAGTTCAACTAGAGGGAGAAGATGTGGCGAAGCAAGGCCACTGAAGGCGAGACGCCGACGAAGGCCTCACGAATAAACGTGAAGGCAGAAAGGAGGAAAAGGGAGCTAAGGTCAAGATGGAGCACATGAACCTGATGATGCGAAAGCACAGCTGAATGGAAGCCCGAGAACGATGGCAGCAAGCCTGAGAGAAGGGCATGGATATGAACAAGGATTACGGTGGCCTCCAGCTCGCTCTATGGTCGTGAGCCCAGCCGGATCTTGGACGTCCAGCATTCGTTGATGCTGGCAGCGACTCAGGGAGTCTTCGTTTAAGGGGTCTTCAGATAGCCGACCCGTTTCTGATGGGCTGGACTATGTGGGTCGTTGGATGAACATTGGATGATCAAAGGCCCGTCGCCAGGGTGAAAGCTTCAAGGATTCCTGGCATATCCTCCAAGTTTTTGGCAACATATAGGCGTGTGTTTTCCTCTAATGTGCAACCGACCATGTCTAAACCCTAGTACCCCATGGCGTCTATATAAGCTTGGAGGTTTTAGGTTGTAGGAGAGGACAAATCATCCAGAGTTTAGCTATTCGATCTCGAGGTAGATAAACTCTGTAACCTTCATATCATCAATATAATCAAGCAGGACGTAGGGTTTTATCTCCATAGGAGGGCCCGAACCTGGGTAAACATTGTCTCCTTCGTCCCCTGTTACCATCAATTCTAGTCTCATAGCTCGGGACCCTCTACCCGAGATCCGTCAGCTTTGACACCGAAATTGGTGCTTTTATTGAGAGTTCCGCTGTGATCGCCAAAGAAATCGATGGCTTACCTTGTCTCAAGTGACAGGATCTACAGCCAGGGTATTATTATCTCTAACAAGATATTCAGAGGCGGCCATGTCTGGTTGCATGCTGACCCAATGGGCCAACCTGGACAGATCGGAAGCTTCACCCCCGATCAAGGGATCAGATTCGAAACCCTAGAGTTCGTTGCTGATTCACGGGGAGAATCTGTCTTGATAGGACACTCAACACTTATGGAGGAGCCCACAAATCCTGACGCCTTGATGCCGGAGACAATGGGCCCCACCTCTGAGGAGGCCGTCACCTTTGGGGTGTCTAAAGTGCCCAATCTGACCATTGTGACCGGGTCCACTATGGCCGAACAAGACCCGGATCCTCTTTCGTGTGACCCAAGAACTACGATGGCGCACATCGACCCTACTCGCTTCAGTGACATGCATCCTACCGTCGCCTCGTTTCTAAAACGAGCTATTTGATCGGATTAAGACCATGCATATGACTGAAGACCAGACCCCGGTCTATGACCGGCTCGAGCTTAAACACGACGATAGGGAGATTCTCACTCCCAGAGTCATCCACTTAGTTGGCCAGCGTCGAGTGTCCACCAAGGAGCTTGTCCTCCAAGAGACCAGAATTAAAAATGGTTTATACCCCAATCTCTGATCATCAAGACCCCGCTGGCAACCCAGACCCTGGAGCGCACAATTTGGAGCCTGTAATTCCAGACTCACATCGTGGCATGGAGTCAGAACTTTTCCCACCCACCACCCAAGCCGATCACTCAAGAAGCGCAATCGAGGCCATGTCTTTGGACTTACGTGATTTTACACAGTTACCAGGAGAGTCGGTTCATCATTTTTGGGCTAGGCCTTGCTAGAAACAAAGTATGAGGTCTTAGTGATCAGGAGATAATGGCAACCTTCAATCACAATTGCCATGTTGAAAGGGTTCTCAATCACAATCACATCCAAGAACATGCTATGGAGAAGGGATCACAGATTGTTACCACCAGACGCGTAGTGCCGTGCAGCGGAAGTAGAGTTGGGGGCGTGCATTCGCGTGGTTCGTTTCCTCCTCGTCTAAGCTCCCTCGAATAGCTGTTCCGATCTCCCTCAAACATCCGGTCGCCGGATCCCACGTATAGGTTCGTCGGAGCGGCGCAAGTGCATCGCCTCTAACGGTATCCGCACGTGTAGGAGGAACACCCGTGCGGTGGACTGCGAGGTCTGATCACACAGTCGGTGGCAACGAGTGGAGGTGTCTAGTTGCAACTCATGCAAAGCCCTAATGACGGCGCCAAAGCGATCAAACGGATGGGTGTGCCGCACCTCCACTATATATAGGCATCCGGCACGAGCTCAACTCTTGGGACTCGCACGGATCCTAAAGCCCACGTGTTCCTTCCCTTAAGCATGTGACCCTTTAGGTTCTTGTCCACTTGGTCATGAGTCACATCCGACTCGACCGGTCGGTAGCGGCCTCTAGCAAGACGTGCCGACTCCAAGCGTCTTATGAAGCTGGTTAGGAGAACCTGTACTTCACACTTCTGTTCCCTTTGCCGCATGATATATGTTGTCGTGCACAAGGCGACATGGTCATCCTTGTTGCAGCACGACCTCTTTCTCGTTCTGGTGAATCCTACCAACATTCGGATTATATCATAATCCTCATCACATGGCCATGCTTATCCAGGTTGGATCACCCGAGGGGCCCAGATTATATCTCTCCTGGTAGGAGGGGCAAATATCATCTTGCTCGACCATGTCTCGCAGCATGGGTCCGGACAAGCCCAAAACCTACCTTTGTAACTACCTAGTCACGGAGTAGCGATTGGTCGGACTAAAGCAAGTTTGTCACCATCCCGACTACATGCGCCAGCTCGGGTCTGAGGACATAGAAGGTATGTTGTACTAGAGACTCGCAGATGACCTATCAATGCATCTCATAGTTGGGTCTATCCAACTCAGACCTTATCTCGACTCGGATCCGACTATGTCGAATCGGACGAGACCTTTCTGAGTCGATATTTTCTGGCAGGCATCCAATGCTACATGGTCAGTGAGACCGGACCATCCATCGTGTCATATGCTAGTCTAACTGGCTGCGCGTCCACACAACCCTTTCAACTAGGGACCATTTAGGATAGTCATCATACAATGCATATTCTCACAAACAAGTCGCACACTTGTTAACAATGATAATGTCCAAGGACTATCTTTATTCATAAACACATAGGAAATATCATCATACATGATTGCCTCTTGGGCATATCTCCAACAGTCTCCCACTTGCACTAGAGTCAATCAAATAGACATTGAGTGACCATAGGTCTAACGTGGCCCTCATGCTTGGGTTGTGGAAGCGGCTTAGTCAACGGATCTGCAACATTTGCATCCATATGAATCTTGCATAAATTGGTATCACCTTTCTCTATGAGCTTTCGTATCAAGTGATATTTTTGGTCTATGTGCCTGGTCTTGTGGTGTTGTCTTGGCTCCTTGGCGTGTGCGATGGCACCTGAATTATCACAATAAAGGTCCAACGGTTTTCACCAGCCCGGGAACACACCAACATCTTATAGGAACTTCCGAATCCAAACACCTTCCTTTGCGGCTTCACAAGCCGCAATGTATTCGGCCTCTATTGTGGAGTCAGCCACCGTATCTTGCTTGGAAGTCGTCCAGCTCACTGCTCCTCCATTCATGACATACACAAATCCAGTTTGCGATTGACAATCATCCCTGTCGGTTTGGAAAGTAGCATCAGTGTAACCCTTTACGCAGAGCTCCTCCTCACTTCCATAAACTAGGAACATCTCTTTAGTCCTTTTCAGGTACTTCAAGATAGTTTTCACCGCTGCGCAATGACTCTCACCTGGGTCGGCCTGGTATCTCCTTGTTAACCTTATTGCATAGGCAACATCAGGTCATGTGCATAGCATGACATACATGATGGACCCAATTGCCGAGGCATATAGAATCCAACTCATCTGGTTTCGCTCATCAGAAGTCGTAGGACTCTGAGTCTTGCTTAGCCATATACCATGTTAGACAGGCAAGAACCCGTTCTTGGCCTCACTCATGTTGAACCTCTTTAACACTTTGTCTATGTACGTGCTCTGGCTTAAGCCGAGCAGCCTCCTCAATCTATCTCTATAGATCTTGATGCCTAATATGTACACTGCCTCTCCAAGGTCTTTTATCGAAAACTTGCCATTCAATGATTCCTTGACTGAGTTCAGCATCGAAACATCATTTCCAATCAGCAGTATGTCATCCACATACAAGATCAAAAATACTACCAAGCTCCCACTAGAATTCTTGTATAAACAATAGTCCTCTTCATTCTTGATGAAACCAAGGTCAACGATGACTTCATCAAAATGAATGTTCCAACTCCGAGCTGCTTGCCTCAATCAATAAATGGATCTCTTGAGCTTGCATATTTTACCAGCGTTAGTTGGATCAAAAAAACCTTCAGGCTGCATCATGTATAAATCCTCTTTTTATTTTCCATCAAGGAAAGCCGTTTTGACATCCATCTGCCATATCTCATAATAAAAATATACAATTATCGCTAGTATGATCCTCACCAACTTTAGCATCGCTACCGGCGAGTAGGTCTTGTCGTAGTCAATTCCTTGAACTTGTCCACAACCTTTAGCGACAAGATGAGCTTTGTGGATCTAAACATTTCCATCCACATCGGTTTCTTCTTAAAGACCCATTTGCAACCAATGGCAACTACACCAAGTGGCGGATCAACCAAGTCCCAGACATGATTCTCATCCATGGACTTTAACTCGAATCTCATGGCCTCTAGCCATGCCTCGGAATCTGGGCTCACCATTGCTTCCACATACGTGGCCGGCTCACTGCTTTCTAGCAACAATACATCACGCACTTTGCGCAATCTTTCCGACCTCCGTGGCTCCGGTGCCGACTCAACTACGGGTTCCCTGATCAACTCCGGTATGATCTCATCAGTAGCGGAGTCATCCCCGAGTGGCTCTCCAATTTCTTTTCTTTCGAGTCGCACCGTTCTCCCACTGGCCTCACGATTGAGAAACTCTTTCTCTGGGAAAACCCCGTTCCGAGCAACAAACACTTTGTTCTCTTCTCGGTTGTAGAAGTTATATCCCAATGTTTCCCTCAGATATCCCACAAATATGCATTTATCCGACTTGGGTGTAAGCTTATCCGACATGAGTCGCTTGAAAAATGCTTCACAACCCCAAATCTTTAGAAAAGACAAACTAGGACTCTTCCGAGTCCACATCTCATGTGGTGTCTTGTCTACGAATTTAGATGGTACCCTATTAAGTGTGAAAACTGTAGTTTCTAGAGCATATCCCCAGAATGACAAGGGTAAATCCGATTTGCTCATCATCCATCGGACCTTGTCCAACAAGGTTAGATTTCTCCGTTCTGACACATCATTTCTCTGCGGCGTACCCGGAGGTGTGAGCTGAGGTACTATACCTCAGCTTTTCAGATTATTATCAAACTCCTGGCTCATGTACTCACCTCCACGATCTGATAGTAGAAGTTTTATCGTCTTGCCGAGCTGATTTTCAGCCTCGTTTTGAAACTCTTTGAACTTTTCAAAAGTTTCCGACTTGTGCCTCATCAGATACATATATCCATATCTACTCAAGTCGTCGGTAAAACTCACGAAGTACTGATAGCCCCCTCTGGCCGTTGAGCTCATTGGATCACATACATCACTGTATATAAGCTCCAACAGCTCGGACGCCCTCTCACAACTCTTTGCAAAAGGAGACTTAGTCATCTTGCCTAGCAAGCATGATTCGCATGTCTCGAATGACCCGAAGTCGAACAAAGTTAGGAGTCCATCATCATGGATCTTCTTCATGCATTTCAGACTAATGTGTCCAAGCCAGCAATGCCAGAAGTATGTCGGATTTATCTCATTAGGCTTATGCCTCTTGACATTCATGTTATAGACTAGTTCCATTTCTAGATTTAAAATAAATAGCCCATCTACTATAGGTGCATAGACATGGAACATTCCATTCAAATAAAATGAACAACCATTGTCCTTTATATAGAATTCATAACCTTGACTCATCAAACATGAGGCGGAAATAATGTTCCGACTAAGTGTGGGAATGTAATAACAATTATTCAATTCCAAAATTAATCCAGAAGCAAGCTCGAGTTGCATCATGCCGACCTCCAATGCAGCAACTCTTGCTTTGTTGCCGACCCTAGTTCTTACCAGCCCCTGCATCAAGTTGCAAATATGAACAACCGATCCGGTATCAAATACCCAAGAGCTACTAGGTATGTCAGCAAGGTAAATGTCTCTAACATATGTAACAAGTTTACCTTTGTTTGAAGAAGCATCTCCGGCCTTCTTGCCGTGCTCAGCAAGCCACTTTCTACAGTTCCTCTTTCAGTGACCAGCTTCCTCGCAGTGAAAGCAAATGGTCTTCGAAATTGGTCCGGACTTTGGCTCAGCGGCATAGATAGCCTTCTCCGTGCCCTTTACCTTACACTTTTTCTTGGACCAACTCTTCTTGAACTTTGTTGAGTTCTGCACCATCAACACATGATGCGTGGCTTTCTTAATATCCTGCTCTACCACCTTGAGCATCCCATGCAATTCAGTGAGTTTCTTATCCATGCCGTGCATATGATAGTTCGAGACGAACGTCCCATAGCTAGGTGGAAGAGAACCCAAAATTGCATCTGTGGACAGCTCATCCCCAAGTGGGAAGCCTAACCGATCCAAAGCTTGCACGTACCCAATCATCTTGATCACATGAGGGCTCAGTGGATCACCCTCCTTTAGCTTACAATTCGTCAAGGACTGCCAGATATTGAACCTTTCGGTCCTAGCCTGCACCTGAAACATGCTCGTCAAACTCTCGATCATATCGAAAGCCTGAATGTTTTCGAAATGATGTTGCAAATCAGGCTCCATACAAGCCAGCATGAGGCAGCTGATCTCGTTTGATTCATCAACAAGTTTCTAGTGGGCATTCTTGGTTGTGGAATTAGCATTCTCGGCAGGTTCCTCTGGAAGTGGATCATATGGAACATGTTCCTTTTTATCGTGCTTGAGAACAATTCTCAGATTTGTATACTAGGTGGTAAAGTTTGTTCCATTTAGTTTATCCTTTTCCAGAATTGATTTCAATGCAAAGTTGGGCTGAGCAGGTGGTGCCATTGATCTACAATAGAAAAATATGCAGTCACTAAACAATATGTTTATGTATAGTAATTCAAGCCTTAAACAGAACTACTCCCACTGAAGTCAGCATCCCTCCGCAAACTCTCAGTGATTCAGGACCCGTCTAGCACGAGCGACTAGTGAGCTTTTTCATCACTGCTAGCTAACTTGCCTATTCGGCAAGCAACTCCTTGCTAATCATATCTCTATACGACTCCTGTCGGTTGGGTAGGTATCTCATACCCCGGCTCCCAACCTTCTCTGTCACAAGGCCCAAAACCGTTTTAATAGCCTTGTCAAGTTAACCCGACGCAGTGCATGTCCGTGTCTGACACGAACCCTCCAGTTCAAGGACACCTAGTAGCACCTCAATTTTATTAGCCCACCACTACACGTACTTGACGTGCGAAGGTGCAACATCCGGAATGGCAATGTGCTTGATAGTAACGAGGGATCTTTCTACCATACTAACATGCATAGAAACAAGAAGCAATATGAATCACATATAAAAATAAATATGTGAAATAGTATGGCTCCTTCATGGACATCCTTCCAGGTCGGCTCCAACTCCTATGACCAAGTCGGAACTCCATCTTGTCCATCTCGCCAGGACGCCAAAGCCTCAAACTTGATCTCTGTCCTCCAACTACAACAACTAGTAATGAATTTATAGAGAATCACAAGTTGACACGTAGGTCGTTATATAATATAATGACAACACTTTGGCTCGTGCCGGCTGACAATCATGACATGCAGGTCATGTTAAATTACACACATGCATCACATACATATGAGCCATACTATTCACATCAAACCAGCAAAACAAACTTATGCATAGAATCGCATTCTACTGGTTTGTGTGATCGTGCACGAAATACAAGGCGCTACGCACACGGCGGTCCCGCTAGCCGGCATGGCCCACTTCATCAACCAAATGGGACCAGGTGAGGCCCCGCTCGACACAAGGCCCTCGCGAGGGCCCTAGCCTAACGAGGAAGAACAATGACAGGAGCCACAAAGGATGGGCCTCCTTAGGACCCCTCCGGAGCGGCAGAGATCTCTATGCAAGGCCCGGCCTCAGGAGTCAAAGGTGACGCAAGGAGGGACAGGCGAGCCCTAGTGCGCCAGGCGGCACAGCTTCCCCTTTGGTGCAAAGGAAGTAGGGACATGCACGGCTCCCAAAGCGCCCCAAAAGGTTTCCATTCCGGTGCACCAAGACCACAACCACCCGCCCTGCAGGGTGGATGTCATCGCTGAGCCCGTCCATGCACCGTCGACAACCACTTTGTAGGCGAAGACCGTATTTGGCCTGGGCGAGCACTAACCCCTGTCCCCCTTGAAAATTGGCCATTGTGGACCCGGGCCACTGCTATAGATAGAGCACAGGTTGCATCGTAGAGAGGCACCCGGATACCCCCGACGGATCCGATCCAACACTTAGTAACTCCATACACCAGAAAGAGATAGCCATCCAAGAACACATCTTGAGCGCCCTCAACAGGCTCAAGCACATTGTACTGGTTCATCCACCCAAACCTCCACGAGAGGCACGAAATACAAGGCGCTATGAAATACATTTTCGGAAATGACAAATCACATCTTCACTCCGATCATGCAAAATTTTCTGATCTGACTGATCTCATCGATCATCGCGAACCCAATTCGCATTTACGTTTCACGGTTAACCTCGATGGCGGATACCGACTGGTAGCGGTAGGTTGTGTCACGACCTCATCGATTCCGATTGGTAGAAAACATAGCCTCAATGATCCCGATGTACAGTTGATCTCATCAACCATGCACATAGCTGATCTCATGAACGACGACAAATCACATCTGCTGCCGCCACATATCACATATGCTACTGATCTGAATCCAAAACCTATAGCAGAGGCTCTGATACCACCATTGGGTTCTACCGTAGCTGCATCGCAGGGCAATTAAAATTTTCTACGCACAGAACATTTAAGAACATGCTACGGAGATGGATCACAGATTGTTACCACTAGACACGCAGTACCATGCAGCGGAAGTATAGTTGGGGTAGCGCGTTCGTGTGGTCCATCTCCTCCTTGTCCGAGCTCCCTCAAACAACTGTTCCAATCTCCCTCAAACATCCGGTCACTGGATCCCATGTACAGGTTTGTCGGAGCGGCGCAAGTGCACTGCCTCTACGGTATCCGCGCGTGTAGGAGGAACACCCGTGCGGCGGACTGCTAGGTCCGATCACATGGTCGGTGGCGGCGAGTGGAGGTGGCCAGTTGCAACTCATGCAAAGCCCTAATGATGGTGCCAAAGCGATCAACTGGATGGGTCTGCCGCACCTTCACTATATATAGGCATTCAACGCGGGCTCAACTCTTGGGCCTCGCACGGATCCTATAGCCCACATGTTCCTTCCCTTAAGCGCGCGACCCTTTAGGTTGTTGTCCACCTGGTCACAAGTCAAATGACATCCGACTCGACCAATCGGTAGCGGCCTCTAGCAAGACCTGCCGACTCCAAGTGTCCGATGAAGCAGGTTAGGCAAACCTGTACTTCACACTTATGTTCCCTTTGCCACACAATATATGTTGTCGTGCAGAAGGCGACATGGTCATCCTTGTTGCAGCACGACCTCTTTCTTGTTCTGGTGAATCCGACCAACATTCAGATTATCTCATAATCCTCATTGCATGGCCGTGCTTATCCAGGTCGTATCACTCGAGGGGCCTAGAGTATATCTCTCCTAGTAGGAGGGGCAAATCCTATCTTCCTCGACCATGTCTCGCAGCATGGGTTTGGACAAGCCTGAAGCCTACCTTTGTAAGTACCTAGTCACGTAGTAGCGTTTGGTCGTCCCAAAGCAAGTTTGTCACCATCCCGAGCACATGCGCCAGCTCAGGTCTTAGGACATAGAACGAATGTTTTACAAGAGACTCACAGATGACTTATCGCTGCGTCTAATAGTTGGGTCTATCCAACTAAGACATTATCTTGACTCGGATCCGACAATGTCGAATCCGACCAGACCTTTCTGAGTCCATATTATCCAGCTAGCATCCAATGCTACATGGTCAGTGAGACCAGACCATCCATCGTGTCATATGCTAGCCTAACTGGTTGCGCGTCCACACAACCCTTTCAACTAGGGACCATTTAGGACAGTCATCATACAATGCATAGTCTCACAAAAAAGTCACATACTTGTTAATACACGTCAATGATAATGTCCAAGGACTATCTTTATTCATAAACACATAGGAAATATCGTCATACATGATAGCCTCTAGGGCATTTCTCCAACATTAACTCCCTGGCTCGTCGGCACAATCGTGACTTCAGCGAGCTGTCAGACTTGGTACAAACATATTGTGCCATGGAAAGCACCTGGCAAGTCAAACGACTGTTTTTGGAACCAACCTTTATCGAGTACCCTATAGGAGATCGGAAAAAGAGGATACCTCCGAAGCGGCCAGCCAAACTCGAACCCACCAAAAAGAGAAATAAGCCCCTTACAGGGGTTAGTACTATCATTTATGGGCTGTTGGATAAACCATGCCCTATACATTCCGTATTGTTGAACACAATCCCGACTCATAGACTTAGAGCTTGTTGGATCGTTAGGCAGATCGCAAAAAGCGATGAAGCCATTCTTAAGGCACTACCACCGAATAGGCGCTCCACATCGCCACCAAAATACAATGGCAAAGTCATGACGATCTACGAAACGTTCCCCTCAAGGAACAGGAGGAAAAGAGCTCTTAGAGTACTCGAACATGTCTATCATGTGACTGCAACAAGTGTATTGGCAGACATACCCATTACCTTCAGAGACACTGACCGACTAGCGATTCTTCCCGGTCATACACCGGCCGCAATGGTCATGGACCCCATCGTTGATGGATTTAGGTTACACAAATTGCTAATGGATGGCGGCAGTGGTTTAAACCTTATCTATATAGATACCCTAGAAAAAATGTAGTTCGACCGATCTCGCATCGAGCATAGCAACATGACATTCCGGGGAAAGAGGCGCATTGTATAGGACATATCGCCCTGGACGTAGTGTTCGTCACGCCCGAAAACTACTAATCCAAAGAACTCCTCTTCCATATCATGCCCTTCCCCAACGGCTACCATGCCTTGCTGGGACGTGATGCCTTCATTAAATTCTAGGCTATACCACATTATGGCTATATGAAACTCAATATGCCAGGACCAAACGGGGTAATCACAATCGCCACTAATCCAATTATATCCCTTCAAGCCGAAAGCCAAACAGTAGCGCTCTCCCTCAAGGCACTAGCTGAGACCTTCACTACAGAAGAACTAACCGCACTTTGATTAATAGTAGAAAAGGACGATGTGATCCTTAGTAAAAGTCCCAAACCCACGTCCTTTAAACCTGCAGAAGAGATCGTTAAATTTCATGTACGCCTGACGGACCCCAATAAGACAAATCCATCGAAGCTCAGCTCGACCCAATAGTGGACGAACCACTACGAACATTCTTACAAGAAAATTGGGACATCTTCGCGTGGCATCCTTCTTATATGCCCAGAATCCCATGACGTCTCACAAAACATAGTCTGGACATCACTACAGGCTTTAAGCCTGTTAAATAGACTCTGTGCTGCTTCTCCGAGCCCAAACGACAAGCTATGGGTGAAGAATTAGCCAAACTGCTACAGGCCGGATTAATTCAGGAGATTAAGCACCCCGAATGGTTGGCAAACCTTGTGATGGTACTAAAGAAAGGGAAATCCTAGCTGTTGTGCGTCTACTTTAAAGACCTCAACAAGGCCTGCCCTAAGGACCCTTTCCCCTTACCACGTATAGACCATATTATTGACACCACAGTCGGACACAACTCGTTGTGTTTCCTCGATGCTTATTCCGGATACCATCAAATTAAAATGAAGGAATTTAAGCAATCTGCAACCGCATTCATCACCCCTATGGGCCATTCTGCTTTGATCCAGACTTGTCTTGCAAAACAAGTCGGTAAACAGTCAGGGCATACGAGGATGACATGGTAATCAAAACCAAACATGTCAGCTAGCTGATCGATGAACGAAGGCAAACCTTTGCTAGCCTACGCGAGTACGATATACAACTCAATCCGGAGAAATGTGTATTTGGAATTCCCACTGGTAAATTGCTCGGATTCATCATTTCCCATAGAAGAATAGAAGTGAATCCCGCTAAGATCCACGTCCTATCAGAACTTGCAATTCCCATAGAGCTAAAGCACGTCCAGAGGTTGGCTGGTTGCATGGCGGTGCTAAGATGCTTTATCTCCCACCTCGGGGAAAAGGCTTTACCGGTCTATAGACAGCTGAAATGGACAAACAATTTTGAATGTACTGATGAAGCAACGGATGTGTTAGAAGAAATTAAAACACTTTTGGCAAGCAATCCCATACTCACAGCACCAAGTGCTGGTGAACCCATGTTACTATACATATCGGCTACCAACCAAGTCGTTAGTGAAGTCCTCGGTGTCAAACCAGAGGAGGAGGGACACAAAATCCAGAAAAAAAGCCGGTATATTACGTGTCAGAAGTACTAACCCAGTGCAAGTCCAGGTACTCACACTACCAGAAGATAGCCTGTACAGTATTTATGACATCACCAAAACTCAGACACTAGTTTCAAGAGTGTTTGGTTATGGTGGCATCTGAAGTTCTCCTAAACAATATAATCAACGACATGGATGCCACCGGCCACATAGCCAAGTGGGCTATTGAGATCCTTCGCTTTGAAATCGCCTAGAAGCTACGATGAGCTATGAAATCTCAGGTGCTGGGAGATTTCCTTGCCAAATGGACAGAGGCCAAGCTCCCCAGGGAATATAGTACATACTCCCATTGTACGATGTACTTCAATGGATCTAAAACTTTTGCCGGACTGGGGACTGGAGTTATTCTCTCATCCCCCATAGGCGACAACGTCTGATACATGTTGTAGATTATGTACCGATTCCAGCAATGCAGCCGAATACGAAGGACATTTGCATGGTCATCGAATGGCAGCCTCAATGGGCATACGATGGATGGAGGTACAAGGAGACTCCAACTTGGCCATCTCCCGAATCAACGGCGAATTTGATACCGAAAACCCGAAGATGGCGGCATAGAGAAACATCGTCCTCAAGATATCCGCACGTTTCGAGGGGTTAGAATTTCACCATGTCGCTAGAGGCAGCTACCAAGCCGCCGATGTACTGGCACGCATGGGGCACAAACACGACCCCATCCCAAAGAACACTTTCCTGGAATGGCTCTTTAAGACATTAGTGGTTTGGCAAGATGATCATAAGGCTGCCGGTCTAACCAGCGCGGAAGAGGTTGTTATCCCTATAAATGAACTAGACGACCAAATCATTGGCGGCTCCGTAATGGACGAGACACCTTCCTCACCTACCTTGTTCGCAAAGATCTCCCCGATGATCAGACGGAGGCGCGGCGCATAATTTGGCGATCCAAAGCATATAAAGGCCACGAGGGTGAGTTATACAAGAAAAACACCACCAGAATACTAGATCGGTGCACATCTAAGGAAGAAGGACGGCAACTCCTAGCTGAAGTCCAAACAGGGATGGGTGGCCATCACGGTGCATCAAGGGCCTTAGTTTGCAAGGCCTTTCGGGCTGGTTTCTTGTGGCCCACTACTCGAGTAGACACCCAATTACTTGTCAAACACTGAGTGGGTGTCATATTTTTTGCAAATCAAAGTCACATGCCCCAACAGCTTTTCAGACTATTCTGATCACCTAGCCCTTCGCGGTTTGGGGGTTGGATATGGTCGGACCACCAAATGGATAGAGGCAAAACCTATCTAATCAGCCAAGTCCGGACCAATAATCGACTTTACATCCGTCATGGTACACCATTACGGCGTCCTACACAGTATAATAATGGACAATGGATCCAACTTCACAACCTAAGAGGTCAAATACTAGTGCACACAAATGGGCATCAAGCTCGATTACGCATCGATGTATTATCCACTGACCAATGGACAAGTCAAACAAGCAAACGGCCTAATCATGAGTGGCATTAAACCATGTTTGGTCCAACCTCTTCATGAGTCCAACAGTCATTGGGTGGAGGAGCTTGACTCCGTTCTATGGGGCCTACGCACCACCCCAAACATATCAACGGGATATGCACCGTTCTTCATGGTCTATGGGGCAGAAGTAGCCCTCCCCTATGACATTATTCATGACGCACCAAGCGTGCACATATACGAGGAAAAGGAGGCCAAGTTAAATAGACAGGACGACCTGGACTCCTTAGAAGGAGAGCGCGACATAGCTCGGGCTCGACTGACGTTACAAGAGTTGGGAGGTCAGGGCAAAAGCGTATAATGTGGGTGAACTCGTCTTACGGCTCCCAGAGAAGCAGAAGCATAAATTCCATCCCAAATGGGAGGGGGCCTTCATAATCGACGAAGTACACGTGGGAGTTTCTTACCGTCTTAGAAACCTGTCAGATAACCGCCTTGAACCAAACCCATGGAACGTAGGTCGTCTTCGGCCCTTCTACGGATAAACCGGTGTCATCATACTCTTTACCCTTTACCTCCTTTTTTCTTTTCTTTTTCTTTATTTTTTACTTTCCCTCCCACCTTGATTTTTTGGGCTGGTTTGAATATTTTTCCTTTTCTTCCGAACTCTATGTTCGGCTCAACCGATCTTGTATTAAGATTTTCGGCTTACAACCTTAATTGTTAAATCCGAACACATCACCTGGGGGCTTCTTCCCAAAGCCAATGCTTTTATACTCTAAGCATATATTCACATTTATTGTGTACGCATGTTTCACTTGTCAATTTTAAGCCATTATATGCATCAATTGGAACTAAGATTTTTGCCAATCTGGGTTGCCTTGCTCCTATGCTTACCTTCCATATTCCCGATTGTTCGGCTACAGGGTAAAGGGAGCATCTTTGTGATTGTTTCGACTGGGTCATCCGGATACGAACCTTAGACGGGTGAAGCCAAAATCTAGCTATCTTCAGCAAAAAAATTGGTCGTCTACGACAGAAGCAACAAATGAGACTATGGTCATTAGCACCATTACTCGGGATTATTTTCTCACAAAAACCATTAGTTGCATACTAGTAGTATACGGCCTTACTACCTATGATTTACGAAGCACCTAGAAGAAAGGTATCGATATAGGTACTATTTTCTTCGGAAGATGTTTGTTACGCTAAGCAGTAATATAACTATGGGGACCTCGACTCATAAGTCGCGATCACCGAATGTATGTGCACAGTGATCCCAGAGATCAATGCTCACTAAACACACAGAAAGTGAATAACAAGAATCTTACATCCATTACATATTGGTTTACTCAAATATGGCCAGGTCCTCATATGACTGCAGCGGAAATCTTCAACGATAGCGTGAACCCATGTCATCTGCCTTAACCCTACAGGCATTCTGACTAGGAAGTGTCCTAGCTCGCATGTCCATCACCAGGGCAATCTTCATCATAACCTGATCTTTCATGCCTAGCCAATAAAATAACCAGTGGCAAGCCAATGAGTACTTTGAATGTACTCGCAAGCAACCCAAGTTGTGGAACAAGATAATGATGATGCATGACATAGCACTAAGTAGGTAATTTGCGGAAAGCCAATTTTAAATGCAATGAGATGATCAAGTAACGAGTAAGCATGCATCAACAATAGGCAGATATCCATATGAATAAGATACAGATATCATCATAATTCGGGGTTGAACACCTCGTGTTCATTCATCATGCTAAGTCATCAGACATAGATCACTGCCCTTGCTAAGTCATCGGGTTTAGCCCAAATACCATCTTTGTTTCCAACACACTCACACACCAGTTTGTGAAAACACTTGGACGTAGCACAAGAGCGCTCATCCAACTGTCCTTGACCGTGGACACGGCTATTCGAATAGTTTTACACTCTACAGAGGTTGCACACTTCAACCACAAGACTCAGGGAACTTCCGTGTCATCCATGACTCGCGGTATTTAACATGCCCGAGGTAAGCACCCGAACAATGCCTTTCCCATGGTGGTACTAAACAAAGAGTCCACTCGTTGGTGCCATCCCTCATGATATACATCACTTGTATCATCCATGAGGGTGCGCAACGGTGTGCCCGGTGCCTGTAAAGACAACGCATGACCTGCCACTTAGTGACGACGCCGTCTCAAGAGTGACCACTTCACTCATGCCACTAGTAATGCGGGCTCCTTGCTAGCATCAACCATAGTAAACAACAAAACCCCATCCCATAAGGGGTATCGTGGTCGTACATGTAAGGTTGGAATAACGGTCGCAACTTACACCAATCCGTTTTCGAAAACCACAACACCCATTTGTCCCGGTACACCACTTCTTTCTCAAGTGGTCACCTAACTCATCATCATCTCCCTCGGGCATTAGTGGCACCCGACGGGGTTTCAATAAAAACATTTGAAATCATATCTTTTCTTGCCATCACTATGCATACGTCCCATCCCATTTGCGTAGCATCTATTAGCAACCTAACTACTCCCACCCGCACCACCCTCATAAGGTGGTAGGGTCATGCACGATGCAAGTCTCAATGGTAAAAGTAACGGAGGTATCCCACCTAAGGGGGGACACCTTATCATGATCATTTCATCGAGTCAACAAGTGCTATATGACATGCATGAAAAAGTTTCTTAACATGGTCAAAGGGCTGCTTGCCTGGCTTAGCAACGCGTTCGAGGTCTTCACACACTTCTCGTCCAACTCTGAGCACTCCGTATATCTCATCAACTACCATCGGTAAACAACCACAATAAGCAACACAACAAGCAGAGAAATAAGTGTGCTCTATAAATAGGAGTTTTATTTTTCTACTACTCCTCTGGTCATGAGAAAAATAACCGCAGAGGTTTTGGTGGATGTTGGGTCAAGGGGCAGTTTTGAATCGTGGGAATGACGGAAATGATGATCCTTCAAGAGTTCAAGAGAAAATATTTTCATAAAAATGACTAGAGGTGCTCATTAAAGGGGCAGTTTAGGGTTTCATTGGATTTGGAGTTGGGATGATTTTCCTATGAATTTCCTAAGATGGTAATAATGAAATATGGGGCTATTTATTTGATCCAGCAGAATTAATGCATCGTGAAAATGTTAACCAAGGCCTGATAAATAAGGCATGATATTTAGAGCACCTATAAATTGGAATCACTCCAGTTGGAGTTGGTTTGGATGTTCTAGGAATTTTGCAAGTGGGGCATCACATAATTCAAATTTGAATTTAAATTTCAATAGTGGAGAGAATTTGTGGGAAAAATATGTAGGATATATTTTTGGATAGAGGAATATTTTAGGAATCTCTAGGATTTTGAATCACCAGATTTGGAGTTAAGATGAATCTAATACCTATTTTACAAATTCTGAAAAAACAAAAATTGGAAAAACGGGGGGGGGTGTATACCTAGGGCGCTACATAGCACACACGGCACATGATTGCCATTGGGCCGGCCTAGCAACTCAGCTGCACGCGCGATGCCGAAGGCGTATTTCCTAGAAGGCGCTTCCGCTGTTGGGAAGCGGATTCCGCGGAAAGCGTAACCACTTAAACGAGGGGGCCTGGCCAAGTGTGGCTTACAGGTGGGCCCTAGCCGTGAGGACCATCTCCCTCCTCCTGCTCAATGGAGGCGAGGCAGGGGAGGCAGGACCGAGGGGCGGTGTCTCCTGGTAGTTCCGTCCATGTCTGACCAACCTCCGGCCATCGGAGTGGTCAGGGAAGAGCGCCGCGCCTACCTGGGGCCCATTCCCATTGAGGGGCGCCGGGAGGAGCAAGATTCCGGCCATGGTGCGGGTTGGTGACGCGCAGGTACGACAAATGTAGAGGGGGAAGAACAGGTGAGCAGAGGGCGGTTTGTGGCAGCGCTAGGGGTGCTCGGAGGACGACTGGATGAGAGGAGAGAGGCAGGGCGGGGCGAATTCACCGGAGGCCGCTGCGGCGCCATGGCGTCCAGGGGCGAAGGAGGAGGGCATGAGAGCAAGGGCTCTGTCTGGGAGGTCTGCAGGAGCGAGGGAGAGTCAAGGGGGACAAAAAGGGGGCTCGGGAACGACCTTAAGGGCGGGGATGGCCGGATAGATCTTGGGTGCGCCTCGAGTGGCCCCGGGCACCGAGCTCATGCGTGCCTGGGCTCCATTGGCTGCATCCGGACATTGGGGAGAGGCATGGGAGGCAAGGAGGGATTCCCTGGCACAGTTTGGTGCTCTGTCGTGGTCGGACACGAGCTACACGACAAGCTCAAGGGGCAGAGCGCCGTTGCTGCATGCCCGTAGCATGGTCACCACGCCAACCCTTGTCCAGAGAGACTTTTTGGTCGGCAAAAGCTGTCTGGGGGGAGAGGCATGCATGCAGTAGAGTAGTGGTAAAATCTCATGGTAAATGGAGCTAGATAGATGGGGTTTTCACAGCGGTGAAGTTCGCAGCAGCAAACTTGGGGCTTTCCTAAAGGCATTTTACTGTAGTGAAATATGTCAAATACCTTGTCTAGTAGCCTTAGGTATGGATGAACTACAAGTACACCAAGTTTGAGATCAGGGAGACAAGTCTACATGGTACTTGCAGTTCAAAGCTGTTTTTGCTGCCATAATCTAAGTTCAGTTGACTTGCTCATATTTTCCATATGAGCTTGCCATAAATGGGTTTGGGTTGATGAGAATGATGTTTTGGAAAGGTTTGGGGCATTATTATGAATAGAGTAATGGGAGAGGGGAAAGAAGAGGTCTTGCCATGGTAAAAGAGAGGGAGATTGAGGGAGTTACCCCACAAATAATTGAACAAAGACCATGGCAAGGTTACTGGAGCTGGAAGACGGTTATAGTATGCAGTAGTAAAAAGTTGGGGGCAAGGGGAATCTTTTTGGGCCCACTTTGCTTGTCCACTAGTTTATGGAAGAAGGTGTTTGTGCTGTGATTGGGCTAGGCAGGGGAATTCTATTACCTTAAGATTTACCAGGGGTAAATGGTAAGTCCATGTGGTCCTGATCACAAGTTTTGAGATGATTTGAAGAAAGTTGATAATGTAAACTTGGTAAACCCTAGAAATGGACAGAAATGGATTTATGGATCTGATCATGCAATCCTATTCCCCGGTGATGCACCACTTGATGTAGCATCATCATTTGGTTAATAGAGAATGCCCACAAAGTTTGGGATCAATAGGAGATACTTCACAATGTAAAGTTCATCAAATTTGGCATCAACAGGATACTTTGGTGAAGCAAAAAAATTGGGATTGAGATGAAACTTGTCAAGATGACCACACATATCATATGTGTCATGCTATAATTTTCCTGGATTTATTTAAGAATATTTGTTATAGAAATATTTCAAAACCTTGAAACAGATAGATATGGTTTTTAAGGGTTTTGTGCAATATCTTGAACATGACCATGTGTTGAAACTCTCATATATGGACAATATATGTCCACTGAGTTTTCCTAATTTTTCTCAAATATTTGTAAAGCATTTTAAAAAATTCCCTATAAAAGACCATTTCTGGTCTTAGGAAAAATCCTTTAAATAAAATATGAAAATAACCTTTTAAAATAATATTTTTTGGTTTTGGGAAGTTATATATATAGTAGGTTCCAAATAAAGCTTTTGGGGAAAAGGTATCCACCCAATTTGAGGACTTGTAGTACAAACCTCAACTCGGGGTTTTTTGAAAACCTAATTTGAATAAAACCTATTCGGACAAAATAATATTTTGTAGAAATATAATTAAGTCCTATTAACATGGCATGATCATTCGACAAGAGTGGGGATCAAGGAAAAGAGTTTTGAGAGTAGGAGGGATTTTATGAATATAGAGCACTAGCAGGCAATCAAACCAGCAAGCAAATAGCACACAAGCCAAGCATTCAAATGCACACAAAATGTTTTAATTGGCCCTGATTTTTGAGTCATGATAACTTAATCATGAGAGTCAAAACACAGGGTGTGACAATAACATATCTCCCTGTGTGCTTTCTGTCCGTTCGCACCAAATGGTCGGATCGTCAAGTTCCCTGAACATAATTCAATCTTCTCGAGTGATATTTTATAAGGAACACACCCAATCTCTTAGCACGAAGCCGATGGCCGGTTAAGACAAAGTTTACAACATAAACGGAGCAATTTCTTTATTACTAGTACATAGTTACATATAGTGATACATTTGGCTGCTCATCGAGATTGTCTATTAATGTATCGAGGGAGCAGTCTTCTTGTGAGAGATGGGCAACGGGCTTCACTTGGTCGTACACCAAGTGAAGCAGCACTTCTTGCCCATCCGACCCGATAGGCCCAACCCGAGCCATCTGTATGGTGTTGAGGCTGGTATAATGGGTCTTGATCATTGCCCATGCCTCTCGTGCTCCCTCTTGGCAGGCCGATGTCTTCCATAGCTCATACCTACTTCGGGCTCCCTTGAATCGATCAACCAGTTCGATCATTTCCTCCGGAGGTTGCTTGGCAGACCATATCGCTTTTATCATACTCTTCATGGCCTTCTGAGCCCGCTCATGAAGGGCAGACAACTCCTTCAGAAGGCTTCCCTGGTAGGATCCGATCTCTTCTTAGGGTTGCCCGGACAGGAGACCTATACATGAGTCAAGGCATGCCCGTTATACTTCACATATAGGAATTATTGTCTAATGTTAGAATCACACTTACCGAACATGCCCTTCTGTAATTTCTAGTTCTCTTCTCGGGCTTGGGCCAATTGAGTCTTTAAGCTCTCAATTTCCTCGGCTTGTTGTTTGTTTTTCGCCTGGAGGCGGTTCTTCTCCTTAAGGTTTCGTTGCAATGAACGCCCTTCGGCCTCATGCTGGGACTCGGTGTACCACATAGATTCTTGATCTACATCTAAATATCTATGCAATTGTCCTATTGATTCAGCTGCTACAAAGTACCCTTGCGTCAGCATGGGGATATATACTAAAGATTAGCAGAATAGGTATACTCACCATGTGCCTCCTGGGTAAAACCCTTCATGTGATCCAATTCGGCCTTCACAGTATCCACCTGTTTTTGGCTTGCCTCCAGTTCCTTGGCCAGTTGCTTGCTCTAATGCCTCGAGGCCTTCATTAGCAATAAAACAATACGAAAACCTTAATTCGGTCATTCCGACCCATTTAATGCTTAGGGGCTTCTAGTTTTACACGGGTGTTCGGACCCTTATAACCAATTACTCACCTGCAGGTTGGACGATATTAGTTTCATGGCCTCCCCGAACCCAGCTTGGGTAGCTCCAATGTGTGCGTCCACCAAGCGTAGAGCATTGAACTCTTGTTTGGAGAGTGCTGGGTGGCGCAGGGCTTCTCATCGCCGCCGATGATTCATAGCGCTCTCTACCTCGGATTTGGTAACTCACATCATGTCCCCAGATTCTTCACAGGCCTGATTGACCATAGGGACCCCCATAGTGTGTTTAGCGTTAGCAAAAGACCTAGAAATGTGAGCAGTGGCGGACACCTTGGTAATATCCTCGACAGAAGATGGCTGAACTCTTTGCCTAAGTATTTCGACATAAGGTCTCTTGTCAGGCTCTATTGGTTGTGAGAATAAATTAAATAGCCGAACAAAGTACCTTTGACGTGAACGATTGGGCGGGCTCGTCCCCATGACTAGCTCATTTGATGGATCCCTATTGTGTTCCGGTCCAGGCATTGCTGCCATAGCCGATGTGTGTCGCATGGACCGACGACGCTTGGTGATGACCCACAAAGATAGGGGATCCATCGTAGTCTTTTCTATAAGTAAGAGTGTCGAACCCAACGAGGAGCAAAAGGAAATGACAAGCGGTTTCCAGTAAGGTATTCTCTGCATGCACTGAAATTATCGGTAATAGATAGTTTTGTGATAAGATAATTCGTAACGAGTAACAAGTAAAAAGTGTAGCAAAGGTGCAGAAAGGTAGACCAATCCCTTTTGTTTCAAAGGACATGCCTGGACACACTCTTATATAAAGCAAAGTGCTCTCGAGGACACATGGGAATTTCTGTCAAGCTAGTTTTAATCATGCTCATTTGATTCGCGTTCGTTACTTTGATAATTTGATATGTGGGTGCGCCAGTGCTTCTAACTTTACTTGGACAAACCTCCCACTTATGATTAACCCCCTCAGAACCATCCGCAACTATCAAAGAAGAATTATGGTAAACCTAACCATAGCATGAAACATATGGATCCAAATCATCCCCTTACAAAGCAACTCATAAACTAGGGTTTAAGCTTCTGTCACTCTAGCAACCCATCATCTACTTATTACTTCACAATGCCTTCCCCTAGGACCAAATAAGGGTGAAGTGTCATGTAGTCTACATTCACATAACACCACTAGAGGAGAGACAACATACATCTCAACAAAATATCGAACGAACACCAAATTCACATGATTACTTATAACAAGACTTATATGATATCCTCAGGAACAAACGTAAATACTTACAAAGCATATCATGTTAAAGATTAGAGGAGTATTAATTATCATTATGGGTCTGAACATATGATCTTCCACCAAGTAAACCAACTAGCATCAACTACAAGGAGTAATCAACACTACTAGCCACCCACAGGTACCAATCTGAGGTGTTGAGACAAAGATCAGATACAAGATATAAAATAGGGTTTGGAGAGGAGATGGTGATGTTGAAGATGTTGATGGAGATTGACCCCCTCTCGATGAGAGGATCGTTGGTGATGATGATGGCTTCGATTTCCCTCGCCCGAAGGTATGTTTCCCCGGCAGAACAACCCTGTCGGAGCTCTACATTGGTTCTATCAGGGTTCCACCTGAGAGGACGATGCTTCATTCCGAAAGCTCTATCTGATTTTTTCCAGGACAAAACCCTCCATATAGCAGAAGATGGGTGTCGGGGGAGCCACAGGGGCCCCACAAGCCTGCTAGGCACGGCCAGCGGGGTGGACGCGCCTAGCAGGCTTGTGGCCTGCAGGTGGCCCCCTTTGGTTGATTCTTGCGCCAATATTTTTTATTATATCCAATAATATTCTCCATAAATTTTTAGAAATTTTAGATTTGTGAAGAATAGGTATCTCACATTTGCTTCTTTTCCAGTCTAGAATTCCAGCTACCGGCATTCTCCCTCTTCATGTATACCTTGTAAAATAAGAGAGAAAAGGCATAAGTATTTTACCACAACGTGTAATAACAGCCCATAATGCAATAAATATCAATACAAAATCATGGTGCAAAATGGATGTATCAACTCCCCCAAGCTTAGACCTCGCTAACCTTCAAGCCAAAGCCGAGATCGATGAATATGTCCACATGTTTAGAGATAGAGGTTTCGATAAAATAAAATACGGACATGAGTGCATCATGATCAACTTTAGAACAGCAATACTCATTTTATGAGGTTCTTTATACTAGAGTGACAATTCATTCACAATATAAAGTATGAACCAAGAACTCTATTCACAACTGACAAACTATGATCTCAGACATTGAAGCAATTGACAATTTATCATAACATCGGAAAGAGTCAATGTAAGAGCTTGTAAAGCAAATCCACATACTCAATCATATTTTGGTCTTGCACAATTTCTAGGACTCACGCGGTACCCACGAGATCAAATCTTCAATCGAACACAGAGGAAGATAGGGACTTATAGTTTTGCCTCCCAACTATTCACCTCAAGGGTGATGTCAACAATAATAACTCATGATCACCCACATCCAAGTGGATGTATATGTCTAGATCGTTCCCCAACACATAATGCTTGCCAAGAGAGACGAAATACAGAAATTAGTGAAGACCACCATGACTCTTGCATAAAGGTAAGTTCTAAAAGGTAAAAGTAATAGATAGGCCCTTCGCATAGGGAAGGAGAGGTTGTCATGCGCTTTTTGTTTTTGGATGCACAAACTCTTAGTGAAGAGGAACACCATGTTGTATTGCCCTTTGTGATAGCAACCTTTATTATGCAGTTTGTCGCTTTTATTTCTTTACAATCACAAGTTCGTACAAAGCTTATTTCCCTTACAATAAAAGATCACACATATTTAGGAGTAATTTTTATTGCCTTTTTGCACCGATGACAACTTACTTGAAGGAGCTTATTCCATCCATAGGTAGGTATAGTGGACTCTCATGGCAAAACTAGGTTGAGGTGTTTGGATGCACAAGTAGTATCTCTACTTGGTGTCGAGGTTTTGGCTATTATGAGGTGGAAGCAAGCACTACATGTTGGAGGATCTAAAACCATATAACTTCTATCCGGAGGCAAGCAAACATAACCTTTTATGTTGTCTTCCTTGTCCACCATCATCTTCTTGGCATGTAATATTTTAATGAGTGGTCACAATCATAAAAGATGTCTAAGATAATATATTTATATGTGAATCTCTCTTTCTTTATTGCTCCATTTCAATTGCATGAATGACCAATTACTATGTTTGTTAACACCCAACAAATTTCAATCAACATACTTTTTATACGTGAAGTCATGACTCCCAATAAGATCATTATGTACACTCTTTGCTTTTGTTCTATTATTATTTATTCATTACTTAAAGAGCATAGTGATCTAGAAAAGCCCTCTCATCAAAACTATTTTTTATTATATAACTCTCGGACTTGCTTACATAAGGGGAGCAAAGGGAGAAACTAAAAGGTAGATCATACCAAAACTTTTATTCGACTAGATCAAAATAAAATCAAAAAGGATCGAACTAGGGAAGTTAATAAAAACAAAAAATGAAAAAGGTGTGATGGGATACGATACCGAGGCACCTCCCCCAAGCTTGGCACAAGAAAATGGGAGTGCCCATACCATGTGCTCAGGTGTCCTTCTTCAGAGGTGATGGTGGTGGAGTCATTGATGAAGATAGAAACTTGTCCTCCGTCTTCCAAGGTATAGGATCACCATCATAAAAAGATGAACGAGTCTCCGAAATCCTCAAATGTGTAGCCAAACTTATTCTCTTAAATCTATATTCATACTCACAATTCTCGTATTGGAGATCATAGATCTGGGCTTGGAGATGCTCAATTTTCTCGTAAAGCTTGAACATGTGCTCCCTGATGTCCTTGGCGTTCAACTTGTGTTTATGGGTAAACTCCGAGATCATCATATGATTGGCATTGAGTCCATGTTCTACCATCCCTTGGCACTTGAAGACTTGTTGCTCGATTGCTTCGAGCCTTGTTTCCACGCTTCTGGTCTTCCTTGGCCCCTCAATGTCACGGATGTGCGGCACCCCCTCACGCATCTCAATAGTTTGAGGGTGTTGCAACACCTCCGCAAGATAAGGTTTGATGACCTTCTCGAAAAACTTGTCCTTCGGAGCACTGGGGGATGCCACAATGATCTAGATCTGCTACAGAAACAACTCAAAACGAAAACAGGAACTTATGTCATGATACGAAAGTCAAAACCTTTGTGAGATTATATAATGAATTTTTGCCGGCCCGGAGGAGTATTCCACAAGAAAACGATGTCCGGGGGGCGCACAGGGTGGTGACAAGCCCCCTAGGCGCGGCCAGGGGGGTGGCCGCGCCTAGCAGGCTTGTCGCCTCTCCGTGCGTCCTTCAGACTGCTTTTTATTGTCATGATTTTTTTAAATAATCCAAAACTGAATAAAATTGCTATTGGGAAAGTTTTGGAGTAGGTTTACTTACCATACCACGTACCTATTCCTTTTTGGAGTCTGAAACATTCTGGTAGGTCTCCCTAACATGCTCTTCCGGAGTTATGGTATTGATAACATTGGTCTCAACATTAATGGGAGTACCTGAAACATAATGTTTGAATCTTTGCCCGTTGACCACCTTTGGATTTGTGCCTTCGGCATTGTTGATCTTGATGGCACCGAAACGATATACTTCCTCAAGAATGTATGGTCCTTCCCATTTAGAGAGAAGTTTTCCTACAAAAAATCTTAACCAAGAATTGTATAGGAAGACATGGTCACCTACATTGAATTCAGGCTTTTGTATCCTTTTATCATGCCATCTCTTAACTTTCTCTTTAAACAGCTTGGCATTCTCATAGGCCCGGGTTCTCCATTCATCAAGTGAGCTAATGTCAAAGAACCTCTTCTCACCAGCTGAAAGAACAATATGGTCCCTTCGTGGTTTTGATAATTCATGACAACATACATTGTCTCTTGGACTAACACCTCTATTTAGTGTATTTTTGATAATAGTCCATGGAGAGTTGGTCTGGCTAAAGGATTGTGGAAGTTCTGGAATTACCCAAGAAGCAAGGAACTAGGTTGTTCAAGTTTCAAGCAAGATGACTCTACATTTTACATTTGTGATAAATCACTTTGAGTCCGTAGGAAAGGTAATACTGTTGAAAGGGGGTAAGGTTTTGTTGGTGAACAAAATGCTCAGACGTGCATGAGCGATAGTCACCAAAAACATCCACAAGCTCTCCCACCAAAGTCGGTCTATAGCAAAACATTAACAATTGGTGCAATCAACATTCTTATCCTGTGCCACCGATTCCAAACCCTAGATAGACTCAGCCAAACCCTAACCCTTCAGTGTAGCCGACACTAATTTCAATGCCACCGAGTTGGGCTTCCAAGTTTTTGTTACGCAAGTTCAAATTTTTGGTCCATCCAAGAATGTTGAATCGGCATAACCGAGTTTGGTAATTCTGACCGTTGGTCACTTTGTCGGCGCAACCGAGATTCATATATCGGTCTCACGGAGATTCAAAAGGTGCCACCATTTTGGACACTTTGGTACCACCGAGATAAACACATCGTTGTCACCGAGTCTGACTTCTTGTGTGTAATAGTTGGATTTTTTGGGATGCCTATATATACCCCTCCACCACCACTTACTCCCGAGAAAAGCACTATGAACTATTCCATACCTATCCTATCACATTTTCTAAGAGAGAACCACCTACCCTTGTGTTGATACCAAGATCTTCCACTCCAACCATATGGATCTTTATTTCTAGCCTCCCCAAGTTGCTTTCCACCAATCCCACCTCTTCTACCAAGCCTAATCTATAAGAGAGTGATTGTGTGTTGAGGAGTCTATCATCTTGAAGCACAAGACAAGGAGTTCATCGTCATTACCGAGCCTATTACCTTTTGGAGGGTGTTGCCTCCTATATTGGTTAGGTGTTACTTGGGAGCCTCCTACTTCGTGTTTTCGAGTGAACCAAGAAGTTTTTAAGGGCAAGGAGATCGCCTACTTCGTGAAGATCTACCCATAATGAGCATCGTCCTTCGTGGACGGAAGCCATATGGAATAGTCAATGTTGCTACTTCGTGGACCCTTATGGGTGGAGTCCTCTATGGACTCTCATGAACATTACCCTCCGTGGGTTGAAGACTCCATAAACGTGGACGTACGATAGCACCACCTATCGCAACCACGGGAAAAATCTTTGCGTCTCCTATTGCGTTTGATCTTCCTATCTCATCTCTTTACTTCATGTGCTATGTCTTTACGTTCTGCTTGTGTAGGGCTGTTAGACTTCCTAGACTTGCTAAAATAGTTAAAATCTGCCAACCAATTAACTTGGGAAAAGTTTAGGTTTTAAATTCCTGCTAGTAGTCTATTCACCCCCCTCTAGACACTCTTCTAACGATCCTACAAGTGGTATCAAAGCTTTGGTCTCCATTTCTTCGTTTTAATCACCGTGGAGGGAGATGGATGTGTCTAGAGTAGAGAGTTCAAATTGTAGAGTGCCTATTCTTGATGGAGACTACTACAGTCAATGGAAAAATGTCATTATTGATCTATTTGATCAATTCCATTTGACTAAATATGTTGAAAACCCCTATGTGCTCCCTATCTATGAATTGCATCCCACACACGAACAGGAAATTAACATGCTTGGTAACCTAAGAACTGTCAATCTTATTGTTAGAGGTTGACCAAGATTCGTGCTTTCTCAATTGAAGAACTTTGCATGTGCCTATACCTTGTGGGCTGATTTAGAGAAGCAATATCCAAATCTTTCATTAGGAAATCTTGATGAAATTCTTCATAAAACTGTTGATTTTCACAAAATGAAGCCTAGTTATCCAAACTTTGATAAATGCATATTTGAGATCCATGATCTTATGCGTGCTAAAGGAGATGTCACCACTATCAACAACAATATCTTTGAAGCCATTCAAATTCATAAACTTGAACATTTTCATGATCACTATTCTAACGAATCTCTTGTTCTGTATGACGAGGATTTCCCACTTGATGATGACAATGTGGAACATGACTATCTTGGCGAAGATGAGTTGTTCGACATCGAGCATGAAAAGATCATGAAGAATCTGAGTCTAATCAAGGTTCATGAAGAAGCCATTCACATTCATAAACTTTAAGGATTACATGTCCGTAGGAAAAGAGTGGATTCTTGACAGTGGATGTACGGATCATATGACTGGTGATAAAGACATGTTTCAAGAGATCACACCTAATCAAGGTTCTCGAAGGTACGTGACCTTTGGAGACAACTCTAAGGTTAAGGTACTTGGCCTTGGAAAGGTGGCCATATCCCATGATAGTTATATTCAAAATGTTATGCTTGTTGAATCCCTTGGCTACAATCTTCTTTCCGTATCTAGACTGGCCGACTTCGGTTTCAATGTGTTATTCACGAAAGTAGATTGCCAAGTGTTTCGTCAAGATAATCATGAAATGGTCTTTACCGGTTTCTGTAGAGGTGATCTATGCATTGTTGATTTCACTCAGAGATCCAAACCTCGTACTTGTCTTACTACAAAATATTCTAAAGGGTGGCTTTGGCATAGAAGACTAGGATATGTTGGCATGCGTAACTTAGACAAGCTTATCAAGGGTGATAATATACTTGGTGTTAAAGATGTTATCTTTGACAAAGATAGACTTTGTAGTGCTTCTCAAGCTAGAAAGCAAGTAGGTGGAAGCCGTCTCGTTAAGAATATCATGACTACTAGGAGACCATTCGAGTTACTTCACATTGATCTTTTTGGTCCTAATGGTTACAAGAGTCTCGGTGGAAATTCCTATGGTCTAGTTATAGTTGATGATTTTCCAGATTTACATGGGTATTCTTTCTTGATGATAAGTTGCAGGTTCAAAAGATCTTCAAGGACTTCACTCACAAAGCGTAAAATTAGTTTGAACTGAAGATCAAGAAGGTTCGAAGCAATAACAGATCAGAGTTCAAGAACACCCATGTGGATACCTTTCTTGACAAAGAAGGTGTCTCACATGAGTTCTCGGCTACGTACACACCTCAACAAAATGGAGTTGTTGAGAGGAAGAACTGGATGCTCATTGAGATGACAAGAATGTTGATTGACGAATACAAGACACCAAAACACTTTTGGGCAGAAGCAGTTGAAACAGCATGTCATGCCACAAACCGAGTTTACTTGCACAAGCATCTTGGTAAATCGGCATACAAGCTAGTCACCGGTAATAAACCCCAAGTCGGATACTTTCGGGTATTTGGATCAAAGTGCTATATTCTTTATAAGCATCGTCATACTAAATTTGCTCATAAATCTCATGAAGGATTCCTACTTGGTTACGGATCGAACTCTCATAGTTACCGTGTCTACAACAACTTCACTAGAAAAGTTGAAGAGACGGTAGATGTGAAGTTTGATGAATCTAGTGGTTTGCAAGTAGAACAATGGCCAAATGATGTAGGTGATAAGGACCATTCAGTAGCTATTCTAGATCTACCCATTGGTAAGATTCGTCCCATGGAGGTGAAGGAAAGTACTTCATCAACTCAAGTGGAAGCCCCTACTTCACATCAAGGTGAACCTCAACATGACATGGAGGCATCCACGAGCGGTACACGACGAGATGATGAAGAGGAGGAAGTGCATCATGAAGATCCACCACAGCCACCTTCACCACCACCTCAAGGGAACGACACCTTCAACAACAATGAAGATGAAGGAAATGATGATGAAGAAGAAGAACCTCCCCCATCTAACAATCGGAAGCTGACCCGAGTTCGAGCTCAAGTGACCAAGAATCATCCCCAAAACCAAATCTTTGGTGATATACAAACATGGAGAATCACTCACTCTAAAACCTGTCTAGCTAAGTTTTGTGAGCATTATTCTGTCATCTATAGCATTGAGCCTTTGAAGGTAGAATAAGCTCTTGAAGAAGCGGATTTGGTGAACGCTATGCATGAAGAGCTTCACAACATCGAAAGGAACAAAGTGTGGACACTCGTGGAGAAGCCCAAAGATGAGCACAACATCATCGGAACCAAATGGGTGTTTAGGAACAAGCAAGACGAAGAGGGTCAAGTCATGTGTAACAAGGCTCGTGTCGTAGCCCAAGGATATACGCAAGTCGAAGGTATGGACTACGGTGAGACTTAAACCCCTGTCGCTAGACTTGAAGCTATTCGTATTCTTCTTGCTTATGCTAATAACCATGATATCACGCTTTATCAAATGGTCATCAAAGGTGCATTTTTAAATGGTGAAATTGAAGAAGAGGTTTATGTTAAACAACCACCTGGTTTTGTGAATCCTAAGAAACCTAATCATGTTTACAAGCTTCGCAAAGCTCTTTATGGACTTAAGTAAGCCCCTCGTGCTTGGTATAAATGCTTAACGAAGTTTCTCATTGAAAAAGATTTTGAAATTGGTAAAATTGATGCAACCTTGTTCACTAAGAGAGTTAATGGTGAATTATTTGTGTGACAAATCGATGTGGATGATATTATCTTTGGTTCCACTAACCCTTAATTTAGTGAAAGGTTTGGAAGGTTGATGTCCGAGAAGTATGAGATGTCTATGATGTGTGAGCTGAAATTCTTTCTTGGATTGCAAATCAAGAAATCAAGAGAAGGAACTTTCATCTCTCAAACTAAGTATAGCAAGGACTTGATCAAGAAGTTCAACATGCAGGAGTGCAAAGGTATGAAAACTCCTATGCCCATTAGTGGACATGTTGACCTTACCAGGGAGGATGAACCGGTTGATCAAAAGGTTTATCTATCAGGACTCCGATCCTAAGTGATATGAATCCAGACTGTAACATATCACATCACTTTTCGGCCTCACGAACAGTAAGCTCCACGGTTGCAGCCTTACCTTAGCCGGGACCGTCTGCGTCTTTTGGCTCACGTATGTGAACATGTCGCTGGAAATCAATCGATAGAGAACCTAGTCCTTCATGACTAGTCATAGAACCCAAGTGGCACATCCATTTAGAAAC
The DNA here is from genome assembly GCA_022496015.1 of Hordeum marinum. NCBI lineage: Eukaryota > Viridiplantae > Streptophyta > Magnoliopsida > Poales > Poaceae > Hordeum > Hordeum marinum. The sequence goes on along the minus strand of CM039673.1, from coordinate 194,958,250 downwards.
AAGCAAGCGTAACCCAACAATGCTGGTGTCGGCCTCAAGCGTGTGTAGACGAGTCACAACAAGCTACAAGGACTCCATTACGTCGTGGGACATAATTGTCATCACTGCATCTAGAGGAGTCGTAGCAGGCTACAGGGACTCCATTACACTTCAAGACATTTCCCTGAAGGGACAGACACAGTAGCAAAGAAGGATACATGCCGGTGAATCAATGTGTCCGGAGCAGTAGCAAGCTACCAAGGCTCGATGGAAGCACAAAGAGGAAGTTTCCCGTAAAGAGTACTACTAAAGGCACATGACTAGGTGTCGGATCCCATACATACCGTTGCACGTCACACGTACGCACGACATGCCCCATATGCATAGATACAACTATGGCATCACAACATAACCATACATCAACACAAATTTTATTTAAGAGGCTCAGAAGAGCCTTGCATAATATATTCTTACAGGTAGGGGTCACATGACCCAACACTCAAGTCACACCAACAAGTTCATGCAAACCAAGAGGAAGCATAAAGCTGTGTGAGTACAGACAGTTGAAAGGGTAAAAGGCACATGGCCTGACTATCTATAGCCCACCACAGGGCATAAGGTCGTAGCTGGGACATCAGCTATTCAGCATCGTTGACATCTATATAGAACCCACCTGATGGGTCCTGAGTCTCATCTACAAAATTTATTAAGCAAACTTTGAGTACAAACGTACTCAGCAAGTCTTTAAAACAGACCTAGGCTATTCATGCTCCAGTATCAACAAGGGGAGTGGTGGAGTTTATGCAGCAATGCCAGCTTTGGCTCATGGCTAACCTATACTACACAATTTTAACTATTTGTTAGATTTTAGATATCGTACACTAGTCCACTAACTCCACACCAATACACCACCATGGATTCACTTCCCTCTCCTAGGGGAGTGCCATCCACGGTACTCACACTTGTCTTGATATTTTTATGAGTATCCATTTAATTATCTATGAACAACATAAGTTCTCCAAGTAGTCCATATCCGAGGATGCGGCTATTCGAATAGTTTCATACCCTGCAGGGTTGTACTTCTTCACACACGCTCTCACCACTTATCGCTGTGTGCTCATAAAACCATGCACCTCGGCAACCTTCAAGTGGAAGCCCAGCGAGGGAGTCGGCCATGACCGCCAATCACACAAGATCTCTAGTCCAGGCTATCGCCTATTTGAGACTAAACCCGCACGGAAGTCCGGCGGAAGTTTTCACTACGTCCCCAAACAATGTGCGCAGGGTTCCCAAGCCCACCATTCGGGTGACCCTTGGTACACCATGCCACTACGTACCGCATCGTAACCCACCCCTAGGGTCAATGCAATGCACGGCCTCCAGCATACTATGAACACACGAAACTACTTGCAACTACTGGACCAAGGACTAAGCGATTGATATGTCGAGTAGGGTCATATTTCAGGGCCCAACATGTGGTAGTAACTAGTCTTGGATAACAAATACGGAACTCAGTTCCTAAGTACGGTCCCAATGAGACAACTCACTATGTACTCCTACATAGCCTCTCATCACTACCTTTACCAAATAAGATTCATCATAAGCTTATCACATCAACACAACATTGTTTCACTACAGTGCATCACCCAGATGAATCAAACCTGACACAACTCTAAGCATAGCAAGCATAGCAGGCAAGGTAAGAAAAGCACATCATGGCACAAGAATCTACCAAGTATGCTAGGTTGCAAGGTTTAGCTATTTACTGTGACAATGACAGGTCATGCAAAGGAATGGGTTCATCTACCATGTATGACAGACAAGTGATCATTTGTCCTAATGCAATAAACAAGAGCAGGAGTGAGAGAATGGGATGTTATCGGAATGATCAAAGGGGTTGCTTGCCTTGATGGGAAGCGGCAAGGTTTTCTCCTTCGTTGGAATAGTTGGAGCTATCCTCAGAAGCAGGGCCTACCGCAATGTAGATAAATAGCAATCAATACATGGCAAGTGCAACAGTATGATGCATGATCATGACATGGCAACATGTATGGATGAGCTAATGCAACTATTGTTCAAGTTAAATGAAGTAATTGTGAATATAGGTTCAAAATCATTCACCATTTCATATTTCATATGTTAAACTATTAGTAAATGTCAATTTTCATCTACATAGATTGCTCTAAGATGCATAATAACAGCACCATTGGATTCATTGGATTTTTCTAATAAAGTTTCATATATAAATTATTTCAATCTGAGTTATACATAAATTTCTATGAATTTTCTAAGTTTGAAATAGTTTCTGGAATTAATGTAATTTAGAGAATTCATTATTGCATCCGCCTTACATCATCATGACATCAGCTGGTCAACAGGCCGTTGAGAGGTGAAACCTGACCAGTGGGGTCCACTGGTCAGTGACCCAGCCAGTAACAGAGCTAACTAACTAACTAATTACTAATTAGTTTAGGGTAGGTCAACGGGCCATTAAATTAATTAAATTAGTTAATTAAATAATTAATCAAATTTAATTAGCAGGGCCTGGCCCCACTTGCTAGTGACGCAGGGGGTCAAACCCCCATCGTCAACTCCGACAAGACCCGCCGGCGTTGAGCCGCCGGTGGCTCCAGAGACGGCGGAGGGGTCGGGTTCCCTCCTCCAGTGAACAAAAGGACGGCGGAGGGCACCAGACGGGCCTATGCTCATGCGTGCGTCCATCCCGACACCTCTCAAAGGCTGAGATGGCCGGAATCGACGCCGGCGACAAGCTCGGCGGCTGCCGGAGCTTGGGCAAGCACGAGCTCGATGAACCAGGGCGCAACACGTCCGGGGCTTAGCACCTACGGGCACTATGCGACCCCACGAGCTCGGTGGTGGCCACGGATGAACGAGCTGGTCACCGGAGCGTCGTCAGCGATGAGCTCGTGTGGTGGGGCAATCGGAAGCCGGTGCAACTGAGGCCTACAAAGGGGGGAAAGGCCGGGGAAGATAGGGGAAAGGGCCGGGAGCTCATAGCGGGCTCATAGATGATGGGAGCTCGCTCGGCGAGGGCTCGGAGACGACGAATCGATGGCGGCAAAGCACGGGTCCGAGGAGGAAGATGAGCTCGAGGGTGGCACTTCAGGGCTCCTGACGATGCGTGGCTTGGTGCAGAAGATGGGGACGACGAGGCGGAGCCTCTGGCGGTCTCAAGGGGGCGCGGGAGCGGCTGGAGCTACAACAGCGAGCTAGCGGGGCCATCGGCCATGGGGGAGCAGAGGAGGGGAAGAAGCAGGGGGCGAATGGGCGAGAGAGAGCGAGATGGGGACGGCAGCGGCATCCTCATCCGCTCGCCAGCGTGGCGAGGAAGCAACCACGCAGGAGGCTACATGGCAGCACCGGCGCAAGCGCACGGTGAGCACACGCTCGTCCTCCACGCAGGAGGACGACGATGATGCTGGGCCAGCTGGGCCGGCCCAGGTGCCTCCTCCTTTTATTTTATTTCTAGTTTCCTTTTTATTTCTCTGACATTTTTTTTATTTCTGTTTAGGCACAATTGCTAAGTATAAAATATCCCAAATATTTTATAGAACTAAGTTTCAATATTTCAAACTTCTATAAAAAGTTTCAGAATATTTTGAAATCTGAAATAATGATAATGCTTTATTTGGCATTTTCAGCAGATTTAATATTTATTTTTTAATTACTATAAATGTTCAAATATTTAAAATGACCCCTTGTATAATCATGTCTACATTTATCAGACATAGGGAACATTTTAGATGGGCATTTTGGATTTGTTGGTTTTTCACAATCATCAAGTTGGTTTGATTCAAATGAAGTGTTTGGTGTTTCTTTTGGTCCCCATTTCAAGTTGATGCAAAAAGTGAAATATGATGCACACACACACATGATGTCCTAAGAAGCTAGCTTGGTATGTGACAACTCACCCCCGCTCAAAAGAATCTCATCCCTTGATTTGGAAGTAGTCGGGAAGAGCGCGGGGTACTCTAGTCGAAGACGATCCTCTCTTTCCATGTGGCCTCCTTCTCAGAATGGTGTGACCACTGAACCTTGAGAAACTTAATGTTCTCACACGGAGTAGTACACTTAGCTAGATCAAGAATATGAATAGGGTATTCTCGATATGTAAGGTTATCTTGGAGATCAAGCGCTTCGTGGTCTACTTCACGGACAGGGCCCGAGAAGCAATGCCTGTGTTGCGAGACATGGAAGACATCATGAACCTTGGAAAGATGCGGCGGAAGTTGCAATTGGCAGGCAACCTCTCCTCATTTAGCAAGAATGGGAAAAGGTCCAATGTAATGAGGAGCCAACTTGCCCTTGATACCGAATCAGTGTGTACCCGTCAGAGGTATACCCTAAAGATAAGCCTTCTTGTCAATTTCATAGGTCACGGCCTTATGATGACGATCATATTGGCTCTTTTGACGAGATTGGGCTGTGCTCAACATTTCACGAATAATGCGAACTTACTCCTCTGCATCCTGGATCATATCTGTGCCAAAGAGTTGCCTCTCTCCGGTTCTGACCAGTTAAGAGGTGTTCGACACCTTCGTCCATCGAGAACTTCAAAAGGGGATTTGGCCAAGCTTGATTGATAACTATTCTTATAAGAAAAATCGGCAAATGGAAGACATTTCTCCCAATTCCTGTCGAAGGATATAACGCAAGCTCGGAGCATGTCTTTGAGGATTTGATTGACTCTCTCAACTTGACCACTTGATTGCGGGTTGGAAAGCAGTGCTAAAGGATAGATGAGTCCCCATAGCGGTTTGGAAACTTTCCCAAAATCGGGGAGTAAAGATACTTTTGCGGTCTGAGTTAATCTCCAATGGAACAACATGAAGAGAAACTATTCGAGAAACGTATAACTCCGCTAGCTGGCTAGCAGTTATACTCTCCCGAACAGGAAGAAAATGAGCCAGTTTGGAAAGATGGTCTATGACCACAAAGATAGCATTATTCCCTCCCTTAGTCTTGGGAAATACGGTAGTGAAATCCATACTGACCTTATGCCATTTTCACTCACGAATAGCTAAAGGTTGAAGGGTGCCAGCAGGCCTTTGATGTTCTTCCTTCACGCGACGAAAAATGTCGTAGTTAGCAATGAACTGAGCAATTTCTCTCTTCATCCTAGTCCACAAGAACCACTGGCGTAGGTCCTGATACATCTTGGTACTACCCGGATGAATTTTGGGAGGAGAATCATGAGCCTCCTTAAGGATCAGCTGCCGAAGATGTTGGTTCTGGGGAACCACCAAACAGTTCTGGAAGAACACCACACCTTGATCATCAATATAGAAATCCTTAGCGATACTGCTAGCGATGTTCTCTTTGATCTGGGAAATACCCTTATCACGCTTTTGGCCAACTATAATTTGATCCTTAAGAGTAGGTTTCGCCACCAGGTTGGAAAGGAATTCTTGAGGAACAATGTGGAGGTTCAACTTCCGAAATTCCTCATAGAGAAGTGGTTGACCTTGTTGTAACATCAGGTTGTTACAATAAGACTTTCGACTTAGTGCATCAACCGTGACATTGGCTTTCCCCGGGGTGTAAGTTATCCCTAAGTCATAATCTGTAATCAACTCAAACCATCGTCTTTGCCTGAGGTTCAAATCCGATTGGGTGAAAATATATTTCAGTCTTTGGTGATCAGTGTAAATTTTGCAACGATTACCTAGAAGGTAATGTCGCCAAGTTTTCAGTGCATGGACCACAGCTGCAAGCTCAAGGTCATGTGTTGGATAATTATCCTCATGTGGACGCAACTGTTGAGATGCGTATGCAATCACATGATGATCTTGCATGAGAATGCAACCTAATCCTTGTCGTGAGGCGTCGCAATAGATAACAAAGTCCTCAGAGAAGTCTGGTGGCACCAGAACGGGAGCAGAGCTCAGGCGTCTTTCCAACTCCTAAAAATTGTGCTCGTATTGTGGAGTCCACTCGAACTTTTTATGTTTCTTGAGGAGTTCAGTTAGAGGTTTCGCAACCTTGGAGGAATTCTCGACAAAGCGGTGACAATAGCTCGCTAAGCTAAGGGAACTCCAAACTTGCTTAACCGATTTAGGTTGAGTCCAATCAAGGACGGCCTAAACTCTCTCGGTATTGACAACAATACCTTTACCAGAGATTACGTGGCTTAGGTAGGTCACTTATGGCAACAAAAATTCACACTTGGAGAATTTGGCGTACAGACGATGCTCTCAAAGTTTCATCAATACCAACCTTAGATGCTCGGCATGTTCCTGTTCGTTCTTCGAGTAGATGAGTATATCGTCGAGGTAAACCACGACAAGTTTATCCAGATACTCCATGAAGATTGAATTCATCAAGCGAGAGAAGGTGGCTGGGGCATTGGTTACGCCGAAGGACATGACGGTGTACTCGTATTGGCCATAATGAGTAACAAAAGCCGTTTTTGGAATGTCCCCATTTCTAATTCTGATTTGATGGTACCCCAACCTCAAATCCATTTTGGAAAAGACAGAGGATCCAGCAAGTTGATCATACAAATCGTTGATCCTGAGGAGCGGATACTTGTTCTTTATGGTGACCTGATTCACTGGTCGATAATCCACAACCATCTGATCCGATCCATCCTTCTTCTTAACGAAGGACAGGGCAAGCCCAAGGAGAAGAACTAGGATGGATGAAACCTTTCTTCAAAGCCTCATCGAGTTGTTTCTTAAGTGCGGCTAGTTCTAAGGGTGCCATCTTATAGGTTCTTCTGGCTATTGGGACAGTCCCTGGGATGAGGTCTAACACAAACTCAACATCCCTGACAGGTGGAATACCTGGCAGTTCTTTTGGAAAGACATCCGGAAAGTCTCGGACTACCGGAATATCTTCTAGTTCTAGAAGAGGGCTAGCATTGAGAGAATAGAGTTGGCGCTTGGCTACTCGAGTGGAGAAATTAACTATCTCACCCGAGGGATGTGTAGGTTGAACATTCCTAGTATGAGTATCAATGTTAGCATAGTGGGCTTTCATCCAGTCCATGCCTAAGATGATATTGATGTCCGAAGACTTGAGGGCTATCAAATATGCTAGGAAGTCTAGCCTATCCACAAGAATCTCATTGTCATGGCTCACCCTTGAAGTTTTCCATTTTGAACTAAGAGTCTGAACTCCTACAGGAGTAGGCATATCACAAATAGACATGTTATGCAACTGTGCATATCTTTCTGAGATACCCCAATATCAAACAGAACATATGCTGGATGGCTATTGACAAGAAGCATACCTAGGATAACATCAGGATCCTCAAGGGCTTCTTCAGAAGAAACATAGTTCACTCGACCACGAGCGGGAGCTGGCTTCACATAGAAGGCTTTTCCTTGCTTCCCACGTCCAGCCAGCTTAGCATTGTTCTGAGGACACTCACGGGAATAGTTTCCTGGTTCCCCACATTTGTAGCATACAATGGTGGCATGGGGACCAGCATTGATAGGAGGACCTCCAAATGTCCTGGACGAAGGATTGGGCTGAGCTGGGCGACGCGCCTGGAAGGATGGCCTCGTGGTGTACCTTGGTGGCAGAGCTGCGTTGGGCACCCACACCCGGCGTTTGTTGGAGCCCGAGCTAGATGTGATCTAAAGACACGGGTGTGCTTCCTAGTTGCCTCGTAGCAGTCTGTCCAGTTTTGGCATTGATAGCCTTGTTGATGAGAGCCTAGAAGGTTGTGCACTCATGCAGGCGTAGATCTCGACGGAGCTCATGACTAAGTCCCTTGCGGAACCTAGCCTGTTTCTTGGCATCAGTTGAAACTTCCTCGGGAGCATAATGAGCAAGATTGCCGAACTCACGGCTATAGGCATCCACTGTCATTTTGAACTGGGTGAAAGCACAGAACTCCTCTCTCTTGCAATCCATCAGCCCTTCCGGGATGTGATGGGTACGAAATGCCTCACTAAAGTCTGCCTAGGTTGCCCAGGTTGGTGCGGGGCCTTCGGGATGCATAGCTTCATAATTTTCCCAGCATAGATTGGTGGGTCCGTCCAGAAAGTATGCAGCAAAGGTCACCTTGTTGGCCTCAAATACATTGGCAGCCCGGATTTTGCGGGATGTGCTGGTCAGCCAGTCATCCGCATCGAGCGGGTCGACCGAATGATGAAACTTAGGTGGGCATAGCTTGACAAAGTAATTGAGAGACACACCATCATTGCGATCATTACGGGGAGCACGCGTTGTGTTCTTCTCAATACGTTCCAACAGCCTGTTGGTCTCCCTTTTGTTTCGTTCAGCTTCAAGCATCACTTCTACCAAAGAGGACGCGTGAGGCAGGTTCTCTTGCCTTGGTTGGCTTCCCTCGCCCTGCTCGGGGGCAGGCACGAGGTTATTCCTAGTTGCCACCATCCTGGGAAAACAAACCCACAGCTTAGACATAAAGGACATCAACTCTAAGACATGAGATAAGGAATGTAGTGGAAAACAAGGCATGTAGGGGTAAATACCCGATAAACATTGTAATAACAACTACCAAATGAAAACCATGATTCATACACACCATGAAATATTTCAGTACAAGCCCAAGCTGAAATACAAACTACACAGAGATGACACAACTCATCGGAGGCATTACAAGCTTCCTATACATTATCTATCTACACCTCCGGAACTCAACTCTCAACCTTAGTCACATCCCACAAGACACGCTGGACTGTGGCAATACGACTACTACCATACTAGTACTAACATTCACGTACTCAAGCATCACCGTAGAATGCCTCAAATAGGTTACCCCCGTGGCCCGGGAGCCGAACCTGAGGATCTGGAAACACTCTAGCCTATGATCCTTGAAAACCATAAGGACATCGATGTGGCCTTGGTCCCCTTGTTGGTGGCAACAACGGTCCTTGAATAGGAGTGATGCCTCCAACATCGGGCCAGTTTACGTGTGCTGGCAGATGAGTCTGCGATGGGTTCAACATCTCCAAATCTCCATAGCCTGTCTACATGACAGGTGCTAACTACCTTAGGGCTGTCCAAAGACGTGCATGGGTAGCATATAGCTCCATGCAAAGGGCACGTGCATCATGATCCCTGTTCTCCAACATCTGAGTAGTCACCTCCAGCCTAGGGTCCTCATGAGAATGATCATAGTAGGCTACGCTAAGATAACTATCCTCTCCTCCCAGAGAAGCAGGTACATCACAGAACTCTGTGTTCTGAATCAGACCATGGTGAAACCTCATGATAGTCAGCATGGTGTAGGTGGCCTCCTGAACTGCCATGTCTAAGGTGACACCTAATCCATAAGTCCAGTTAAGCGGCTCTGTAGCTCCAGGATATGATGGCTATATCTTAACAGTACACAGATACTGGCTCTGGTTGAAATCTTGATATTGCTCCTACACTGTGTACTCTGGGTACCAACGGTAACCAACCTCCATCATAACTCTAACCAACATGGTCGTGTGACCCGGTACATCAATGCACCTGGTCAGACTGACCACCTAACGGGAAGGACGAGGGGGCATCTGAAATAGAGAACGATACAAAGACATTAGAGACTCTAGTAGAAATTGGACAGCATAACGGCTGTAATTGCTCAAAAAGGATTTTGAGACAACTACAAAAGATTGGAAAGCATGACCACTCGACTATCTAGACTCAAATCTCTTCTCCAGCTGTTTGTCACACCAACAATACTCAAGTAACGAAGTTCACTTGCGGACAAGCTAGTTAATAGTACATGGTTAGTAACTCGTCATCCCCGAAGAAAAGATGAGAGTGACCTAGAATAGAATAGCTTGGGAGTAAAAAGCGCCTTATGCTCCCTTCCACAATCAATTCCCCTGCTATTCTATAACGTTTCTAGACTCAACTTCGACCGGTTTGGCTTGGTAGTCCTACAGTAAGTCAGGCTTTGATACCACCGCTGTCGGGAACCCGATCCTAAGTCATATGAATCCGAACTGTAACATATCACATCACTTTGTGGCTTCACGCACGGTAAGCTCCACGACTGCAGCCTTACCTTTGCCAGGACCGTTTGTGTCTTTTGGCTCATGTATGTGAACATGTCGCTAGCAATCAAACGACAGAGAACCCGGGCCGACATGACTAGTCATAGAACCCATGTGGCACATCTGTACAGAAACATGCATACGTAACCCAGCAATGCAGGTGTCGGCCTCAAGCATGTGTAGACGAGTCATAGCAAGCTACAAGGACTCCATTACGCCGTGGGACATAATTCTCATCACTGCACGTAGACAAGTCATAGCAGGCTACAGGAACTCCATTACACTGCGAGACATTTCCCCAAAGGAACAGACACAACAACAAACAAGGATACATGCTGATTAATCAATGTCTCCGTAGCAGTAGCAAGCTACCAACGCTCGATGGAAGCACAAAGAGGTAGTTTCCCGTAAAGAGTACTACTAAAGGCACATGACTAGGTGTCGGATCCCATACATACTGTTGCACGTTGCACGTATGCACGACATGCCCGATATGCATAGATACAACTATGGCATCACAACATAACCATACATCAACACAACTTCTATTTAAGAGGCTCAGAAGAGCCTTGCATAATATGTTCTTATAGGTAGAGGTCTCATGACCCGACACTCAAGTCATACCAATAAGTTCATACAAACCAAGCAGAAGCATAAAGCTATCTGAGTACAAACAGTTCAAAGGGTAAAAGGCACATGGCCTGACTATCTATAGCCCAACACAGGGCATAAGGTCGTAGCTGGGACACCAGCTATTCAGCATCGTTGACATCTACATAGAACCAACCTGATGGGTCCTAAGTCTCATCTGCAAAATTTATTAAGCAAACGTGAGTACAAACGTACTCAGCAAGTCTTTAAAATAGACCTAGGCTATTCAAGCTCAAGTATCAACAAGGGGAGTGGTGGAGTTTATGCAGCAATGTCAGCTTTGACTCATGGCTAACCTATACTACACAATTTTAACTCTTCGTTAGATTTTAGATATCGTACACGAGTCCACTAACTCCACACCAATACACCACCATGGATTCACTTACCTCTCCTAGCGGAGTGCCATCCACGATACTCACACTTGTCTTGATATTTTTATGAGTATCCATTTAATTATCTATGAACAGCATAAGTTCTCCAAGTAGTCCATATCCGAGGATGCAGCTATTCGAATAGTTTCATACCTTGTAGGGGTGTACTTATTCACACACACTCTCGCCACCTATTGCTGTGTGCTCATAAAAACCATGCACCTCGGCAACCTTCAAGTGGAAGCCCAGCGAGGGAGTCGGCCAAGACCGTTAAGCACACAAGACCTCTAGTCCAGGCTATCGCCTATTCGAGACTAAACCCGCACGGAAGTCTGGTCGAAGTTTCCGCTACGGCCCCAAACGATGTGCGCAGGGTTCCCAATCGCACCATTCGGGTGATCGTTGGTACACCGTGCCACTGCGTACCGCGTCGTAACCCACCCCTAGGGTCAGTGCTACGCATGGCCTCCAGCATACTATGAACACCAGAAACTACTTGCAACTCCTAGACCAATGACTAAGCGATTGATATGTCGATCGGGTCATATTTCAGGGCCCAGCATGTGGTACTAACTCGTCTTGGATCACAAACACATAACTCAGTTCCTAAGAACGGTCCCAATGATACAACCTGCTATGTACTCCTACATATCCTCTCATCGCTACCTTTACCAAATTGGGTTCATCATAAGCTTATCACATCAGAACAACATTGTTTCAGTCCAGATCATCACCCAGATGAATCAGACCTGACAAAGCTCTAAGCATAGCAAGCCTAGCAGGCAAGGTAAGCAAAGCACATCATGGCACAAGCGTCTACCAGGTATCCTAGGTTACAAGGTTTAGCTATTTACTATGACAATGACAGGTCATGCAAAGGAATGGGTTCATCTACCGTGTATGACAGACAAGTGATCGTTTGTCCTAATGCAATAAACAAGGGCAGGAGCGAGAGGATGGGCTGTTATCGGAATGATCAAAGGGGTTGCTTGCCTTGCTAGTAAGCGGGAAGGTTTTCTCCTTCGTTGGAATACTCGAAGGTATCCTCAGAAGCAGGGCTTACCGCAATGCAGATAAATAGCAATCAATACACGACAAGTGCAACAATATGATGCATGATCATGACATGTCAGCATGTATGGATGAGCTAATGCAACTACTATGCAAGTTAAATGAAGTGATTTTGAATATAGGTTCAAAATCATTCTCCATTTCATATTTCATATGTTAACCTATTAGGAAATGTCAATGTTCATCTACATAGATTTCTCTAACATGCATGATAACAGGACCATTGGATTCATTGGATTTTTCTGATAAATTTTCATATATAAATTATTTCAATCTGAGTTATAGATTAATTTCTATGAATTTTCTAAGTTTAAAATAGTTTCTTGAATTAATTTAATTCAGAAAAATTCATTATTGCATCAACCTAACATCATCATTACGTCAGCTAGTCAATAGAACGTTGACAGGTCAAACCTGACCAGTGGGGTCCACTAGTCAATGAACCCACCACTAACAGAGCTAACTAACTAACTAATTACTAATTAGTTTAGGGCATGGCCAACTGGTCAGTGGGCCATTAACTTAATTAAATTAGCTAATTAAATAATTAATCAAATTCTAATTAGCAGGGCCCGACCCCACTTGCCAATGACCCAGGGGGTCCAACCCCATGGTCAACTCCGACAAGACTCGTCGGCGTTGAGCCACCGGCGGCTCCAGAGATGATAGAGGGGTCAGGTTCCCTCCTCCGGTGACCAGACAGGCCTATGCTCACGCGCTCGTCCATCCCGACACCTCTTAGAGCTCAAGACGGCCGGGATCAATGCCGGCGACGAGCTCGGCAGCTGCCGGAGCTCGGGCAAGCACGAGCTCGACGAACCAGGGCGCGACACGGTCGGGGCTTAGCACCTACGGGTACTATGCGACCCCACGAGCTCGGTGGTGGCCACGGATGGACCAGGTGGTCACCGGAGTGATGCCGACGACGAGATCATGCGGTGGGGCAATCGGAAGCCGGTGCGATCTAGGCCTACATAGGGGGAAAAGGCCAGGGAAGAGAGGGGAAAGGGCTAGGAGCTCACAACGAGCTCGTAGCCGACGGGAGCTTGCTCGGGGAGGGCTCGGAGCCGATGAATCAACGGCGGTGAAGCTCGGGTTCGAGGAGGAAGATGAGCTCAACGGCGGCGCTTCGGGGCTCCTGGCGATGTGTGGCTTGGTGCAGAGGACGGGGACGACGAGGCGGAGCCTCTAGCAGTCTCAGGGGGCACGGGAGCGGCTGGAGCTACGGTGGCGAGCTAGCGGGGCCGTCGGCCATGGCGGAGCAGAGGAGCGGAAGAAGCATGGGGCGAATGGGCGAGAGAGAGCGAGATGAGGACGGCAGCGGCATCCTCATCCGCTCGCCAGCGCAGCGGGGAAGCAGACACGCAAGAGGATGCATGGCAGCACCGGTGCGAGTGCACGACGAGCACACGCTCGTCCTCCTGGCCGCCAGGAGGACGACGATGATGCTAGGCCAACTGGGCCGGCCCAGGTGCATCCTCCTTTTTTTTAATTTCCAGTTTCTGTTTTATTTCTCTGAGATTTGTTTTATTCATTTTTAGGCACAATTGCTAAGTATAAAATATACCAAATATTTTATAGAACTAAGTTTGAATATTTCAAACTTTTATAAAAAGTTTCAGAATATTTTGAAATCTGAAATAATGATAATCCTTTATTTGGCATTTTCAGTAGATTTAATATTTATTTTTACTTTATTATAACTGTTCAAATATTTAAGATGACCCCTTGTATAATCATGTGTATATTTATCAGACATAGGGAACATTTTAGATGGGCATTTTTTATTTTTTTATTTTTCACAATCGTTGAGTTGGTGAAAAGTGAAATATGATGCACACACATGCTGTCCTAAGAAGCTATCTAGGGATGTGACATTATCGATCTATGCTTGGTTCATTGCTATATCTATGTGCATCTCGTCCCGATATTATGCTAAGTGTTTGCATGTGTGCTAGATATCAAGCTGCACCTAAAGAGTGTCATCTTTTGGTTGTGAAACATGTTGTGAGATACTTGATACAAACACCAAACTTTGGCATTCGCTATCCCAAGGGATCTTGTTGGCTATTCCGATTCGTACTATGCCAGTGATAAGGTTGATAGAAAGTCCACCTCGGGTACTTGTCAATTTTTAGGTAGATATATTGTGTCTTGGTCCTCCAAGAAACAAAACTCAGTATCTCTATCTACTACCGAAGCTGAGTATATTGCTATTGGAGCTTGTTGTGCACAATTACTATGGATGACACAAACGCTTAAGGATTATGGAATTTATGTTAAAAATGTTCCATTACTTTGTTACAATAAATTTCTATTAAAATTTGTCATAATCCTATGCAACATTCTCGAACTAAGCATATTCAAGTTTGACATCATTTCATTCGTGATCATGTTGCCAAAGGAGATATCAATCTTAAGCATGTTCGCACTAACAAGCAATTGGCTGATATCTTTACTAAGCCACTTGATGAGAAAACATTTTGTCACTTGATGAGTGAGTTGAAGATCATTGATGCTTCAAACTTTGATCTAGACTCACTCGGTTGCAAGAAAGGGCATGATCTTTCTTGTTATTTCCATGTTCCCGTAACTCGTTATCATATGCCATGGAATTCTATGCTCCCTTGCATTGCATCTAACCTTTTGTAGGTCCTTGGAAGAACTTCATTCCACAAGATTGCCATCAACTCCAATTATAAGCAATCTTGTCATTACCAAGTATCCACAACCCTCTTGATGATGGAAGGAAGAAGATTACAAAAATATCCTTGACATATACTTGATCTTAGCTGCAAAATCTTAAGTGATATCATGTCAATTGGATATATCCATTGTTCTTCCTTGCATGACTAACCTTTGTAGGTGACTAGTGTACTAGAACGAGAAGGAATGCTCCCAATTCAAGATGATTTTCATCAACCTCGAGCATACTCAATAGGTTCACCTACGAGCAACGTCATTAACATCACTCAAAGGTATGTACTCATATCCTTGAAAAGGCTTTACTCCATGTCATGGGCTAAAGCAACTCAAGTGATATGAAGACATTAAAATGCTTAATCAAAAAATGGTAACCCCATTTGAGCTTAATGTAGAGTATGACTTATGATGAAGTATTCCTGCTTGGCTCCCATGTCAATATACTCTAATATAGGTGACCTAGTCACCGCCCATCATCCAGTTAATAATCTTGTGTGGTTTACTCGCTATTGCATGATCTCTCGTAACCAGTCAAATCTTATCTATTTGATGTCCTTTGTAAAAAATTTGCATTCTTTCTTTTTCAAACTATTTCTTTTGTCTCTGTGTAAACAGAAACTTGGTCTCTCATTGAGAGCCACCTATATAAATAACTCGGTTCTACTGAATTTGTAGATGAGGTGCACTACAAAATCTAGGTACCATCAATTTATTTATCCCGGAGTCACCGATTTTTCTTAATTTTCTAATTATATGTTTGTTTATGTTCTTGTGATATACTTGTTCCTTCGATGACCCCATTATTAAAAAAACAAAAAAATAGGGGGAGAAGAACAAACAACACTTCGGCGGAGAAATTCTTTATTCAAGGATCCCTAGCTCCAAGGGGAAGAAAACTAAAATTAGCAAAAGAGAGAGAAGTTGCATTCAATGATTCCCTTAGTTCGTTTCTATGAACCCTAATTTCAATGACCCTTGTTCTCGAGGATCCCTTCATTGTCAATGATCCCAGTCACTACTCCTAAGCTTAACCTTTTTGGTAATTTATGCCAAAGGGGGAGAATATCAAATCTTCATGCTAGGGGGAGAGTTACACACTTTTGCAAAGGAGGAGATATGATTTAGGGGGAGAGGAAAAAAATAAAAAGTTCACACTTATATAAACAAGGAGAGAATAACAATGTAGGGGGAGAAAACTATCTTTGGAAAAAAGTCTAAAGTGAACAAAGGATTACCCTTTCTCACTCTATCCAAACCCAATATCTACATGGTGAGATTCAGGGGGAGAGGATGTACTACCACTTTCACATCTAAGGGGAGAAAAACTATACAAGATTAATGCTAAAGGAGGATACATATCAATCTCAAGGATTATAATATTTTATATGTTCTCCATATATTTGTATCCTTTGATCTCTGTTGCTTTTGTTTAGTAGAATACTCTTGTGTTTCCTAACATTGTTTTCTGAAGTGTGTCTCTACTACTAGAATGCTCAAGAACTGAAGGTGAGTATATGCATCATATGTTTAATCAAGATGATCTCTTGCTTCTTGCACATATTATTTGCAAGAGAGAAGTCTTGAATGAAGATACATCTCATTCATATATATTTTGATGCATATAGCCAAGATACACATGACATCCTATATCCCTTCATCCATATGTGTGTCCATGCATTCCAAAGCAACTATCCTTTAAAGGACTTCACACATTTAGGGGGAGCTCATATGTTTCTCAAAGCCTTCATTACATCCATGCATTTCTTTATTTGAAGCTTTGATTATATGTTCTCATCAATTACCAAAAAGGGGGAGATTTAAAGCACAACATGCTCCCTTGGTGGTTTTGATAATTCATGACAACATACATTGTCTCTTGGACTAACACCTCTATCTAGTGTATTTCTGATAATAGTCCATGGAGAGTTGGTCTGGCAAAAGGATTGTGGAGATTGTGGAATTACCCACGATGCAAGGAAATATGTTGGCCAAGCTTCCAGCAAGAGGACTCTACATTTTACATTTGTGAGAAATCACATTGAGTCCATAGGAAAGGCAATACTGTTAAGAGGGGGTAAGGTTTTGTTGGTGAACAAAATGCCCATACGTGCACAAGTGAGAGTCAAGAAAAACATCCACAAGCTCTCCCACCAAAGTCTGTCTATAGCCAAACATTCAAAATTGGTGCAACCAACATTCTTATCCCGGTACCACTCATTCCAAACCCTAGACAAACTCAGCCAAACCCTAACCCTTCGGTGCAGTCGACACTGCTTTCAGTGCCACCGAGTTGGGCTGCCAAGTTTCTGTTACGCAAATTCACATTTTCGGTCCATGCGAGAATGTTGAATCAGCATCACCGAGTTTGGCAATTCTGACCGTTGGTCACCTTGTCGGTGCAACCAAGATTCCTATATCGGTCTGACCGAGATTCAAAAGTTGCCACCTTTTGGTCACTTCGGTACCACCGAGATTAACACGTCGGTGTCACTGAGTCTGACTTCTTGTGTGTAACGATTGGATTTTTGGGGATGTCTATATATATCCCTCCACCACCACTTACTCGCAAGAGAAGAACTCGGAACTATTCCATACCTATCCTATCAGATTTTCTCAGAGAAAACCACCTACCCTTGTGTTGAGATCAAGATCTTCCACTCCAACCATATGGATCTTGATTTCTAGCCTCCCCAAGTTGCTTTCCACCAATCCCACCTCTTCTATGAAGCCAAATCTATGAGAGAGCTATTGTGTGTTGAGGAGTCTATCATCTTGAAGCACAAGAGCAAGGAGTTCATCATCATTACCGAGCCTATTACCTTTTGGAGGGTGGTGCCTCCTAGATTGGTTAGGTGTTTCTTGGGAGCCTCCTACTTCGTGTTGTGGAGTGAACCAAGAAGTTTGTAAGGGCAAGGTGATCGCCCACTTCGTGAAGATCTACTCATAGTGAGGCTAGTCCTTCATGGACGGAAGCCATATGTAATAGTCAAGGTTGCTACTTCGTGGGCCCTTATGGGTGGAGCCCTCTATGGACTCTCGCTACCGTTACCCTTCGTGTGTTGAAGACTCCATAAACATGGACGTACGATACCACCACCTATCGGAACCATGAGAAAAATCTTTGTGTTTCCTATTGCGTTTGATCTTCCTATCTCATCTCTTTACTTCATGTGTTATGTCTTTACTTTCCGCTGCCATATTTGTAGACATGCATGTGTAGGGATGTTAGACTTGCTAAAATAGTTAAAATGTGCCAACCAATTAACTTCGGAAAAGGTTAGGTTTTAAATTCCTGCTAGTAGTGTATTCACCCCCCCCCCCCCGTCTAGACACTTTTCTAACGATCCTACACCAGCAAGTTTGAAATCATAGTTGAGCTCTTTTATTGCCCAATAATCTTTATGCTCTAGCTCTAGAGGTAAGTGACATGCTTTACCATAAACCATTTTATATGGAGACATACCCATAGGATTCTTGTAAGTAGTTCTATAAGCCCATAATGCATCGTCAAGTTTCTTAGACCAATTCTTCCTAGATCTATTAACCATCTTTTGCAAGATCAATTTAATTTGTCTATTGTTTAATTCTACTTGACCACTAGACTGGGGATGACAAGGAGATGCAGTTCTATGATTAACATCATTCTTAGCAAGCAATTTACGGAAAGCACCATGAATAAAATGTGAACCACCATCAGTCGTTAAATATCTTGGGACTCCAAATCTAGGGAAAATAACTTCTTTAAGCATCTTAATAGAGGTGTTATGATCAGCACTACTAGTTGGAATAGCTTCTACCCACTTAGTAACATAATAAAAAACAACTAAAATATGAGTATACCCGTTGGACGTTGGAAAAGGTCCCATATAATCAAAACCCCAAACATCAAATGGTTCAATAACAAGAGAATAATTCATACACATTTCCTGGCGTCTACTAATATTGCTGATTCTTTGACATTCATCACATGACAAGACAAACTTACGAGCATCATTCAAGAGAGTAGGCCAATAAAAACTAGATTGTAATACCTTATGTGCAGTTCTATGTCCAGCGTGGTGTCCTACGTAGGCCTCGGAATGACACTTCTGTTGGATCTTTTCCTGTTCATGCTCAGGTACACAACATCTAATAACACCATCTACTCCTTCTTTATAAAGGTGTGGTTCATCCCATAAGTAATGTCTTAAATCATAGAAGAACTTTTTATTTTGTTGGTATGTGAAACTCTGATATACGTAGGACATGGTATTTTTCAGTAGTATAAACTTTAGACTTTTCAACTTCAATACCTCTTTCTGAAATTTTATGTCCCAAGATAATGCCTTCATTCACCATAAAGTGGCACTTCTCCCAATTCAAGACAAGATTAGTTTCTTCACATCTCTACAAAACTCGATGAAGGTTGCTCAAACAATCATCAAAAGAAGTTACGTAAATGGAAAAAACATCCATGAAAACCTCAACAATCCTTTCAAAAAACTCACAGAATATAGTAGTCATACATCTTTGAAAGGTAGCAGGTGCATTGATAAACCAAAAGGATTACATCTATAAGCAAAGGTACCAAAAGGGCAGATAAAGATGGCCTTCTCTTGGTCCTCTTTTGACATAGGTATTTGAGAGAAACTAGAACAACCATCTAGAAAGCAGAAATGTGTGTGTTTGGATAATCTTTCTAGCATTTGATCAATAAAAGGTAGAGGGTAATGATCTTTCCTAGTATCTTTATTCAATTTCCAACAATCAATTACCATTCTATATCTTGTAAGAATTCTCTGCGGGATCAATTCGTTTTTATCATTAGGAAGTACGGTAATACCTCCTTTCTTAGGGACACAATGAACGAGACTAACCCATCTACTGTCAGCAATAGGGTATATGATACCTGCCTCCAGAAGCTTTAATATTTCATTTATTACCACTTCCTTCATTCTAGGATTCAACCATCGTTGGTGATCGAAAACTGGTTTAGCATCAGGCTCCATTTTAATTTTGTGCTGACATAGAGTGGGACTAATGCCCTTAAAATCATCAAGAGTATATCTAATAGCAGCATGGTGCTTCCTGATAGTTTTCAATAATCTTTGTTCTTCATGCTTTGAAAGTTTAGCACTAATAATAACAGGATATATCTTCTTTTCATCAAGATGAGCATATTTCAAAGTATCTGGTAATTGTTTAAGCTCAAACACGGGATCACCCTTGGGTTGAGTAGGATCCCCAAGTTTTTCAACAGGCATATTGTGTTTCAGAATAGGATGTTGATCAAAGAAAATCCTATCTATTTCATTCCATTCATTCATATGCATATCATTTTCATGGTCTAGAAAATATTGCTCTAAAGGATCAGTAGGAGGCACATCAATAGAGGCAAGACCAATAATTTCATCCTTACTAGGCAATTCTTTATCATGGGGTTTCCTACGAAATTTAGAGAAATTAAACTCATGAGACGTGTTCCCAAAACTTACGATAACTGTTTCCTTCTCACAACCAATCCTGGCATTAACGATATTCAAGAAGGGTCTACCAGATATAATGGGACAAAAACATCTTGTGGGGAACCAAGAACAAGAAAATCAGTAGGATATTTTATTTCCCACACAAGAGTTCAACATATCTAATAATCCCAACTGGTGATATAGTATCTCTATTAGCAATCTTAATTGTAACATCAATTTCCTCTAACTCAGCTAGTGCAATATCATTCATAATATCTTTATATAAGGAAAATGGAAATATGCTCACACGAGCACCCATATCACATAAGCCATGATAACAATGGCCTCCTATTTTAACAGAAACAATAGGCATGCTGACAATGGGTCTATGTTTATCTTTAGTATCAGGTTCAGCAATTCTAGCAGCTTCATCACCAAAATTGAATAACATGCCCATCAATATTATCAACCAAGAGATCCTTAACCATAGAAATACTAGGCTCAACTTTAAGTTTCTCAGGGGGTGTAGGTGTTCTAGCACAGCACTTACGAACCACGGTTGAAGCTTTAGCATGTTCCTTTATTCCAACTGGGAAAGGTGGAATCTCAATATAAGTAGTGGGAATAACAGGATCAACATTATAAGTAATAGTTTTCTATTCAACGTTGACAGGTTCAACTATTTCACTTCAATGGGAGGATGATATTTAAACCACTTCTCCTTGGGGAGATCAACATGAGCAGCAAAAGATTCACAAAAAGAAGCTACTATCTCACAGTCAATTCCATATTTAGTGCTAAATTCACGAAAGGAATCGGTGTCTACGAATGATTTAACACAATCAAACTTAAGGATCATACCTAACTCCTTACCTTCGTCGAGTTTCAATCTTCAGAGTTGCATTTAATTATTTCCAATAGTAACAAACACAAGAAGTATCGAGCATGGATTGAACATTACGAGAAAGCTAAGCATAAAAATACTGAATAATAATTTCTCTCGAGAGCTCATGATTGGGGCCTGAATATAACACTGACTGAAGCTCACCCAAGCTTGAAGGATTCTTTCTCCTCCACGAGGCCAAAAATTATAAATATAATTCCAATCATGATGAACTAGATGCATAGGATAGAACTTTTGATGAAATTCCATTTTCAATCGGTTGTAGCTCCATGATCCAATATCATCACATAGCCTATACCATATCAATGCCTTTTCCTTCAAAGATAAAGGAAAGATCTTATTATTGATGTGATCCTCGGGCAGACCTGCAAGCTTAAAGAATCCAAATACTTCATCCACATAGATTCGATGCAAATCACGATGTAGTGTTCCATCTCATACACAAGGATTAGCCAGGAGTTTCTCTATCATACCCCAAGGAATTTCATAATCAATATTTTTAGTAGGTTCAGTAGGTTGAGGGACAATTATTTGTGTTTCCGGTCGAGGTGAAGATACCCTGAACAAGCCCTTCAAAGGATTACTTTCCATAGTGACAAGTGACAGCAAAATTCAGCACACTATAAAAAAATTTCCTTACCAGATTCCACTTACCAAAGGTGCTTCAGTACCGAGCAACGGCACTAGAAAATAGTCTTGATGACCCACAAGTATAGGGGATCTATCGTAGTACTTTCGATAAGTCAGTGTGTCAAACCTAACGAGGAGCAGAAGGAAATGACAAGCGGTTCCCATTAAGGTATTCCCTGCAAACACTAAAATTACCGGTAAGAGATAGTTTTGTGATAAGATAATTCGTAACGAGTAACAAGTAACAAGTGTCGAAAATGTGCAGAAAGGTATCCCAATCCGTTTTGTAGAAAAGGACAGGTCTGGACAAACTCTTATATAAAGCAAGGCGCTCCCGAGGACACATGGGAATTTCTGTCAATCTAGTTTTCATCATGCTCATTTGATTTGCATGTGTTACTTTGATAATTTGATATGTGGGTGGACCGGTGCTTGGTTGCTGCCCTTACTTGGACAAACCTCCCACTTATGATTAACCCCCCTCTCAAGCATCCACAACTACAAAAGAAGAATTAAGGTAAACCTAAGCATAGCATGAAACATATGGATCCAAATCAGCCCCTTATGAAGTGACACATAAACTAGGGTTTAAGCTTCTGTCACTCTAGCAACCCATCACCTACTTATTAATTCCCAATGCCTTCCTGTCAGCCCAAATAATGGTGAAGTGTTATGTAGTGGATGTTCACATAACACCACTAGAGGAGAGACAACATACATCTCATCAAAATATCGAACGAATACCAAATTCACATGATTACTTATAACAAGACTTGTCCCATGTTCTTAGGAACAAACTTAACTACTCACAAAGAATATTCATGTTAAAGATCAGAGGAGTATTCACTATCATTAAGGATCTGAACGTATGATCTTACACCAAGTAAACCAACTAGTATCAACTACAAGGAGTAATCAACACTACTAGCAACCCACAGGTACCAATCTGAGGTGTTGAGACAAAGATGGGATACAAGAGATGAACTAGGGTTTGGAGAGGAGATGGTGGTGGTGAAGATGTTGATGGAGATTGCGCTCCTCTAGATTAGATGATCGTTGGTGATGATGATGGCTTCGATTTCCCTCGCCGGGTGGGAAGTTTCCCTGGCAGAACAGCCCTACCATAGCTAGATTGGTTATGTCAAAGTTATACCTCGAGATGGCGGCGCATTGTCCCGAAAGCTCTCTTTGATTTTTTCCAGGTCAAAACCCTCCATATAGAAGAAGATGGGTGTTGGGGGAGCCATAGGGGGCCCACAAGCCTCCTAGGCATGGCCAGGGGGTGGCCGCACCTAGCAGGCTTGTGCCCTGCAGCTGGCCCCCCTCTGGTTGGTTCTTGCACCAGTATTTTTTATTAAATCCAAAAATATTCGCCGTAAATTTTTAGGACTTTTGGAGTTGTGCAGAATAGATATCTCATATTTGCTTCTTTTCTAGTCGAGAATTCCAACTGCCGGCATTGTCCCTCTTCACCTTGTAAAATAAGAGAGAAAAGGCATAAGTATTGTACCATAACATGTAATAAAAGTCTAAAATGTAATAAATATCAATATAAAATCATGGTGCAAAATTGACGTATCACTTGGGTCTAGAAGCCAGCACATTTGGGTCGTTAGAGGAAACTTTCCTTTTGCGGGACGAGTTTTTCTTCTTCTTGCTTAAGGCAGGGGAAGGGAATGATCCAGGGTAATTGGCTATGATAGGCCGCTTGGAGCGGTCGAGGCTCTCCTAGTAGAAAACCCTGTCTTCAAGCTCAATTGATAGATCCGGGTCATCATGAAATCCCAAATCGTCATTGCGAGAATAGTCCTTGGGTTGGGTGGGCGGACAGTTAACTGTCTCGATGAAGCTCCTCCATTCCGATTCACATGAGTTAAAGGCTTCGGTCAAAAAAGGGACAAATTGAAAACCCGAATTATGGTCATGGAGTTAAAATGCTCACCCATTCGATGGGATTGTGACTTGAGTAGCCCTCCTTGGATGGCGGACAAAAAAATCTTGTTTCTCCCCTTTGTATAGGTCAGCAAGTGCGGCAGCTAATGCTGTTTGATCGGCAGGGCCCAGCCTTCGTGAGCGAGCGGTGTCGCATCGTAACAGCCCGAGACCGATGCTCCAGAAGATTCCCCTTTTATTACATTGTCATGGTGTGTTCGTCACATGCATCATTGCATCATTCACATCCTCTGCATAGCATCACCACTCATTTTTGAGAACGTTCATCTGTTCATAGTTGCCGGTTCTCTCTGTTCGTGTCGTCGACCGTTTCGAGAGAAACCACACACGCACGTGCCTGCGGAATCGATAGAATAATGTCTTCAAGCTACGCACGGAATATTATTGGAATGGGTCTTGGCATGCGGTCTTTTTATTTTGTAGGTAGATCGCCTGCCAAATTTCGTCTCATACCAAGCTCGTTTAGTACCCGAACAATTGACTCTAGCGGCACCGTATCGGTTTAATGATCAAACGTTTTCAGTATCGTAAAACCTATCACCAGCCACCAACCTCCCTCTCTTCTCAACCAAGGCACTCTACACAGCCCACCTAGCCCAGCCTATCCTATTCCCACGACCGGAGCCGTCTGATCTTGATCGTATGGCTCGAAACGGTGCAAAAACTACAACCCTGGCCCCCCTGCTATATAAGGAAGGTCCTCCCCTTCCAAATCTGGCCACTCTCTCTCTCGAAATCCGTGCCCCGTCGCCGCTAATTGTCGCCTCCTCCACGCCCACCTTCTCCCTCCAGCCGCAAGGGCCCTCTTGTCCTAGATTCGGGCCCGCCCGAGCCCCGCTGCTGGTCACAGGAGGAGCCCGAGCTCCCTGCTCCCGCAGCCCCAAGGCGCCCGCGCGTCCATGCCTTGACCCCACCTACTCCGCACTGGCCGGCAAGCTGCCGGAGCAAGACGCCGCCGCCGGCAAGCCCGACCCAGGTGAGTCCCTGCGCGTCCTTCTTCGATGTTTCCCCACCATGGTCACACCAGGAGCTCGTCGTTGCCCCCATCCGTGTCCCAACCGCAAACCGCCATGGAGCCGTCGCTTGCCGCCGGCCGCTGCCAGTCGCCAATTCTGGCTAGCCACATCGCACAGGTCTATCCCTCGCCGTCCTCGGCTCCTTCTCGGGCTACCAGCCTACGCCACCGGTGCTTCCTCCTCGATCCATGTGGGATCGGGAGCGGAACGAGGGACCGAGCGCAGCAGTCTTGCTCGCGTTAACTGGCCTCGTGGGCCCAGACATACCAGCCCACCAGCGCTAGACCAGCGCCCAGACATACCCTGCGCCAGGCCTAGCTCTCCACAAGCCCAGCCCCATCACCAAGCTGGCCCAGTGGCCCTCTGGTGAGCACAACCACCCTATCCAGCGCACATGCGTGATTTTGTTATGTTGCGCCTAGTTACCAATAGGCTTATGTCCAGTGTTGGCCCGGTTGCAGTTTTGTTTGTATCCTGTGTTTTATCCAATTATCCAGTGATTTCGTAATTACAGAAAAAGTGGGATTTTAAAATGCCAATAATTAAATAATCGTGCACTGGATCGAATTGTTTTATATATGTAAATTGTGTGGAATTTTGTGTAGATTAATTATATCCCACTTTTAGAAATGTTGAAAATGATTTACTTGGTGTGTGTATTTAATTGCATAAATAATTTGCTAATAGGTTTATGTCATAACTCACATAATTAATTGTGACATATTTTTCTACATTAACCTATTGATATTACACATGTTTTCGAGGTAGAAAAATCCATAGAATTTATCTGCATATTTAGTTTTGTCGTTTGAGCAATTTGTGTGCATGTCATTTTTGCGAGGTGCCCAGTTGTCTTTTTTGCATGATTAAATCTATGCATGATATGAAATAATTTTGAACATGAGATATGCCCTTTGACATGTGCACTAGCACCTGGTCATTTTTTCTTGCAATAGAAATGCATGTTTAGGTGTTGTTTTTGTTGCCAACATGCTATAAAAATAGTGCTGTTTTGAGATGCTAAAATATTTCAAAGTATGGAATCTGTAATATTTTGTCGCTGTCGTGCCATGTGTTTTGCTAGTGATCTAGAAACCTTTTGTGGTTGGTGTAGTGGAGTTATTTGTAGTTTATAATGTCCACTAGCATTGGGTTGAATTCATCCCATAATATGACTTGTAGCATATAGTTTTACTGCTGTCAATATGCCTTTGTGATAAAAACTGCACTGTCAAAAACTGCTATTTTCTCAACCTCGAAAACTGTTTTCTATTAGCAATGTTGTGAGCTTCCTACCATGTGATCCATGCCTCTTTTGAGTATGATATGTGAAGATGAAATGAAGTGTGAGTCATATTATACTTCCCCATGATTAGTTTGTGCAATTTAGGATCTTGTAGCTTGTTGTTTTTATGTGGGCAAAATGCTATGTTGCTGTTTTCGCAGTTTCAAATAAAACTTGTGTTGGTTGTTGTGGTTGAACCGTAGCTCCGTTTTGGACATGCCATATATAAAACTTGCTTAGAATTTAATGAAGTATGAGGTCATTTTGTAAATACTATAAGTTGTTTCCGGCCTCATTTAAGATGCCGAGAAGATGTATTTTTTATGCTTCACCTCTTGCCATGTTTAAACACATTTAACCTTGCCGAGTAGATAAACGAGAGTGAACTAAATATTCAAATATGGAGTTTCATCAATATGCAACTCGTTGCATATTGAGCTTCTCTTAATGTGTAGGAGTTGTTTGATGTGCTTTACTATTCCTTGCATAATTAAACTGGACATGCATCATATTTGTTTGTGCATCATATAATGCATATGTTGTGGTGTATCATGTGTTGATTGTTTGTTCCGGATTGCTTCTTCTCGATAGAGTTCCGAAAGTGTTCGGAGTGTGAGGAGGTGTTCGTCTACTTCACGGATCGTCTTCTTGATGGATTTCTTCTTCAAACAAGCGGGAACTCATGCAAGATGACACATTTCCTTGCATAACAATACTATCATTTTTATGCTAGTTGTCTTGCTTCCATCATTATTCCTTGCTACCTAACACTTGTTTGTCAAGCCTCCCAACATTGCCATGATAAGCCTCTAACCCCTCCACATCACAGCAAACCTTTGTTTGGCAATGTTACCGCTTGCTCGGCCCTCCTTATAGCGTTTCTAGATGCAAGTGAAATTGCTTCCATGTGTCGACATGGACATTCTTTTGATATCACAATAATACTTCTATTTAATTTAATGCACAAATATACATGGTAAAGGGTGGAAGGCTTGGCCTTCTGCTCGGTGTTTTGTTCCACTTTTGCCACCCCTAGTTATTTGTGAACCGGTGTTATGTTCCATATTGAGCGCTCCTAACATGCTCGCGGTTGTTATGAGGACCCCCTGATTTCTGTTTTAGGATAAAGCTTGTTTGTCAAGGCCCAACATTGGAACTACATTTTCCTAATAAGTAAAAAACCTGCATAGGGAGTAATTAACCTGAGGTTCTTCATCAACAATCCGGGCCAGTGCTCCTCATGAGTGTTGGTCCAAACCAGAGCACTGTACGAGGCCACTCCAAGGCAGCTTGGGGGATTTCTATCAGGCCACTGTACACGTTGCTTATCCGATGTGTCCTGAGAACGAGATAGGCGCCTCCTATCGGGATCGTCGACACGTCGAGAGGCCTTGCTGGAATTTTTTATACCTTTGTCGAATGTCTTGCCCGTGGGATTTTGATGACACTTTGGGCTATCTCGAAGGTGAGATTTTTCATCGGGATTCCGCAAATACTACGGGTGATTCCGCGGTTGAGGAATTCCAACGCGGCATCTCGTTAATTTGGGATGGATGAGTTGGAGCACCCCTGTAGGGTTAAATCTTTAAGAAAATCGTGCCCGCGGTTATGTGGCAACTTGGAGAACTTCTTTAACACCTGGTCATAGAAAACTCGAAGTAAACTCTAATAAAATACACCAACTGTGTGCGTAACCGTGACTGTCTCTTCTCGTGAGTCCTTTATCCTAGAGAGAACACGGTGGGGTTATGTTTAATGTAAGTAGGTGTTTAGGATCACTTAGTGATCATTACTAGTTCGCGTCTGTTATGCATAGACAACCCACTTTACTTTCTATACTCGTTAGTTAGCCACTCAAATATATGCTTAGTCGCTTGCTACAGCCTCACCAGTTTACCATACCTCACCCATTAAGTTTTAACATTCTTGATACCCTTGGAAATGAGATTGCTGAGTCTCTATGGCTCACAGATTAAGTACAGGTAATGTGATGATTTGAGGTGAGCGCGATGCTTGTTTTGATTTGGAGTTCTTCTTCTTCATCAATCTAGGATGGTTTCCAGCTGGCAACCTGGGTTAGCAAGGATAGATGTCATTTTATCGTTTGATTTCGTCCATAGTCGGACCCTGCTCTTTTGTATGATGTTTGAATATGTTGTTGTATCGATGTGATCTTGATGTAGCTTGTGGTGAGTGTAGGCCAATTCCGTATGCTCATCCCTTCTGTACATGTACCTGTAATGATATCCATTCTTGCGAAACAATGAGATGCGCTTCTATCCCTGTCGAGGCCCTCGTGCGAAAATAAGGATAGGATCGCATCTTGGGCGTTACAAGTTGGTATCAGAGCCTGTACCAACCTAGGATCCGTGTAAAAGATCTTCTTGACACAGTCCCACTTCTACCGGGCCCTGATCCAGTCGAGCTCCAGCGGGTTGGTGAACTCCGCCAAGGGGTCCGGGATTCCGTGACTTTCACATTCGGCGTCCTCCTTGGCCCATACGTGCCTCTTCCCCTCATAACCACAGCTTCCGAGGTAGTGGGGAGGCGTGTTCCTAGCCTAGAGCACCTTCATTTTCTTTGACTTTTTCTTGGTTTCATCTTTAGCACAAGTCTCCTTGAATTTTTCAAAGTCCTCTTCCGTAAGTATTTTCCGCATGAATCTTGGGCCATGGTTCATTCTAGTCAATCGCTTTTTTCACCCGAACTTTCCAAGAGGATAAGTCATTGGTGAACGTGATCATCGCTGTGCTGTTTATCTGTTTCATGGAGACGTCGTCCCATGGTTCTTTGCTTTCTGTGCGGCCAGGGAACAGGAACATATTGTGCAACTTCTTTAGGTGCATGTGCTCTATATTTCGTATCATCTTGAACTTCTCGTCATTGATGTTGGTGGTTTCCTTGAGGATGCATCCTCATTGATTGCCCAGCACAAGCGCGCTTCCTCTGGTGCCATTAGGTCTAATTTCTTGGGGTGCATCTCCATGACCACAATTTGTCCAGTTCCGAGCTCGTTTGGTTTTCGTGTCCTCTTCTCCTTCGGTACTTTACCGGCTATGACAACATCATTGCCGGTCCAGGGGGTGATGTCGGTGCTGGTGCTAGTGTTGGTTCATGTGTCGGGGTTGGTGCCACTACCGCCACCATACACCCCCTCTGGTGTTCGTCCAGGTAATCAAAATAGTGATTTGCTGCCTCGATGGTGTCTATTTCAAGGCGAGCAGAACCCCTGGCTGAGGCGTGGCTAGACATGTTTCCTATTCAACAATTGTAAATAAAAGATATAATGAAGAGAAAAAGGGGCCTATATTTGGTCGGAATGTTGATTCATTCCCCTTCCGGCAAATCCCGGGCACTCCATATGTCCTAGTTTCTAGCACAATTCATACCGAAAATCACAGAATTTTCAGCATGACCTTTGCTAAAAAGTGGACATATGGAGCGCTGAAATTTGCCAGAAGGAAATGAATCAACATTCTAGCAAAACATAGGCCACTCGGACATTCTTCGACATTCAACCAACATTGCAGAATCATATAACATTCAATCAGCATAGGCCACTCGAACATTCTTCGACATTCAACCAACACATGAGCATCATATAACATTGCAAAATCATATAACATCAATCAACATTTTTTATCTATAACTAATGTTTTTTGCCAATTTAGCTAATTTGCTAAATTTTCTACAACCCTAAACTAAATTTTCTACTTCCCTAAACAAATTTGCTAATTCCCTAATGAAACAAATTTGCTACTGCCCTGAAATTTTCATAAAAAATTGCTATTGCCCTAGGGTTCATACATCCAACTCCTAGCTGGGGTTCATATTAGCTAAGAGAGAGAGCAAAGAGCAGAGAGAGAGAGAGGAGGACATGGGAGAGGAGAGGGAGAGACTTACAAGGCGGCGATGAGGTCGATGGCGGGGGGGGGGGCATTGACGTCAAGGTAGAGGGCGGGGGAGAGGGTGACTTCAGCAAGGTCAAGGGCGGGCCCATCCGGCAATGGTGAGGTTGACGGAGGGCTTGGGCATTGGCGCGAACGAGGAGGAGACGAAGCAGCTGGCAGCGCGATGACGACGGGCAAGGGCGATGGCGTCGCGCGACAACAAAGAGGAAGGGGAGAGGTGGGAGATTGGGGGGGGGATGGGACTTGGCAAAATTTGAGCCCGCGTGGTGCGGTTAACTCAAAATAGTAGTAGCGCTGGGTTTGGATCCATCGCTATAGCTAAAGTAGCTATAGCGCTGGGTTGTAATCCAGCGCTACTGCTAACTGTTTTAATTTTTACTTTTATAATTCTAAATTACACATAGCAGTAGCATTGTTTTAGGATCCAGCGCTATAACTACATTAGCTATAGCGCTGGTTCATAATCCAACGCTACTGATATGTTTTCTTTTCTTTTTATCATTTTCCTTTTCTTTTCTGTTTCCTTTTCATTTTCTTTTGTATTGCTTTCTCCCGTTTTTTGTATTGATTTCTCTCTTTTGTATTTCTTTTGTATTGCTTTCTCCCTTTCTGTTTACGACGGCGTCTCCCTCCCACACTGTGCAAATATCACCGGAACCATGCATGTGGTGGTAACATATATATCAGTTGATCAATAAACTTTACATAAGTGCGTACAAAAAATAGATACATATCTATAAACGATGGTTTCTTAGCTGCGTCGACGATGTTTCACATTGAGCTTCTTCCCTTTCTTGTTCATTACCAAATAATTGAGCCCCTCCTTGTGACTTTTCTGGAATCGTAGTCTTCCTCATTGGCGACTCCATCCATTCCGACGATGCTCCTTTTACCTCTCCACATGACAACACGGCTGAGATTGGTCAGGTTGGTTATGAAGAAGCATCGTGTCCTGTGCTTAGCGTGTACCCATGGCTCAGTTTTGGCGATGATGTTAACTTTGACGGTTGCACTCTTCATGTCGGGTATAGACATGGTAGTGAAATACCTGTTTTCTCTTACGACGTCCTTAGACCATCTGACACGAAACATCGTCGCATCATGCATTCTAGCATAGTCAAGCTCCTAGATCTCTTCGACCCTTCTGTAGAATCTTTCAGTTGTGTCATTGGCATCGGTCATGCATTCAATCGTCACCCTAGAGTTCTGGTAATCACTGTCCATGTCTTTGGCCTCCGTGTAGAATGTGTACCCGTTCATATCGCATGACTGATAGGTCATGAGTTTGGGTGCGGGGCCATGTGCTAAGGCGTGTATGAGCAATTCGTCTGAACTGCCCTCTTCTAGGGGATTTTCAAGAACTTTCTCTTGAACCAATGCAAGAACATGGCGTTGTGCTCTATAGTAACTTCGTCGTCCATCTTGAGCATCCCCTTATCACGGTACTTATTTGCGATGGTTTCTTTGTGCCGTGCCACATAATCATCTACCACATCTAGGTGTTGTAGCACTACTAAGTTAGCCCTATCAAAGTCGTTCTGTCGATCCGAGTAGTACACGTGGAAATCCCTTCGACCGTTGTTGTGACCTTATCCTCCAAGCCTCCCAGCGTGCTTCTTGATGGGCAAACCAACAACATGGTCTCGGATGCTTATATAATTCTCGCAAAAGGAGATGCACTCATGCGTCAGATACCCCTAGACGATGCTCCCACCAGGACGGGACATGTTACAAACGAATACTTTGATGACCCCATTCATCCTCTCGAACGACATCATGTTGTGAAGGAATGTCGGTCCGAGGTTGATGATGTCGTCAATGATGTGGACACACAGATGCAACACGACGTAAAAGAACGGGGGCGGGAAGTACATCTCAAGCTCACATAGTATGACAACGATCTCTTCATGTAGCCTTCGGAGCTACTTCACACTTATGGACTTTCGAGAGATAATGCCAAAGAAGTTGTAGAGACTCGGTAAGCGTGTCATGGACGTGCTTGTCGATTATCCCTCTAATGGAAATGGGGAGAATGTGCGTCATTATCACGTGACAGTCATGAGACTTCATCTCGCTGAACCTTTTCTTCTTGGGGTCTAGAAATCTTCTTATCTTCCCACTTGATGAACTGATCGATCTCCTTTGCACTTAAGGTGAAGCAAGAAGGGGGGCAATAATTATCCTCCTTCTTGGTAACTTTTTTGCCCCTTCCCCCTCCTCCGTATCCATCGCCATTACCTCCATTGACTTTTTACGGTGGAGATCTTTCTTGATCTTCAAATCTTCCAAGTCTTTCCTTGCCTTCGACCCGTCCTTGGCCTTCTACGACATGTTCATCAGTGTGCCAAGCAAGCTCTCGAGGATATTCTTCGTGATATGCATTTTATCAAGGCAATGAGGCGTGTCGTCAATAAGCCAATACTCCAAGTCCCTGAAAATAGGCCTTGTTTTCCATACCTCCAGTAGCCGCTCTGGCGCCTTTTTCATCTTTCCCGGCACAGGGCACTGTTCCCATTTTTCAATAGCTCGTTGATTTCGGCGCCGCTCCTCTTACGTGGAGATCCCCAATTCTCAGCCAACCCATTGAATAGATCTCCTTGCTTTCTCCATGGGTCATCCTTCTCGATCCATCTATGATTCCTCATCTACACGATTTTCCAAGACCCGCCATCTTTCGTTGACATAAGCTATTGAGATGTTGTATCATCCGTGAACCTCGTGCATCCGCAGTATCCATGGCACACATGGCCCAAGGTGTATCCGTAACCGAGATAGTCATGCACCGTCATCATTAGCGCGGACCTCGTACAGAAATACTTCCTTTGCTGGCGTCCCATGTCCATGCAGTGCTTTCCATAACGTGTCTAGCTCCTCTTTCAGAAGCCCCATATACAGGTTAATATTATTTCCCGGTTGTTTCGTCCCTTGAATCAGCATGCTCATGTGTATGTACTTTGTCTTCATGCAGTTCCATGGGGGGAGGTTGTACATCCATACAAAGACGGGCCATGTGCCGTGGTTAGTGTTTTTGTTTCCAAACGGATTCATGCATCAGTACTCGCACCAAGAACGATCTTCCTTGGATCTTCTGCAGAAAATCTAAATACGATGTTGAATGCTCTCCACTGGCTACCATCTACGAGGTGTCTCAGCTTCTGATCATCTCTATCGTCGGGCTTCTTCCTCTCCGTGTGCCATCGCATGAGCTTTGTTTCCATAGGATCCACAAAATACCGCTGTAGACGTGGAGTGGTCGGAAAGTGACATACAACTTTTCGAGGGGCTTTCTTTAATGCCTTCTTGTATCGAGAAGCATTGCACATTGGAAAATTGTTTTTTTTCCGCGTGCTACCCCTGATAAATGATGCAATCGTTGATGCATGCATGGTACCTAATGTGTGGCAAATCAAAAGGGCAAATGATTTTCTTGGCCTCATCAACACTAGTGGGACACGGTTTCCCCGCGGGAAGAACTTTATTATGTAGATACTTCAAATTCTCATCGAAGCTTTTGTCTGTCCATTTATTTTAGCCTCCGTCTTTAGAATTTCGTGTGTGAAACTCAAGTGGGTCACGTCGGGATCGGAACCGTCATACAATGGAGTCTTCGAGTCTACTTCAAGTTGCACCAGCTTGGCCTCCTATTAGTGCATCTAGTGCCTCTTAGTGATTTTGGTGTATTGAAGACTTATATGTTAAGGCACCAATGAGTTTGTGAGTGTACAAAGGCTCTATAAGTCAATGAGGAGTTTGATATATTTGGAGATTATCGACCCCTAAAAATGCATGTCTTCAAGTGAAGACTTTGCTGAAGACTTTCTGAAGACTTTGGTGAAGACTTTGTGAAGACTTTGAAAATGAAGAAGTTGGTGTGACCTTGAAGATATGAATGAGGAATATGAAGCATGAAGACTTTTGTTTTCGTAGTTTCTTTTCCGTTATTTGAGTCATAGGAAACACTGTACTGTTAAAGGGGGTCGAGGTAATACTAAGCAAAATTTCCAACTGATGCTCAACTCCAAAATCCTCAACCCATACAATTCTTCGAGTGAAGGCTTTGGAAATCTCTTACGGTTTAGACAAGTTTTTCAGCGATAGAGACGAAGGTTTTCTGGTCTCTGAGGAAATTGATCTGACTGAGGAGTTAGGATTTCGCCAGTGCGAATTGCCTACAAGTGAGGATCATGATAAGCTGAGGACTTTCATTGTTGGAAATTCCGACCGTTGTTGTGCTTAGCGCCAGCTGTCCCCAATCGTTCTTATCCACATAACGGTCATATCATTGGGGGCATTTCTGTCTTATCATGTCAGGTTGCACCCTGGCTATAAATAGCCGACCCCCACAACCACTAGTTGGTTGGCTGCTCTGAGAGAGAACTGACACTTGTCATTTGAGAGAAACCCATCCTCTGAGGACTTTGAGAGAAAATCATTAGTGATGAAAAACCCACAACCAAACCATAAAACCCATATTGATTGAACCCATAGTGATTGAGCATCACTGAAGAAATTCCTGTGTGGAACCGACGCTTGTTACCTTTGAGGACTGTGTATCCTCCACACGGTTAGGCGTCATGGTCTAGTGCTCCTGCAGTCAATTGGGGACCACGATGTGACCTTGGTCTAGAGCATCCAGTAGTAAATTGTGGATCACCGGGTGACTAGTTTGTGAGGGTTTTGGAAGTCTACCCTGAAGACTTACCGTGAGTGTTGGGCGAGGACTGTGTGACCTTAGCTTAAGGAGAATACGGTAAGGACTGTCTGTCCTCTAGTTTAAATACCAGGCCGCTCCAAACCAGACGTACGACTATCACAGTAGTTGGAACTGGGTCATCAAACCATTGTCTTCATCAAGCTACCTGGTTCTATTTCCTCAACCTCCTTATGCCTCATAAACCTGTTGATGAAATTGATTGTTACTGTTTGAAGAATTTGACTAAAGACTTTCGCAAATTCCTCACCTCAGATTCTTCAAATTACCTTGTTCATCACTGCTTATCCTTATCACGCTACTCACTGTTCGTGCATGTTTCATTTCATCATGATGACCAAGCTGATACTATGCTCCTCATGCACCTGAGTACTTATTCTGCTGCTAGTTATTCATCACATTTCAAATTCCTCAAAGTTGAAATTCCTCTAGTGATGAATTTGTAAAAATCGCCTCTTCACCCCCCTTCTATCCGATATAACGCACTTTCACCTCCACTCTAAAAGCAGGTCTCGAACATGAGGGTCCTACACGACTTCACTTAGTAGCATCAAAGACTACAATGTGACCAACGCCTATTCTCTGCCATGTCCGGAATCTTATTCCCCATGTTCGGAATCTTCTCCACCGCCGTCATTTAACTCTTCCCCGCCATCATGTCCAACGACATCGTCTTTGTGTCGATCGGTCATCTCTTCGTCTACCCCATGTCGTTATTCCCTGCCATGTGGACGTCCTCATCATCACCATCTTCACTTATCTACCGAGTATAGCCATCCATGAAACCATTCATCAGCAGGTGGGCCTTCAACTTGCCATGATCAAAAGGGTCCAAAAGGACTCCTTCTTTACATCTTGTACATGGACATCTAATCCTAGTCCCATTATTTGAATACATGTCCATCACTGCGGATTGCATGTATCGCTCCACCTCCCATCCACTCACCTTCATGACCAACTGCATGCATGATATAACAAGCAAAAGGGTTACAAACAAAATGCATGCATGCATAAAAGTCATATAAAAATTTGGCATGACCTTGCCTAAAATCGGACATATTGAGTTTGCTCGAAATACACCGAAACAGATATAAATCAACATTTAGGCAAAACATAGGCAACTCGGGGGCATGTCACTCGCACAAATCTCTCCATATCCCAAACACACATATTCCCATTCTTTAAATGAACAAATTTTTACTCACCTGTCTCCCGAGAGAGACCGATTTATCGGATGAGGCCTTTCACTACCTAGAGATGATCTAGCTAGATCTATATCAAATGGAATGGAGGGACAGCCAAATAAATTAGGTAGGGGGCATTTATGGAGCTAGATAGAGATTAGAAGGTCATTTATGGAGGAGAGTTATGGTGGAGGGGGGCATTAATGGGGAGAGAAGAGAGGTATAGGAGGAAGAGAGAAGAAGGGCAACAATGGTGATGGGACAGGGGATATAAGAAGGTCATTTATGGAGGAGAGTTATGGTGTAGGGGGACATTAATGGGGAAAGAAGAGAGGTAGGAGGAAGAGATAAGAAGGTCAA
Source organism: Hordeum marinum (assembly GCA_022496015.1). Lineage (NCBI taxonomy): Eukaryota > Viridiplantae > Streptophyta > Magnoliopsida > Poales > Poaceae > Hordeum > Hordeum marinum. The sequence continues at coordinate 194,922,094 of CM039673.1, read as the reverse complement.
CAATGGTGAGGCAAGAGGGGAAAGGAGGGGGAGAGAGGGCAAAGGGGGGGGAGGGGGAGGGGCTGAAAAGGTGGCACCAGCCACGAATAGCAGTAGCGCTTTTTTTCAGAATGTGCTACTTCTATGTTACTTAGTAGTAGCGCTTTGCAGAAAGAGCGCTACTATTAAGTGGGGGCCCATTAGCGCTATATTCTGGATGGCGCTGCTACTACCAATAGTGTTGGTGGGCTCATTGGGTCACGCTTAGCAATAGCGCTCTTTTTGTTTCTAGCGCTGCTGCTAAGTCTTTACTTGTAGCGTTGCCGAAATCTAGCACAAGTGGTAATTACTAGCAGGGCCTGTTACTTTCCAGCACTACTGGTAGTGTCCTGTCTATAAGGTTTCTCCTAGTAGTGTAATGGTGAATTATTTGTGTTCCAAATTTTTGTGAATGATATTATGTTTGGATCTACTAACCCACAATTTAGTGAGAAATTTGGAAGGTTCATGTCTAATAAGTATGAGATTTCCATGATATGTGAGGTGAAATTTTCCTTGGTTTGCAAATCCAGCAAACGAGAGAAGGAACTTTCATCTCTCAAACAGAGGACACCAAGGACTTGATAAAGAAGTTCAAATGCAAGAGTGTAATGGTATGAAAACTCCTATGCCTACTACTGGACATGTTAATCTTACCAAGGAGGACAAACCTATTGATCAAAAGGTTTACCAATCAATGATCGCTTCATTGCTATTTCTATGTGCCTCCTGTCACGATATCATACTCAATGTGTGCATGTGTGCTAGATATCATGCTGCTCCTAGAGAGTGTCATCTTAAGGCTATGAAAAGAGTTGTGAGTTGCTTGATACATACACCAAACTTTGGCATTTGGTATCCCAAGGAATCTTCCTTTAACCTTGTTTTCTATTCCGACTCGGACAATGCCAGAGATAAGATTGATAGAAAATTCACCTCCGGTACATGTCAATTTCTTCGTAGATCTCTTGTGTCATGGTCATCCAACAAACCAAACTTGGTATCTCTATCTACTGCCGAATCGGAATACATTGCCGCTGGATCATGTTGTGCTCCAATGCTATGGATGACTCAAACTTTTAAGGATTATGGCATACATGTGAAACATGTACCATTGTTATGTGACAATGAAAGTGCGATCAAAATTGCTCATAGTCCCGTGCAACTCTCTTGAACTAACCATATTCAAGTTCAACATCATTTCATTTGTGATCATGCTGCCAAAGGAGATATCAATCTCAATCATGTTTGTAATAACAAACAATTGGCCGATATCTTTGCTAAGCCACTTGATGAGAAAGTGTTTTGTCGCATAAGGAGTGAGTTGAACGTCATTGATGCTTCAAACTACTACAAAATGGTCCATAGTCGACACATCAATTAGAGACCCTTCGACGAAACTGTGTGCAATGCATGAATCACAAACGGTATAGTTCAGGCTCTATCGCTAATGACACAAAATGTGTGCTATGGTGGATGCATCAAGTACGATTCAGAAAGTAGTTGCGTGTGCGATCTATGAGAGACAATTTCTAGTTATGAATCATTTGTGATTAGCGAAGGGTAACATAAACGGTTAGCAAAATTACATATGTTTGCGAATTACGACATACAGTTCACTCAGATGAACTATGTGCTCTAATACAATAGAAGACAAACGATTCGGAGTAACAAGATAGTGCGATATACAACAAACAAGTTACTAATGAGGATTGTGTGTGAACACTAGAAATAACACACGCGATTGGTGCTAATAACCTTGGTGTTGCTGGAAAATGTTTCCTAGTATACAATTGTCAACGATTGATGAAATCATCACCGACGGGTTTCATAGTTTAGTCCGTGTGTACTATGATTTGCTCAGTCTGCACAACATCAATGTTGTGCCTACAGAACAACAACATATGTACTTATAAGAACATGATTGCATAAACAAAAAATAACACAATGCAATTTGAAATTTTGGATGACACATACAAGCAATATTACAAGCTTCAAATTCCAACATAACAAGGCCCAAATTCAAAGATTACAAGGTACAAACTAACATCAGAAGTCAAATCCAATCTTCAGGATCCATGAGATGAAATATTTTTGCGAAGGGATCTACCACCAAGAAGTCATATTTCGGCTCGAAATAATTGCTTCTAAATAATCTGTCATATGAACTTCAAGGTTAAAATTAGCTTTTGCAGAGCCTTTTAAATTCTGTTGTAGACGCCTCTACTGATCAATAAACCATCTGTTATCGCACACTTAATATAGTGCAAACATCATTACCATGAGCACCCTTGGTTTTCTGAAAAAACAAATTGACAAATTGATTCTCTAGATTGGTGCCTCGGTACTTGTTCAAAGTAATTTCCGTGAGATGGAATTCAAGGCATTTGATGGGATTGTTATATTGCGCCACCTTTTCCACTCCAAGTCATGCTTTTATATGGAAACGAAGAAAACATATCAGTGCTTAGATGGAGAGTTGAACACTACGGGCCTCTTTGATTTGCATTATTTATAAAATACATTAATAGATTGACATGCCAACTTCGATCATTCCTAATTAACATCTCAAAAAAATGTAGAGTACATCTCTCATTGTAATCATGGTAAAAGTGTTGGGGAACGTTGCATGGGAAACAAAAAATTTCCTATGCACAGGTAAGATCTATCCATGGTGATGACCATCTACGAGAGGGAGAGTGGATCTACATACCTTTGTAGGTCGCTAAGCGGGAAGCATTAAGAAATGCGGTTGATGTAGTCGAACATCTTCATGATCCCATCATGATCCGTCCCACGATCTCATCACGAGCCGTCCCGCGATCCCATCGTGGTCCTTCCGATCTTGTACCGAACAGACGGCACCTCTGCGTTCAGCACACGTACAGCTTCATGACGATCTCCACCTCTTGATCCTGCAAGCAAGGGTGGAGATCTAGATGAGTTCTCCGCCAGCACATTGGCGTGGTGGCGGTGGTGGCGGAGCTATTCCGGCAGGGCTTCGCCAAGCGCTACCACGACAATCTAGAAGAGAAACAGACCTAGAGGGTGAGGGAGAGGCTGCGTTGTGCCTTGTCATGTTGCAGCCTTCCCTCCCCTCACATATATATAGGAGGGAGAGGAGGAGGGGGTGCCCTAGGGTTTCCCCTAGGGTGGGGCGGTGGCCAAGGGGGGCAACTTGGCCCCCAAGGCAAGTGGGGCGCCCCCAGTTGGGCCTGCCCTAGCCCTTCTAGCCACACGGACCTTAGGTGGGAGGGGCTGCCAGCCCACCAGGCGCTGGTGTGCCCCTTATCACAGCCCATGGAGCCCTCCGGGGCACGTGGACCCTCCTAGTGGACCCCCGGAACACTTCTGGCACTCCCGTCACAAAACCGGTAAGTCCCGAAACTTTTTCGGAACCCGAATACCGATTACCTATATATAAATCTTTACCTCTGGACCATGATGGAGCTCCTCATCATGTCCGGGATCTCATTCCGGACTACTAACAATGTCCGGTCACCAACATACATAACTCATCTGTACCGAAACGTCACCAAACCTTAAGTGTGTAGACCCTACGGGTTCGAGAACTATGTGGTCATGATGGAGACAACTCTACGGTCAAGAACCAATAGCGGGACTTGGATGCCCATATTGGCTCCGACATATTCTACAAAGATCTGTATCGGTTGAACCTCTATGTCAAGGATTCAGTTAATCACGTATGTTGTTCCCTTTGTTCTTCGGTATGTTACTTGCCCGAGATTCAATCGTCGGTATCTCTATACCTAGTTCAATCTCGTTACTGGCAAGTCTCTTTACTCGTTCCATAATACAATATCCCGTGGCTAACACTTAGATACATTTCTTGCAAGGCTTGTTGTGATGTTGTATTACCGAGTGGGCCCTAAGATACCTCTTCATCATGCGGAGTCACAAATCCCACTCTTCATCCATGCCAACCTAACAAACACCCTCGGAGATACCTGTAGAGCACCTTTATAGTCACCCAATTACATTGCGACATTTGATACACTGAAGATACTCCTCCGGTGTCAGTGAGTTGCATGATCTCATGGTCATAGGAATAGATACTTGACATGCAGAAAACTGTAGCAACAAACTGACACGATCATATGCTACGTTTATAGTTTGGGTCTTGTCCATCACACAATTCTCCTAATGATGTGATCCCGTTATCAAATGACATCTCATGTCCATGGCTAGGAAACCTTGACCATCTTTGATGAAAGATCTAGTCTATTAGAGGCATACTAGGGACATGGTGTTATCTATGTATCCACACATGTATCTGAGTTTCTGATGAATTCAACTATAGCGTGGATAATAAACTATTATCATGAACAAGGAAATATGATAATAACCAATTTATTATTGCCTCTAGGGCATATTTCTAACAAAAAGTACCAACAAATTGAACTCTGCTTTTGTTAACAATTAATAGGAAAGGAACATCACCTCGACGTATAGCTTCTCCGTGCATGGGAGTCATATAAGGAACTTAACAAATTCATCCAGATTGGGGCCTATAGATTGTAGTGCGAAGATCTTCACTGTGCATAGAGAGAATGCATGGCACACCGGAATTATTTTCTAGAGGACAACCTAACATAGATCAACAAAAACTAGATATAATGTGATGTACAATAATAAGAATGAGAAGAAGATTGATGTACCTGAACGGGTATGGATCCAACTATAACAAGTTCGGAGAATTTAACACACGAATAACCGAACACTGTCAATTTCAATGCGTCCATGACCCTGATTATTGTTCGACCTTCTTTATCAAGTACAAACAATCTCTCTAGGAAAGGCGCATTCTCAATGACCACATCATGAAACTCCCCAACTGACAGCGTGTTATAGCTCCAGCCATGCACATAAATCGTATGGAGATTCGTCATAGCGATGTGGAGGCTACGAACCGAAACATCATCTGAAGACGAAGTTACTCGAGCGAGCAGCCGCTCCAAATCTGACTTTGAGATGCTTACACCAATGAGCTCGAGGTGCTTAAGTTTACGGAGATGAAAAGCATGCACAATATTAATTTTTGGGAAAAGGCACCGCATGAACGTAGCACGGTGGAGTGTGGGAGCGAGGCGGAGGACAGACGGAGGCAGCAAGCGCTCATGTCTAGCAACAAAGGTAAGCTCCTCGAGTTGATCTAGGGTGGGGGATAAGAACCGCTCGTATGGGGAGGAGGGACACCGCATGAGTTGATCTAGGGCAGAGGATGCTGGTGTGCACGACAGATAATATTGGGAGGAGGGACATGATGGTTACCAACATCTCATTGGGGATCCTGCTGATGAAGTCCACGCTCGCCAGAGGCTCGTGTGGTTCAGCCTGGACTCGCCCCCGCTTGTTGGCTGCCTATTCGTCCATCGAAAAAGGAGGCAATCCTCGGAGGTGACCCTTATAGAAAAACCGAAGGAGAAGTTGTAGCATTAATGGTGAACTTGGGAGAGAATATTGCTATGGGTGGAGGTCCGAGGTCAAACGGCATGATTCCTGGTGAGCTAGCTACACCTACATGGCGGACTGCTCGCACACGTCCCTTCGAGCATGTACGAAAAACTCCTCGCATGAGTCCCCTCTAATCAAATCTGCACCCACAACACCTCCTAGCCAATAAAATTATAAAATATAGTAAATTGCACTTGTTGCTAATATTGTCACTAAAAATATTAAATAATAGAGAAAATGTATACACTTGTTGCTAATACTGACATTTAATTATAATGACAATTATTTGTATTATTATAAATTGTGCGAACATTTTTTGTATGTATATTTGAACAATTAGGAAACATAATTTACTTAGTTTGTATGTAGAATGTTTACACTGCACGAATAATTAAATGTTTTGTTTTTTATTGAGATTGGAATTTACAAAGCTTTTATAAATTTATAAAAAAACTTAGTTTTACGTTAATTTTCACATTTTCCCGGCAGGTGGGGCCCACTTCCCATAGAGGAAGAGTCACGTGTCCGCTTGATGAGCCCGTTCCCGCACACAAAAGCGCACTCACTATGCTCCGCCACGGCTACCCGAACGCAACTGTTGCCGGTGGCCGCCGTGTCCGCCTTGGCCGCCACCCCACGAGCAGCCACCGAGACGCCAACCATAGCGGTGGCCATCCAGGCCACCACGACACGTTGTCAGCGGTCTTGGCCCTGACCCCATAGTAATTGAGGGCACACACGTACACAAATGCGTGAATGTAGGCCCACGTATGCCATCCCAAACAGTTCCTAAAAACCATACAACGTTCCGTGCTTCGGAAAAAACCATCAATAAATATTGAGCTTGTTTCCCTTCACATGCCAAATTATTACGTGCTAATTTTTTTGCAAATCAGTTCACACCTACCAAACCTAAATCTGTTGCCACTTATTAGTTGTTTACTCTAGTCGGCTATAAAAATACCTACTCGAAAATTTCTGCACATTCCTCGCCCCCGGAACAAAAAACAGGCCTTTCTTTGTTAGTCCTTTATTTCATCTTCCATGGCCAATAGGAGGGCGAGGTTCTGGTTCAAGATATAACCAGGGAAGAAACACCAAGGCCACAGAAGCAACCGAGAGGTCCTGCCGCTGCGCCGCGGAAGTGCCAAAGAGCTCCAACCACACAGATTTGACTATAACAGAGACGTCCGATAGCGCCGAGGACGCACGAGAGGATCTTTCGTGGAGAGGAGAAGACTCTCACAATCACAAGCGCATTCGCCTCGGAGGCGAACTAGACGAGTTCACCGTTTTGGATTCCTTAGCTAGCGACAACATGTGCGCGGAGCTCGATAGGAAGGACACGATGATCGATGAGTTGGTGAAGCTCCTGGAGAAGAGGGACACCTCGTTTGAGAGGGCGACCGGCCTCGTGGAGAAACTTATGGAGGAGAACAACGCTTGGAAGAAACTGCTTGAGAAGAAAAGTGCCTTGGAGGGGAGGCTGAAAGAACTCGCCGAGAAACTTTTGCATGACTTGGAGAAGTTGTACATCGAGCGCAAGGGGCTGGTGAAGGAATCCATGGAGCATGTGAAGGAACTTCATGCGTACATGATGCAGACCATAGACGCACTCGAGCAAAGAGCCCACTGCATGGACGCAAAGCGAAAGATGTCGAATGAGAGGCGAGAGGAGATGGAGGTCATGGAGGGGATAAAGAAGGAGATTGAGGAACTCTATGCCTAGGAATCCATGTAGAATTAGATAGCAGCGGGCTAGATCATTTCCTTTGTCTTCCTTCTTCAACCTCTTCCTTGTTCTTTTGCTCCTGTGTCATTGCGAAGTTGCTGCATGTGACATTTTTTATTATCATGGATATGTAACAGAATTATTATCCTTTGCCAGTGCGAATTTGTTGTTACATTATTTCGTTCGTTAGTACATGTATACTGGTCGAAAACAGATGAAACGTCGAAGTTCTCGGCGAGGCATGAACAAAACAGTGGTCATTGAGCAGGGCGATGGGATCACAAGAGTCAAAACTTCTAAAACAGTGGTCCATCTAGGCACGTAAACCACATGATATACAACGGGTCAAAACCCATTAATATAAAAGTTGGGAGCAAGGCGAGTAGGGTGTCGAGGTCAAAGTTTCTCTTCCTGATGAGCATGCACAGTAGACTGCTCTCATGCGTCCCTTCGAGCATGCACATCGGACAACCCTCACACATCTTGTTGAGCCTACGCGACGGACTGCTCGCACGCATCTCGTCAAGCCTGCGCATCGGAAATCTCCCATGCATCATGTCATCAACCATCTACATGCATGTCACCCCCATATCAAGTGAAAAAATTAGACGCGTGGCACCAAATGGTTATCATACGAGTTTTATATTTATCGGAATTAAAAAAGGCAATATTATAAATGATTGTGGCTGAGCTATCATGCCTAAATGTTTCTAATTCATTCACATTTGTATAAAAAGGTCCCTAGAAAACTCAATTGATGTAGAAAAAGGGCCAAATTGGTGCACTTGAGGACACATTGAATGTAGTTTCGCCACCAAAGGTGACATGTTCCCTATTGAAATCATGAGGTTAGAGGATGTGGTTCTAGTTCAAAATTTGACTTATGCATATTAAACTTAGATAAAACTCAATTAATGTATAAAAAGGCCGAATTTGTGCACTAGACATTGCATTGAATGTAGTTTCGCCACCAAAGGTGAAATGTTCTCTATCGAAATCACAAAGTTTCTTGAATAACCTTTGGCTTGTAAGATGCATGTCCCAATATTTGTCCCAAATTCGTCAAAAATGCACACCATATATGTGTCCTGGTATGAGACTGTGTAAGTTTGATGAATTCTTTGCGAGCTTTGGGTTCTGTGGTATTTTGAAACCAAGATTCTCAATATTTGTGGCCTAGTCACGACACCAAGATGTTTGTAATCCAATGACCACCAGTGCATGGGATCTAAACATGGACCCAAGGACACAAAATGGTTTTTATTCCATTTTGGTGATTTGGAGCACATGCTTGTATTTCAAACATGAGTTCCTCACATTAACTGCATGCCTAGAAAACATAAATGTCGTTTCAACCACAAAGGTGACATGTTCCCTATCAAAACCACCATACTTCTCGGGGGAAGCTCCAATTTGCAAGAGGTTTGTCCCAAAACTTGTCCCAGATTGGTCCAAAAATTATCATGTCCTATAAGTGTTGTGTCGACACCACAATTTCAATAATTTAAGACGAGTTCTGAATTTATGGGGATTTAAAATCAATGTTTCTCAACGTTTGCAGCCTAGTCACGATGCCGAGATGTTTTTAATCATTGCATCAGACCTGAACAGGGACTCAAGGACATATAAATGATTTTCTAACCCATTTTGGTGCCCTAGTGCATGTGCCTGTAGGTCAAATTTGAATTATGTACATTAAATGGATAGAAAAACTCAATTAATGTATAAAGGGCCCCAAACGAGCCACGAATAATTCCAAAATTGGACAGAAAATTACCATGTTGTATAAGTGTTGTGTCTTGACACCAGGGTAAGTTTCAAGATTTTCAGACGAGTTTTGGATTTATGGAAATTTAAAATCTAAGTTTCTCAATGTTTGTGGCCTCGTCATGACTGTGAGATGTTTGTAATCTATTGACGTTCATAGCATGGGAACTAAACAAGGAACCCAACGACACAAATATATTCTAAACCCATTTTGGTGACATGGAGCTTGTGCTCTTAGTTAAAATGTCAATTACGCAAATTAAATGTATACAAACATAATTAGTGAAGTATATAAAAGGCTAAATGAACCATGAATAATTTAAAGTAGTTCTATATTGTAGGATCAAAAGTAGGTCTACAGGGGCGGCTGATTAGACTACTTGACCAAATAAAACTATGCTTTTTCCCTATTTTAATTCTGGGCAAGTTTTAGCATTCATAGAATGTCGAGTACACCCTACACATGCATGTCTAAGAGTATAGCAGTGGCAAGTAACAACAAGCATGAATAAAAGGATAGGGTAGGAAGATCAAACGCAATTGTAGACACGATGATTTTTCCCGTGGTTCCTATAGGTGGTGCTATCGTATGTCCATGTTCATGGAGTCTTCAACCCACGAAGGGTAATGGTCGCGGGAGTCCACCGAGGGCTCTACCCACGGAGGGTTCCATGAAGAAGCAACCTTGACTATACCACGACGGCCTACGTCCATGGAGGACTAGCCTTACTCTGAGTAGATCTTCACGAAGTAGGTGATCTCCTTGCCCTACAAACTTATTGGTTCACTCCACTACACGAAGTAGGAGGCTCCCAAGCGACACCTAACCAATCTAGGAGGCACCACCCTCCAAAATGTAATAGGATCGGTAATGACGATGAACTCCTTGCTCTTGTGCTTCAAGATGATAGACTCCTCAACACACAATCACTCTCTCACAGGTTTGGCTTTGTAGAAGAGATTGGTGGAAAGCAACTTGGAAAGGCTAGAAATCAAGATCCATATGGTTGGAGTGGAATATCTTGACATCAACACAAGGGTAGGTGGTTCTGTCTCAGAAAACTGAGTAGGACAGGTATGGAATAGTTTTGTGTACTTTACTATCGAGTGGGTGGTGGTGAAGGGGTATATATAGGCATCGCCAAAAATCCAACCGTTACACACAAAATGATCAACTAGGCGGCGCTGATGTGTTAATCTCGGTGGTACCGAAGTGACCAAAAGGTGGCAACTTTTGAATCTCGGTGAGACCGATATAGGAATCTTGGTTGCACCGAGAAGGTGACCAACGGTCAGAATTGCCAAATTCGGTGACACCGATTCAACATTCGTGGATAGACCGAAAGTGTGAACTTGCGTAACAGAAAGTTGGCAACCCAACTTGGTGGCACCGAAAGCAGTGTCGGCTGCATCGAAGTGGCTAGGGTTTGGCTGAGTCTGTCTAGGGTTTGGAACCAGTGGCACCGGGATAGGAATGTTGGTTGCACCGATTTTGCATGTTTGTCTAGAGACAGACTTTGGTGGGAGAGCTTGTGGATGTTTTTGGTGACTATCACTTGAGCACGTATGAGCATTTTTTTCACCAACAAAACCTTACCCCATTTTAATAGTATTGGATTTCCTATGGACTCAAAGTGACTTCTCACAAATTTAAAACGTAGATTCCTCTTGCTTAAAACTTGGCCAACCTATTTCCTTGAATCTTTGGGTAATTCCACAATCTCCACAATCCTTTTGCCATCCATATCATTGAACTTGTCCTGAAATATACTTGGTGGAAACATTAGTTCAATGACTTATATGTTGTTATTAATTACTAAAACCACCAAGGGAGCAAATGTGCTTTCAGTCTCCTGCTTTTTGGTAATTGATGACAACATATAGATCAAAGCTTCGACAAAGATATAATCAACGAATATAATTGTCGCTTTGAGAAGTATGTGATAAGCAAGAGCTCCCCCTAAATATGTGCATTATTTTAAATTTGCATTTGAATGCAAATGGACAATCGATTAGGTGCATGGGTCACTTCTTACATGTCACATACCACTTGGTGGTGTGCGACAGTAATTAGAATGAACATCATAGCATAACACAATCAACCAAAGATGAATGGTCATCACATAGGCATTAAGATGATAGGAAATTGTAGGATCACACATTAAAGTGTATGATCAAAGATCATCAAACGTGTATCACAAGCAAACAAAAGTGTGTCCCATCGACCAAAAGCAATTGTTTTTGAAAACAAGCAACAAACACCAAACGCTCTATCACTTGAAGCCTAAAGATCTATATACACTTCTCCCCCTTTGGCAACAAGTTACCAAAAAGTTCAAATCCATATATCTAAGCGTTCTTGGGCTTATCTCCTCTGGTTGCTGACAAAAGAGTCAAGATAAAAGCGTCGGCGAAGATCTCTACAGATGGCGTGGATGGAGCTGGGGTCAACACTTGAGGAACTGGATCTGACGGAGCAGGAGCTGTGCTGATAGTAGAAGGATCTGACGAAGAGGGCCCCAAGTATGGTGCGGGCACTGTGACTAATCTAGCCTGAGTAGTGAACTGTGTGCTCGACCTGAGAGGGGGTCCATCCTCCTCCTCCTCATCATCAAAAGAAGTAGAAGAGACCCGAGGGATATGCACTAAGTCAACTTCCTTCTGAAGCTCTATGACTGTCTTAGACACCTTGTCCCCCTTATCATCAAGAGTTTTGATCCTTGTCTCAAAAATCCTCACAAGACTGTTTTGGTTGTCCAGAATCCCCTTGATATCCTTTTGCATGCCCTGAAGTGCTGAGATCAAAAGATCCATTTGCTCGTTCATGGATCTGGTTGCTTGAGAACTAGCGCCTGGAACTACCTCTGCCTCTGCCTGTGTTGTAGCAGATGTGTGATGATCTGGGTCCATCACCACAACATCATCCTCAAGTTCTAGCTATAGGGGCAAATGTGGATGGTCTAGAGAAAATATGTGCTTATCCAAGTGAGAGTTGATAAGCATCTGGATGTAGGGTGCATAGCATCAAGAGCGCTTTTGATCAGCAGCAACCCTCTTGATTGTCTCAACAATCAAATACATGACTCTAATCCTGGTATGTCCGTCAAGGTGGATCAACATGTTAACAGAGTAGTCTCGGATCATCTTGTCATCTCCTTACTTGGGGATACAGGTATGCCTCACAATAGTGTTCATGGTACGGAGGCCTGCTTGCAGATAGTAGATTGATCCTAGCTTGTGAGATTGCACTTTGTCTACGGGGATAGGAGTATACATATCCTTCATGGCATTGTGGCTCTCCTTGGATTCTGAGTATACATCCAGATAACCATCCTGAACCTATGGAACTCCTACAAGTGCAGCCCACTCATAAACAATGGATTCATACTTTGCTCCTTTAGTCATCCATACAATTCTACCATCTCCATAGATGTGTGCAGTGGAGTAGAATTGAATGATCATCTCATCATTCCATGCACTAAGTACTCTGCCAATGAACTCATCTAGAGCAATCCAGTGGAAATTATCTTAGACACTTGGAAAGTAGTCCTCATTCTCCTTAATGAATTTCTAATCAACATATCTCATATTGCTAACAGCTGGGCTCTTGTCTAGCAGCACTGTCTCATAAAAATCATGTTGCTCTCTGGTTTAGAACCTGTTGTCAACAACAATTTTCTTCCTCTAGGCATAAGGATCTATAGCTCTCCAAGCCCTCAATCCTTAGTATTTCCCATTCTTCTTGTCTTCATCAAGTAAGTGGCTGACATCATGTACTAGAAGATGTGGTCTGAGATTCATCAATGTTGTCAAGTCATGATCATCTTCAAATCTGGAAGCAGTTCCTTTGTTGTTTTCAGAAGCTGGAATCTGCCTGGATGTCCTCTTTGTCTTCTCAAAATCAGCCTTCTTGGATGAAGGCTTGGTGCTCTTGGATGTGCCAGTCTTTGGCATAGCATTAGCCATAAGTTTCTTGGCCTTCTTGTTGGGAGGAGCCTTTGCAAATGGCTCATCCTCCTCTTCCTCAGCAGAAGCACCAGTAGCCTCCTCTGGATCTTCATACATGGAGGTAGGCGTACCAATCACATGAATAATCCTCTTTCTGGCTTTCTTCTCCCCTGCCTTCTTAGGCATAGACTTCCTTGGGGGATCAATAGACATTGTGGCTCTAGCACTCTCATGTGCTTTGATAGTTTCAGAGCTGACATAAACCTTGCCGACAACTCTTCTAGAAGAAGTAGCTTCAGTAACAGACTTCTTAGCAGCCTTTTCTTGCTTCTTGGCAAGAATCTCCTTAGGAACAAAATCTCAATCTTCTTCATTAGAATTTAGCTTCTTACTAGTGCTGCTGGAAGCCTTGGGAAACCCATGGGAGCTGGGGGTGCCTGGATGTGAAAAACAACTAGACTCTAGGCTTGTGCCTGAACTCACTTCAGCACCCTGCTCTCGCATATTCTGACTGTCCTCAGCATCTGACATACTGACCCTATGAATAGAGAATAGAAGAGCAGAAGTAGATGCGTCGTCACAAAATGAGGCTGGTTTTCGAGAGTTTGAACAATAGATTTTCAAAGTTTTTGCATTCTATCAAAAGAAAATCGATATAGCCGAAGCAAGATTTTCAGCGCCACCGAGACTGACTGTCTCTTTTAACAGAACCTTGACACTCTTGTTGGTGAGACCAAAAAGAAGTACTCAGTTCCACCGAGACCATTCTCAGCAACATAGAAAGACAAATCGCTGAGACCGATTTGTTTGCTTCGGTTCCACCGAGTTCCATCGGGCGGACGGCAAAACCCTAGAAAATCTAATATTCGCTAGGCTATCAGAATTTTGAGTGGATAGAAGTGCGTGCAAATGATGGTTTATAGATAAACTTCAATCCATTGCACAAGAATTGGACGAGGAGCGCAAAGGAGGTCAAATCCGTACCCTAACTTGGCGCGGATCCGCTATGGCGGTGACGATGGAGTGGATTTCGTCAACGGTGGAGATTCCCAGCAGCGGAGGAGCCCAGGGAGACAAGGGCGACGACCAGGGGTCTCGATGGCGGCAACTTAGGGTTCTAAGCCGCGATAGTATGAGGGTTAAATTCAAAGCATCGGGGTCCACAATATATATACCCACCACTATTGGTGTCACCGATTCAAACTTTTTGGTGTCACCGAGTTCCTTAACTGTCAGTTGACAGGGAAACTCGGTGTAACCGAGAAGATGGAATCAGTGGTACCGAGATGGAAAACCAGATCAACCCTAGGCATTCAGTGAGACCAAGATTTTGTGGTTGGTTCCACCGAGATGCACTTGGGATGTTTTAATGGTCAGTCCTTATAGATACGGAACTCCGAGTGCTCCACACACAGAGGGATCGAAAAGCACTTTTTCAAAATTTGTGATGCAGCATGAATAGAATATGAGGTGAAAAAGCATAGATAGCTAAAGAAGTGGTCCTAGGCATTCTTGTATATACAATTGGCAAAAGATAAATCAAAAGCCAACTAGCAACAATTGGATATCCTCGAATGAGTAAATAAATGTAGACCAACATGCTCACACAATAAGATGTCAAATGAAATCATGGCAAACATGCACAAACACTCTAACATCTAAAAAGCACTTGGGCGATGATGAAGTCATCGATATATGAGTATTTCACTTAGGAGCCAAGTAAGAGTACTTGATCATAGGTCATACTCAACGTTTAAGCACAAGTGGGGTTACCAGTTTAACATAAACCATTTAATGTTGTCACTTACTAAGAGATGCTTTGACTCAAGTCATAGAGTAAAGATCCCCCTTGATGTGACATCCCCCCATAAGAGGGATAAACTAAACTTGGATTTTGTCGATGAAGACTTCATGCTGGTGAGGTAGTGGTGGATGCTCAAAGTTGATGAACATCACCAAGAGTTGGGAGCAACCCTGTTGTTTCCTCACTCTTCTCACCTACATGGGTTAGTCCCAACACACAAGAGACAAATACAAGTATATCTATGGACATGGAGTGAAATGCATATGTGATGATGTCCATTGATTTGTTGAATACCTTCCCTTGCTTACCTTTGAGGGAATGTGTGACTCCTTGATCTATTGCATAGGGTTTATGTTGATTGCAAATAGATCTTTGCCAATAATGAATGTGAGTGAATTTCATTAGCGGAGTCACCCCTCAAGAAATTTCTAGTTATTCTTCTTGGGGACCCACATCAAGTTGATGGGGATCCTTGGTGTTGAAGTAGCACTTGTAGAAGTTGATCTTGTAGTAGCCTTGCGAACCCACTTCAGCAAAGCTTGAGATTCATCTTCATAAGAGTCAAAGTCCTCTTGGAGTTTGTGATTTCCCTTGAGCTTTGTGTCTTGTGGTGGAAGGTCATCCTCCAACTTTGTTCCCTCGGGAAGAGTATTTTCATACTTTTCCTTTTGAGGAACAAACTTGGGATTGGGGTATTGACCTTCTTCCCATTCAATCCCATTAGCGTTGAAGTAGCCAACACCCCGATTCTTCCGGTACAATCTCATCAAATTGTCTGTACCCTTCAAGACTCTTGTAGATACCTTTCTCTATAATTCCTTTAAATTAAGCATTTTCTTGCTCAAGTGTAACTTGGCTAAGAGAATCATTATTAGTGGAATCAATAGAACTACTAGGAGCAACATCTTTAGATTTAGCATTCTTATTGTTGCTACTAGATGAAGATCCTTTCTTGCCTTTGTTACTAGTGTGATTAGATTTGACTCGTGGCATGAATGTAGAAAAGAGTAGTCTTTTGGCAAGGGAAGATGAAGTCTTCTTTCAGAGATCGTCATTGATAGCTTTAAGAAATCCATGTTCTTGCTCCAAATTGAGCTTCTCGAAGCGTACCTTCTCATGAGTTCTTACGGGCTCTCTATGATCTTCAAGAGTATATTCCTAGGCTAACTTAAGAGTGTTGAGTTCTTTAGTTAGTTTTTCTATTTTCATCTTATCATCGTCAATTGACCTATCTTGATTAGCATGAGAAATATAAAGTTCATTATGATCAACATCACTAGTTTTATCACCTAGCAAGCCATCATCGTAAAGCAAATCATCTTCATCACTATCGAAATCAAGATATTCGGGGTGTGATACCTTGGGGCCTTTAGCCGTAAAGCAACTTCCACTCCTTTCATTTGGTGAATCAAATAGATCATACGAGTTGGTTGTCACTAGTGCAATTCCGGCAACACCATCATCTTGACTATAGTCGGAGTTTGAGTGATAGCTTCTCTCGGAGTGGTTGTCGGAGTCGGAGCCAGAAACCCATTCACCAACATGAGCTTGATGTTTCCTTCTTGAGTAGCTCTTGGTGTACTTTTCCTTCTTCTCTGAGTCACTACTTCTCCTTGAGGGTCTTTGTTCATAACGATCATCTCTACTCCCTCTCTTTCTTCGAGGTGATTCATCTCTTGAGCTTCGTCTTCTAGGTGACTCTTCTCTTCATTTGTAGGGAGCCGTGTACTCATTGGAGTAGTGTCTCAGCTTCCCACAATTGTCGTAGTTTCGGCCATGACTTGACAAACGCTTCTCTTCATGTCTTGAGTTGGAGCTATGATCTTTGCTTCTATTCTTGTAGAACTTGTTGAATTTCTTGACCATGAGGCTTATCTCTTCATTTGTAACAAGGTTCTCGCTTGAGGTAGCGAGAGCATCACTTGTGGCTTTGTAAGCATCACTAGACTTGTGGTGAAGCTCTTCCTTGTCTACGAGTGTCATCTCATGAGCAACAATTCTACCAATCACTTCTGTTGGTTTGAGATCTTTGTAGTTGGGCATCATTTGGATCAATGTGCACACGGTGTCATATCTCTCATCCAAAGCTCGAAGTATCTTCTTGATGATGAATTTGTCAGTCATTTCTTCGCTTCCTAGGCCAGCAATCTCATTTGTGGTGAGAGCTAGCCTAGAGTACATTTTAGTGATTCCGTCACCATCCTGCATCTTGAACTTATCAAGCTAACATTAAAGAACATCTAACTTGGATTCTCTCACGGACTTAGTTCCTTCGTGCATATCAACCGAAGTATCCCAAAACTCTTTTCTCTATTTAAGATGGCTAATTTTGTTGAATTCTTCGGGGCATAGGTAGTTGAAGATAATGTCACATGCTTGAGCATTGAATTGCAACATCTTCAATTCTTCCGCGTTCGATTCACGATCCGGTTCTCTTCCATCACCAAAGAAAATGGCAGGATTATCACCAAGAAAATGCATTTTCATTTTATGCTTCCAACTAGCAACATTAGTGCCATCAAAGTACGGACCTCTACGGCGATAATTTCCCTCACTAGATGCCATACTTCTCCTAGGTTGTGAAACCAATGCAATGGAGACCAATGCTCTGATAGCACTTGTAGGATCGAAAGTAGGTCTAGAGGGGGGTGATTAGACTACTTGACCAAATAAAACTATGCTTTTTCCCAATTTTAATTCTTGGCAAGCATGTCGATTACACTCTACACATGCATGTCTAAGAGTATAGCAGCGGAAAGTAACAAAAAGCATGAGTAAAAGGATAGGGTAGGAAGATCAAATGCAATTGTAGACACGATGATTTTTCCCATGGTTCCAATACGTGGTGCTATCATACGTCCATGTTCATGGAGTCTTCAAGCCACGGAGGGTAATGGTTGCGAGAGTCCAAGGAGGGTTCTACGCACAGAGGGTTCCACGAAGAAGCAACCTTAAATATACCATGACGGCCTACGTCCACGGAGGACTAGCCTTACATGCGGTAGATCTTCACGAAGTAGGCGATCTCCATGCCCTTACAAACTTCTTTGTTCACTCCACAACACGAAGTATGAGGCTCCCAAGCGACACCTAACCATTCTAGGAGGCAACACCCTCCAAAAGGTAATAGGCTCAGTAATGACGATGAACTCCTTGATCTTGTGCTTCAAGATGATAGTATCCTCAACACACTATCACTCTCTGAGAGATTTGGCTTGGTAGAAGAGATGGGATTGGTGGAAAGCAACTTGGGGAGGCTAGAAATAAAGATCCATATGGATGGAGTAGAAGATCTTGACCTCAACACAAGGGTAGGTGGTTCTCTCTCAGAAAATTGAGTAAGATAGGTATGGAATAGTTCTGAGTACTTCACTTTTGACTGGGTGGTGGTGAAGGGGTATATATAGGTATCCCCAAAAATCCAACCTTCACACAAAATGACCAACTCGGTGACACCGATGTGTTAATCTCGGTGGTACCGATGTGACCAAAAGGTGGCAACTTTTGAATCTCGGTGAGACCAATATAGGAATCTCGGTTGCACCGACAAGGTGAGCAACGGTCAGAATTGCCAAACTCGATGATGCCGATTCACCATTCTCGGATAGACCGAAAGTGTGAACTTGCGTAATAGAAAGTTGGCAACCCAACTCGGTTTCACCAAAAGCAGTGTCGGCTGCACTGAAGTGGCTAGGGTTTGGCTGAGTCTTTCTAGACTTTGGAATCGCTCGCACCGGGATAGGAATGTTGGTTGCACCGACTTTGCATGTTTGGCTAGAGACAGACTTTGGTGGGAGAGCTTGTGGATGTTTTTGGTGACTATCACTTGTGCACGTATGAGCATTTTGTTCACCAACAAAACCTTTACCCATTTTAATAGTATTGGCTTTCCTATGGACTCAAAGTGATTTCTCACAAATGTAAAATGTAGAGTCCTCTTTCTTGAAGCTTGGCCAACCTATTTCCTTGATTCTTGGGGTAATTCCACAATCTCCACAATCCTTTTGCTAGCCCTATCATTGAACTTGTCCTGAAATATACTTGATGGAAACATTAGTTCAATGGCTTTTACGTTGTTATTAATTACCAAAACCACCAAGGGAGCGAATGTGCTTTCATGCATGCCTGTAGAACTCGTGCGTGTATGATCACGATGTGCACAAGTTTTGTGCTAGCTTGAGCTTCCTTCTATCATAAGTTATCCAATTTGTATTAAAATGGTGCTCTATCCAAACACCATTCTCCCGCCACTCCCCCAATCGGTTTCCCGCTGAAGCGCCGACCCCGTCATAAACCTCCTAGATGAGGAGGACGAGACGGGGGAGGCCGGAGAGAAGGAAAAAGCGACATTGCGCCATCGAGCATGACCGAGACGTCAGCATCAGCACTTGCAGGCATCGACACTCGGAAGGCATCACCATGCCACAATCACACATAGTTTCTAGTGCTACTAGAAAGGTCTGTGATACGTAGTTGGTCCCACGAGGTGCCCATTGGGGCACGCTTGTACATGATAGGAGACAACCCTTACGAGCAAGATGGAGCTTCCTAGCTTGTAACCCAGTTGAATGGAACTTGGAAGTCAAGTGTGCTTTCGGTGGAGTAGTGAAGGATGGGTGACTGGTTGAGAAGTTGCTAGATCTCAAGGTTCATTTAGGCGATGTGATATGATCACTATAGGTATTAGAAATAAATTCCTATAGTGAGATGTCATTCTCGCTAAATAAACCTTGAGATCCTTGTTTTGAAAATATCCTTTATTTTCTTTTTCTACTTGTAAAATATCAATAAATGTGTGTAGTCGTATGTCGTTCCGGCTAAGTAAATCTTGAGATCCTTGTTTTAAAAATGTTCATGGTTTTCTTTTGTTGTTTTGAAAATGTCAAGGATCGATTACGTGTGTGTGCGTGCGCTCGTGTGTGTGTGTCAACCCATGCCTGTTTGTGAACCATGCCTACATTGTGCGGTTTCCGAGACAAACCTATCGATGGGCCCTTAGGGATTGTTATGCCATTTTACTGACAACGTTGGAAGGCCAAGGATGGGTAACGGTGTGTGTGTGTGTGTGTGTGTGTTTGTGTGTGTGTGAACCCAAGCTTGTGTGTGGACCATGTGCCTACATTGTGCGCTTTCTGATGACAAACCAATCGGTGGGCCCTTAGGGTCTGTCATGCCTTTTACTAACAACGCTGGAATGCCAAGGACGGGTGACGATGTGTGCGTGTGTGTGTGGCCACCATTCATGCCTCCATTGTGCGGTTTTCGATGACAAGCCTATATATCGATGTGCCGCCATATATATCATCCGTTTGGCTAACAATGCTGGAATGCCACCCTGGTACATGTCATTTGTGTGTGGTTGTGGGGGTGGCGGGAGGGGAACGATATATATATACACACGTCCATAACCACATAGGTACGTAGTATATATAACCAATCTTAAGGGGCATATATATGTTTAGTTATCTCAGCTGGGGATATATATAATATATACGTATGTGTGTTTGTGTGTGTCAACCATATAATATATGTTAACCGGTGCTCAACCATGGGGATTTGCATGGCTCCGTCTTGATAGTATGGGACAACGACATGATAGATGATTACGAGGCGTTGGCCGGCATGGCGGGAAAAGGAATACAGCCAGTTCCCGCGGCCGTCGCCGACCGGATAGAGGACCGACGGATTGTCCTCCATGTCCGTCAATGGTCAACGGCATCTGCCACGGCCGCCACAGCTGCCGACCCCGAGTTTCAGCATCGTATGCACATGGAGTCGCTCTGTCCGTCCAGGAATAGGGCCTCGATGCGTTCCTGCGTGATGAGGACGAGCGCCATCTCAGTGTCAGGAACAATCTATTGCATTTGTGGATGCCATCCGCAACGTGGCTAAAGATCTGAGGCGGCAGAATTGGTAGCAGAGTGCAAAGAAGAAGCGAAACTTAGAAGCAAAGGGCAAAGAGAGGCGAGAGTAGGACAAGAAGGTTGGTGAGCAGGCCTCCGCATGCCTCTCACCCATGTTGGAGGCCAGTGCAGGCCTTGAAGCTACGGTGACAACCCTGGCAACAGCGGCCGGAGTGACCAGGGACGCACCTATTGTGATTGTGGCGCCCGTTTGTATCATGATGGCCCACTAGGATGGCACGAAAGCCTCATCGACAGCAGCAGACTTGGTGAGAGGCGTCTCGGTATCTTCGATCGAGGCAGCCCTGCCGGTCTCCACCGTGGAACCAGTGGAGCTCATCGACTTGACGAGCCCCTCTGAATACTCATTCTGAGCCGAGGAAGGTCATAACGATAGTGGGGGCGCGACGTTTTTATGCATTCATGGTATAGTGAATATTTTGTGCAGTGCATATTCATGTAAATTGATGAACTATTTGTAAATTACTGGGCATATGAACTAATGTCAACTAAACCACTACAAAATATGTTATTTTGTAATGAAAATTTGCCAAATGTTTGTGTCATCTATTTGTGGGCATGTGTAAATTTAGGATGAATTTCACGTGTGCGGCTGAAATTGAGGATGAACCGTGTGAGATGAACCCGCCTTGAGAAATCTTAGAATGAGCTACCCACTTTGAGCAATGAAAAATTTCATGGTTTCGTGGCATGAAATTTCGTTACACCCTACACACTTTGTTATGCTTGGACCATGTGCGATGTTGGTTGCTCCCGCCCTGCTCAGTTCCTTTACAAAAATTTAAGTGGAAGCGGTATTTCAATCGCATGTTGCCCTCCCTCATCCACCAAACCCAACCTATAGTAAAATTTCAAATGACCAGGCATTTGAACCATTGCCATCCCTCGTGCACCACCATCTCCACTCACACCATTACTACTAATTTTTTAGTAACAACGACACATCGGCAAACACCCCCCTCGTCCATGATATGTCTCCAATGTATCTATAATTTTTGCTTGTTCCATCCTGTTATATTATCAATGTTGGATGTTTTACAATTAATTTATAGCAACTTTATGTCAATTTTTGGGACTAACCTATTGACATAGTGCCAAAGTGGTAGTTGTTGTTTTTGCTTGTTTTATACTCCATAGAAAATCAGTACCAAATGAAGCCCAAACACCATGAAAATTTTGGAGAATGTTTTGGACCAGAAGACACCATATGGGCCAAACAAGTGCCAGAGAGGAGGCCCGAGGTGGGGAACATCCACCAGGGCATGCTAGAGGCCCGTGGCGTGGCTTGGTGGGTGGTTCCCACATCAGGAACCCCCTCCACCGACTATCGACTCTATAAACTCACAAATATGCTGAAAACCCTAGAGGAGTTGATGCAAGACAAGTTCTAGAACCTCGAGATCCAATCTAACACCATCACAGAGGGGTTCATCTTCATCATAGGTGCCTCTCTGATGATGCATGAGCAGTCCACCATAGACCTACGGGTCCGTAGGAAGTAGCTAGATGTCTTCCTCTCTCTTTTACGATTATCAATACAATGGTCTCTTGGAAATCTATTTTATGTCATGACTTTTGCCGGTATTTGTTGGGATCCCATGAATTTTGAGTTCATGATCAGTTTCTCTCCATGAATATGATTTGAGTCTTCTTTGATCTCTTATTTGCATGATTACTTATAGCCTCATATTTGTTCTTTGAATCTTTGGTTTAGTTAGGCAACTAGATCAATTTTTCTTACCATGGGAAGAGGTGCTTTGTGATGGGTTCGATCTTGCAGTGTTCTTTCCAAGTGAGAGAATGGGAAGCAAGGCACGCATGTATCGTTGCCATTAAGAATAACAAGATGAGGTCTATTCCTACATGAACAGATCTTGTCTCTGTCATGTCACCATTCTTATTGCATTACTTCGTTTTCCCATAAACTTAATACACTAGATGCATGGTGGATAGCCGTCGATGTGTGGAGTAATAGAAGTAGATTCTGAATCTATCTTTTTTTATCATTTAGAGCTTGGCAACCTCTCTTACGTGTCGGGTTGCAAGTATTTGTTGCTTGTTTGCAGGTGCTGTTTAGGTAGGTGCTTGATCTTCCTCTATGGATTGATACCTTGGTTTCATAACTGAGGGAAATACTTATCGTTGTTGTGCTGCATCATCCCTTCCTCTTTGGGGAAATACCGATGCACTCTCAAGCCACGTCAAAGGAATTTCTGGCGCAATTGTCGGGAAGGAAGCGATCTCATCTACCACGTTCCTAATCACAAATCTCATCTCTTTGCAATTGACATTATTTGTCTTTTGGCTCTCGTTTTCCTCTCCCCCAGTTCACAAATTTACCATTTTATTCGCCCTCTTTTATGTTTGCCAATTTCCTAGTTGATCTTTTGCTTATTTGTCACCATGAGTGATTTTGGTATGGCAGATACAGATGATGGTAGGACTCCTAAAATTGGACGTTTTGGTAATCTGGATTGTAAAAATTTTGTTTTGGGGAAAGGCAATGTTATAGGAAAATAAATTATCCAAGAATTTTTCAATTGTGTTGGAAACTTGACTCTTGATGATACTCCTATACTTAAAAGAACTAAAACTTATGTGGAAGCTATCTCAGCATTAGTTCCGAAACTTGAAAATAGCTTTATCCACACACATCCTACCTTGCAAATATTGTTTTATGAGATACCTATTTTAAAAGATCCTAAAGCTAAAAAGTTCGATACTCTTTTTCTCATGAATGAATTTGATCACATAGTACAAGAAGCTAGGGAAATTTTGGATCATTTTGGTAAGAGCCACGAAAAACAGGTAATAGATGAGATCCTTTATGAAAGAGATACATGTTAAGAAATTTTCTTGGGAATAATCATTTTTTGGAATAAAATATTAAAAAGGAAGTCCCTGTTTTAGATATGATCCAACAAACTTTGAATGATGTTAATCATCAATACTCTTGGACTATAGCCGGTAATCAAATATGATACATAGATGGACAACTTGATAGTGCTAATTTCTATTGATAATATGTTTAAAGTTGTATTTACAAAGCATTTTGATGAAAATACATCTATGAAGAAAAAGAAGAAAGATGAAAATACTTGAATCTATGGGTTATGCTTAGCTAGGGGCGTAAAACGATAGTGCTTGTAGGGAGGCAACCCAATGAATAAAATATTTTTTATCTTTTCCTTTCTGTTTTTGTGTGTTTGAACAATTAATCTTCTGTTATGATTGTGTTTTTTATGTTCTAATTAGTGTTTGTGCTATGTGAAGCCTTTAGGATGATTCATAAGATGAGTAGAATCAATGCTGAATCTAAAAAATAAACTTTGTCTCCGGTGCACGAATTTCCATTTTTGTACTGGAACGTGATAATCAGCTGAAATCTTAACACGATATTTCTATGAAAATTCTTTACGTTGTCCTAATTTTTCATAATTGTTAGAGTTATAGAAGTATGGGTAGAGTACATATTACTACAAATTGTTCTGTCTGGAATATAGTTTGTTTTCATTGCATTGTGTGCTTGTTTTCATGAATATATGGCTTGTATTGGGGGGTATAAGTCTTGGTAAAGTTAGAATACATTAGATATAATGCAATAATAAAATTAGAATGGGTTTACAACAGTACTTAAAGTGGTAATTTGCTTTATTATACAAACGTATGTCACATGAAGTTTGTCAAGTTTTGTGTGATTGAAGTTTTGAAGTTTTGCATCAGATCACGATGGATGAAGGAATAAAGAGCAAGAAGAGGCTAAGACTGGGGATGCTACAACACCCCAAGATATTACCCAATGACTAAGAAGCAACTAAGCTTGGGAATGCGCTGAGTGGATCCTATGAATTTTGAGTTCATGATCAGTTTCTATCCATGAATATGATTTGAGTATTCTTTGATCTCTTATTTGCATGATTACTTATAGCCTCGTGTTTCTTCTTCGAATCTTTGGTTCAGTTAGGCCAACTAGTTCGATTTTTTCATCCATGATAGGAGGGGCAGCGAGGCACGCATGTATCGTTGTGATTAAGGATAACAAGATGGGGTCAATTCCTCCATGAATAGATCTTGTCTACATCATCTCGCCATCATTATTGCATTACTCCATTTTCCCATGAACTTAATACCGTAGATGCATGTTGGATAGCGGTCGATGTATGGAGTTATAGACGTAGATGCAGAATCGTTTCGGTCTACTTATCTTGGACATGATGCCTATATAATGATCATTGCCTGGATATTGTCATGATTATTTGATCTTCTATCAATTTCCCAATGATTTCTACTACACAACTTTATTCTTGTAGCCTCTTGTTGGGCCTCCAAGTGCAGAGTTTTGTAGGACAGTAGCATTTTCCCCTCAAGTGGATGACCGAAGGTTTATCAATCAGTGGGAGGTGTAGGATGAAGATAGTCTCTCTCAAGCATCCCTACAATAAAATACAAGAAATTTCTTGTGTCCCCTACGCACCCAATACAATGGTAAATTGTATAAGTGCACTAGTCTAGCAAAGAAATGGTGATACAAGTGCAATACGGATGGTAGATATCGATTTTATAATTTGAAAACATTAAAACAACAAGGTAACATGTGGAAAACAGCGGGCAAAACATTGTATTAATGCTTGGAAATAAGGCCTAGAGTACATACTTTCACTAATGCAATCTCTCAACAATGGTAACATAGTTGAATCATATGTTCATCCCTTAACTTGTAACAAAGAATCACTCCAATGTTCCTATCTAGCGGAGAACAACAAGATGAAATTGGTGTAGGTTGTAGAACCACCTCAAAGTTATTATTTCTGATATATCTATTCAAGAATTCGTACTAAGATAACATCAAGTTATCTTTTTCGTTTGATCTTTTGAGCTATTCCTATAATTGCCACAAACAGCCCTAGAGTTCGTACTACAATAACACCAATGATACATATCAATTGACCCTAATGTCACCTAAATACTCAAGTGTCACCTCAAGTATCCATGAGTAAATTATGCGACATGCATCAAAAAAATTCGGAGCTACAATATTCAATCAAACACAAAGGACCTGCCAGGAGCACCCCAAGATTTATATCGAAGAACATGGTACGAAAACATGCAATCAACCCGTATTCATAGATCCCCAAGGTCATTGGAGTCCAAAAGTTGATGCCTCAACATATATCAACTGAATCAATAGAATACCCCACTATTACTACGGGTATCCCACGCAAGACGTACATCAAGTGCTGCCATACCAATATGCTCAATCCAATATAACGAGATCTTAAAGTGAAAGACTCAATTCAACACAACTAGATGGTAAGGGAAATACATCATATGATCTGACTATATTAACAAGCCCGTGATACATCAAGACTGTGTCATCTCAGGATCACGAGGGAGAAAAAGAGAGATTGAACACATATCAACTAGGACATACCCTCAGCCCCGAGGGTGAACTACTCCATCCTCATCATGGAACCATAGGGATGGTGAAGATGGCCACCGGTGATGGTTTTCCCTCTCCGGCAGGGTACTGGAATCGCTCCAGATTGGTTTTTCGGAGATACAGAGAGTTGCGGCGGTGGAGTGGAAGGTCTCCATTCTAGGGCTTCTGGGATTTATAGGATTTTTCAGCAATGGAATCAAGTGTAACGAAGCTACACGGGCTATCTAGTCACGCCCTAGGGGGCGTGGCTGAATGTGTGGTGGCCTCCTGGCACACCCCCTCCGGTGGTTATTTGCTCCAGTATTTCTTATTCCTTTAGAAAAATCGAAAAAAATCAGGCGATTCCGAGAACTTTCATTTTCTGCACAAAAACACCACCACGGTAATTTTGCTGAAAATAATGTCAGTCCGGGTTAGTTGTAAATAAACATATAAAGTGCATCAAAACCGTATAAAAGTATTGTAAACGTAGGTGAATATGGCATGAATACTTTGGAGACGTATCAGCATCCCCAACGTTAATTCCTGCTCGTCCTCGAGTAGGTAAATGGTAAAAGAAATAATTTATGAGGTGTGAATGCTAGCATGATGTATAATATTGATCAAGGATAATTTCAGCCATTTTCCAAGCATCATTAGTAGCAAGTATTTCTCACAAAGCTTCTCATGATCAAGTAGCAAGTTATTCACATGTGAAAAGTATAGACTATAAAATTTCTTGAAAAATAGCAAACTATGTTTTCACTCATGAAACAATTGCAATTAGTCTTATGTTCACGAATGCTCTATGAAAGATCTTTGGTTTAGAAAATTCCACATACTCAACTATCATTTAGTCTTCCATGATTGCTGACACTCAAAGCATATTTTAGAACAAATAGTTTCAGTCAAACACAAGGAAGATAGGGCCTTGATGTTTTGCCTCCCAACTCATTTATCTGGAGGATAATTTCAACAAATAATGAATCATGATCACCTATATTCAATTGGATATAGGTGTCTGGATCTTTCCCCACCACATGATGCTTGCCAACTAAGGAAGTAATAGATTAGAATAAGAAGTTGACTCTGCATGAAAAGTAAAAGATAGGCCTTTCGCAGAGGGAAGCAGAGGTTGACATGCAGTTTTTATTTTTGGATGTGTAATTTCTTAATGAAAAGCAATGTCACTTTATATTGCCCCTTGTGATGGCAACCTTTATTATGCAGTCTATCGCTTTTATTTCTTCACCATCTCAAGTTAGTACAAAGCTTATTTGCCATTCCAATAAAAGATCATACATATTTAGGAGCAATTTTTATAGTGTTTTTGCACCAATGACACTTACTTGAAGGATCTTATTCAATCCATAGGTAGATATGGTGGACTCTCATGGGAAAAAAACTTGGTTCAAGGATTTGGATGCACAAGTAGTATGTCTACTTGGTACGAAGGTTTGGCTAGCAAAAGGTTCTAAACAAGCACCACGTGTTAGAGGATCCATGACAATATACCTGCTATGTGAATATAAACAATCATAACCATTAAGTTGTCTTACTTGCCCAACGTTAACTACTTGATCAAGTTTGAAAATAATTAATTGGGCTCAGAATCATATAAGATGTCCAAGATAGTATATCTATATGTGAAACCACTCTTCCTTCAATGTTCTCTCATAAATCGCTTAAATGACCAATGTTATTTTTGCTAACTTCCAATAAATTTTACCGCTTATACTCCTAGTATGTGAAGTCACTACTCCTCATGGGATGAGCATGTGAAGCAAATATATAATTTTCACATTTATGATATTCAATTCATTCAATGTTTTACTCTTAGGATATAAGTGAAGCACAAGAGTAAACATCAAACTGCTCTCAAAAGATATAACTGAAGATCAATGAGTAGTCAAACAATTAAGTAGCTATGTGAAGAATATCTCTCAGTATAGATTTTTTAGATCTTGATATTTTATTCAAACAACAAAAAAAAACAAAAATGACACTCCAAGAATAGCACATATCATGTGAAGGAATAAAAATGTAGGCTGAACATAGGCTAACCGATCGTAGACGAAGACAGGTGGGATACATAACATCCCCAAGCATAGATCCTTGAGACTTCTTGTAATATTGTCCTGGTGTGCATTGGGCATCCCCAAGATTGACATTTTGTATCTTGTTCAATTCTCTCATGTCCCGGTTTCACCCAGGTCTCAAAACTTCATCCACACAAAACTTGAAAAGAACTCGTGAGATAGGTCAGTACAGATAAGAATAAATCAACACTTCATGTCCTGCCAAGACAGGTTTCATACTAATTTTCTAAAATTAGGTACTGAATAATATCATTTCCACAATTTATATCTACCAATATTGGCTATGGAAACCATAGGAAAAGTAGATAACAAAAATAACAGCAATGTGTCCAAACAGAACAGTTTGTAGGAATCTATTAAAACATTCTACTTATGTAACTCAAAAAATTATCAAAATTTTGTACATGATAAATAATTTATATGAAAATACTTTGTAAAAAAAGTTTAGAAACTTTAAACATTCCAGTAAAATATGAAAATTCAAATACTACAGCAAAAATTTATATTTTTACACAGCACACATCAAAGCATGTAACTCAAGCATCCTAAGAGGCAATTCTAGGAAAAAATTATTGAAAAAGAGAATATAAATAAAAATTAACAGAGAAAAAAGAAAATGAAGCTCCAAGAAAAACACATATCATGTGATGAATAAAAATATAGCTCCATGTAAGATGTACCGATAATGTTGGAGATGGAAGAGGGGATGCCTTCCGGGGCACCCTCAAGATTAGATGCTTGAGTCTTCCTTGGATATTATGTTGGGGCAGCCTTGGGAATCCCCAAGCTTATATACTTTCTTCTCCTTGTTCACCTCATATCGGTATGTCACCCAAATCTTCAAAACTTCAATCACACAAAACATAACGAAACTTTGTGAGATGGGTTAGTGTAGTAAAGATAGATCATTCACTTAGGTACTGTCAAGACAAGATTCATAATTGTCCTCACATAACACGTACTATATTACATCATTACCTTAATTTATATCACCAAATATAACCAATGAAAACACTTGAAACAAGCAAACTATGCATGCAAAACAGAATTTGTCAAAAACAGAACATTTTGTAAAGATCTTAATGATTACCATACTTCCCTGACTCTATTTTTTAAAAATTAGGAGAACACATATCATTTGCATAGAAATATTTGGTAAAATTTCTGAATTTTTTGAACTCTAGTGAAATCAGATAATTCATATACTGGATGCAAAACTTTCTGTTTTTGCATAGAATCAAACAAACAAGTTTCCACACTATCGCAAAGGCTTTGCTTGGCACTTTATTGAAATAAAAGACACAAAACATGATTAATACAGTAGCTTAATCATGTGAAAACAAAAAGACATAAGGTAAAAGTGTTGGTTTATCTCCCAGCAAGCACTTTTCTTTAATGTATTTTAGCTAGGCATGATGATTTCAATGATGGTCGTATAGGAAGAATAATTGAAACATGCAAGAGAGCATCATGAATCAGATGATAAGCACATTTAAGTCTAACCAAATTCCTGTGCATAGGGATTTTGTGAGCAAACAATTCAGGGGAGCAAGAATAAATTTGCATAGGAAGGCAAAACAAGCAAAACGTGAAGATTTTCAACACATAGGGAGGAAACTTGATATTATTGCAGTTCCTACAAGCATATGTTCCTCCCCTCATAATAATGTTCACTAGAATCATGAAGTAATTGAACAATATAACTATCACATAAAGCATTATTTTCATTATCTACAAGCATATAAAATTTATTACTCTCCCCACAAGCGAACTTCTCATACATAATAGTGGGAGTATCATAGGAGACTTGAATGCTATAATATGTTTCCACATTAAAAGAATAGTGTTCAGAAAAAACAGTAATCATAATTGTGACAAATTCTATAATAATAACCATCACTATTTCTTATAGCATAATTGCCATCACAATAATCATCATAAATAGCATCTTGGTTCTTATCATAAATGGGAGGCAAGCAATCATCATAACTAATTTGATCATTCTAAGTAGGGGGACTAAAAAGATCTTCTTCATTATGCATAGCATCCCCAAGCTTTGAAAAGACATCAATTGCAATTAATATATTCTCAAATATTTCATTCTCATCAAGCATAGCAACCCCAAGCTTGTGGGTTTGCATATAATTCGCATAATCATCAATAGCATGAATAGCACCAATAGTGTAACAATTATTATCATTATAATTTTCCAAGTTGGTGCCAAAAAGATTTTCAACGTCACAAGAGACATCATTATGTTCCCAATCATAATTATCACAATAAGTTATAGGCATCACAAAATCATCCTCAATAGTATCATCCTCATCAATTTTATTTAATTCATTCTCACGAAGCACAACCATGATAGGAGAAACATTACTTGGGAGAGATACCTTTTACCTCTACTTTTCCTTGTTTTCCTCTTCCTAACCACATTGTGTGTGGGTTTAGTCAATTTTTTGATATCTTTATTGAAGAGATTGGTTGAATAAGAAGCTCCTCCTTGTCACCTGATTCATCATGAGAAACAATAGGAGGATATTGGGAAATCTCTTCCTTTTCATTAGTATTCTCTTCATCTTCCATTGGTTTTCTTGTCTTTGTATAATTGGCAATGTAAGCATTCTCAATGAAATTTACCTCACAATGCATATAGATTTCTTTTAGATCAAAATCAAAAATTTTAAACAGAACCCAATCTGGCAACTCCTTAGTTTTATGTTTCACTTCTTCACACCCCAGAAACAGAATAAGTTCATTATAATGCTCAAGGGTAATCAGGTTATCAAAATTTTTGGACACGATTCGATCATGAAAGAATTCATATTGGAAATTAAAACAATAGTAGAAAACAGGGCATCGGTTCGGGCCGGGCCATGCCATTAGTCCCGGTTCAGTCACGAATCGGGACCAATGGGTGCAACAGTCCCGGTTCGTGAGGCTAGGGTGCCGGGCAGGCCACGTGGGGCATTGGTCCCGGTTGGTAGGACACCTTTGTCCCGGTTACATTCACGAACCGGGACCAATGTGCCTTGCTCCTGGCCCACAACCATTGGTCCCGGTTCGTGGCTGGAACCGGGACCAAAGGGGGTAACCATTCGAATGGTGCGAGCCCCTTTAGTCCCGGTTGGTGGCCCAAACCGGGACTAAAGGTTCGAACGGTTCGCATCCCATGACATTTCACGCTCCAAGAAAAAGGCAACTGTTCCTCGGTGAGGGCTACAGTAAGTTCGCCCATTTCTCTTCTTCTCCTCCATTCTCCTCTCTTCTTCTCCTCCATTCTCCTCTCTTCTTCCCCATATCTTCTACCATGAATCCAATCACTCGCTACGGGGAGGTGCTCGCACATGGCATGACCAATCTCGATGTCGTCTACACAAACGACAGTGCCATGGTGCCGTGTTTTCTTTCCCTTTTGCAGAAACGGCTTGGGAGTGGCGGATGAGAAAGACAAGTTCATAGGGCTTGATCTCGAGTACACGGCCAAGCAAGAAGATGTTGTCGTCATCCAGCTATGTTTCAAGAAACATGTCATGATCTTCCAATGGGCAAGGTGAGTTTTGACGGTTTTCTTTGATCAATTAATAATTTATAGATTATTATGAAAATTGCATAGGATAGAAATATGTTCCATTTTGAATCCTATGGGAAAGATCAATATTTCTTTTAAGTTTGTACTGAATAGCAATTTTCCTTGTTGCAAAACATGGGAGAACATATATGTCATATAGTTAATTTAGCGTTTGTTCATCAATTCATAGGATATGAAAATTGCATATATATAGGATATATCAATATATATGTTCTATTTTGAATCCTGTGGCAAAGATCAATTTCTCTTAAGTTGTAGTGAAATAATTTTTGATTTTTTTATGATATTACTGTTCACCGGGTTCTTGAGCCCGGGAGCAAAAACTCTGCGTCTTCCTCTTTTGTTGCAGCGAAATAATTTTCCTTTATATAGTTGCATATTATAATTCTACTGAAATATACTTGTTGCAGCAGTATTTAACAATTGTTCCATTTTAATTTGTTGATGTTGCAGTAGTGACAAGCACTGCCCAGCACTCATGGACTTCCTACGCAGCAGCATTCATTTTGCTAGCGTTGATGTAAGTAATGACAAGCTGAAGATGAGGCGCAACTTCGGTATTGAGATACCAGCTGGCTGCCTTATTGATATCCAAGACATATTCAGACTTCAGTATGAGAGGACTTAGATGGCTTCTATGGCAGTCGCCTTGATCGACGACTGTTACGGAGATATGAAGACCAAATTCCCCCGGGCGCAACACAAAAAGTAGGAGAGGACCCCACTTCAGCCTATCAACAATTGAGTATGCAGCAAAAGATGCATACGTTGCATATGAGTTGTACCGCAAGATTCGAACCGTGAACTATGGGCAGCGTCACCTCGCACCACCACCACCATGGGGCGGATATTCTTCTGATTCAGACTAGCTAGTAGTGTTCGCTTGGAAGAGTACTTTCTGTAATGGATATCTGAACTATTATATATTACATGTCTCTCTAGCTATTATATATTTGTAGTTCTTTTCAATTTAGGTTTTTCATAAATTCCGATGGTGGCTGAGAACAATATGCAACAAAAAAGTGGGTCGTCATCATTGGCAACAAGCACGCACACACCATGCCAACTTTCAACCTTTTTAGACTTCATTTGAAGTGCTTTTCAATTTCAGGGTCATTTAGGTCAAAAAAAACAGTAAATACATGAAAAATATCAAATGAAATCAAATAGGTTTGAAAATTGATGATGTGACTTTGACTGGTGCATTTTGAACACACAAAAAGCCTGGAGTTCAAATAAGTTCAAGAAAATGAAATGCCTTTTGTAACCGATGAGTTTCCGTTCGAAACCCTGATACTTCAGAAGAGACTGTTCGTTTTGTCCATGTAGTGTATCCTGCTTTTGCCATAACCCTCTCAACTTTTTAGCATATGCTATGTGGGTGAAATGATGATACCATGCCAACTTTCACGCTTTTCAGACTTCATTTGAAGTACTTTTCGATTTTAGGGTCATTTAGGTTAAAAAAAATCATTAAATGCATGAAACATACCAAATAAAGTCAGAAAGGGTTGAAAATTGATGATGTGGCTTTGAATAGTGCATTTTGAACACACGAAAAGACTAGAGTTCAAATAAGTTCAAGAAAATGAAATGCCTTTTGTAAACGATGTGTTTCCGTCCGAAACCCCGATACTTTGAAAGAGTCTGTCCGTTTTGTACGCGAAGTGCATCCTGCTTTTGCCGTAACCCTCTCAACTTTTTAGCACAAGCTATGTGGGTGAAATCATGATACCATGCCAACTTTCAACATTTTCAGACTTCATTTGAAGTGCTTTTCAATTTCAGGGTCATTGAGCTCAAAAAACAGTAAATGCATGAAAAATATCAAATGAAGTCAAAAAGGGTTGAAAATTGATGATGTGGCTTTGAATGATGCATTTTGAACACACAAAAAGCCTGGAGTTCAAATAAGTTCAAGAAAATGAAATGCCTTTTGTAACCGATGAGTTTTCGTCCGAAACCCCGATACTTCGAAAGAGACTATTTGTTTTGTACGCAAAGTGCATCCTGCTTTTGCTGTAACCCTCTCAACTTTTTAGCACATGCTATGTGGGTGAAATGATGATACCATGCCAACTTTCAACTTTTTCAGACTTCATTTGAAGTGCTTTTCAATTTCAGTGTCATTAGCTAAAAAAAAAATCAGTAAATGCATGAATGATATTAAATGAAGTCACAAAGGGTTGAAAATTGATGATGTGGCTTTGAATGGTGCATTTTGAACACACCAAAAGCCTGGAGTTCAAATAAGTTCAAGAAAACGAAATGCCTTTTCTAACCGATGAGTTTCCGTCCGAAACCCTGATACTTCGAAAGAGTCTGTCCGTTTTGTATGCGAAGTGCATCCTGCTTTTGCCGTAACCCTCTCAACTTTTTAGCACATGCTATGTGGGTGAAATGATGATACCATGCCAACTTTCAACCTTTTCAGACTTCATTTGAAGTGCTTTTCAATTTCAGGGTCATTATCTGAAAAAAAAGTAAATGTATGAAAAATATCAAATGAAGTCAGAAAGGATTGAAAATTGATTATGTGGCTTTGAATGGTGCATTTTGAACACACAAAAAGCCTAGAGTTCAAATAAGTTGAAGAAAATGAAATACCTTTTGTAACCGATGAGTTTCCGTCCAAAACCCCAATACTTCTAAAGGGACTGTCCGTTTTGTACGTGAAGTGCATCCTACTTTTGCCGTAACCTTCTCAACTTTTTAGTAGATGCTATGTGAGTGAAATGATGATGCCATTCCAACTTTCAACCTTTTCAGACTTCATTTGAAGTGCTTTTCAATTTCAGGGTCATTTAGCTCAAAAAATCAGTAAATGCATGAAAAATATCAAATGAAGTCAGAAAGGGTTGAAAATTGATGATGTGGCTTTTTATGGTGCATTTTGAACACACTAAAATCCTGGATTTAAAATAAGTTCAAGAAAATGAAATGCCTTTTGTAACCGATGAGTTTTCCTCCGAAACCCCGATACTTTGAAAGAGATTGTCTATTTTGTAGGCGAAGTGCATCCTGCTTTTGCCGTAACCCTCTCAACTTTTTAGCACATGCTATGTGGGTGAAATTTTGATACCATGCCAACTTTCAACCTTTTTAGAGTTCATTTGTAGTGTTTTTCAATTTCAGGGTCATTTAGCTCAAAAAAATCATTAAATGCATGAAAAATAACAAATGAAGTCAGAAAGGGTTGAAAAATTGATGATGTGGCTTAGAATGGTACATTTTCAACACATGAAAAGCCTGGAGTTCAAATTAGTTCAAGAAAATGAAATGCCTTTTGTAATCGATGAGTTTCCATTCGAAACCCTGATACTTCCAAAGAGACTGTCCGTTTTGTACACGATACTTCTAAAGAAACTTGATATTATATAAAATTCATGCAACTAAAATTATCAAAGTTATTTTTGTTAAAAAATTTAATAGCGAAAAAATATTCATAAAGTATTTTTTGTTAACAAGTTTTAATATGCAAGCAAATAACATAAAAAATAGCAAAAGTGAAAATAGATGCGCTTACACTGAAATTCAACCTAAATTCAAAGTGCTAGTTAGGCGCCTAACTACCATTTTGAATTTAGCCGGAATTTCAGCATAAACGCATCTATTATCACTATCAGGGGAGCTCAACGTAATAGCTACGGCGGGGCTTATAAGCAGGTTCGGGCAACCTTCGCTTGGTGAGGTGGGACTAAACTACCACCACACCGCTGTACAAGGCCATTGGTCTCGGTTGGTGGCCCCAACCGGGATCAATGCCACCCTTTCGTCCCGGTTTGTGCCAACCGGGACCAAAGGGCATGTTTCCCGCCCTTTGGGCTGTTGAAAACAGGGCTTTGGTCCCGGTTGGTGGCACACACGCATTAATTAAGATCCAAAGTGTGCCGTAATTCTCGACCTAGATTATTCGGGATGATATATTAGAGATAAAATATTTGAGGTCATTATAAATATTAATGTATTAGTGATATTTTATCGGTATAATGCATGTGTGACTTTCGGTCTGTCGTTGCTCCTTGTGTGACTTTCATGTGTGTTCTTCATGCAGGAATCCCGACTGTTGTCATGGGGGGGCGCTTCCTCTTTCTTCTCTTCTTTGCGATATACTCTTTGCTATATAGCACAAGAAGAGAAGAGGGGAGGCGTCCATCACCGGCGGTTGAACTATTACTGTGAGAGAGTGTCCACCAACATATATACACCACCGTATCAATATGAGAGAGTGCGCACCAACACACCATGAGATATGAGAGTTATTTAAGGAAAGCCTCGACGCACCTAAAGTCACAAACACGCATTAATTAAGATCCAAAGCGTGTCGTAATTCTTGAACTGGATTATTCGGGATGATGTATTAGTGATATTATATTCTATGTCATTGCTCGATATATGGAATGGCTTGACTTTAGATCTGTTTCGGCTACTTGTGTGTCTTTCACCGAGGGAGAGTGTCCACCATATATAAATATGAGAGAGGAAGAATCCCGACTGTTGTCGTGGGGGTCGCTTCTCCTTCGTTCCCGTGTGCTAGACATTTTGGTGTAATGGACTTGGGGATGAATGGAGGAGCCACCATCACCGACTGTCGCAATATCAGAAGAAGTGCCCACCATATACATGATATGACAGTTTAGGAAGGAAAGACTCGACAGACCTAAAGTCAACCTGTTGCATATTGGGTAATAGTGATCTGTGTGTTGATCAGTTTTCTCGTAGTTTCCTTCGATTGATTTTAAATGTTTCAACTATGAACATAGGAAATGTTTGACGATGAAAGTGAATTCGGTATGTACGAATACTACGAAAATGAGCGCGGCCTGTGTGACAAGACTTTCCTAGTTGATGGTAGACGCTTCAACATCATGCTGGAGGAGAACTTTGAAGTGGATACAGTAAGTCACAATGACAAGTCTTTTTTCGTGATTAAGCATAACTCTGCCTCTTTTGCTTGACCTTATAATTAATTTTATTTTTTTACTATTCTACTAGTGTATCCCCTGCCATGCAAGAATTGTTGTCTTGGATAAGATTGGTTTCAATACTTAAAAAGATATGGAGGTAAAGATAGTTCACTTGAGGACCATGCATGGTTTTACTTTTGCGGTAAAATTGTACCATGCAGACACCTATTGCTATTTTGAATGCAAAAATTGGCAAGCACTATGCAAGGCTTATGCATTTGAGCCTAATATGCTTATCGCCTTTGATATTCGTCTGGAAGATGAAATAGAAGGTAATATCGACATCTGGGTCGATGTGCAGACGCCTCCAATTCTACCATTATGTGAGTTTCTCAACCATATTCATTAAGTAATTTATATTGTTTATTTAAAAATGTTTGACAACTTATTTGCATTGACAGCTTATTTTCATTCTTCAAAAAATGTTCGGAAGATGGTAGACAGAACCTACTACTACAATGATGAAGCAGAATTAACTTATAAGGAGAAAGATCATCTTACCACATTTCTTAATCATCTTGAGAATTACAATAGCTATTATCAAACTCCTGCACATTATGGTCAATATGTGCCACTAGTGCATGTGGTGAACTATGGTAACATCCATGGAGATTGAATGGTAAGATTTTAATTCTACTATTACGACATCCGTGCATCTTTTGCATAAATTCTTCTAAAACTAAACTACATAGCTAACTACAAAATTATTACTATGTTTTTCAACAGAAAATCCCGAAGGATTGTGTGCCTCATCTGATGTTTCCGAGAGGTCGCGTTGTTGTTACGAGCTTAGGGCCACCACGGCCAGGCTAGCCTACGCATCACTCCTGTCCATACCGGATTTCTAAAGCCGATGGAGTCATGACAATCAAAGATTGGAAAAAATGTATGCTCAATCGTAGAGAGCTACTTGGAAGCAACACTGTACGTAGGCCAAGATTGGGAGATAGGATGATCTTCGTTCTCCATAATGGAGAGTCAGGGCCTATCTTGTTTTATGATATTGTACCTAAGAGAGGGTAGAATAGGTCCTACGAGATAGGAGTACGTAGGTCCTAGGTACAGTGTGTTACTATGTGCTAAAATGTGTTAGAGTTGATGAGGAGGAGGAGGAGGAGGAGTTGTGATTATGACCAGTGACCAACTTGTGATATGATGTCTCATTGACGAAAATGATGATTAAATTGTGTCATATGTTCTATCTATAAGTATAGTACGTAGCGTCGTGACCAAGCACTGAGATAAGAGAGATCACTTCTCTCTATTAGCTATCTAACAAAATATATGAAACCCCTAAATTAACCCTCCAAAACCCTCAAAACCCCCTCTCTTTAAAGAAAACCAGCCCCTCAGCTGCCGACGCATGGACGCTCTTTGGTCCCGGTTGGTGTTACAAACCGGGACCAAAGGCCGTCCTGCCTTGGCTCGGCGAGGCTGCCACGTGTAGCCCCATCTGTCCGGGTTCGTAAGCGAACGGGGACTAAAGGTCGCGGGCTTTAGTCCCAACCCTTTAGTCCCGGTTCCAGAACCGGGATAAATGGGCCTTACGAACTGGGACAAATGGTTTTTTTCCACTATTGAAATGACCACTTTCATTGCAAAGTTAACAAGTAATGCGAAGAATGCATAATATTTTATGACAAATATCTAACATCTCAGATAAACATTTAGTAATCTATTTTCCCTGTTTGGTGTGTATTTGCAAACTCTATGCACTCCACAAAAATCAACATGCTTATAAGAAATCTGCTTATCATGACTAGTGCAATCATCATTAGTATTATTAATATTCAAAGAATTCCTACTAACAACATTGCAACCATGATTGTAATTCAAGGAATTCTCATTAATCACTTTGTAAATTTCTTCTAGCATTTCATCATAATTTTTAGATTCATGATTTCCAAGCAAGACCTCATAAAGATAATCTAGTGCACTCTCACTAGCAATTGGTTCAACATAATTGGGTGTTGTGAAAAGATTAGTCAGTGGATGAGGATCCATTTATTAAAAAAATATAAAACCAAACTAGTGAAAAATAGGAAACTAAAAGATTTAATTGCA
Organism: Hordeum marinum; assembly: GCA_022496015.1. Lineage (NCBI taxonomy): Eukaryota > Viridiplantae > Streptophyta > Magnoliopsida > Poales > Poaceae > Hordeum > Hordeum marinum. Next base: position 194,883,285 of record CM039673.1, on the reverse strand, counting down.
AGATCTAAAGATATACCTTCAATCATTCACCTCCCCGGCAACGGCGCCAGAAAATAGCTTGATGTCTACTACACAACTTCATTCTTGTAGACTCGTGTTGGGCCTCCAAGGGCATAGTATTGTAGGACAATCGCAATTTTCCCTCAAGTGGATGACCTATGGTTTATCAATTCGTGGGAGGTGTAGGATGAACAAGGTCTCTCTCAAGCAACCCTGCAATAAATTACAAGAAATCTCCGGTGTACCCAACACACCCAATACAATGGTAAATTGTATAGGTGCACTAGTTCGGCAAAGAGATGGTGATACAAGTACAATATGGATGGTAGATATGGATTTTTGTAATCTGAGAATAAAAAAACAGCAAGGTAACAAGTGTTAAACAGCGAACAAAGCGTTGTATGAATGCTTGGAAATAAGGCCTACGGTACATACGTTCACTAGTGCAATCTCTCAACAATGCTATAATAGTTGAATCATATGATCATCCCTTAACCCGCAACAAATAATCACTAAAAAGTTCCTATCTAGCAGAGAACATTAAGATGAAATTGGTGTAGGTGGTAGAACCACCTCAACGTTATTCTTTATGGTCAATCTATTCAAGAGTTTGTACTAAGATAACATCAAGTTATCTTTTTCGTATAATTGCCACAAACAGACCTAGAGTTCGTACTAGAATAACACCAATGATACATATCAATTGACCCTACTGTCACCTAGATACTCCAATGTCACCTCAAGTATCTGTGTGTAAATTATATCGCATAACATATTATGAAAACGTGCAATCAACCCCTATGCATAGATCCCTGAGGTCACCAGAATCCGCAAGTTGATGCCTCAACATATATCAAGTGAATCAACAGAATACCCCAATGTCACTATGGGTATCCCACGCAAGACGTACATCAAGTGCTATCATACCAATATGCTCAATCCAACAGAATGAGATCTTAAAGTGAAAGACTCAATTCATCACAACTAGATGGTATGGGAAATACATCATATGGTCCGACTATATTAACAAGCCCATGATACATCAACATTGTGTCATCTCAGGACCATGAGAGAGAGAGAGAGAGATTGAACACATAGCTACTGGTACATACCCTCATCCCGGAGGGAAAAACTACTCGCTCCTCATCATGGAGACCATAGGGATGATGAAGATGGCCACCGGTGATGGTTTTCCCTCTACGGTAGGGTACTGGCATCGCTCCAGATTGGTTTTTCGGTGATACAAGGAGTTGCGGAGGCGGAGCGGAAGATCTCTCTTTATATTTGGGGTTTTTGGGTTTTATAGGATTTTTCAGCATTGGAATCACGCGTAATGAAGCTACGTGGGCCCCACAAGCTATCTAGCCGCGCCATATGGGGTCACAACCAGATGTGTGGTGGCCTCCTGGCACACCCCCTATGGTGGTTCTTCACTCCATTATTTCTTATTGCCTCCGGAATAAGTCATAAACAAGTTTCTGGTGATTCCGAGAACTTTCATTTTCTGCACAAAACCAACACCACGGTAATTCTGCTGAATACAATGTCAGTCCGGGTTAGTTCCAAATAAATCATATAAGGTGCATCAAAACCATACAAAAGTATTGTAAACATAGGTGAATATTTCATTAATACTTCATAAATTATAGATACATTGGAGATGTGTCACCCAACAGTAAGTTTTCACCCAACGTCTGCCATACTCACGAGTGAAGCCACTAGTGTAACATACTGCCCCGGGTCTACTCTTCGAACATATTCCTTTCTGATCTACTATTTCTCCTTTTTTCAATATCTATTAATCCAAAAAAAACTACCTTTCTGCACTTTTTGTTTACCTATTTTTTTGTGTTCTTGCGAGATTTATTTGCCAAAACTATAAATACCTAATCAATCTTTTTATCGCTGAGAGCTTGACAACCTCTCTTACTCGTCTGGTTGCAAGTATTTGTTATTTGTGTGCAGGTGTTGTTTACGTAGGTACTGGATCTTCCCTATGGATTGATACCTTGGTTTCATAACTGAGGGAAATACTTACCGTGGTTGTGCTGCATTATCCCTTTCTCTTTGGGGAAATACTAACGTAGTCTCAAGACACGTCGGTCCACACAACACCTCCGCTCCCCTTCCTCCTCCACTTGAACCCTATCTCTCCCTGCCGCCGCCTTCCATCACCAACCTCAGCTAGTCTTCCCGTGCCTCATAGCTGAACAAGTTTAGGGTCCCCACCGATCCGCATACACCATGATTGCCCTATGTTTTTAGATGAGGCCGGCGGTATCCCTTTCCCTTAGATCCCCATCCCATACTACAAAGAGTCGCAACCTAATCATCCCGTCCACATCTCCCATGGAGCTCGAGGATTGTACGAGCAAAAAGAGGTCCATTATGGCCTCTCTACCGTACACTAGCAGGTTGGCGCCATTGACGCCACCCTTCGATCCGGGACGAATACATTGCCACGAGAGTTGGCTAGGATGTTGACTACGTTGCTATGGCGAAGGAGTCAATTCTGTGGGCTCTTGTGTTCCCGTATATCAGGAGATCCGACAATGGCATCAAGCTCGTCAACATCACCGGCTTCACTCGGGCCATGCCACAAGTTAAGTGGTCCACTAGCAACGCCTTAGGTTCAACCGCGGTCGATTTCTTCAAAGGCCCTGCCGCTGATCTCCTACACCACGCTCTCATGGATTTGTGATCCTTCTATGCCATCAAGACCCTTTTTTTCCTTTCTTAAGGAAACGTTCTATGGCGGTGGATTTGAATCCTTAGCTCCAAAGTTAGATCTCATCCACCAAGATAATGGGGCACACTACGACTGTTACAAGGAGAAACATCCCATCTGCGACATCAGGGAGCGCACCCTGGGCACCTCATATCCCAAGTGGAAGGATCCCATCCATGACAAGTGAGGTAGAATCCTGTGAGCAAATCATACCTTTTCTACCTATTAGTCTCGTACCCATTGTTGTAGTACCTTTTGACATGCGATAATCATGTAGTGTTTCATTGAGCATTTGTCCAGTTGTCATGTAAATGCCTTGATTTTCTGTATATGATTGTTAGCTTGGTTGCATTGAGCTCCAGTTTTCGATGGGCATAGTTGGTTGTTATAGTTAGCCTGAATGCCTTGTTTCTTTCAGTCATTCACACTATGATGTTCGTTATGTGCAAGTATGAACTATGCGGTTCAATTTCATCAATCCCACTTGTTATGCCTAGTGTTTTAAACATGTGTTGTTAACTCCCTCTTTAAACATTTATGCCTTGTTTCTTTGAATTTGGTTGCCAGGATGGTTGTAGTGAGCGTTTGTCTAGTTTTCAAGAAGATGCCTTGCTTTTCTGTATCTAGTTGTTAGGTTGATTGCAGTGAGCATTTGTTTAGTTCTCAAGTAGATGCGTTGCTTTTCTGTATCTGGTTGTTAGGTTGATTGAAGTGAGCATTTATCTAGTTTTCAAGCAGATGCCTCGCTTTTCTTATTTGGTTGTTAGGTTGGTTCCATTGAGCATTTGTCCAGTATCAAATAGCTATATTTGGTTGTTATAGTGAGCATATATGCCTTGTTTATTTCAAGCAGATACCTCGTATACTTGATTGATGATAAGCCTGTTGTACTTATCATGATTTTACATATACTTGCACATGACAACAATTGGGGTGGCCAACCTTTTCCATCGAGGGATTTTTTCATCCTTCCGCTTATACTCCATCCTTTCCATCATGTACTGCATATAGATTTTGTGTTGTATCTACATATACCATCGAAAATGTATACAATTTGAAATTCTATGATGTATCTAATGAAATGGAATTGAAATTCTAGATGTATCTGTTTTTATCTACAAACTTGGTCAAAGTTAGTAAATGTTGACTTCTCAACATGTTTATACGCAACACATTGTGGAACTGATGGAGTAAAATATAACACCATTCTGGAACTTTATTTTAGCTTCTAATATCAGATTCTTGCTTGTAGGTACATATGTGTTTGGTAAAGATCCATTCCTCGACCCTTTTTGCGTGTGGGGTAATGAAATATTCATGAACCAACATCAAGTGAGGAAACTGAAAATGATTGTGAGGGAAAAGAGACGAACAATGCCAATTAGACTATTTGTTTGCGCTCTATCCAACACAACAGTGAGCTGTAGGATGGTAACTAAGAACTTTGTAGCCTTCAATTCCTACTGCCCATTATGAGTTGTCACACAACAATGTCTGAATCTTTTTCTTTTGCAGCGGTTTCCAAAGTAGTTTACTCAAGGTTACCTCTCAAAGTACATGATTGTTGGAAATGCAATGAAGGTTAAAATATATCATTGAGACTACAATGAGAATCGAGAAGTCATAATGAAGATACTGAAGGATGGGCGGGCGGCCATCACTAGGGGTTGGCCTAGAGTCATTCGTGCGTTAGGCATGGAGGAGGGCATTCCGCTTCACCTTCTCCATCAACCAGAATGTTTTTCGTCTCTCTCTCTTTATTGTCTTTAATACAATCATGGTTCCATCAATCTTTATTTGTCCCTTCTATATTTTTCCTTTTTTCCAGAATTGATGCTTATGTCGTTCTCGAGTATATGCACATGTGAATCGAATTATGCATTCGTTCTTAAACCTACGTTTAAACATGATTTGATATGAAATATATGAATTCCTACTTTCAAATTTAAATTATGTGAATTGTGAACAAAGGTGTTTAATTAGGGGCAAATCAGGCTCTGGATGACATTGCTACGCACACAGTTTGGAAAGCAAAATGTCTGCGATCAACTTCAACATCATAGAGGTATCGCCACGCGTGACGTGTGTAATGAATCTCGACTTCGCACACGGCTAGACGAGAAATAACGTGTGAGATTAACAACGCCAGCGCACACAGTTACTTATCATCAAATATTTGTTCCTATCATCAAGAAGACCACATTAGATAGGCCTTCATCCAACATAGTTAGTTTGGATGACATATTTTGGAAGTATGGATCACATGTGTGGGCGTTTGGTAAATCACAAATTTTTATCAAAAACGCCACGTGTGGGACATATTCAACCTTCGCATATGATTTTATAATGATAAACGTATGCACTCTTATATCATAGATGGTCATAGTGGAACTAATTATTTGTGATAGCCTATAATAGCCCAAGTGCATCCCCTTGCCATATTTGTAATGTTTCATCTATGAACCTTTGGTGACTCCCATCATGTGGTTTGAGATACAATAATTTACTTCGGGTCATTCTTGTTACATCATGGCATCGTACCATCATATCATATTTCATCATGCCTTGTTGGATGTTTTATGTGGTGGAGTGTGTGTGTGTGTGGTGATGTTGTGTTGCAACCAAGTTGTGTTGTTGTGTGAAAAACCCCTTTTGTGAACTTGCCTCATCTCTTTTAATAGCCATACCATATATTTTGGGTTATTGCACTTGCATATTCATCTTGTTTAAAATGTTGCTCTACTTCTAAATAATCTAAGAAGATTTGTAGAGCAGCTCTCAATCATGTTTGACGATATTTCTCTTTTGAATCTTTGCAAAAAAAATCCAATATTAAAGATATGTGATTATTTTGCTCAGTCGAAAAATGCCAAAATCATTTAGATCAAATAGGGCTTATTTTCGTGAGTGTAAGTCTATTTTTGTTCTCTAAAATCTTTCCATGCTCTAAGCCTTTTGTTTTTGGGAGAGAGGAGGTTCCATGATCCTCGCGGCCCAACTTGCCTGCCGCAGCAGCCCAGCGAGCCTCCCCCGCGTTCGTATCATCTTCAACCTATACGGCTCTCCATCTAGAGCCACGTTGCCATACTTGGTCATTTGACGGTCGGCGCTCATCCCTAGCGTCTATTTAGCGTCCCCCCTGCATAGCCCTAGCCCTAGCCGTCCCATTCCCACCTTTCCCTCGCCTTGCCGCCACCAGGTAAGTTTCTCCAAGCTCCTGTCGTCATGATGCTCCCAGTGATCCGACCGAGCTTCTCCTCGAGCACGGGGTAACCTCCGCGGCCCTTCTTTATCGTGCTGGTGAAGTGGGAAGGACACCCTGCTTCGCCCTCTTCTTCCTCATCGACCAAGAGAGATCTAAGACCTCAGGATCGGCACAACCCCTAGCCTCTACTTCCTCTTCTTCCCAGATAGGAGCATCACCGGAGTTCTTTGCCACCGTCGACCCCTCATTGCACCCCAACCGTCGGCTTCATGTCCAGGGTAAGGAGGTAAGACCCCTCCTTCCTTTTCCCCTTGCCGTTTCATCGTTAGCATCCCGTCAACATATATCCAGCAGTGCCATTGTCGCGCTTGCCACGCTCTGCGTGGCTCTCTAATGGAAACTTTAGAGGCAAGTAGTGTTGTCCTCTCCGCTTCGGGTCGCCTAGCGTGTACCGTCCCTGCTTGTTCCATGGTCGCCTTGCCTCCCTGCATACTCGCTGCAGCCTGTAGTTGCCATAGTTTCCTCGTGCTCGATCCCCTGCTGCCGTGCAAGTCGAGTCCTTTAGGCCCCAGGAATGGAACCTTCGAGGTCCCCGTAGTCCGCGCCGATGGTCGTCATCGTTGGAGACCGCCTCTATAGCCGCCACCACCGTCTCCTCCTTTTGTGTTGTCGAAAGGAGAAAGGGGGTGCCTTTCTTGTTCAAAAGAACATAGACCCCATATGATGAGTAGCCAATCCTAGCGTAGTGGTTGTGCCTCCATTGCCTCATAGGGGGGTCATGGGTTCGGTTCCCCACGGGGACAGATTAAACCCCCTCTTTCCCTTTCAGCCAAACCACTAACAGTGGGCACTAGGCCCACATGTCATTTCCCTAAGGCCCTTGATGTTTATGCCAGGTGGCTCCTAGTGTTTTTTTATGTTTTGTTTTTATTTATTTTGTTTGATATTTCCTTTTAAGGAAATTTGGCATTTTAGGGTATTTCTTAATCTGTCTAGGGAATTATGAGACATGCAAAATTTGGCATATGACTTGTCATAAGTGAATAGGCAGATTTTCGAATGCATTTGTGGGAGTTTTGTCATAAGGAACATAGGCTTATGATAGGTGATTTCGGGGTAGAAAAATCTAGTGAATCTAATGGTACATTGGTTTTCTTAATTTGGGCAAGTTTGAAAAAAAAATGTTATATTGTGATAATGTGGCATTTTGTATTTTTCACATGATTTCATTCTTGCATCATATGATAAACTTGTCAACATGAAATATGCTCCTTCATGTGTGTGTGCTAGTGTCGGTGTCAAAACCGGTTGATGTAAGGTATGGGGTCCCAAGCTGTGAGAATAGAATCGATGGTAACATGAGACGATGGAGACGTTGTGTACCCAGGTTTGGGCCCTCCTATGGAGGTAATACCCTACATCCTGCTTGATTGTATTGATGCTATGTGGGTTATAGAGTTGATCTACCTCGAGATCGAATAGCTAAACCCTAGATGAGTTGTTTGTTCTCCACAACCTAAAACCGTCCGGCTTATATAGACCGCAAGGGTACCTAGAGTTTACAGATGGTCGGTTACACATCAAAGGGATAAGCATGCCTATTCGCTACATCAAACGTGGAGGACAAGCCACGATTCCCGAAGCTTCCTTCCTGGAGAGAGGGCCTTGGATGGATCAAATGCTCAGCAAGTGGCCCATACTGTCCGGCCCATAAGAAACAGGTCGGCCTCCTGAGTACCCCTTAATCCAGGACAACCTCAGTAGCCCCCGAACATGCCTCCAACGCCAAGGGTCATATCTTTAGTTTCTTCGTATAATCAAAGTCTCCGGCTTGCGAGGCGAGTTCTCGCCTTTGAGTTTAGTTTGGCCTCCGATCACATGTAATTTTCTGACTAGAGGCGCGTTCGAACAACGTGAATAGCTGAGCCCTAAAGGCCAAACGTCGAGGAGGAAAACAGTGTCCCCTGATGAAATTTCCAACGAAAGGTCATGGCCCGCCACGACCGCCAAGCCAGTTGCAAAAACTCGATTCCCGGTTCGAGGCCGTTTTCATTAGCACGATCCTTCAATGCATAGATTGTGCCTCATGTCACACGGGATATGTTTAATCATGCACGTATAACTGTACGCACATCTAGGGAAGCGGAGGGATTCACGACACAGCAAAGGGAGGCCCAACAGCGATAAGCCTCATAAAAGGAAAACAAAACCCTAAGGGATAACCATGCTCCCCACTCTCATCGTCCGCTTCCCCTATCTTCTGAGCTTCCAGAGCACAGATCTAGGTTTTCCACAACTCCTCCATGGCTGGTCCTAGCTCCAATGGCAAGTGGGAGGCTTCCATACTCATCGACCGGGACATCCAGGGCTTCAAGGATGCCAGCTAACTCCCGTCGAACATCGGCCACCATGCGCCAGAGAAGGGCTAGGTGATCCCCACACCCAAGCTAGGCAAGAGGGTGGTCTTCCTCCCCCACTTAATCCGGGGACAGAGATTCCCGCTCCACCCCTTTGTTAGGGGGTTCATGTTCTTCTAAGGCCTTGACTTCCATGACCTCCCTCCAAACTCCTTCATGCACATATTGGCCTTCATCATCATATGCGAGGCCTTCTTGCGAGTCGACCCACACTTTGGACTTTGGCTCAAGGTATTTAATATCAAATCGAAGTGTATCTCAGGCTAACAAGTAGACTGTGGCGGGGCTGTCATCAGAAAACTCCCCCGTGTAGGATGGCCATATGGCACCTTCATTGACACCATCAAAATATGGCAGAAAGAGTGGTTTTACATCATCGAGCCAAGGGAGGAAGGCTGAGCTGCTCCGGCCAAATTCACAACCGGTCGCCCCCAGCAGATTGACCTCGTGGATCAAAAAGGGACTCGACTAGGGGTTGGACAAGGAGGTGGACAACCTGTAGAAGCGCCTCGCCTCCATGGTTAGAAATGGTATCCCGCTGACCAACCTGGTCCAGGTTATGCTCCGGCAGCACATCCTCCCCTGCCAGCACCGGGACTCTCCAGTCTAGGCTCGTCGGCTTGATGATGAGCCCACTATTCGTCAACTCTTCCACACTACCTAGGAGAAGTTGTGGAAGTCGTTGTTCAAGGTGAAGAAGGACTGGCCAACCAAGGAGGAGGATCGGGTTCTACATCCCAACAATCCAACCACCCAGGTATAGCGTAGTTTTGTTTCATCGGCTCTATTTTCCCTAAACAATCTAAACACCCTGCCGACCACTTTTGCAGAAATGTCTGAGAAAGGCCACGGGCATCACTGCCCGGCACCCTAGCCCGAATACATTAGGTCCAGGCTGTTGTCGGAGATGCTCGTCGAGGAGTCTTATGAATCGCCAGCAAAGAACGAGAAGAAGAAGAAGTCAGGCCGAGAAGGTCTTCGTATCAGGGACCAGCCAGAGGCTGTGTTCGAGGAAACCCATGCTTCGTCGAATCAAGAGGAGCATGAGGATGAGGACGAGGGGGAAGGCAAGTCCCCCCTCGCAAGAAAGAGGGCGGCATCATCGGACGCCATCAAGGAGATACCTCCTCCCACCCAGAAGAAGGTGCATTGGACACAGGTGATTTTGTCCGATGACAGTTCGGACTCGGACACCGAGTCCGATGACTTCGAGCCAGTTCCATGAAGTAGCCTAAGGGTCAAGCCCTAGCTCGAAGGTAAGGATCTGAAAACTTCCTTGACTATTAGCGATAAGTTTTTTTTGAAGGTTATTAACTTGTTAGCGCTTATTGACTTGTAGCACACCATGCGTTCTCCCCACGGACCAATGTTCCGAACGAGGAGACCCCACCTACCGAACTAGCGGAAAGCGGGAATGTGTCACATCCCACTCCTCCGGGCATCGCGAAGGACACCACAAAGGTGTCGTCCCAGCATACTCCAATGGAGCCGGGCACCAGCGATGGGGGAGATGACGTCATGGTCGAGGCCGACGGCTTGGCCACCAAAGACCGGGGGGAGGAGCCCCGCTTGGATAGAGAAGATCGGACGAGGGGATGTTAAGTCCCCTCCAAGGACATCTCCGGAGCGCACCACGCCTTAGAAGGCACCGGTTCAATCGCCGGTTGGAGATCGGGCTATCCGATCACCACCGGCACCACCGACCAATGGGTGGCGGGTTATGGGGGAGGCTCTATCGAGCGAGTCCATCTCCAAGGAGCACCACACCCTTATGGGTGTGGTATTGCAGAGCATTCAGTCCATCGACAAGGGATTGAAGGAGGTCTTCAACATTCTCCTTGCAGGCTTTGAGGTGAGCCACATAACGCTCTATTTGCGAAATATTAATTTCTTTGTGTTATTATTATATACATGGCAGTCCCCGAGCCCTAGGGGAGTTTGAAAAACCTCACCCAGGGGTCAATCATAGATCAATATCAGAACTATGTACCAGACTATATATGTTTGGAACATTCTAATAGCCTTTAAGAGGACCGGGCATTGGAACGTATTGAGGACAATTCGAAAGTTTTAAACCCATGTAACCTGATGATGATTTGTTTATTACAGGCTTCATCATCAGCGGTGGCTGTGAATACCACCGGGCTAGACGAGCTGAATCGGAAGCTTAAGCGCTCGGAAGACGAGCTTGATGCTCTCATCAAGACATTCGACGAGACGCAAGGTAAGCCTAATTCAATGCCCGGAAACTTCCATCATCGTACTGTCGATGCAGTACTCATGTTTTTGACGCTTTCACATCCTCGTCAAAGGAGACGGAAAAGCTCAAGGCAGAGCTACGACGTGCGATGGAGGAGGAGGCGGTTGAGAGGGCGGCGACCAAACAAGCGGCTACCGCGCTTTCCGCCCTAAGAGCCACCAACGACAAGAATGAGGCTTGGATGGAGGAGATCCATCAGGAGTTCAAAGACATTGGCCAAAAGTGGGAAGACCTCGAGTAGAAAAGCAAGGAGCATGCTGCCAAACTATCCACCCTAAAAACCGATCTCCAAAAGGAGCGGGTGGATAGGCAGTTCTTTGAGGAGCAAGTCCTCCAAGCAAAGGTTATCATAGATGGTAAGCCGTACTTACTGTAGTGTGTCTTCGGGGATAGAAAGTTTGAGTTTCTTACCCAGGTGTGGCATTCCTCAGGCGCTTGCTCCGACCTCCAAAAGAGCGCATCAGACGCGGATCAGTTGTATGCTTTGCGGGGAGAAGGAGATGACGCTCGTCTATTCTGGGTGCAGTTTGAAGCCGCCGAGCGGTCTCCTCTCCTTTTTGAGCAGCTGAAGCAACAGGTGGAGCTACACTGGATGGCGGAGCCGGCCATGAAGGATCTCTGTGTCCGACTATGCCCCAACGAGCCACTACTGGGCAGCTACGTCGGCCTGGTGCATAAGTTGATCGACGCCTTGCCCCGGAACAAAGCAGTAAGGCGCTCCTCCTACATAGAGGGAGCTCGGATGGCTTTTGCAATGACCAAGGTGCATTGGCGGGGGCTTGATCCGATGAGTATAGCCATCACCCCTCTGCCTCCTGGAAAGGAACACAGGCGCCCTGAGCTATACTTCTCCGTAGTAATGGAGGGTGCTCGGGCGATAGAGTTGCAGTGTTCGAAAGAGAACATTTATGAGTAGATTTATTGTAATATGTCCGAAGACATTTTAAAGATTTAAGATTATGATACATAATTTATCATGCTTTTCAATGTTTTGCGTTCCCTATAACTCCTGTGTGGCCATTGAACCTGAAAGCTGCGAGTCATCGGCTTCAGCCCCCATGTAGATACTACATGGGGTGTCTCTACCAGTGCACTATAACCCTTAGCCGAGCTATCAGAACCCGAAGGCGGTGGATTGTGGTGGACCAGGCAACCGGACCATAATGCTTTATTGCTTTCACTTAGTTGTAGGGGCACGAAAAGGATAGCGGGGGGCTGATGACTAGCCCCCGGTATTTTGTGATGTTCGGATGAACCGCGGCTAAGGCCAATATCACATGGTTTGTATGAAGAGAAAACCCTCGTATGACACGGTGTCCTCTGACGAGGATTTGAGTATAAAACTTTAAGATCGGATTCACAGACCAGTTCTCGCATATTATGACATTCAGTTTTCGGCTTTCTCCCCTGAGGTGCTTGAGCAGACTAGCCGTAAACACAATTGCAGAGGTTCTCCCTTTGCCCTTTTAGCCGAAAGTGTGGAACATAAAGGGGCAAGCATAGGAGCCTGGCAACCCAACTATTGAGCCAAGACATAGTTCAGAACCAATGCAGATAAAGAGAATTCCAAGGCGCTGAACGCATAATTAATAGTACATAAGGGGATTTCTATTTTTAAACTTGTCTATTAGCTGGTTGCATCGAAATGTACCGAATAGTTTCACGAGAAGCGGGAGAAAAGAAAATACGTGCGAAAAAGGAAAACGAGACAAGCATGTATAATGATGTTATATTTTTCTCAACAACTCTTATTGCTCGGATTGCTGAAGCAACTGCTTACAGGTATTTGAAATTTTTTTTTACAGGAGTGGTTGTACCAGGGGGTCTTCGATTGGTGACCTTACGTCTTTGATGTGCCCTATCGCTTGTCTTTTCCTGTGCCTACCTGGGAGTTGTGCACCACGATGGGTGGTACTATTCGGCGAACGGATCTTTCAAATAAGGTCTTTAGAAGTCGCCGAAGTGCGGATGAGCTTTAAGCCTTTGGTAGGCCCTTTGATGGTACCTTCATGGTGTCCTAAGACATTTTAATGGTAGTAGTTCCGTTCAGCCGAACACTTACCCTTTTTTCCCGCCGCTGCCCATGGAATTTTAAGTGCGAAGTTGTGCTTCCTTGGCATGTATTTCGCTGGTCCTAGGGTTGTGCGATGGGGGCCAAGTCCCTATTTACAGGGAGAGGAGGGTTCAGAGAGCTCGGACTAAAGCTGAGTTTGCTTCCCAACCTTGTGTGCCTTTATGACAGGTGTCACCGTTTGCCCGTCATCACTGTAATGGACTTCGGCCGCTAGGGCCAACGCATGTTCCTAAGTTCGGGAGAGAGCGCTCTGTGTTTCCATTGATAGTAATGACCCCCTTGGGGCTGGGCATCTTGAGCTTGAGGTATGCATAATGTGGGACAACGTTGAAGCAAGTGAATGTTGTTCGGTCGAGTAGGGCATGATATCTGTTGCGAAAGGTTACAGTGTCGAATATAAAGTCTTTGCTTCGAAAGTTGTCAGGCGATACGAACATTACTTCCAGGCTTACAGATCACTCCTTTAAAGGTAGTGTTGTTGGGTTTGATCCTTAATGGATCTATACCCATCTTTTTCACCATGTCTGAGTAAATCAGGTTGAGGCTACATCCTCCGTCTATTAGGTCTTTTCTGAGGTGATACCCATCTATAATGGGGTCTAGGACGAGGGCGGCCGAACCCCCATGACAAATACTAGTCGGGTGATCGCGTCGATCAAAAGTGGTCGGATATGCCGACCATGGGTTATACTTTGCGGCTACAGACTCTATGGTGTAGACCTCTAGATGGGTGCTCTTTCTCTCCCTCTTGGGTATATGGGTGGCGTATATCATATTTACTGTTTTCACCTTTGGAGGAAACTTCGTTTGTCCGACATCAATCGGACCCCGAGGCTCATCCTCATCCTTGTTGCGAGGGCTCTTGCCTTGATCCTCGGGCATGAGTTTGCTGACATGTTTGAACACCCAATAGTTGCGGTCAGTGTGGCTAGCGGGCTTCTCTTATGTGCCATCGATTGGGCAAGGTGTTTCCATTATCTTCTCCAGTGGGGTCGGTACGTCACGATTGCCTTTAGGAGGCTTCTTCCTCTGCCCAGGTCGGGAATTACGGAAGACAGCGTTAACGGCCGTGTCATCGGCATCACTATTGTTGTGCTGGTGCTTGTTCTTGTTGCACTTTGGTTTCCCGTTGCCGTTCCAGACTTCGGAGGTTCCGGGGTCTTCCAAGTTGTGGCTGCATCTTGCTAGACAGTTATCCTCGCCCGCGCAAAAGCGGATCATGTGTGATGTAAGGGCAAACATAGTCAAGGTTTATCCTGGCCAAGATGACGGGCGAACCATTCATCCCGAATATTGTGCCAGAAGGAGGCTATTAGCTCGGCGTCAGGGCAGTCGACAATCTATTTTTTCTTGGTCAAGAATCAATTCCAGAATTGCCACGTGGACTCTTTGGGCTTCTAAAAAACATTACTTAGGTCGGAGGATTTCGGTAGCCGAACATAAGTGCCCTGGAAGTTAGATCGGAATGCATCCTCTAGATCTTCCCAGCATCCAATGGAGTTCTAGAGGAGGCTGTTTAACCAGTGCCGAGCTGCCCCCTTGAGTTTTAAGGGGAGATATTTGATGGAGTGGAGATCATCTCCTCACGCCATGTGGATGTGCAGGAGGAAGTCCTCAATCCATACGGTTGGGCCAGTTGTCCCATCGCACTGTTCTATGTTCACGGGTTTAAACCCCTCTAGGAATTGATGCTGCATCACCTTGTTCGTGACGCACAGTGGGTGGGCGACGCCTCTGACCCAAGCTATGTCGCGTTAATATTCTGCATGTGTTCTAGCCCAGTTTCGTTATCGTCCTCTATTGTTGTGGTTGAGCCATTGTCTGTACCATTCCTGTCTATCGAGTGAGGAACCTCTGGATCCATAGATGGATCTTGTATGACCTGGTATGTAGTCTAGGTCGTGTCATAGGTCGAACCTGACATTGGGATCTAGTGGCTCCTTTCCCCATCTTTGGGGCATTGCCGGGCTATAAACGGTGTCGTCAGCCATACTGTCTCGTCCTCGAGCAGGGCGGTCTGGCTTGTCGTATGAGGTATGCTTGGGAGATGGTGTATCAGTGAGCTCATCGTCGAATTGCGGCAGAAGCCTTCTGAGTGGATAGCTCTTAGGTTGGTCCGACAGACCGGTACCGTATCCTTCCTCAGCAGAGTGGAATCTCGTCCATCGATCATTGAGATTATCCTGTTTGGCTTTAAGCTACCTCTCTTTTGCTTTCAGGCTGCGGGCCGTGGCTATGAGCTTTTGCCTGAACAGTTCCTTATCTTCGAGATTATCAGGGATGTCTAAGTCATCGGCTTCTGGTATGTCCTCCTCCTCTATGGGGGGAGGTAATTTTCATCCTCAGAATCATTGTGGCAATTGGGATTGCATTGGTCTTCACACCTCTCCTGACCCTCTAGCGGGTGTTTGGGGATATCGAGATCGCCGAGGTCCTTCGGGGTATGTCTGTCCCCGGTGCGTATGATAGCATTCCTTCCCTTTTTTCCTTTTGACCGCTTATGCGGCTTCTGGCGCCTTGACGGCGCTTCACCCGATTTGTCGCCATTGTTCTTAGGCGTGTTTTCGGTGTTAGAGGCAGGAGTTTCCAGCATGTAGATGTCGTATGTGGAGGTGGTGGCCCATCGCCCGGTGTTAATGGGGGTTGGAGCGCAATCCTATTCATCCATGTATTCTTCTTCCTCGGAGGCATAGTCCAACATGTTGGTTAAATCTTTGACTGTGGCTACCAAGTGGGTGGTTGGTGGGATGAAAAATTCGTCCAGACCCGCACTCTAACCGTCCTGACCCGCCCCATCCGGACAATCAAGTGGGTGATGGGTGGATCAGGGTTGGATCATCGGTAATTTTCGTCGACGAGATCCGATCTAGGACCTCGTTGACTGTCGAGAGCTTGATCGGGTCAACCTACTCGGAGCTATCGGAGTTGACCTCCGACAGGTCTAGGCGAGTGGAGTGTTTGGCTAGAACAAGTATCCGGCCCTCTAGAACTATGGACGGATCGGACTAAGTGTCAGGTCATTGTCGGGCTTAATCCCGTCGACATCACCGAAAGAGGAACCCAAGGTTAAAGCCTTTGAGTCTTCGGGCATGGCACGCAAGACTGCGAGCCCAGTTAGTGACAGCTCACCACGATAATCTACGAACAACTCTAGGTTCTCGAATCTGACCTCTTGATTAGGGGTGAAGCTTTCGACATGGCCTAGATGCCCGGTCGGGTCGGCGTGCAGCACAATGCTGCCAAAGGCGAAGATCTGTCCGGCCACAAAAGTGTCCATGTTGCGTACCTCATCATTGATGACAAGGCGAGCCATCGATTCCTTGGTCGATCACAAGGGAACTGTCAATGAAAGCACCAATGTCAGTATCAAAACCAGTGGATCTTGGGTAGGGGTCTCAAGCTGTGAGACTAGAATCGATGGTCACATGAGACGATGTTTACCTAGGTTCGGGCCCTCCTATGGAGGTAATACCCTCCGTCCCGCTTGATTGTATTGATGATATGTTGGTTACAGAGTTGATCTACCTCGAGATCGAATAGCTAAACCCTAGATGACTTGTCTATTCTGTACAAACTAAAACCCTTCGACTTATATAGACGTCGACGGTACCTAGGGTTTACACATGTTCGGTTACACGTCGAAGGGAGAAGAATGCCTATTTGCTACATCAAACGTGGAGGTTAATCCACGATTCCCAAAGCTTCCTTCTTGGAAACTAGGCCTTTGATCGATCCAATGCTCGGCAAGCAGCCCATACAGTGCGGCCGATAAGAAACAGGTCGGCCTCCCGAGGACCCCTTAATCCAGGACACCGTCAGCTAGCCCCTTGTATTTTTCCATGCCATGATAGATAATTATATGGATGGAATTCTTGTTGTCGACATGTCACCAAAAATGTGGCTTTACATGCTCAAATAATTTGAAGTGTAGGAATTTATTATTTCGTTGCTATGTTCTCATGTTGATTGCTATGAAATTGTTGTTCCTCTATGGTTGCTCAAGTGCCATGAAATGTAGAGCATGTTACCCGCTGTCAGCATGTGCAATTGGTTCATAAGTAGAAGCTATGCATCATAGTTAGTTTTGATGTCCATTATGTTAATATGTTAAAAACTGCAATGTTGCACCCCTTGAATTTCTCCAAGTGTGGAAGTTGGGTTTATTCACCATACCATGTTGGGAGGATGATGACCATTCATATATGCATATTTTAATCGTGCCATGATGTAGTTAATTGAAGTGCATGTTGTCCTCTATCACCCTGCTAATTTGCATGCTATGAAAATTCCTCTAGCATATGTAATTTTTGTTCTCAAGATACCATCATGTTAACTCAAATTCTATAAACTGGAGTTTTCACAGTCCCTAAAAACCGTTTCAACATGCCATCTTGTGAGCTCAATTGCCATTGATCCATGCTTCCTTTAATGTTTGTATTAATGGATGAATATTTAAGCACATTGTGCACTTCATGTCCATGCCTAGGTTGTGATTTGAAACTTGTTGTACCTTTGGTTATGTGTGTTACAAGATGACATGTTGCTGTTTGTGGACAGATTGTTCGTTTGAATGTTTTGTGACTAGTGGGAGCTATAATACATTGATATTGCATTATCTTTAGGTCTATTATTGCTTGATTTTTATTTCAAATACAGTGGAATCCTTGGAATACTAAGGAATAGCCCATGGCCTTCTTCATCTTTGTATTTCTCTCCGTTAACATTCGTACCTTGTCGTAGGCGTATAGTGAGCTCTGCTACTCAGTTCGCAATGTTCTACATATGCATTTGCATCGATTTTACGTGGAGAATTCATATTTTATATGTTAATTCATATTAAAACAACGAAACATAAGGTTTTTTCCAGAATACTAAGGAACTTAATATTTGCATGAGAAACATGACTATCATAGGGTTGACATGTTTTTTGCATCAGCTTGATCATGCGTCATCTTGGTTGTGCATTGCACTTTGTTTGTATGTTTATTGGGTGTTGTTTATCTTTGGGTAGACCAGAGGGCCAAGCCTGAGTACAAGGATACCAGAGAGAACGTCTACGAGGAGCCGGCTCTGTATCCCCCTGAAGACCGAACATGCAAGATGATCGTACCCGGATCCCGACACTATTTTTTCTATGCTAGATGTCTAGCTCCTATAGGTATGTTTATTTTCCTAAAACTTAAACGTCAGCCCTCCTAAATTTCCATGAAAGCCTCTAACCCCTCCACTACCTAGCAAAACCTTGCTTGGCTAAGTTACCGCCGCTTAGCCCCTCTCATAGCGTTCTTACTTGCAGGTGTAGGTTGCTTTCATGTGATTACATGGATATATGGAGATATGACAATAATTATTGCTATTTTATTTAATGAAACTATATTCTTGGTAAAGGTGTAAGGCTTGGCCTTTTTCTTCGGTGTTTTCTTCCACTTCTGCCGCTCTATGTACTTGTTACCGGTGTTATGTTTCATATTTTGCACTCCTAACATGCTCGGGGTTGTTATTCAGACCCCCTTCATTTTTGGATAAAGCTTGTATGGAAAGACCTAGCATTGGTACTATTTGCTTAACAACCTAATTAAAAGTGCATAGGGCTTAGATACCCCATGGATAATTAATCAACAATCTAGGCTAGTGCTCCTCATGAGTGTTGGTCAAACCCAGAGCCACTTGCGGGGCCACCTCGGGGAAACTCGAGGGATTTCTATCAGGTCACCGTACATAGTAATCATCTGGTTGTGCCCCAAGAAAGAGATACACGCAGCTCCTATTGGGATCTGGGCTGCCAGGTGGTCTTGCTAGACTTTTTTTAACTTTATCAAATGTCTTGTGCGAGAGATTTTGAGGATACTTTGGGCTATCCCGAGGTTGAAGTGTTCCTACAGAATTTCCGAGGAGATCATGGGTTATCCACGACCGAGGTTATTCCATGCGGTGTGTGGTTAGTTTGTGATGGATGAGTTGGAGCACCCATACAGGATTAAATATTTTCGATAACTTGTGCCCATGGTTATGTGAGTGACGCGACCTCTTTTCTAAAGCCACGAAGCGCGTCTTCAGCCATCTTCATCTTCCTAAGCAGGGGTTCGACTTTGACTCCGTGATCCTCTCGGTCGCCCCTGAGGTCCGCACTAGCGCCGCGGCTGCGGTGAGGGGTGCCGTGGAGGTGCTGGTGAAGAGATTTACAAGTGTCATGGTTTCTCCGCCTCCGAATGCTGCTGAGGCTGGCAGCAGGGAAGACAACGCCAGCGATGCCGACGACGAGTCCCCCGAGGGTGGGACGAACGGTGGTGGTGGCTCCTCCTGATACCTTCCTCCTGCTCCTTTCCTGCAATGCACATCGTGACTCATGGAGGCGCTAAACTCATTTGTGTTTGCAAAAACTTCTAATGCTTGTAATAACTGTTGGACTACATGATTGCTTTGTACGCCTTGTTTCCTTCTTGCTTGTTGTGATGCTCTACATCGGTAGGGCCCAGCCAGTGCATACCTCAACAGCCGTTGGGCCAACCGGAAACCAAGGAAGGTCCAAGGGGCGAGGGGCTATGGGTCTAGTTAGGCTCCTGAGTCGCGATGCTTAGGAGTCCCACTTGACGTGCGAGCTCCATCGTCCTTCCTAGAGATTTGGAGCAGTTTTTTGAGCGCTCTTGGCTCTGCATTGGCAGGGCCTGGCCTGCACATACCTCAACTACCATTGAGCCAACCGGAAACCAAGGACGGTCCAAGGGGTGAGGGGCTACGAGTCCAGTTAGGCTCTTGAGTTGTGATGCTCAGGAGTCTCCCTTGACGTATGAGTGGCTGCCATACCTTTCCTCACCAGCTTTTCCGGAGATGGGCGCGTGAATACCATGTTTGGCAGACCTGGGAAGGCGGCGTGTACCAGGCCTGGTTGGGTAGTAGCCCCATGCAGCCGCCTCACGCGTGCATCCCTGGGGAGCGCAGCGAGAAAAGGGGCCTCCAGGGACCTTCCTAAGGTTTGAAACAGCCACTGGGAGCCCTCAGTTGTTTATCCCCCCGCACCGGGTGTGGGAATTCCACCTTGCATGGGCATAGTCATTGGTGGACCATGTTGACCGCCATCACGGAGCTGTGGCTTCCACATTGCATGGGCATTGTCATTGGTGGACCGTGTTGACCGCCAGCACGGAGCTATGGCTTCCACATTGCATGGGCATAGTAATTGGTGGACCGTGTTGACTCCTCGGCCAGCGTTGGGCTGTGGCTGCCACACTGTCATGGGAAGGGACCCCTCCGTGTCCTCGGGGGGGCAGGGGGGCATGTACAACCCATACAGTTTGTACGTGTGTCCGACACGGTAGAACTGGGAAGTGTATTAGGGAGGTTGCGAGGGCACTTTGGCCTCGCGAGTGTCCCTACCTTAAAGGCGGTTTGCGCCTGAATCTTCTTGTAGATGGGGCCATTTGAAATCCCGCTTGCTTCTTCTTCAGGAGTGAGGAAGGTTGGGGGTCCTTTTGGCACTCTACGTCTATAGGTCCCAGTCCCGCACATTTCCAGACCACCGCCGCATATGATCGAAAACAAAGGACGCAACTACGGGGTTAGGCCCCGGCACCCTTGACGTTGACTGGAAACCAAGGACGACATAAGGGGGCGAGTGGCTTTATGACCAGTAAGGCCCCTAAAGAGCCCCCTTTGACACTCAAGTGGCTCTATGTCGACAGGTCCCGGTCCCACACATTTCTCCACCACCATTAGGCACAACCGGAAAGCAAGGGCACACATCACGGTTCAATGCCCTGCCACTCCTGATCCCGATCAGAAACCAAGGACGACATCAGGGGGGCGAGCGTCCTTATGATCGGTAAGGCTCTTGAGGCTTAATGCTCAGGAGCCCCATTTGACGCTCAAGTGGCCCCCATTGTACCCTTTGTCTGCTGCCTCAGGAGGCCGCGGGGGCCTCCAGAGACTCCATGCTGAGGCGACGCACCGCGGCCGGAGCCCCCAAGCGGGGGGTCGACCGCCCAACGATGCAAGTAAGGTAGAATGTCAGGACATAGAATAGATGCACAAGAAAATATTGAAATGCGCATAAACGAAGCGACGACAAGGGCGTGCCCTAATCACCTGAAGACCATGTGGCCCAGTGGGCACCCTTGGACGGAGTGAACCAAAAAATTACCTGGCAATAGCCAACAAAAAGTCACCTAGCGGCCATGAAGCTGAAGAGCTGAGGCCACCGTCATTGCCCGATCTCCCGCTTCCACGAGCGTGACCTTCACGTGTCCGTCGTCTCCTGAGGCTCGAAACCATCACTTGGTCCGAGCAGATCCTCTAGCTCCTCGCTGCGCCCCGCCAGGCAAGGCACGAGCATGGCTCGATGAAGGCGCTGGAAGGTGATGCATGTGTTTGCCAGCCCGAAGGCCATGCAGACATAGGTGTTCGGGGTAGACCCATCCATGATCGACACACGCTGGATACAAGGGGCCTAGAGTCGTGGTCCTGTTGATCGTGGGCGCTTGGATACAGACACGTGGCTGATCGACCGTTCCGATAACGATGACTACGATTGGTGGTGTAGGGCAGTGCCCGGCTCGCACTGCCTGGGCTCCCCGAACCTCTTCGATCGCTTTGAGGACGGACTCTTGCAAACTAGGCCTCACGGCCATGATCCCAGCTCGAGCTGGCATGCGTTGGAGCACGCCTTCAGGTTTTGCTCGAGCGCCTCTCTCACCTAACTAACCAAGCAGGAAACTTCCCCAGTGGGAGCCCAGAGGCCCGGCCTAAGAGGGGTGCCGAGCGCGCTTTCCTATGCGATAGGAGGTGGGGCCCAATCCCTAAGCGCAGAGCCTGGCGTTCCAAGACACCCTGTGGGGAGGAGTTGCTTATTCTTCTTGCGTCTTTCTCGTCATCCGAGCGCTCAGCCGCCGCAGCGCATTAAGCACGCTTGAGGGTACAGATGGCATCCTTGTTATGGCGAGCAATGGTGATGACGCCACCACTCCCTAGCATCTTGAGGACGTTATAGCCGTGGTGGGTTACTGCCATGAATTTGGTAAGAGCCGGGTACCCAAGGATCGCATTGTACGGGAGGTGGATGTGCACGACGTCAAAGACGATGATCTCGGTGTGGTAGTTCCTCCGCCCACGAAAAGTGACAGGCACACACCCCTGCCTGATGGGTACGGTGGATCCGTTCGTGACGCCCGAGAAGGGCTTAGTTAGCATGAGCTATTCATATGACACTTCGAGCGTCTCGAAGATCTCGATGGAGAGTGGAGAGGACGTCGAGCCTCGCCCTACTATCGATGTGGCTCTTGGTGACGAGGACGTTGCTGATGGTTGGGGTACATAGCATGGGGAGCTTGCCCACTAGTATAAAAAAGCTTTGGTCCAGGTAGGGCCAGCCCATTAGTCCCGGTTTAGTAACGAACCGGGACCAATGGGGGCAACGGTCCCAGTTCGTGAAGCCAGGGGCACGGCCGGGCCATGTGGGGCGTTGGTCCCGGTTCGTTGGATCACTTTGGTCCTGGTTCCAGACACCAATCGGTACCAATGGGCCTCGCTCCTAGCCCACAATCATTTGTACCGGTTTGTGGATGGAACCGGGATCAATTCGTGTCCTTTAGTCCCGGTTCCACCCATGAACCGAGACCAATGAGATGCCTATATATACCCCCTCGCCGGCAAGCAGCGCACTCCACATTGCTCTGTTTTTCTGGCCGGCGAGGGGAGAGCTTTGTGGTGCTCTAGGTCACTTCCTATGCACATGACGTGTTTGATGAAATGCCCAAGCCACACTTAAGCTTTCTCCTCTCGAAGCTCCTTGTCCAAGCTCGATTTTCCTCAATATTTGTCTAGGTTTGGCGGCCCATCCTATCCCGTCCCTGTCCTCACCGCCATTGATCGCCCGTGCCCATCTCGTTGCCGGCACCACCGTGGTTAGCCTCTTCATCTTTTCTTCTTTCTAAAAGTAAAAGGTTTTTACTTGTATGATTTAGATAGATACTTGTGTAATTTTCTTACTTTTATTATTGTTTGTTATTATCTAGTAAGATGTTTTTCGTATCCACCTCCCTCGGCCCTCATCCTGTCTATGATTCGGATGTGGTATATATTATCTTTTATAACTATTTGTTTTATTTAGTGTTTATGACAATTATGTCGACCAACGTGACATAGATTTTTTAATCTAGGAGGAGGTAGTTGAACCAGAAATTCCAACCCACATAGCAACTCTTGTCGAGAAGTTAAATTTGGTTGAAAAAGAAAACAATGACTTGAAAGAAAAATTACAAAGAGTTGAAGAGGATAAGATGAAGTTGGAGTTGCATGTTGCCGATGTCATCGACGATCACAAGACCAAGATGTATGCAATGCACTTGAAGATTAGAAAATATGCCATTCATACTGAGGCTTGGTATCATTATGTCGTTCGATCAATTGGTACCTTAGTAGCGGTTATAAACACATTTGTTGTTGCATTTAATTTTTTTACATAGTTTTGATGTATGTTTTAATTAGATGTTCTAGAGAACTATATGTTGTTCAATAATGAGAACTATGTATGAAGTGTATGTATTTATTTTGGTCACTATTGTACTTTGGCTTTAATGTGATGATGAATTTCTATTAATTTGGTCACTTCTCTATTCATGATATGTTGGAATGGTTTTTAACACACTTTAGTATATAACATGCTATGTGGGTGAAATAATGATACCATGCCAACTTTCAACCTTTTTAGAGTTCATTCGAAGTGCTTTTCAATTTCAGGGTTATTTAGCTCAAAAAAATTAGCAAGTGCATGAAAAATCAGTAAGAGCCACTGGTCAAGGCGTGTGCTCCGAAGAAGATGGCAGACCTATTTAGGAGGTGGAAGAATGAGTTGAAATCAAAGTTTGTCGACAAAGGGAAGACTCTAGAATTCATCGGCCGATTTGAGAAGATTAGAGATCACTGGACCGCATTTGTGGCCTACAAGACATCAGAGAAGAGTAAGAAAATGTTTGAGACAAACAAGAACAATGGTGCAAAGAAGTAGCATCACCATCACATGGGCTTAGGTGGCTACCTCAAAGCCCGACCGTTGTGGGACAAAGTTGAGAATGACTTGCTTGCTAAAGGGGTCCAACCATAGACATATAACAGGCCAAACCATTCAAGGACTTGGTTCTTTGGGGTTGGGGGAACTTTGGACCCTGAAACAGGAAAGTGACATTGGACGAGCGAGGAACTTGCAATACCCTCCACGAAGCTTCAGAACTATATCACCGCAGCAAAGGAAGGGACATTCATTCCCGACAAAGAGAAGGACGAGCTGACTGTAGGCAGTTACAGACGTCGGCAGAGAAATAGGAAGGTTGGGTTTCCCGACGTAGGCACACCAGGCTCCATTTCGTGGAAGGTTGGGTTTCCCGACATAGGCAGTTACAGACGTTGGCAGAGAAATAGGAAAGCGAAGATGAGCGAAGTGCAGAAGCTCAATGCAAGACTAGAAAAGCTAGAGGAAGCTGAGAGCCAGCGAGCTGCCGGCCAACCATCTCAGCGGCACCAAGCTACCCTAGAAGGTACCCCTCCATCTCAGCCGAGAAGCAGCATGGCTTCCACGAAGCTCATTCAGCATGACTTCACGGCTCCTAGCTACCTCGTGGATACGATCAAGAAGGTTCAAAATTGCGAGATTTTGACGAAATTTCGGAACCTCACTTTCAAGGCGGCTCTCGGCTCTGTTGCACCTCCTCAACCAAAGGGAACTTTTCACCTATGTCCGATTCCACATGGCTATGTTGTTGTGATGGTGGATGAAGTAATGGAGGGATTTGGTGATCTTGAGCTTGACCACTTACTGGTGAAGGGGAGAAGAAGCTGGTTAATGCTCTGAGGGGTACATGCCTATGGTCGAAGGAGTACATCAAGCTGCCAAAATGGACGCCTCCATCTCCTCCTCCTACTCTGGTGCGTGAGGGCACTCCTCCTCCTCCTCCTCTGGCGAGTGATCAGGGCACTCCGCCTTCTCCTCCTCCTACTCCTATAGACAGCGATCAGGGCACTCCACCTCCTTCTCCGGCTCCTCCGACGCATGACGGCACTATGCCTCCTCCTTCGCCTACTCCAACGCATGAGGCCACTCCGCCTCCTCCTCCTCGTCCGATGCGTCAGGTCACTCAGCCTACTCCTCCTCCAGCGCGTCAGGACACTACGCCTCCTCCGGCACATCAGCCATGACGGAAGAGAGGCGCTGCTGCTGCTCCGGCGGGAGTACAATAGGTAGGAAAAAATTACAAATTTGGTCCAAGCCTCAAGCCTGTTACAAAGTTACCATACGAGATGACTGATGAAGAAAGCGCGGAGATCAATAAAGCTGAAGTGGAGGTTGATACATCTCCAACGTATAACTAACGGTTTTCCAAATCCCGAGAGATTTCTTAATTTTGATCTAGAGGAAATTTATATGTTTTTGCGGTAAATTGCATTGAGAATCCTTATATTGGCTACTATCTAAGGACAAGAAAACAAATAGAATATGAAGAGAGTACTAATGAAAGGGAAAATATTTCCCAATACCCTCCTAGTGTTTATTATGATGAATCAGGTAACGAGGAGGAGCTTCCTATCCAATCAATCTCTTCAACAAGAAGCTTGAAAAAATTAATTAAACCCACACATGATGTGGTGAAGAAGAAAAGAACAAAGAATAGAGGTAAAAGGTATCTCTTCCAAATAATGTTGCTCCTATCACCATTGTCCCTCATGAATGTGAATCAAATATGTTTATGGAGGAGGATGATATTGAGTATGATTTTGTGATACCTACTACTTTTTGTAATGATCATGATTGGGAAGGGCATGATGTCCCTTATGATCTTTAGAATATTGTTAGCACTTCCTTGCTAGAATATGATAATAATGTTGCTATACTATTGGTGTCATTCATGCTATTGGTAAGAATGATTGTGATGATATGCAAAACCACAAGCTTGGGGATGCTATGTTTAATGAGTATGATATGTTTGAAGATTTATTTGCTTGAAACAATGCTTTTTATAAGCTTGAGGATAATTTTCTTAATGAATATGATCCTTTTATTCCCTCTACTTTCGATAAGAAAATTTATTATGATGATAGCATGCCTGATATTTATGATGATTACATTGATGAAAGTGGGTTTGGAAGAGCGTCAACTATAGGTAGTAGTGATCCAACTATTTTGGAGGATGTTGAATATTATTACAATATTGATGAAAGTGGATTTGGAGAGGTCATGACTTTATTTAGTGATACATCCACTATTTTGGAAGAGGTTTCAATTGACTATGACAATAAAGTTGCTAACTATGACGATTATTGTGATGACATGTATGCCATAAAGAGTAATAAATTTTCTATGCTTGTGCATCATAGAAATAATGATTTATTTGGTGTTTATATTGTGTAATTTCTTTATGATTCTACTGAAAATTATTATGAGGGAGGAACATATGCTTATATGAATTGCAACAATATCAAGTTTCCTCTCTATGTGTTCAAATTCTTGAAGATATGCTTGTTTTCCCTTACTATGATAGATGATTCTTGCTCCCATAAATTGTTTGCTCACAAGATCCCTATGTATAGGAAGTGGTTTAGTCTTAAATGTGCTTGTCATGAGATTCATGATGCTCTTTTGCATGTTTCAATTACTATTACTTTGTGAGCATCATTGAAATCATCATGCCTAGCTAAAAGGCATTAAAAAAAAGCGCTTGTTGGGAGACAACCCAACACTTTTACTTTATGTTTTTGTGTGTTCACATGATTAATATACTGTAGTAATCATATTTTGTGTATTTTATTTCAACAAAGTGCCAACTAAATCCTTTGCGATAGTGTGGATACTTGCTTGTTTGGTTCTGTGGAAAAACAGAAAGTTTTGCATCCACTATATGAATTATCTAATTTTACTGGAGTGTAAAAAAATTCTGAAATTATTACACAAAATGTATGTGCAAATTCCTTGAAGTTTACTAATTTTTCAGATTTTTCAGAGTCGGGGAAGTTTGGTGATCATTTAGATCTTTACAGATTGTTCTGTTTTTGACAGATTCTATTTTGCATGCATAGTTCGCTTGTTTCAATTGTTCCTATAGCTTATAATGAGTAATATAAGTTTTGGGAATGATGTAATACAGTAGGTACCATGTGGGAATAATTATAAATCTTGTCTTTATAGTACCTAAGTGAATGATTTATCTTTACTACACTAACCTTTCTCACAAAGTTCCGTTAAGTTTTGTGTGAGTGAAGTTTTCAAGTTTTGGGTGAGACACCGATATGAGAAGAACAAGGAGTGACAATAACCTAATATTGGGGATTCCAAAGGCACACCCAAGTTAATATCCAAGGAAGACTCACGCGTCTAAGCTTGGGGATGCCCCGGAAGGCATCCCCTCTTTCGTCTTCAACACTATCGGTATATCTTACTTGGAGCTATATTTTTAGTCGTCACATAATATGAGTTTTTCTTGGAGCATAATTTTATTTTGTTACTTTATGTTAGGTGTTATTTATAATCTTGGTTTCACTAAAAAGTTCCAAGAATTGCCTTTAGGATGCTTGCATTGCATGTTTTGATGTGTGATGTGGGAAAACAGATACTTCTGCTGTAGCATTTGAATTTCCATATTTTACCGGAATGTGGAAAGTTTCTGAAATTTATACATAGTATGGTAATATAAATTTCATAGCATTTACTAAATTTTCATAATTTTATGAGTTACATATGTACACAGTTTTCATAAATGTCTACAGACTGTTCTGTTTAGATAGATTGATGTCATAATTTCGTTATCTACTTATCCTATAGTTTCCATAGCCTATATTGGTAGATATAAATTGTGGAAATGATAGTCTACAGTATTTAATGTTTGAAAAATATTATTCAACTTGTCTTGTCAGTACATAAAAAGTTGATTTATTATTATGTGTACTAACCTATCTCACGAGTTCTTTTTGAGTTTTGTGTGGTATGAACTTTTCGAGAACAAGTGAAACTATGGTATGAGAGGATTGAACGAGAAACAAAATCTCAATATTGGGGATGCCCAAGTCGCACCAAGTAAATATTTCAAGAACTCTCAAGCATCTAAGCTTGGGGTTGCTACGTATCCCACCTCTCTTCATCAACAATTACCGGTTAGCCTATGTTGAGCCTAAACTTTTATTCGTTCACATGATACATGTTATTCTTGGAGTGCTATATTTATTTTGCTTGCTGTTTGAATAAAGTACTTAATATTGAAAATATTTATTTAGGGAGAGAGAGTACTCATATAGCTACTTAATTGTTTGACTACTCATTAATCTTCACTTATGTCTTTTGAGAGTAGCCTGTCATTTACTCTTGTGCTTCACTTATATCCTATGAGTAAATTGTTGAATAAATTGAATGTCATGAAGTTGAAGTTATATCATGATTAGTGGTAGATTCACATTGGGTTTATAAAGTGAAATATTTTGAGGCTTGACAATCACAATATTGGTCATACAAGATATTCATGAATAATTAGTATAAGGAAGCGAACTTTCACATGCAAATACATTATCCTGGAAATCTTTTGTGATTGTGAGACCCCATCAAAATATTATATGCCAAAATTGTGACATTGAACAAGCAAGACAACGTAATGATTTATGTTTGTTCATATTCACATAGAAGTTATATTGTCATAGATCCTTCAACATGTGGTGCTTCCCCCCATCTTTGCTAGCCAAAAATTCCGCACCAAGTAGAGACACTACTTGTGCATCCAAAAACCCTCAGACCCAAATATTCCGAAACCCTTCGGGGTAGCCCTAGATCAGCAGTTCTGCCACCGCAAGGCTCTGTAGGCACCGAAAACCAATCTAGACCCCGTTCTGGCACCCTGCCAGAGCGGGGAATCATCTCCGGTGGCCATCTTCATCACCCCAGCGGCCACCACGATGTGGATGGAGTGGTCCACCCTCGTGGCTGAGGGTTTGTAATAGTAGCTATGTGATTAATCTTTCTCTCGTGATCTATATAATGGGCTTTGTTAATATAGATGGATCGTATGATGTTTCTCCCCTCTATACTCTTATTGTGATGAATTGAATCTTTACCCTTTGAACTTTTGTTATGTCGGATTGAATGTTCAGATTCGGGAAGACATGATGTATGTCTTGCGGTATGAATACTTGAGCTGACATTGGTGTATCTTATTTGTTCACTTGATATACGTTATGGCACTCAACTTGCGGATTGCCACGGTGATATTGGGGTAAACTATGGATAGCGGTTGATGCACGTTTTTATTATCTTTTCTCTGATAGAAACTTTGGTTACTCCTTGTAGTTCTTTGTGTGGATTGAGTATTATGAATATGAATTTGCTTTGGTGTTATTCTAGTACGAACTCTTGAGTAGATCGATCGGAAAGAATAGCTTGCATTATTCTAGTACGAACTGTAGGATAGATCAAACAGAAAGAATAGCTGTGAGGTGGTTTCATACCCTACAAACAATTTCTATCTTTTGTTCTCCGCTAATAGGAACTCGGGAGTGATTCTTTATCGCACTTTGAGGGGTGGTCATATGATCCAACTATGTTAGCACTGTTGAGAAATTGCACTAGCAAAAGTACGGACCCTAGGACTTGATTTCAAGCATTGCAACACTGTTTTTGTGCCCGTTTACTATTTGCTATCTTGCTGTTTTTATTTATTGAGATTATAAAAATATATTTCTACCATCCATATTACACTTTTATCACCATCTCTTCGCCGAACTAGTGAACCTATACAATTTGCCATTGTATTGGGTGTGTTTGGGACACAAGAGAATTCTTGTATTTGGTTACAGGGTCATTTGACAGAGGCCATCTTCATCCTACACCTCTCACGGATTGATAAACCTTAGTTCATCCACTTGAGGCAAAATTGCTACTGTCCTACAAAACTCTGTGCTTGGAGGCCCAACACGTGTCTACAAGAATAAAGTTTCGTAGTACACATCATAGGCCAATTTTGCACGGAAACAACCACCTCCGAAGCAAACGGTTAATCCGATGAAAGCGAAGCGCAATCTGGATGCCCTGAAGCAACCATCACCGCCTCCATTGCCATCAAACTATGACCGTTCTATTATAAGGACATATAATGAAGCGCAGCGGTCGGGAAGTACCTCTAGTGCTGCCCGAGTCAAAGAACGAAGAAGTGCGAAAACAATTCCCCAGCTCGGCGTACAGGAGAAGCAATGGTGCCCTCCGCTCAAGGTGTCTAGCGACATCGCTAATGATCCGGTGATATTGCCCGGTACCAAACTTGGGGGATGATGTACTTTTTGAAACGGGTGAGGTAACCAAAGAAGAACACGAATACGTGCATGGGAAGCCTCTCGTCAAACCTGATGATCCTCCTCTAACATCGTGGATGTACAAATTGCATGAGTGGTATATAAAAACCTGCAAGGAGTCCGGGAGAGACACTATGTATGTGGCAGTGAAACCAAAGCACAAATTTATTGGACTTCCGTGATGCCTATTGAATTTGTGGAGTTATTTCAGTTATACAATCAATGGGCCCTCGGCAAGCAACTCATGACTACCTACTGTGTGTAAGTATTACTTCTATAGTTAAGTCTCTAGCTCAGCTTGTTCATTGCATGTATATATAATTACCATCACTATATTATGCAGATTGAAGATCGTCTAATGAAAGAAAGAAGGAATCTTCGACGTTGGTTTCATTAGTCCAGATGTCGTAAATGAATGGTCGATACGAAATGAACCCACAGCGACCGAGGAGAACTTGCTAAAGTCATTCCTTGCACATTAAAAAAAGTGAAATACTCTTTCCTTACAACTTCAAGTGAGTGTTGCTGTCTTCTCTGTCTACTCGATTTTGCTTACTCAAGGTTAAGTCATGTAATTGATGATTTATATATGCGTGCGCAGTTACCACTTTATTCTGCTATCCATTAAGCTTGACGGGGCATTAGTACCTATCTTAGACTCGAGAGTAAAGATCCCGAGAATTATGCGGACATGACTGCAATGCTCAAGAAGTAAGTTCAGTCAGTACCGGGACCATATCGACATGCAACTTTCATTAATTTCCTGATATCAAGTAATCATTTTCTTTGCCTGGCAGGGTTTGCTAGAAGTTCACCTAAAAGGTTCCCGGTCTAATCAAAGAGTTGTGATTTATGCACCCCAAAGTAAGTAGTACTAGCTAGTTTCGTGCATCTCGAATTGATTCAAAATTTCATCAATATATCATTAACAAGCTTGTTTACCAGTTTGATTGAACTTTATTCTCATAAATGCTTGTACCAAAAAGAAGGGACTGTTTTATGTGGATACTACGTATGCGAGTTCATTCGCCACTTGACCTCTGAGCGAGGTGCTTCTCTGACAAACAATTTGAAGTACGTCACAATTTGATTTTATACATTACCATCAATTGTGTTGAGTTTTATTCATATATATGCATGTATTGACCCCCTTCTTTAAATAAGATTTGGAAGACGCGGGATGAACTCCTACCACATGATCGCATACGAGCAATTAAAGAGGAATTGGCAGGATTCTTTCTTGACCACGTCATACCTAAAGGAGGATAATACTATATTAATTTGTGATTGGATCTTAGGGCTTGTAAGAGATCTTATATGGTAGATATGTATCTAGTAGCGTCGGATAGATATATGAAAACTTGTTGTTCGACCAATCTCTCGGAGAAAGAGAGGTCAATCACTTCTCTGTATGTATATGCTCATGACAATCTTGTGTATTTAATGGTTCCTTCATTTGCTTACTAGCTAGCGTGTCGAGTTCTCTCTATCATAGCTAGCTAGCGTCGACCAAGCAAGGAGAAAGAAAGGACAGTTCTCTCCATTAATTAGCTAGATAATACAATATGAAACCCCTAAATTAACCCTCCAAAACCCCCTAAACACCCCCCCCTTTCAAAAAAACAAAACCCCAGCAACTGCCAGTTGCTGACGCGTGGATGCCTTTTGGTCCCAGTTGGTATAACCAACCGAGACTAAAGGTCCTCCTGCCTGGGCTCCCTGCAGTGGCCACGTGGAGCCCCTTCTGTCCCGATTTGTAAGCGAACCAGGACTAAAGGTTTAGGGATTTAGTCCCGACCCTTTAACGAACACCTGGGCTGATCGCTTGAGTTAGAGGTGATGGCGGTGTGGGACCAATTGAGGGGCTGCATCGCTTTAGGCTTTGGGAGGGCCGCATTCACCTCCCGTGTGAATTGCTTGAAGGCACTGTTCGATGCTGGGGCCTGGGCACCGCCTAAGATACAAGCCACCGCCCTGATTTCCTGGAAGCCCCCAGCACTATCATCCTTCCGGTCTTCCTCTTTTGTTCTAGATGGCGGAAGCAGCGGAGGTAGTCCAGCCTCATGCGGGTGAGCCTCATGAGGCTGACCGCATCGTGAGTCCTCCGGAGGGTCATCGCGCCAGCGGTCCTCACGACGCGGGTCGCACCAGCGGTCGTCCCGAGTTTGATTGCGCTAGCGGTCCTCCTCAAGCTGATCACCCCACCCCGAACGCGGCTCCCGGCTGTCCCAGCGGCCTCCACCGTGGGCACCGCCGCGTCTAAAGCCTCGGCTGCCTCGGCCGGGCGCCTGTCGAAGTGCTCCGCACAGATCAGCCGGAGTTCCTAGAAGTGGGCGGTGTCGTGTTTTTTGGTGCCATGGAAGATGCAAGTCGGCCTTCTTCCTGGGGGGTGTTCTTCTCCCCGACTGCGCTTTGCCTCGGGTCGGCCACAAGCACTGCCGAGGACTTGCGCTTTGCTTCCATGGACTTGGTCTTCTTCTCTTCTGGCTCCGCCGTCGGAGTCCCGCGGAACGATAGGCGGCCCTCCTCAACCTTGGCGCACTTGTTCGCCAGGTTGAACATCTCCAAGGCAGAGCATAGTTCATCATTCAAGGCAAGCTCTTCCTTCATCTTGAGGTCAGTGACTCCGTCGATGAAGGACGAAATGATGGCCTCGTTCGATGCCCTGGGGATCTTGAGGTGTGTGGTTGTGAAACATTGTATGAACTTGTGTAGGGTCTCCCCATCCTGCTACTTGATACGCCGCAGGTCGTTCATGGTGGGCGCACGGTCACGGGTGCCTTGGAAGTTGGCGATGAAGCATTTGCCTAGACCATCCCAGGAGGTGATGCATGCCTCCAGGAGGTTCAAGAGCTAGGAGAGTGTGCCACCCTTGAGAGCCATGGGGAACCCACAGGCCATGACCTTTGTCGTCTCCTCCTGTCGCTCGGATACTCAGCGAGTAGAGCTGTAGGAACTCGGCTGGGTCTGGAGTGCCATCATAACGCAGGGGTTGGTCAGGCTTGAACTTGTGGGGCCACGTAGTCGGGTAGAGCTCCGGGGCGATGGCGAGGCACCCCGCCGGCTCGACGGGCGCCGCGTGCGCGAGGGCGACTTGGTCTTAATGCTCATGTGGGACGCCTCGAGCGATATCCGACCGCGGCATTGGGTCGCCAGCGCAGGGAATGCATGCGCATCTGCATGCGGCCAGGGAACCACTTGGCAGCTTACTTCATCCCCCGGACTCGCCCTCTGTCCGCGAGGCCAGTCAGGGGGGCGCGCTTCTCGTCTGGGATCAGGGTCAGCATCGTGTCGCGAAGGCGGAGGCTACGCGTCTTGTACCACGTCATGAGTCAGAAATGGTTGGGGTCAAAGTGAGTAGGAGAGCGCCAAGGCATCCCCGAAAATGTTGACGAGCTCCGCGATGCGCCAAAGCAAGTCGTCATAGTGGTTGGAAGTGGGGCGGTAGAGAAGTAGTTCGTTAGCCATGGCGAGCGTGAATGGGTCGCGCACCGGCCCTGGCCGAACATGAGAGGACAAACTGGAGGCTGGGATGAACGACAGAGTGGCAGTGTGGCCGTCATGCTATGCAGCGAACGGCTGGGAGGAGTCCTGTTACTCATGGGCGTCGGAGCCCATGGCGGCGTTCGCCACAGGCGAAGGTGACCTACGTGCACCGGTGCGGCCCACTAGGGTCGTCTGGGCGACAAGGGTGGCACGACGCTCGTTGTGGGCTCGGTGAGAGTCAGACATCGGAGCGGCGAGGTGGGAGGAGATCTTGTCTTGAGGGAGGCTCCAACACGCCCCCTTCCTGGAGTGCCAAATGTCGGAATTCGGGCTCCGCAAAACCCTCAAGATTTGAACACAGGGGCGTGGGCCAAGATCCCCCGTGGCCTCGTCCAACCTAGCTCGCTACTCGACGACATAGCAAAGAACTCGCACGATGACGAGGGTGAGAATGAACACGATAGTTTACCCAGGTTCGGGCCACTGCGAAGCATAATACCCTACTCCTGCATTTGGTGGATTGCCTCCCGAGGAAGTTTGGTGTATGAAAAAGTACAATGTTTCAGGGCCTCCTAAGGGCTCTCAGGTGCGTTTGAGGCTCCTTGTGGTTTGGTGGACGATGAGTAATGGAGTCGATCGATTTGGTTTGGATCCCCCTCTACGAAGCTGCCTACCCTCTATATATAGCTGTGGCCCATGTCCTCTTCCCTTATCGCAATGGCGGGAAGGAATCCCACAACAGCCAATTTTGAAGGGGGACAGGTGTTCGTGCTTGCTCTTCCCAAAGGTGGTCTTCCCCTATAAAGTAGGAGTCGACACCGAAGGGACGGGCTCAGTGATGACGTCCATCCTGCGGAGCTGGTGGTTGCGGTCTTGTTGCATTGGAATTGAAACATTTAGTGGGGGGTTCGGGAACCCGCGTGCGTCCTTGCTCCCTTTGCACCAAAGGAGAAACTGCGCTGCCTGGCGCAATGGCGCTCACTTGTCGTTCCTTGCGTAATCTTTGACTTCTGAGGCCGGGCCTTGCATAGAGATCTCTGCCCCTCCGCAGGGGGCCTGGGGAGGCCCGTCCTCTGCCTGTCTTGATGTTGCTCATCCTCGCGAGGCTTGGGCCCTCACAAGGGCCTTGTACTGAGTGGGGACACACCTTGCTGCATTTGGTCGATGAGGTGGGCCATTCCATGGGCTGCAGGCAAGCAGGTCTGGGTACACCCGTTCCTAGAATGCCAACAAAAACCCCTAGACAGTGAGAGTGAACATTGTCAATGTAGCTAAAGGATATGATTCTTCTCAAGTTATTATGTGTAATCACTCGATTAATTCTATTCCCGCATTTGTTTTGTTGGATATGGGTGCATCACATTCCTTCATATCAAGACCTTCTGTTGCTAAGCATGATTTGGTATTGAAGAAGACTTCTAGGCTATTAAAAGTTGTTTCTCCGGGTTTTCAAATGACTTCCAATGTGTGCATTCTGGATGTTTCAATCAAGATGGGCAGCTATTCTTTTCTAGCCTGTCCAATTATTCTCGGCAATTCCGATATTCTCATTCTTGGCATGGATTTCTTGCTATGAACAAGGCTTTTGTTGATTGTGAAGCCAAAGAAGTCAAATTGACTCATCCTGATGAATATGTGATCATTTTATCTACTCGCGATGACACGACTCGTCTCTTTTCTCTCAATGAGAAGGGTGAGATTTCAGCCATTTCTCAGATTCCCATTGTTTGTGAGTTTGAAGATGTCTTTCCACAAGAATTGCCTGGAATGCACCTCACCGGCTAGTAGAATTTGTGATTGAACTCTAGCCTTGAATTGAACCGGTGTGAAAGCATCCTTAAAGCCTTGGCGCGAACAGCCAAAAGAAGTGAAGAAGCAGCTAGATGAACAAGAACATCTGGGTTCGATTAGACAAAGTTCTTCACCATGCGGTTTTGGTGTTCTGTTTGTCATGAAGAAGGATGGCACATATCGACTTTGTGTTGATTAGTTCCCATTGAATAAAAAGACAATCAAGAACAAGTACCCACTTCTCAACATCAATGAGTTGTTTGAGCAATTGAAAGGGTCCAAGATTTTCTTGAAGCTAGATCTTTCACGATGAGTTTTGGCTCCTATGAGTACACTGTCATGTCCTTTAGTCTTGCAAATGCACCTACAACTTTCTCCAGATTGACGAACTTTGTCTTATCTCCCTATAGAAATGATTTCGTCTTGGTGTATTTGGATGACATTCTTATATTCTCGGAGACTGAATAAGAGCATACAGGGCATCTCCGACTTGTGCTTGACAAGTTAAGAAATCATCCACTGTATGCTATGTTCTCAAAGTTTGAGTTTCGGCTCAATGAAATGGTTTACCTTGGGCACATCATCACTGCCGAAGGCATCAAGGTGCATCTTGAGAATGTTGAGGCCATCTTGATGTGTGAGCCTCCTCAAAATGTCAAGCAGCTTCGTAGCTTCCTCGGGCTTGCAAGTTACTGCAGAAGATTCATGAAGAACTTCTCACAAATGGCTAAGCCTCTCCCTAACCTCCATCAGAAGAGTGTCAAATATGTCTGGTCTCATGAGTGTGATGTGGCATTCAATATACTCAAGGAGAAGCTGACTTCGGCTTCAGTTCTCATTCCTCCTAAGCAATCCGAGCCTTTCCAATTGTTCCATGATGCTTCCCTCCAAGGTCTTGGTGGTGTTCTCATGCAAGATAAGAATTTTGTTGCTTATAGCTAGCGTCAGCCGAAGCCTTGCGAGAAGAACTACCCCACTTACGATCTTGAGTTGGCGGTAGTTGTTCATGCTCTTATGACGTGGATAAATCTATTGTTGGGAAGACCGGTTGAGGTGTTCACTGACCAAAAGAGCTTGAAGTACATTTTCACTCAACCGAATCTCAATCTTCGGCAAACATGCTGGGTGGAAATGATCACCGAGTACAATCCAAGAATTTAATATACTCCTGGAAAAGCAAATCTCAATGCGGACATGCTCATCCGAAAGGCGTACTGCAACAGTGTTATCCTCAAGCTTCCTCAACATGAGCTTTGTGAAGCTTTCCGCAAGATCTTCAAATCATTCCTCAAGGGTTTCTTGCCAATCTTCAAGTCTCCCCAACTTTGGAAGATCAGATTTACCAAGCTTAGTTTCTTGATGCTATGGTGAAGATGAAAGTGAAGAAAGGTATGGAAAAGAGCATTCCAAAGTATAAGAGCTTCTGTGTTGGTGAGAAGGACACCTTGTTTTTCGAGGACCGACTAGTGGTTCCCAAGGGAGAACTTAGGAAAGTTATCATGGATGAAGCACATAATTCTCTCCTCTGTTTTCATCTAGGCAGTTCCAAAATGTATTGGGATCTCAAGCAAACCTTCTTGTGGAATCGCATGAAATGTGAGATTGCTCAGTTCGTGAATGAGTATGATGTTTGTCGCAGAGTGAACGCAGAACATCAACACCCATTAGGTCTCCTTCAACCTTTGTCTATTCTAGAGTGGAAATTCGATCATGTTGAGATGGATTTTGTCATTGGGTTTCCTAACTCCAAGAGAGGTAATGATGCCATCTTTGTGGTTATCGAAAAGCTCACCAAGGTTGCCCACTTCCTTCCGGTCAAAGAATCTATCTCGGCGGCTCAGTTGGTAGACCTGTACACTTCAAGGATAGTTTCTTTGCACTATATTCCTTGGCTCATATCTTCAAATCGTGGAAGAATCTTCACTTCCAAGTTCTGGGATTCCTTCCAAGCCACAATTGGTACTGATGGGGCCGTCTACCATGGGTACGGTCATAGGGCTGACTTTTGGGGCCCACCTGTGGACCCTCATTAGTATTGAAGCTCGAAAAGTAAAGGTACATTTCGAAGCACTTGAAGAGTCACTCGGGCGGCCATAGCTACACTCGAACGGTAGGAGTTCAACAGCTCAGGAGGCGTAGTGTTCGAGGGACCTAAAGAGACACTCACTGACTAGTTAATTGCATGTTACCAACGATGCTCTACTTAAAGCGATAGTTCCTGTAACATAGCTTGAAGTAAAATTTATTACGACACTCGACTGGTGGTGGCGGAGTCCATATAAGCCACCACCAGATGCCATAGCAAGGTTCTGGCATCCTGTGTTCCTCTATTCCCCCGTAACCAAACAAACAAGCTCGCGGGCTCGAGACGTAGGGCTTTTACCACTTCCGAGTGGGGCCTGAAATTGTACACATCCGAGTAAACATCTGAGTCGTAGCTACACTTCCCCCCTCCATCCATAACACTGGTAATATTGTGAGGCTAATTCCCACGATAGTTGGCGCCCATCCTGGGGCTATGCATCTAGCGAATTCCGACGCATGTGGAATTTCCACCTTTTGATCATCATGATGACACTCGGCGGTGAGATCTTCTTCGGATCCCTCACCTTCATCATCGATGACTCGACGTGGCTGCAAGAAGTGCCGCTGGATGTTGAGGCACTTTCCACCCGAGGCGCAGTGGATTTCAGTGCGACGACGTTTGGAGTCCTCCTCCAACAGTTGTCGACGCCAGATGGACCGACTTCAGCAACTCGAGTTGCATCTTGTCGTCGGCGCTCCAGGCACTCACAACTGCAACGCTGGATCAAGCATGTTGTGGCAGCTCAGACCGCAGCTGTGAAGACTCCCATGTGTGGCACTGATGGGTCCGTGCACTGCCACTTTCCATCTTCAGACTCCTCCTCCTCCGGTGCGGTCAATTGCGAGAGCAGCGGAGACATCGCGGAGGTCCTGATGGCTGGCCCATAATGGATGACCCTCCTCCTGGGTACTCCATAGGAGATGCTTGTGGGCGAGACGGCGAACACAACAAGGCTGCCTCCGATGGTTACATTCCCACACCCCTCACTCGGGATCAACGGGAGGAACTCAGGCGCATGAATGATGAAGTTCTTGTCAATCCCATCACGGGAACTTCCCAGAGGAGATGGCTCTGGAAGCCATGTGTTGGACCACCTTGGTGGAGCGTGGGCGACTTGAGAGGGTTCTACGATCACTCGACGAGTGTGCGGCAAGGGAGATACCCAGCTCCAGCCGGAGTCGCCGTCAGCTGTTCACGAAAGAGCAGCCGTACATCATACCAGTGATGTGCACGCCTTTGTTAAACCTGGTTGTGGCTACTCGGATAGCTGATTCGCTCCAACCATCCGATTCGGCGGCCGGTGATAAGTAAGAGTGTCGATCCCAACGAGGAGCAGAAGGAAAAGGCAAGCAGTTTTCAGTAAGGTATTCTCTGCAAGCACTAAAATTATCGGTAATAGATAGTTTTGTGATAAGGTAATTTGTAATGGGTAACAAGTAACAAGTGTAGAAAAGATGCAGAAAGGTAGCCCAATCCTTTTTCTAGCAAAGGACAAGCCTAGACAAACTCTTATATAAAGCAAAGCGCTCCCGAGGACACATGGGAATTTCCGTCAAGCCAGTTTTCATCTTGCTCAATTGATCCGCGTTCGTTACTTTGATAATTTGATATGTGGGTGGACCTGTGCTTGTGTGCTACCCTTGTTTGGACACACCTCCCACTTATGATTAACCTGTCTCACAAGCATCTGCAACTATTAAAGAAGAATTAAGATAAATCTAACCATAGCATGAAACATATGGATCCAAATCAGCCCCTTATGAAGCAACGCATAAACTTGGGTTCAAGCTTTTGTCACTCTAGCAACCCATCATCTACTTATTAATTCCCAATGCCTTCCCCTAGGCCCAAATAATGGTAAAGTGTTATGTAGTCGATGTTCACATAACAACACTAGAGGAGAGACAACATACATCTCATCAAAATATCGAACGAAAACCAAATTCACATTATTACTTATAACAAGACTTATCCCATGTCCTTAGAAACAAACGTAACTACTCACAAAGGATGTTCATGTTCATAATAAGAGGAGTATTAATTACCATAAAGGATTTGAACATATGATCTTCCACCAAGGAAACCAATCAGCATCAACTAAAAGGAGTAATCAACACTACTAGCAACCCACAGGTAGCAATCTGAGGTTTGAGACAAAGATCGGATACAAAAAATGAACTAGGGTTTGGAGAGGTGATGGTGCTAGTGAATAGATGGAGATTGACCCCCTCTCGATGAGAGGATCATTGGTGATGACGATGGCTTCAATTGCCCCATTTGGGAGGGAAGTTTCCCGAGCAGAACAGCTGCGTCGGAGCTCTAGATTAGTTCTGCCCAAGTTCCATCTCAAGACGGCGACTCTTCGTCCCGAAAGCTATCTTATGATTTGTCCATGTCAAAACCCTTCATATAGCAAAAGATGGGCACCGGAGGCCTGCCAGGGGGCCCACAAGCCACCAAGGCGCAGCGAGGGGGTAGGCCGCGCCTAGCAGGCTTGTGATCTCCTGGTGGGTCCCCTCTGGTATTTTTTCGCCCAATATTTTTAATATATTCCAAAACAATTCTCCGTAACGTTTCAACACTTTTGGAGTTGTGCAGAATAGGTCTCTCAGATTTGCTTCTTTTCCAGTCCAGAATTCTAGTTGCCAGCATTCTCCCACTTCATGTAAACCTTGTAGAATAAGAGAGAAAAGGCATAAGTATTGTACTATAACGTGTAATAATATCCCATAATGCAATAAATATCCATACGAAAGCATAACGCAAAATGTATGTATCACATAATCAACACCTCCTCCTTCAGATCATTGTAGTGGCTTCCGAGCTAACAAATAGACTACGAACAGCAAATAGAAGAAAACATTTAGTTAAGCAAAGTCATATGGTTCGTCAATCAGATACAACATAACAACTAATTCGGTTAAGCTTCAAAGTTCTAAGACTCCCACCGACTGCTTTAGTCGACGCTTAGCTTGGGGACTACACCCAGTGGCTGCGCTCAGTGCACCCCCACTGGAAATCAAGTTCAACACAATTTTTTCGACAATAGATCAAACATTTCTGCACTATTAGACCCGCCGACTGATTCAGCCGATGG
This sequence comes from Hordeum marinum, assembly GCA_022496015.1. Lineage (NCBI taxonomy): Eukaryota > Viridiplantae > Streptophyta > Magnoliopsida > Poales > Poaceae > Hordeum > Hordeum marinum. The sequence continues at coordinate 194,842,834 of CM039673.1, read as the reverse complement.
CAGTCTCAGGGACTACACCATGTGGGTGCGCTCAGCGTGCCCCCACTAGAAAGTCAACACCCAGTGGGCATGCCAAGATGCGAACCCACTTGGGATTAAAAGAAACGATGAAAGACAGATGGATCAAAATATCGAATGAGCAAGGTACTTACGAGGGTACTTACGAGGACATTCTTCTGCAGTTCCGCACTCGGATCGTACGGCATCTTGAATCGATCACATATCAGCTCCAACCGGATCAGCACCTCCTTGCTCGCTCCCGTTTGGTCCTCGGGGACATGATGTAGCGAGAACATGGTAGTCTCACGAGGAGTTGGCATGAAATACGACGTGCCGGTTCCGAGGGTGATTCCAGCGCCCGAGCTGGTTCCCTATGACGATGCTAAGTCATTAGCAAGTGATAGCTCTTGCATCACACCCTCTGTGCTGGCAGGGGGATTCAGCGGATCAATCTTATCATCCACATCGATGTCAATCATGCCACATGGGGCTACAAGCGTTCTAAAACATTTGGTGTTGGATTTCGGGCTCCACAAAACCGTTAAGATTCGAATAAAGGGGCGTGTGTGAAGATCACTATAGCCTTGTCACCCTAGTTTGCTACTCGATGGACACAACGCTGAACTCGCACAAAGACGAGGAAGAAGCTGAACACGGCAATTTACCCAGGTTCAGGCCACTTCAAAGCACAATACCTTACTCCTGCTTTGGTGGATTGCCTCTCGAGGAGGTTGTGTGGATGAAATAAATAGTGTTCTTGGGCCTCCGGAGGGCTCTCTTGAGGTGTTCGAGGCCCTATGTGCCTTCACGGCCGACGAGTGGTGGAATGGATTGTGCGGTGGATCAGATCGGTCGGTCCCTCGTCTACAGTGTAACCTATCCTCTCTATATAGCGGTAGCCCGGGTACTCTTCCATTATCACAATGGCGGAAGGGACCCCACAACAGCCAATTTTGAAGGGGGACAATAATATGTGTTCGCCCTGCCCAAAGGTGGTCTTTGCCTGCAAAAAAAGCTGTCGACGGCACAGGGATGGGCTTAGTGATGACATCCGCCCCGCGGGGCCGATGGTTGTGGTCTTCTTGCACTGGAATGGAAATGTTTGAGGAGTTCTTTGGGAACCCGCATATGTCCTTCCTCCCTTTGCACCAAAGAGGAAACTACGCCTCCTGGCATACTGGCGCCCGCCTGTCCTTCCTTGCGTCACCGTTGACTCTCGAGGTCGGGCCTTGCATAGAAATCCCTGCTGCTCCGCAGGGGTCCTGAGGAGGCCCATCCTTCGCGGGTCTTGCCGCTGTTCTTCCTCGCGAGCCTAGGGCCCTCGCGAGGGCCTTGTCTCGAGTGAGGCCATGCCTGGTATTATTTGGTTCATGAAGTGGGCCACGCCCTGTGATGCAGGCAGGCAGGTCTGGGTACCCATGTTCCCAGAATGCCGATAGTACCCCTCGGGACCAAGGCGCGCTCGAGATAGCTTATGGGTGAAGTTGGGAGGACGGCCTGTAGTGCCGCGATCCGCAAACACCTGCGAGCCAGGCTTGGCACGCGTCAAACGCCTCGGCAGCGGTGCCTTCGCTCCTTGAGGGTGTACGAAACTGGAACCAGTCGAATTGACGAGACGCTTGGGCGAAGCACAGTCCATCATTGCTTCCCATCGAGTTCTGCTACTGCTTCGGACCATGAGGATGTGACTCTTTAGAAGGCAGGAGAGGCGACATGGATGGAACCGTATTGACCGAACCGCCCTGCGCCGCTAGAGGGGCGCGCGACGCCTGCCCACCCACGATGCCTCGTGGCCGCGGATAAGCCTATAAATCCGCCCCGTCCCTGGCGAGGGAAGGGTATTGCAGTCTTGAGGACTTTCCTTGTTTCCTTACCTCCGCCGGCAAAAAAACCTCTTTCCTTCTCGTCCCCCAGTCCTTCATGACGTCCGGAGGAAGCGGTGCGGGTGCAAGCAAGGGGCCGGCTCCTCCAGCTCCTTCGCCCTTAGGGTAGGTGCTAGTTTGTCAGCGATGCGGCCTATTCGACGAGTAAGTATTCTGCCGCCTCCTTCTTCTCTAGTTCATCTGTCCATCGTCTAGTGTTAGGTCTCCTTCCCCTGCTTCCAGTGTTCCCGTGCCCAAGAAACACAAACTTGGCGAGCTTTAGGAGGAGGTAGAGATGATGCAGGCCCGGCTGACCACTGCCGAGGCCACCCTTGTTGCCGCCCTTGGGTGTGAGGCTGAGGCCCGGGCGGAGCTGGTGTCCCTCCATGACCAAGTTCAGGAGGCAGACGACACTGTGCAGGCCGCAAAGGACGTGGCGGTGCATGCCAGGTTGTTGGAGTTCTAGCGCCAAACATTTCCGGGGCATCGCCGGCTGTGCGGCCAACGCGGTGAGCCGATTCATTGGGGACGCCCCCGCGCTGCCGAACGTGCACGGCGACGAGGGCTATCTGGAGTTCTTCCCGATGGTGGTTGAGGTGCTGGAGACCGGCATCTCCCGCGTTGACACGGATAGCGCGTCCGACGCGCGGGACCTCCTACACTTCAACCTGACACTCGTCTTCTCCAACCTCTGTCGCCTCGCCCCGCAAATCGACCTTGGGCGCATCGAAGAGACGGTTCCCATCGAACTCTAGTGCCCCCTCAGGGACAAGGTGCACCCGCATGGTCGAGCGGTTCGTCCAAGTGCCCGCCGCCAGCAAGGGGGACGATTCCAACGCCGGGCCGGCCGGCAGCGCGGGCGGCGACTCCTCCTCCTCCTTCTAGGCATCCCGTGTTTCCCCTTACAGGTACCAGCAATGCTCGACCAAGAACCCTGCCTTGTGGGGTGTTAATCTTTTGCATGTTACTTTGTCGTCTTGCTTTTCTTCCTCGATTTGCTGGTTGTGGTGTTGGTCAGTGCCGCCATAGTTGTGGCCCTGCGCAGCCCCTGATATAGCCCCTACGAGGCTCTCCCCCTCCAAATGTGACTCACAACTGTTGCTCCTGTTGGAACCTGGGCGTTGCGACTCGTCGCGATCAAGCCCCTCCTCGTGTGTCACCTCCTTTCTTGCTTCGTCCCTTATGGGCCTTGTCAGCTACGTGTAGTAGCCGTAGTTCCTGCATTCCTACATTAGCATGCGTAGTCCCTATGTCATCCTTGGGGTCATTGTTAGCCCAGGAGTCTCGATAGTGTACTTAGCTTTGTATGACGTTGGCGATCCTTCGTGTCGCGAGGCGATACAGGTGTCGGTGTCCAAACTAGCGGATCTCGGGTAGGGGGTCCCGAACTGTGAGACTAGAGTCGACGGTAACACGAGACGAAGGGGACAAGGATTTACACTGGTTCGGGCCCTCCTATGGAGGTAATACCCTACGTCCTTCTTGGTTGTATTGATGATATGGGGGGTTAGAAAGTTGATCTAACTCGAGGTCGAATAGCTAACCCTAGATGAGTTGTTCTCTATGTATACCATATAACCCTTTGGCTTATATAGGTGCCGAGGATGCCTAGGGTTTACACATGGTCGGCTACATGCTGAAAAGATAAATATGCCTATTTACTACATCAAACATGGAGCACAAGCCGTGCTTCCCGAAGCTTCCATCCTAGAGAATGGGCCTTCAAATCTTCCGGTGTTCGGTAAGTAGCCGTCGTAGTCCGACCCATAACAATAGGTTGGCTATCTGAGGATCCCCTAATCCAGGACTCCCTCAATAGCCCAAAACTTGCCTCCAACACCAAGGGTCTTCAGCTCCAATTGCTTCGTGAAAAGAGTCTTCGGCTTGCGAGGTGAATTCCTTCCTGCCGAACCATAGTTTGGTCTCCGATGACAAGCAATTTTCCGCATACTGGCACGTACGAATACTACAAATGAATTGGCTTTGAAGGCCAAATGTCAGGGGGAAACAATGCTCCTCTAACGACCTCGCTGACGAAATGCTACGACCCACCACGACCGCTAGGCTACTTGCATAGACCCAATTCGCGGTTCGAGGCTGTTTTAATCATCACAATCTATCAATATACCGATTGTGTCCCGTTTTACACGGGATATACTTAATCACGTGCATGCAATGGGTCGCACATCTCGGGAAGGGGAGGGATTCACGACACAGCAAGGGGAGACCAAATTGATGGGCTGCATAAAAAGAGGACGAAAACCCCAAAGGCTTTTCATGCTCTCCATTTGACTTCTCTGCCTCCCATTCCCTTGCGCCTCCGAAGCATAGATCTAGGTCTCTTTGACCCCATCGCTGACCTCATCAATAACGGGCTTCAACAGCCAATGGGAAGCTTCCAAGGTCACTGATCGAGACATTCTCGACCTCAAGAACGCCAGCTACCTGCCCCCCAACATCCCTCACCGCGCAGCAAAGGAGGGCCAAGTGATCCCCACCCCAAGCCAGGCGAAAGGGTGGTGTTCATCCCCCACTTCATCTGGGGGCTGAGCTTTCCTCTACGCCCCTTCATGAAGGGGCTGATGTTCTTCTACGGCCTCGACTTCTACGACCTTCCTGCGCATCGAGCCACACTTCGGGATTTGGCTGCAGGTGTTCAACATCAAGATGAAGTGCGTCAGCATCAAGCACGCAGATTGTGGCGGGGCCATCATCGGCAAGCTCACCCGCGTCGGGTGGCTGTCGGTCACCCTCATCGACACCATCAAGGGGTGGAAAATGTATTGATTCTACATCATCGAACCACAAGAAAAAGGGCCTTGTTTGGGGACCGGGCAAGGAGGTGAGCGACCTGCAGAAGCGCATCCGCTCCATGGTCGAGGAGGGCACCAAGTTGATCGATGTGGTCCAGGTGATGCTCCAAAGACGCATCCTCCCCTGCCAGTGCCGAGCCACCGCCCTATGGGCTTGTGAACTCGACGCCGAGCCCATAGTCCGGAATCTCTTCCGCACTATGCGGGAGAAGTTGTGGAAGACACTCTTCAAATCGTAGAAGAGCTGACCATCCGAGGAGGAGTACAAGGGCCTGCACGCCGCCAAGCCCGATTCTGAGGTACTACACACCCTAGCTTGGTCGACTTTATTACATAGAAGATTCATAACCCCTTATTTGATCTGTCTTTGCAGAGATGGCTGAAGAAAGCCGTCAACATTAATGGTCCGGCGCTTCAACCTGAAGACGAGAGGACCGGGATGTTAGCCAAAATGCTCGTGGTAAAGCCTTACGAGGCTCCCACAAAGAAAGAGAAGAAAAAGAAACCAGGCTAGGCTGGCATCTGCATGAGGGGCTAGCCTGATGCCATATCCGAGGATACCCCCGCCTCCTCCAATCAGGAGGAGGCTAAGGAGGAGGTACAGGAAGAAGAGCAGGAGGAGTAGGAGGCCGAGGTCGAGGTCGAAGGGGGAGGCAACTCCCCCCGTGCCAGAAAGAGTGTGGCATAGTTGGACGCCCTGGAGCAGGTCCCTTATCATTCCCAGAAGAGGGCACGGCAGACGCGGGTGGTTCTGTCCGACAATAATTTGGACTCGGGCACCACGTCCGAAGACCTCGAGGAGGTTCCACAAAGGAGCCTACGGGTCAAGCCCCCCCATCAAGGTTAGGGTTCGAAGACCCTCCTGTTCATTACGAATAGACTTAGAGTTGGGTAACATGCAGGTTATTGGCCTTGCAGCCCCCCGCGCGTTATCCCAACCAAGGTGATATCGGATGGGGAGACCCCGCCCACCAAGCTGGCAGAGAGTGGAGATGCTTCGCATCCCACCACTCCAGGCACCATGAAGAATGTTGTGGTGGTGTCATCCCAGCTAACACCAATGGAGGCAGACACTAGTGGCATGGGAGATGGCACCGTGACCGAGGCTAACGGCTTGACCACTGAAGAGTTGTGGGCAGCACCCCGCCCGGATACCGAGGAGGCCGAATGAGAGGCGCTTAGTCCCCTCCGAGAATATCTCCAGAGAGCACTATGCCTCTAGAGGCACTGGTCCAATTCCCGATGGGTGATTGGGTAATCCGATCATCACCGGTACCACCGACCAATAGGTGGTTGGTCATGGAGGAGGCTCTATCGAGCGCCTCCATCCCAGAGAATCACTGCACCCTTATGGGTGTGGTACTACAGAGCGTCTAGTCCGTTGACAAGAGACTGAAGGAGGCCTTCAAAGGTCTCCTTGTGGGTTTTCAAGTAAGTCACCGATGTGTTTAGTTTGGAAAGATTTTATTTATTCGCATTATATACCTGGCAACCCCCGAGCTCTAGGTGAGGTGAAAAAGCTCACCTAGGGTCACATCTGAATCCGATACCGATCTAGATGCACTTTAAGTGTCTGACATGTTTAGAATAATTTGACATATGATCGGATTGTCTATAACTCAGGAATTAAGAGCCCATGTAATGTATTAACTATGTGTGATGCAGGCTTCATCATCGGCGGCGGCCATAAATGGCGCCGAGCTGGAAGAGCTAAATCGGAAGGTAAAGTGCTCCAAAGACTGTCGTGGTTTTATCACGACAGATGCCCGAGGACTTAGATTTGAGGCCATCGCTAAGGTGATGGACTCGAAGGGATTGGTTGGGACGAAGGATACGAGTTTACCCAGGTTCGGCCCCTCAAGTAGAGGTAATAGCCTATGTCCTGCTTGTGTTGTATTGATTGGAGTATCGATTACAAGGTAGCGAAATCACTTGACCTAGCACTCGATTAGTTGGTTTCTGCTTAAGTCTCCCCTGGTCTCACCCTTATATAGGAGGTCAATACCATGGGTTACACAAGTCGCATACCGACTCTTACAACGTGTCTAAGTCTATCTCTATGTGGTCTTGCCTTCTTGGGCAAGCCGTCTCCGGGCGGCTTAGCCACCCGGGTCTTCATGACTTCTTTGCCTGTGCCTCATCTTGGCCCATCTTGGGGCACCGCCGAACGCCAAGGATTGAGTGTCTAGGCCCGTCCTTGGTCTAGGCCCATGAGCCGCCAGGTGTGACCCGGCCGCGCCCGGGCGGGTCTCACCACGGGGTTATGTCCCCAACATTAGGCCCCAGGTTGATTTGAGCTTGCTCATTTCAACCTTCCATCTCACTTGGCGGCGAGTCTCGTTTGTTATCACCTATAAGTAAGATAAAAAATGACCTTCCGTGACTTCATATCGAATGCGTCAAAAAGATTACCTGACGACCACATTAGATCTTTCCGCTATTAAACTGATAGCCCGAAAATCGAGGCGTCCGCCTCGGTCAATCAATCTCCGTCGCCTGGATTCTCGTGCCGGTTTCCAACTTTAACTGTTAAATAGGACCGTGAAGGGTGGCATTCGTTTCCTTCCCCACTCGAGATTCTTCTTCCTCCTTCTGACACTGTCGCTCCAGCGTACCTCGCTCTGGTGAAGCGTCCGTGCCATTGTCTCTCCAGGCCGTTGCATCAACCTGTTCGTACTAGAGCTCTGCCCGTGTCCACCGCGTCATATCTGGTGAGTTCTTCTCCTCCCCTAGATCCGTAGTTCTTGGTAGGGCTTACATGAAGTTCCTCCGCCGCTAGAACACGAGCTTCTCCGTAATGGCAGACAGGATACATATCATCAAACACGACGACTTCCTCTCCTCCATTGCGGTAGATCGTAGGAAGTCGATAATAGCACCATGCAGATCTGTAGTTGCTCTGTTCACTGTCTTCAAAATGTCACTTGTTCGACTGTTCGTCGCTAGATCTAGAATAAACCCAATTTTCCTCTGTCTTGTAGACCCATAACTACATAGGTAGTTTGTGAAACCTGTTTTCCACAGTTAGTAAAATTTTGCCTCGTTGTTTTGCAAACTTGACTCGCCAATGAACATCCGACTCTCATCAAAACTGCTCTGACCACATAACTTTATAGCACTTAAAATTTTTAACCGCCCTTAGTCTGTCTGTCACCTTCTTACTCGACACAAATTGTTACTTTGCATAGTTTTAAGTCGCCACCATGTCTCGTGCATCCAATTCATCCAACTAGGTCGGCTCCGCAGTCACAGCAGAGTTCTTGATGGATTTTGTAGACGCGTGGTCCCTTCCTGCCAAAGAAGTCATCCATTGGCGGGTTCTAGACAATGAGCTAATTCCCATTCCTCTGGAGGGTAAAGTAGTCGTATTTGCAGATCCTCTCGTGCGCGGGTTTAGCCCACCCGGCTCAAAATTCTTCCTGGACATCCTTCACTTCTTCAAACTGCGCCCTCAAGACCTCGCTCCCAATTCTGTCTCCAACATGTGCAACTTCCAAATACTCAGTGAAGTTTACTTGCAAGAAGAGCCGTCCGTTGGTCTATTTCGTGAGTTCTTTTATGCGAACCGCCAGACGGAGGTGAAAGCTGGTCCAAGCTTAGAGCATGGCGAGATTCCCATTCAGGGGCGACGAGACATAACTTTTCCGGCAGTTCAGATGCCAAGTCATCCTAAAGATTGGGATAAGACTTAGTTTTACTTCAAAGACACCTCCCCAAATGGAGAGAATCCCTTGCCGGGTTATCGTCCATCTCGGCTCAAGACAACAACTAAGCTCCCTGACTGGGTGTCAGCCTTTGAGCGGGAGAAGTATGCTCCGGCTCACGCAAAGATTAAAGCTCTTATGGACAATGGACTGATGGGCCTGAATTTAACCCGCTGCTGGATTTCTTGGAGGGTCATGCCCCTGAGCCGGCAAGGCCGCCTAATGTGCGAATATACGGGCCAATCTGATGACCCCCTCTGCTTTAACCCGACAACGTCATCAGAGGATAACATTGTGGCTGCCATCAAGAGCCTTGTCCATGACTCTTCAGGAGCTTGCAGTGCCATCGGGCTAACACCTTTTTGTGCCGCAAACCCGGCCCCAAACGTAAGGTCGACTCTCGATGTCCTTATCTCTGTATTAGCTATACTTAGCAATCTTTTAACCTTTTGTCGGATTATATTTTCAAGCCAATTCCGGCTTCTGGAAAAAGAAGTATGTTCCACCTCCAAAGAAGTCAAAGAAGAAGACGGACTGCCGAAAGAAGAAAACTGCACCCCAAGAACATCCCAAAGAACAGCCGGAATCTGACGACTTAGAGGTAGAACTTGATTCTCTTGGTTGTCTCTTGATGCACCTTATTGACAATAATTATTCACAGGACGAAACAGAGACAAGCCACGCCAATGTTCATAAGGTAACTTACGTTTCATCCGACTCAGAACATCTTGTACCACAAAATATACGGCGGGTCGTCCTAAAAGTCACACTTTGTCATCCTCTTGCTTACTTAGACCCCACTTTCTTTTGAAAAAGCAACAGCATATCTCCCGACGCCAGACCCGGAGCACCATCTCTAACAATCTCATGGTCGGGTTATCTCCGGCTCAATGGAAGCGGCCGGGTAAGGTATCTGTTCAGCATGACTTTGTTCATAAACCTTGTCTTTGTAATTCGACACTGTCTTATGTTGTCTTAAATGCTTTCAGGAATCACCACCTTCGTCCGGTGACTCTACTGGAACTGCTCTGCCGCCTTTGAATATTAACCCAGAGTCTGTGTCTTTTATGCTTATGTTCAAACTTGTGTTATATATAAAGCTCGAACCATTACCTTCTATGTTTTCCAGGGCCCAAGCAAAATGAAGGAAGACCAGCGGGTCTACCCCTGGCCACAATGCTCGAGAGCCGGAGCCTGCCAAGCCAGATTCTCCCATGCCGCATGTAGATTCCTCCACGGCTTCCAAAGAGGCGCCTGAAGAAGCTCGTCATTCTGCTGAGCTACTGGCCCACGATATGATTCCTGAGAGTCCTCCGAGGGCCAATTCCAAGCCGCCGAGCCCTTCCAAGAATTTTGACAATTCAAATACTCCAGGCGTCCATATTACTGGCACCGGCTTTCACTCTCCTCAACCTTATGTATAAACAAAGCACACTGAGGCAGCCGAAACCTCCAAGAAGTTGGAATTTGAGCTCCCCGCGCTAGAGAAGCTAACAGCCGATGAGCTTCACGCTGGTTATCTAAACCGTCTGTCTACAAGCCGGGACCAGGAGCTCAAGCTTGTGAACCTGATGAAGAAGAAATATGAGGTACTATCACTCTCCTTTCCTTATACCCTTACGTAGCCCCCATGAGCCGGGTTAATATTAGCTAATGGTAAGCCGGGTATTCAAATCTTGCTAGAAGTAGAAATACTTAGCCTATAGGCCTCAACTATTAGTCTAGAATTGGTTAATCAAAGCATCGTCCATAGCTCCCAAGGGCCGGCTCAGCTTTGATAAAGTTGAGTCGGAGCTTCATTGTAGATAGTTTGATGAGCCAACTGTAGCGCTGAAGGGCTGGCTCAATTTTGATAAAGTTGAGTTGGAGCTTCAATGTGGATAGTTTGAAGACCCAATGGTAGACCCCAAGGGCCGGCTCAACTTTGATAAAGTTGAGTCAGAACTTTCATTGTAAATAATTTTAAGATCCAGCTTGTAGTCCCCCAAGTTCCGGATTAACTTGATGAAGATGAGCCAGAACTGTATCGTAATCTTGGAGGTCAAATAAACATTAGCCCCCAAGTGTCAAACATATTGCTTGCAATCTTCTTGAGACTTGCATAATATTGTCTTAATCTTCATCATCTAATAAAATTCCGTCCTAGCGACTTATTCTGCATTTTAATATGTCACAGGAAGCTTTAAACGAGGCCGGGTCAGAATTGACCAGTTTAAGGAGCAATCTGGCCACCCAGCAAGCTGCCTGAAGTGAGGCCGATGAACAGTGTCGGCTCCTTGCCGAGGAACTGACAAAGATTAAAGCCGACTTTGTTGCTTTCAAAGAGTCTGCTGAAACAAAACAAGCCGCCCTAACTCAACGAGCAAACGATGCTGACCAGTGGGGCGTGATTGTGTCAGATAAGCTGCAATCCTTGAAGCGCCATATTAGGAAGATGTCAGCCGCCATATTTGGTCAGTATGTAAATGCTTAGCCAAAAAATTTGTACGAATACTTATACTGGTGACTTATGACCAAAAATCCATCTTATGCAGGTCCAAGGAGCCGTCAACTTGCTTCTGATAGTTTGCTGCTTCTGAAAGTGATGTATACTTTGACAGAGCAACTATACCGCAGAGCTCTCTGCATGATCAAGTGGTACTCCATAAGGATTACATCCCCCCGACTATGAAGGGGGTCATAGAACTGCTATCCACCCTGCCGAAACAGATCCAAGAGCTTAAGAAATCAGCCGCCCGACAAGGAGCCATCGCAACCATAAGCCGGCATTGGCTTTTCCTCCAGAGTTGACTCCCGAAGACATGATGGACAGGTTTCCCTCCAAGAAGGATGATGGCTTAGAGTTTATGGAGGTTGACTATGCATGGTGTGTGAAATCTTCCAAAGTCCTCACTTCCGTTTTAGCAGAGGAAGTGAACTTGTCAACATACCAGGCGGCTTATGATGCTGAGCATAAGAGAATATGCGGCCCAACCTTTGAAGCCAAGTACTTGACCCCTGCATGCAGTAAGCACCTCTTTGCTTCTGATCTTGACCCATCCCCCCTCTTTGAAGAGGGAAACTTTCCGGATTTAACAAACTGCAATTGGGACATGGACAATCTCCAGATCATGGAGGTTGAAGACCCGTCGAAGGGTAACCTGCCGTCGAACTAACAACTTTTGTAACACCGTGGATAAGCCGGCCTTGTGACCCGCCATAGAGCGGTGTAGAAAATTTTGAATCATCACTTTTGAGATCTATAGAGAGAGTATGTAATAGGCTTATAGTAAACCTTGTCTTTGCCTAAACTATGCCATCATGCACATATTAAATTGTCCGGCTTAACATATGACATCTGCCTTGCGTTGTCGACTCATATTGGATATTTTGCCGACTCTTGGTGGTTTTAAGCGACCTGCAAGAATAGATGTATCTTCACATTGTTAGGAGGGTGGCTTAGAATAGCGTAACCCAAAGATGTTGTATCTTCCTAACTTGCTTTTTCATAATAAATCATGTGCCGGTTCTGCTGGGCTAACTCGCTACTTAAAACTCCTTAGTAGTACAGGGTCTCTATCGAGATTGGCCGTCAATTTCTTTTGAGCTGCTCAGGGTCTCTAAGCGAGGTTAACTGAAAGAAAGTGTGACGTCCTGGAAGAGAAACGGCAGGGCAAGTGCACCCTGATAGCCCAAAAACTACCTCTCACATGACATAAATCCGTTGTTTTAACCTTAAACAGTACAGGGTCCTTAAGGATTAACTGTCTAAGAGTACGAGCGAGCCACATAGCGGAGAGTCGGTAGTAGATGGGAGAGTTTATCCTTGCTTTCCGTAAGCCGGCCCTCACGTGACAATAGCCTCCATTTTAACCTTAATCAGTACAGGGTCTCTATCGAGATTGGCTGTTAAGTTCTTTGAACCGGCTCAGGGTCTCCAGCCGAGATTAACTGGTAAGAGTTCGGCGGGTCACCTAGCGGAGCAGCAAGAGTCTCACAGGCAGGTTTAACCCTGTTTGGCTTGAGAGCTGATCAAGAGGGTGTGTAAGCTAAACCCGATAGGTTGAAAGCCCCCAAATGACTTGTTGACGGAGTTAACTGTTTGGCTTAAGAGCCGACCGATAGGGTGTGATAAGCTACACCCGGTGGGTGGGATGCCCACTAGACGATCATATTTTCACCTTTTCCATAGATTGAGATGTGTGAAACGACAAAGTCCCCGGCTTGCAGGGATGCCCACATTATTGATATAGATATATGCTATGTACAATGATGGTGTACAATGCCAAGTCTTGACAACCTAAGTATAGTAAGGCCGTAGATGCGCTATGTTCCACGGCCGGCGGGTCTCCTGCCCCGAGGTATATGAGTCGTCTCGGATGTCAATGAGGTAATATGACCCGTTATTGAGATTTCTCCGGACCACAAAAGGTCCATCCCATGGAGGGGATAACTTGTGCGCATCTGTCTGATCTTGAATCAACCGAAGCACTAAGTCGCCTTCTTGAAACGTTCGGATCTTGACCCTGCGGCTATGATAGCGGCATAACTCTTGCTGTTAAATCGCCGAGCGAGCCGCCGCCAGATCACATTCCTCCTCCAGGGCATCCAAGGCTTCTTGATGCGTCATTTCATTGTCCGCCTCAACGTAAGACGCCCCTCGTGGTGTGTCATGATGGATGTCACTTGGTAACATGGCCTCTGCACCGTAAACCATGAAGAAAGGTGTATAGCCCGTTGATCTATTGGGAGTGGTTCTGATGCTCCATAAGACGGATGAAAACTCCTCCACCCAACAGCCCGGCGTTCGCTGCAAGGAACCATAAGCCGGGGTTTGATACCTCTCAAGATTTCTTGGTTAGCATGCTCTGCCTAACCATTTGACTGTGGATGAGCAACCATAGAAACATCAAGCTAGATGTGCTCACTGTCATAGAATGCTCGCATAGCCCCCTTGGATAGATTCGTACCATTATCTGTAATGATACTGTGAGGGTAACCAAAACGGTAGATCAACTTTTTGATGAACTGAACTACCATAGCCGCGTCACAGTTGCTCACCGTCTCAGCTTCTACCAACTTGGTAAACTTGTCAACCGCCACCATGAGGTGGGTCTTCTTGTCTTTGGACTTCTTAAAAGGCTCGACCATGTCAAGCCCCCAGACTACAAATGGCCAACTAATTGGAATCATGCGCAACACTTGAGCCGGAACATGAGCACGCCGGCCAAACTTCTGACAACCATCACACTTACGGACCAGATCTTCTGCATCCTTGTGACCCGTCAGCCAGAAGAAACCATGTCTAAAGGCCTTGGCCGCCAGAGATTTTTAGCCGGCGTGATGACCGCAATCACCAGCATGAATTTCATTCAAGATTTCCCTGCCCTCTTCAGGTGAGACACAACGTTGAAACACACAGGTGACGCTGCACTTATGTAACTCGCCATTGACTATCGTCATAGACTTAGACCACCTGGTGATCTGTCTGGCTAGATTTTCATCATCACGTAACTCGCCGCAAGTCAAGTACGCCAAATAAGGCACGGTCCAGTTACGAATAGCATGTAGAGCCGCCACCAGCTGTCCCTCTGGGTCAAGAATAACCATGTCCTCCTTTGAAGGTAACTTAGCCGATGGGTGATGTAGCACATCCAGGAAAACGTTAGGTGGCACCAGCTTTCGTTGAGAACCCAGCCTTGATAGAGCATCAGCCGCCTCATTCTTGTGAAGATTGATATGATCCACCTGATAACCTTTGAAGTGACCAGTGATGACGTCAACCGCCTGGCGGTAAGCCGTCATCCGTGGGTCCTTGGAAACCCATGTACCTGATACATGCTGGGCTACGAGATCTAAGTCGCCGAAGCATCTAACCCGGCTCAGGTTTATCTCCTTAGCCACCCGGAGGCCATGAAGCAGGGCTTTGTACTCAGCTGCATTGTTAGTACAAGGAAACATCAACCTTAGCACATAACAGAACTTATCACCTTCGAGGGATGTTAAGACAACACCTGCCCCTGATCCTTCCAGTTGCCTGGATCCATCAAAGTGTATTGTCCAGTATGTGTTATCCGGCTTTTCTTCGGGCGCCTGACACTCTGTCCAGTCGTTTATGAAATCCACTAAGGCTTGGGATTTGATAGCCATATGAGGTACATATTTCACATTGAGACGTCCAAGCTCCAATGCCCACTTAGCAATCCTGCCAGTAGCTTCTCTATTTTGAATTATGTCTCCCAAAGGAGCAGAGCTAACCAATATGATATGGTGTCCCAGAAAATAATGGTTTAGCTTGCGATTGGCCATGAACACCCCATACACTAGCTTCTGCCAATGTGGATACCTCTGCTTGGACTCTGTCAGGACCTCACTGATATAGTACACCGGTCTTTGAACCAGATATTCCTTCCCTGCCTCCTTATGCTCGACGACGATTGCAGCACTGACAACACTGTTATTAGCCACCACATATAAGAGCAAGGGTTGTTTCTCAACAGGAGCGGCTAACACCGGCGGCTTAGTGAGTTGACTCTTGAGCGCATCAATCGCTTCACCCGCCTCCTTACTCCATCTAGTACAAAGGGGTGGCCTTTTCACCAAGGCTGCTTATAAACTGGCTTAACGCAACAATTCGACCCGCCAGGCGCTGAACATCATTGATGCATGCTGGCTCAGACAGGGAGGTGATAGCTTTGATCTTATTGGGGTTAGCTTCAATGCCACGCTCAGAGACTAGAAATCCCAAGAGCTTGCCAGCCAGAACGCCAAAGACACACTTAGTCGTGTTATGCATCATCTTGTAGACTCGTAGGTTGTCGAAAGTCTCCTTCGGGGCATCTAGCAGAGTCTCTTTATTCCTTGATTTGATCTACATATGCATGCTCGTTATGCCCAATCTGGCTGTGAAGACAGTTCTGGACACAACGCTGATAAGTCGCCTGGGCACTCTTGAGCCCAAAAGGCATAGACACGTAGCAGAAGGCACCAAAAGGTGTTATAAAAGGTGTATTCTCTTGGTCCTTGACTGCCATCTTGATCTTATGATAACCAGAATAAGCATCCAGGAAGTATAAACTCTCACAACCCACCGTCGCATCAATGATCTGGTCCATGCGAGGGAGATGAAACGGGTCAGCCGGACAGGCCTTGTTAAGATCTGTGTAATCCACACACATACGCCACGTGTCGTTCTTCTTAAGTACAACACCGGGTTAGCAAGCCACTCCGGGTGAAAGACCTCGACGATGAAACCCGCCGCCAAGAGCCGGGCTATCTCTTCCCTAATGTCCTTGCGTCTCTCCTCGTTGAACTTTTAAACTTAGGATCCACATTAAGGTGGTGCTTAGCGAACTCTCTTGGAACACCCAGCATGTCAGAAGGTTTCCATGCAGAGATGTCCGGATTCTCATGGATGAATTCGATGAGCGCGCTTTCCTATTTGGGATCCATATTGGCCCCAATAGTGAACTGCTGAGATGAGTCACCCGGAGTGAAATCCACCAATTTTGTATCATCCATCGAAAATTTGAGGGGTGGCTCAACCTCTGTGATAGTCTTTTTTAGCGGAGTCATGTCCTCCGGGTCAACATTTTCCTTGTAAAATTTGAGCTCCGCCTCAGCATAACTAGAATCTACGTAAGTTGCGCCCCCTTCCCCGCACTCAATAGCTGTCTTCCGACCACTATGAACAGTAATTGTCCCGTTCAATCCGGGCATCTTGAGCTGCAAGTAGACATAGCAAGGCCTAGACATGAACTTGGCATAAGCCGGCAGCCCGAACAGGGCGTTATAAGGGCTCTTCATTTTTACCACCTCAAAGCACAAGGTCTCCACCCTGTAGTATTTGTCACCAAAGGCGACTTCAAGAGAGATCTTACCCATTGGGTAAGCCGACTTGCTAGGTACCACACCACAAAAAACTGTCGAGGAAGGCTTAAGATCCTTATCAAGCCACTTCATCCGTCGGAAAGTGTCGTAGTATAGTATATTAATACTACTGCCACCATCCATAAGCACCTTAGTGAACACATATCCCCCCACTTGTGGCGCAACCACCAGAGCCAGCCGCCCTAGCTCATCAACGCATGGCGGGTGATCTTCCCGGGTCCAGGTTATGTCATATTTAGACCACTTCAAGTATTGTGGTAGAGCCGGCGTGACCGTGTTAACCCCCTGTTTGCGCAATTTCCGATCTCGCCTGTCTAGGCTAGTCATGAAAAGATGATACTGACCCGAGCTGAGCTGCTTTGGATTACTCTGATACCCATACTAGTTGTTCTATTGTTGATTGTTGGCACCAGAGTGTTCATGATGTCCTTCGTGGTTGCCCTAGCCATGATGGCCGGATCCTGAGCCACTGGACCCAAACCCGGCTCCTGACCCGCCTGGACCTGAGCCGCCGGCAGGCCGCCATCGTTGTTGTGCTGTCGTAAGCTATAGTCCTTGAACTATTGCATAACATGGCAATTACCCCATGTGTGACCCGTCGGTCTATCGGGTAGGCTATGCTCTGGACAAGGCTTATTGAGCATCTCTTCCAAATTGAAACGAGTCTTGTTTTTATTAAAAGGCGGTCTGAACTTCCCGTTGCCATTGGCACTTTTGTTGCCTGTGCTGGCGTTGGCTACCAATTCTGACCCGCCGTCCGAGTTCTTCCTCTTGCCTTGGTTACCATTGGCTGCAGACCCTTGCCATGGTTATTCTTTTTATTCTGAATAGGCTTCTCTTCATCAGAACCCAGATCCTTCGTGTTATCAGAATCGACATACTTCATGAGAGCCTCCATGAGCTCCCCCATGTCTTGACACGTGAGTTTGAGCCGGCCAAGCTTCTACTTCAGAGGGACAAAGTGACAATTCTTTTACAGGATCAACACCGCTTGAGCCGCCGTGATCTGTTCAGACGAGTGGATGATGGTCGAGACCCGCCAGACCCAATGATGAGCCGACTCATTCTCCTGTTAAACATAGTGATCCAGATCCACAATCGTCATAGGGCTGCTTGCATGTTCCTTGAATTCTTTTGATGAACTTTGCCTTCACCCCATGAATTGATGGTATTGGGTGGCAAACCCTTCAACAACGTGCGAGCCAGACCTTCTAGCATCATGATAAAGTACTTTGCACAAACCGCGTCATTGACATCCAACATCTCCATAGCCAGCTCGTAACTTTCAATCCAGGCCTCTAGGGCCAGGTCAGTAGTGTATTTTGGAACCTTACGAGGGACATTGAAATCCTTTGCAGATGCTCGTTCCTAGGGTCGGCACCAAGCATGGGACTCCCATGGCCCTGGTGATCACTCCTGCTCCAACTGAGAAGGAAGGAGCGTGATATTGATGAGCCGCCGCTGCCAGAGCTGCTGCCTCTCATTGTGCTCTTGCCTGGTCTACGAGTGCCTGTGCATCCAAAGCCGTCTTATCATCTCCTTGTGGCCGCCGGTGCCGATCAGTGCTAGAACCCGCCAATGACTCATAGCGCCGGTTGACGCTGCAACTAGGAAGGGGTTTGAATACACGTGGCTCCGGCTATAAGTATACTTATCTTGCTAGGACATCGTCGTTTGAAGGTATCCAATGGCCTTCCTCACTTCCTCTGCAAAGGGTGCCTCGTCAGGAATAGGAATTCTTTCAAGTCGAGTTGTTGCCGCCACCATGTTCTCCACTGGGTTTGAATAGTGACACGCCGGCATTGTGAAAGCCATTGGTGAGGTCTGGTTCCATCGGGGTGGGTTAAGCTGCTGCCGAGCAGCTGGATGACTTCCAGGTGCATCCGCTGTACGTCCCATTCCTGGCGTGTTGAAAAGGTTTCTAGCCTCATATTGTTCTAGTAGGCAGGACTGATGCCTCATATGCCGTACCGCGGCTGCCGATTGCTGCTCTAGCTCAAGGCGGAAGGCCTCTGACTTAAGGCGCTCTGCCTCCACATCGGTCTGATCCGTTAGAGCGCCGACTCTCTATTGGGCCTCAGCCATCTGGTCCTTTAGCCTTGTGATTTCCAGATTCCGGGCGGCTTGATTCTCAGACGTGACTTTAGTTGCCATCAGGGCGGCGAGCTCATTCATCAGATCGAGAAGAACCTGAGCCGACGGCGGGTCAACCCCCGTGTCGGCCGCCCTGGCGGCTATACTGCTTGTACCTGGTGCTGACCCCGCCATGAACATGGCCGCATGAGTCGGAAGCCCATGAACGTCTGGCTCTGAATGCTCCGTCTCGGGGTAAAGCTCATCGTACCCCCAGAGCCTGACATCGTGAAGCTAGTAGATTGATTCTGTGTCACCGCTCGAAGATCCGTCCTCCGAACAGGTGAGAGTCTCCTGTGACTCAGAGGCCTCCAGATCCATACCTTGAGTAAGGCCAACGAAGACATGCTTCCTTCCCGGATCAGTAGGGGCGGGTAACACGTGTTGGGCGGGTTGTGCACGCTGAGCTGGCTCGATGATGTCGATGCAAGTGTCCGGCCCGTTTGTAGATCTGTCGATCTTGCTAATGAAGACGTGGATTCCGCCGAAGGGAACCCAAAAGCTGTAATCCACAAAGTCGGCCTCGGGGCCCCACCCGGCGTCATCGATGTAGAGGCGGTCGCGGCGACTCTTGTTCATCTTTCTGACCACGTATCCCTCGAACCCTAGTAAATAGACCTTTGAGAACTCAACACCACCGAGCGCTAGACCCACGGTGGGCACCAACTATCGTGGTTTTATCACGACAGATGTCCCAGGACTTAGGTTCGAGGCCATCGCTAAGGTGAGGGACTCAAAGGGGTTGGTTGGGACGAAGGACATGAGTTTATCCAGGTTCGGCCCCTCAAGTAGAGGTAATAGCCTATTTTCTGCTTGTGTTTTATTGATTAGAGTATCGATTACAAGGTAGCGGAATCGCTTGACCTAGCACTCGATAATTTGGTTTCTGCTTAAGTCGCCCCGGGTATCGCCCTTATATAGGAGGTCAAGACCACGGGTTACACAAGTTGCATACCGACTCTTACGACGTGTCTCAGTCTATCTCTACGTTGTCTTGCCTTCTTGAGAAAGCCGTCTCCGTGCGGCTTACCCGCCCTGGTCTTCATGACTTCTTTGCATGGTCCTCATCTTGGCCCGTCTTGGTGAGCCGCCGATAGCCAGGGCTTGAGTCTCCAGGCCCGTCCTTGGTCTAGGCCCATGAGCCGCCAGGTGTGACCCAGCCGTGCCTGGGCGGGTCTCACCACGGGGTTATGTCCCTGACAAAAGACGAAGCTGAGGCCCTTAACCGAAGACTCGACGAGGCTCAAGGTATGTCAAAACAGAATCCGAATTCCCTTGTCTGAGATCTATTCGGTCGAACTGTCCACCTTGAAGACCGAACTTCAAAAGGAGTGGATGGACAGACAGTTCTACGAGGAGCAAGTGTGCCAGGCAAAGGGCATAGCAGATGGTAAGACGTACTAACTAAAGTGCGTATTCAGGGATAGAAAATTCACATTGCTTACCCGGGTGTGGCGATCCTCAAGCGCAGCCTCCGATCTCTAGAAGAGCGTGGCGGACACCAATCAGCTGTTCTCCTCGTGGGGAGAAGGAGATGAAGCTCCGCTTTTCTAGGCACTGTTCGGAGCCCCCGAGTGTCTTCCTCTTTTGGTGGAGCAGCTGAAACAGCTGATGGAGCTACACCAGATGGCGGAGCCAGGCATGAAGGACCTATGCATCTGCTTATGGTCGGGCAAGCAGCTGCCAGGAAGCTACTTTGGCCTGGTGCAGAGGTTCATCACTACTTCGCCCCGCCTCGACGCCGTCGAGCGCTCCTCCTACATCAAAGGAGTCCAGATGGCCCTTTCCAAGGAAAAAGTGCACTGGCTGGGGCTAAATCCGATTAAGGTAGCCACCGACATGCCACCACCCGTGAAGGAGCATCGATGCCCCGAGCTGTACTTTGATGGAGTGATGGAGAGTGCTCGGGTGATAGTGTCACAATGTTCGGGTGATAAATTGTTTGAATGAGCTGTAACACGTCCGAAGACTTGCCCAAACTTTAAATGATATTAGTATTTGTTCTTATACGGTTTTGTATTCCTTTATAACTCCTTTGTGGTTGTTTAATACTAAAAGATGCGAGTCGTCGGCTTCAACCGCCACGTAGATACTACATGGGGTGTCTATGCCAATGCACTATGTCCCTTAGCCCTATTATCGGAACCTGAAGGCGGTACAATGCGGGGGACTAGGCAACCAGACTATAGTGCTTTATTTCTTTCACTTAGCCAGAGGGATGCGAAAAGGACTACGGGAAGCGTACGATTAGCCACCAGAGTGTTGTGATGTTTGGACGAACCGTGGCTGAAGCCGGTATCACAATGTCTACACAAAGGGCAAGTTCCTCGTATAACACAGAATAACCGCTTACGAGGATTGAAGTATAACACTTCCAGCTTGGGGTTCACACATCGGATCGCGCATACTATGATAGTCCGTTTTCGGCTTTCTCCCCTGAGGTGCTTGACCAGACTATCCAGAAGCACAATCGCATGCGTGCCCCCTTTTCCCTTTTAGCCGAATGACCGGAACGTAAAGGGGCAAGCACAAGAGCCGGGCAACCCAACTTATTGACCAAAGACATAGTTCGAAACCTATGCATATAAAGAGACCGCCAAGACGTTGATCACATGATAGATAAGGTGATTTGTGTTTGAACTCGATCCCCCAGTCTATTAGCCGGTTGCCTCGCGTCATACCAAACAGGTTCACGAGAAGAGGGAGAGAGGAATAATATGCGCCAAAAAAAGGACACATGATGCGGACTTGTGCCACGCAATTTTGCATCTTCTCAACAACTCTTATAACTCAGATTGCCGAAGCAACTGTTTACAGGTATGTGAAAGAAAATATAAAAGTATACATGAGTTGTTGTACCAGGGGTCTTCGATTGATAACCTAACGTCCTCGATATGCCCCCTTGCTAGTT
This sequence comes from Hordeum marinum, assembly GCA_022496015.1. NCBI lineage: Eukaryota > Viridiplantae > Streptophyta > Magnoliopsida > Poales > Poaceae > Hordeum > Hordeum marinum. The sequence goes on along the minus strand of CM039673.1, from coordinate 194,821,542 downwards.
GACTCCTGCTCTTGGATGCACATTGATGGGTGCTAGTGTTCGGCGGGCGGATTTTGCCAACAAAATCATGTGAGGCCACTGAATTGTAGGTGACCTTTAATCTATAGGCAGGCTCTTTTAGGAGCGCCTGCATTTTCTCCGAAGACATGTTGTGTAACAGCCCGGGAGCGACGCTCCAGAAGATTCCCCTTTTATTTTCATTCTTGTTTGTGTTTCATTTGGTTGTTACATTCATCATCGCATCATTCGCATCATCTTGCATAGTATCGTCACTCGTTTTTGAAAACTTGCATCCGTTCATATTCGCCGGTTCTCTCTATTCTTGTCGTCGACCATTTTGACACCAACCATACATGCACGCACCCGTGACATCGTTAAAAAACAGTTTTTAAAGCGCACGAAAAATATTCTCTAATTGGGTTGGAAATTGGTTAGCGGTCTTGTTTTATTGTCGGTAGACCGCCTGCCAAATTTCATCGCAATCATAATTCATTTGATACCTGAACGGTCAACCGTAGCAGTGCGGTTATCGGTTTATTGTGGGACGTTTTTGAGTGTTTGAAACCTCTATCACGGGCCACCATCTCCCTCTCTCCCGAGTCCACATACCCTCTACACAGCCCACTAAGCCCATCAAACGCACAACTCCGATCGGACTGTTCGATCGAGATCGGAGGGTCGAAAAAACCCTTAACCCTAACCCTGCCTATGTAAGGACCCCTCTAGTCAATTTTTGGGTCTAACGCTAGCCCCCACCTAGAATTTTGTGCAGCCAGCCCCTCCCACCTCGCAGCCGCCACACCCTTGCTTCGTTTTCCATGCCGGCGCATCCACCACCACCACTTGGCGCCATCCGATTGGGAAGCCTCTGCCGCGCTGCCGCCTGCAGCCTACCACAGCCTGCCATGTCGCCTCCTCCACCTCCCACCTCACCGCGGCCCGCTCCAGGCCGAATCGGGCGCGAGCGCGCCTAGATCGCATCGCTGCCGCTCTCCTGAATCCCGCCACCCCACCAGAGATTGCCGCCAGCTCGCCTGTGGCCCGCCTGTGCCCTGACCCGCCGCCATGTGCCGTCCCCGCTCGCCGGAGCCACATCGCCGGTGACCAAGGACACCCGCCGCCGGTCGACCTCTCCCTTCCCTCTCATTCTTCCACTTCTCCCCCTCTCCTCTAATCTCCCATCTAGCCTTCTGTCTCCTCGCAGTTCGCCATGGATGTTGCAGGACCTTGCCGCTGAGCCGTGGATCCTACCGTTGACCAGATCCGACCGGACCCGTATTGAGGGAACCATCCCCACCTCCGGCCTTCGTGCCGCCTGCTGGAGTGGCCCATCTCCTCCCCTAGTTCGTGTTGCCATGGACGAGCGCATGGTCCATCCCATGCCCGCGTTGACCTGCTGGCCTTCGGTCGCGTGGTCCTCGCTGCAGCGCCGCGGCCCGGCCTCGCCTAGCCAGGTTATCCCAGACGACCTTCCCTGCCTCATGAAGTCGGCCAAGGCCCACGAGGTGAGCCCAGCGCCCCCATGTGTTTTTTGTTTTTTCCTATTTAGGCCCATGCGATTTTATTTCTATTTCAGAACGATTGCCCATTTTAAAATTGCTATATCTAATGAACCGTGCGGCGGAATAAAACGTTTTATATATGTAAGATGCTCAGAAAAACATGTAGATCAATAATATGACATTTTCATCCATGTTTAAAATACCTAAGATGGCTGTTTGCATCATTGTTGCACAAATGCCATGTTTTGCATCGCGCATAATTACTTAACATGCATCAGAATTTAATCCAACAATATGTTAAAAGTGTTCGTATTGTCAGCATCGCATTTTCATGCATGACAAACTTGTCCATTGTAACATTTGCATCTAACTTGTATTAATAATTGCTAAAAGGGGATTAGGCCATAACCTTGCATAATTAATTGTGAAATATTTTCCTACATGAACCTATCATATTATATATGTTTCGGGGTAGAAAAATCCATAGAATTTATCTGCGTATTTAGTTTTGGCATTTGAGAATTTTGTGTGGATGTCATTTTTTCTGTGATGCCCTTTTGTCCATTTCGTGTGATTTAATCCATGCATGATATGAAATAATTTTGAACATGAGATATGCCCTTTGACATGTGCACTAGCCCCTTGTCATTTTGGTTGCCATGATAATCCATGTTTAGGTGTTGTTTTCTTGTTGCCAACATGCTATAAAAATATTGCTGTTTTCAGGACTCTAAATATTTCTTAGTCTGGAATCTATAACATATTGTTGCTATGTTGCCATGTGTTTTCCTAGTGATCTATAACCCCTTTGGCGTTGGTGTAGTGGAGTTATTTGTAGCTTATAATGTCTACTACCATGATGTTAATTTTCATGCCATAATATGCCCAGTAGCATATAGTATTACTGCTGTCAATATGCCTTCGTGACAAAAAAAACTGCACTGTCAAAACTGCTATTTTCACTACGTCTGAAACTGTTTTCAATTAGCCATGTTGTGAGCTTCCTACCATGTGATCCATGCCTCTTTTGAGTATGATATGTGAAGAAGAAATGAAGTGTGTGTTATATGCTGCTGCCCCCTGCTTAGTTTTTGCATTTTAGGATCATGTAGCTTGTTGTTTTCCTGTGTGTAGAATGCTATGTTGCTGTTTTGGGCATATTTGCACTAAACTTGTGTTGGTTGTTGTGGTTGAACCGTAGCTCCGTTTTGGGAATGCCATATATGAAACCTGCTTAGAATTTCATGTAGCATCATAACATATTGCTTCATTAATGATTTGAAATGGTTGTGGTTGTCATTTTCATGCATTTTGTATTCATGTCATAGTATCTTGTGTGGGTCATAACTTTTAGACCGTAGCTCCGCTTGAAATGTTCCATATATGTAAATTGACAAGGACGGCATGTAGAATTGCCTGGTATACTTTATTTTGTTGTTTTAAAATTATAAAATATGGTTAGTTCAGATCTGAACCAATTTCGAAATTAACATATGAGGTCATTTTGGAAATGCTATAAGTTGTTTTCGGCCTCATTTAAGATGCCAACATAGATAGTTTACTTATGCTTCACCACTTGCCATGTTTAACAACATATTATATTGTCGTGTACCTAACGAGAGTGAACTAATTAATTCGAATGTGGAGTTTTGTCAATATGCAACTCGTTGCATATTGAGGTTCACTTAATGTGTAGAAGTTGATTGTTGTGCTTGGAATGCCTTGTATAATTAAAATGGACATGCATCATATTTGTTTGTGCATCATGTCATGCATATGTTATGGTGTACCGTGTGTTGATTGTTGTTTCAGATTGTTCCATCTCGGTAGAGTTTCGAAAGCGTTCGGAGTGTGAGGATTCGTTCATATACTTCATGGATCATCTTCTTCATGCATTCGTTCTTCTTCCAAGCGGGATCTCAGGCAAGATGACACATTTCCCTGGATACCACTCTTATCATTGCTATGCTAGCTGTCTCGCTTCCATCGTTATGTCTCGTTACGTACAACTTGTTTGTCAAGCCTCCCAACATTGCCATGATAAGACGCTAGCACCTCGACATCCGAGCAAACCATTTTTTGGCTATGTTACAGCTTGCTCAGCCCTTCTGATAGCATTTCTAGCTGCAGGTGCAATTGCTTCCATGTGTCAACATGGACTTTCTTTTGTTATCGCAATATTATTGCTCTTTAATTTAATGCACATATATACTTCGTAAAGGGTGGAAGGCTTGGACTTTTGCTCGGTGTTTTGTTCACTCTTACCGCCCTAGTTACTTGTGAAATGGTGTTATGTTCCGTAATTGAGAGCTCCTAACATGCTCGGGGTTGTTATGGGGACCCCCTTGATTTTCGTTTTAGGATAACACTTGTTTGGCAAGGCCTAACATTGGTACTACATTTGCCTAACATAATTATACTAAACACCATTACTAAAGCATAGGGCGTCATGAACCCGAGGATTAATCTAACATAATACAGGGGGCCTTTCTCAAATGTCTTGCGCATGGGATTTTGACGACACTTCGGGCTATATCAAAGTTGAGATTTTCCATCGGGATTCCGCAAATACTACGGGTGATTCTGCGGTTGAGGAATTCCAACGCGGCGTGTGGTCAATTTGTGATTGACTAGTTGGAGCACCCCTGCAGGGTTAAATCCTTCAGAAAGCCATGCCCGCGGTTATGTGGCAACTTGGAAACTTTGTTTAACACCTGGCCAAAGTAAACTTGTAGTAAACTCAAATAAAATAAACCAACCATGTGCGTAACCGCGATTGTCTCTTGTCGTGGGTCCTTATCCGAGAGAGACCATGGTGGGTTTATGTTTGACGTAAGTAGGTGTTCAGGATCAGTTAGTGATCATTACTAGTTCACGTCCGTGTTGCGTAGACCACCATACTTTACTTTCTGTATTTGTAAGCTAGCCACTCAAATAAATGCTTAGTCGCTTGCGGCAGCCTCACCACTTAACCATACTCACCCATTAAGCTTTGATAGTCTTGATACCCTTGGAAATGAGATTGTTAAGTCCCTATGGCTCACAGATTACTACAACAATAGTTGCAAGTACAGATAATGTGATGCTTTGACGTGAGCGTGATGCTTGTTTTGATTTGGAGTTCTTCTTCTTCTTCTTCATCAATCCAGGATGGGTTCCAGGCAGCAGCCTGGGATAGCAAGGATGGATGTGATTCATTCATTTGTTTTCATAAATAGTCGGACCCTGCTCTTCCGTAGGATGTTTGAATATGTTGTAGTATTGATGTGATCTTGATGTAGCTTGTGGCGAGTGTAAGCCAATTACATATCTCATATGTTTTGTACATGTACTTGTAATGATATCCATTCTTGCAACACGACGAGATGCGCTCCTATCCCTGTCAAGGCCCTCGAGCCAAAATAAGCATAGGGTCGCATCTTGGGCATTACAAGTTGGTATGAGAGTCAGGTTTCCACATAGGAGCCCCATTGATTGATCAAACTTGATCGAGTTGATTCTAGTGAAAAATTATTTTGAGTCTAGTTATATCGGAGAGTAGGATTCTTTTTACTTCTCTTATATCCTCTGGTGAGGAATTACGACTTCGGAATTTTGATTCTACCCTCGTTCACTCAAAAAAAATTAAGGATCACGCGGGTATTTTGGAAACTATATGATGTCGATGTGAAGAAATTCTGTCTTGGTGCCTCCTAGTACCAAGGAGTAGAGCTCCACGGGATTCTTGACACATCGTTATCATTCAGCTTCCTTAGTATCTCAGGACGGAGGATGTTCAAAATTGCTTAATTACTTCTTGTGGCGAGATAAGATTGGAGTCACCCAGTACTAGGGGGCGTCGGGGGTAGTGCCATGTTTCGTATCGTTGTGTTTTTGAGGGTCCGAGATAGATGGAGTTTCAAAGCCTCTCGTTATGTGTTGACGAATGGATACAGTTGTAGTGTAGGGCTTGTTAGTTGTGTGAGATATTTTGCCTCCCTGTATCCTCAACACCCGATTGCATAACCGGAAGATTTCGGAAATTCTTAGGTCGGAATTCAAGTAGTTACCTAGGTTATCTTCCAACAGATTATGATGTGAGGTTGGGGTTCAACATCTTGTGGATTCGTTTGTTCATGGTCTTTCTTAGAGAGCACAGTCTCGATATATGTCATCAGATATGCTTCGTCGAGCCTTGTAGTTTTCTACACCTAGGGAGCATATTTGAGCATCATTTCAATATGACAATCCAATGTACGATCGAGCACGTGCGAATCTTACCACAAAAATATCGGACGACATCCCTATCATGAATTTGTTCTGGCTTGTTTCGTAAGCCCCATCTTTTGTTTTGTATTGTATATGGTAATTCGAGTTGCTTCGATGTCAAGTGGTGATTTCATATCTTTCCTAAAAAGTGTTCGCATATTCCATGTATTTGCTAATCCTTTGGATCAACCGGAGTTGTCATATCAATTCTTTTCATCCGGTGTGGTCTCTTCAAGTGAATTCTATCCTCTTCAATATTGCAAGATCAATCCTCATATTTTGTTCTGGAGTTTGTTTCATATGTTCCAAGTTTTCTTTGTCTTTCCCACCCTCCTGCCCTTTTTCTTCAATGATTAAATTCTAATCCAAGTGTATTTTCTATTCATGTAATGCTTCCGCTATCTTTTCTTCTGTTTTGTTTCCGGTGATTCCTTGTGCTTATTCTCAGGGGTTTCAATTTTCAGGATCTATCCTCCTATTCTTTTTCTTGTTGTTATTCTTCTCCAGTGGATTCAATTCAAGCTCTCGATGTTCATCATATCATTTTTCATTAGTTCAATGGTTTCCATGTTGGAAATTCTTATCCAAGCTTCTCTTATTTATTCGTCTCTCTCTGTTCCATCCGAAGTGCTGAAGATATCTTAGAAGACTTTCATTTCCATTCATATCCTCTTAAATTATTTCGAGGTACTCACCTCATCAAGTTCTTATTTTTTTCTGGTGCAATCTTTCTTTCTAAGTAATTGTTTCAACGGAGTTTACTTTGAGTGGGCCCATAACCCATAGTTGTTTTCCCAGGATCTTACCTGGCTCTTCTAATATTTCCGGAGTTCTCAAGTTCTCTTCAAGTATGATGTAAGAATGATTTTCATCAGTCATATTCTTTCTTGAAGATCGCATCTATATAATTTTCATCATTGACTCAACCTTTCCTTCATTATTTCAGAGTGTATTAGTAATTCATGGTGTTATTTCTCATCATCATTCTCACAACTGATGACCGAAGAAGAGTTTCTCTTAAAACTTTGCTCATTCTCTTGAAGATTCATGACCTTAGCTTCGTGCTATCCTCTCAATTGTTTCCATTCATGAGAAATTTCTCCCGTATCTACTGGTGCTTTAAGAATTGTTTTAATTTTTTCGATCCTCCCGAAGGCCATCATTTTAGAAGATTCCTCATTGTCAACTTTCAGCTTTCATTCTCAAATTGTTCTCAATTGTTGTCCCCTCATTCGTATCTCAATCATTCCGGTGCCTTGTGAAGTTTTCCATTAGGTTGATTATGATCTCTTCGTTCCCATGTATCTTGTTCAATCGTAGTATCCTCATTCGTTTGTGAATTCTTACAGGTGTTATTGTTCAAGACTTCTTCAAGTTTGTGATCTATCTCTCTCTGCAATTCTCTGCGAGAAGAATAAGTGTTGTGAAAAATCCGTTGCTTGTCATCAGTTTAACTTGATGAAGGATAAGCACAACATAATATTTATTTTTCCTGGTCAAGGTGATTTCAATCCTTCTTCCAAGTGTTCATGTCATCAAATTCTTGGTTATAAGTTGTTCATCTTTTCTTCCGGAGTTCCATGTTTTTCTCAAGCATCTCTTCACGAAGCTTCATCGATATTTTTGGAACATCATAATCTATTCTTTTCAACTGATTCATTTGATCATCCTTTCATCCCAGTGTTCACCAAGAGGTCCTTCATGGCGGTTTGCTAAAGATCTAATTGTTTCTCGAAGTGTTATTCAAGATTCTTGTTAGTGAAGCTCAAGCATTCTTTCTCAAATTTTTAAGTTCAATTCCTTCTCCGTTGTATTTTGAGATGGTGTTATTAAATTCTTGATTATGAGGAGTCTTGAAGGAAAATTGTCAAGAATAAGATAAGTAAACCCATCTTGTCTTCTCAGAGTTATCTTGGGATGGATTTCACCTAAATAATTTCTCAAGAATTGTTGCTATCATGGTGTTATATACTATTCAAGTGTCTTCTCCACCTCTTGGTGTAAGAAGCTATAAATTGTTTCTATTGTGGCAGGTTGTCACCTCATAATTTTGAGATGTTTTCCATAAGCCCGTAGCAAGCTATTATTTTTGCTGTTGATTGTCCATTAACTCCGTTCAACCATGCTTTTTCAAATCTCATGGTTGTAGAAGTTGTCATTTTCTTCTCCGTTCTCTTTTGTCCAAAGATCTAGCTTCTATTCTTTTGTTCCTGAGGCATTGTGGTGTTTTTGTTTTTTTTTCCAACTCACAACTAGTTTGATTAAGATCATGTTCTTCCCTTGCTTGTCCATTAACCGGAGTGCTGTAAAATATTTTCATGAGCCTTCCATCTTATGAAGTTTTGGTTCTAATCCAACCGAAGTCTGGTGTCTCTCTTTAAATTTCCTTCCATCATATCAAATTTTGCCCCTCTATCCTATCGAAGTGCTGCTGAAATCTTCTTGTGAATTCTTGCTTGTTGCTCATATAAAATTTTGGCTGGGGCGTCGTTAAAACAAACATTTTTAAAGCACGCGAAATTTTTTCTCGGATTGGGTCAAAACTTGCGGTGCGGTTTTTTTATATTGTAGGTAGGATGCCTGTCAAAATTCATCGCATTCCGAGTTCGTTTGATACCCCATCGGTCAACCGTAGTAGTGCGGTCATCGGTTCTTCGTCAGACGTTTTTGGTGTTGCAAAACTCCATTGCCAGGACACAATTCTTTATCTCTTCCCCTCCTAGCCCAACTACACGGCCCCTAGCCCAACTAGCCCCTCTCTCCGTTCATGGTCATCGGATTGCAATCGGACGGACGTGACTCAACCAGCCCCTAGTGCCATTCCCTATTTAAACCCCCATGGAGAGAGAGCCCCTCACTCTCTATGGTTACCCCCATGTAAAAGTTGCAGCCACACCCTTAGAAAACCCCACCTGCTAGCTCCACCTCCTTCTCCTCCGAAATCCCACCTCCATAGCCAAAATTCATCCCTCAGATCTTAGATCTGGGGCTGAAAATCGTCCAAAATCCCACCTACTGGACATGTTCGGCGAAGGACCCGGACAATGTCCGGCAACCACAGAGCTCCGTCGCAGCCCGTAGCTGCCATGGACGAGCCTTCCCTTGCCCGAGCGCCTCTGTCCCACCGCCCAATGGCCTCGCCATGCCGGCAGCCATCGGAGCCCTGTCACCGGCGAGCCCGCAACCTCTAGGCCGGACCCCGTCGACCCTGTCTTCCCCGTTCTGCTCTCTCTTTCACTAACCTTGCTCTCTCTCTCTTTGTTGCATGGTCAGGGCATCCATGGGAAGTCACTGTTGATCCCCACCAGCCGGTGGCCATCCACCATGCCGCACCCCAAATTTGGATCCCCTTCGCCGTGTCCCGTCATTCTAGCCCCGTCCATGGCCATCCCACCTTGCCTCCAGCCTCCCCGCCGTCTTCCCCTTGCTGCATTGGCCGTTGGAGGGGCCCTACTTCGTTCCCTCTTGTGTACGGGAGGAAGCCGAGCAACTGCTCGATCTCTCCTGCCCGCGTTGACCAGATCGGGGCTGGCATGGGCCTCCTAGCGCATGGCCTAGCCGGCCTCTCAAGGCCCAGCCGAGCAAGGTGAGCGCTCCAGCCTCCTATCCCTCGCCAAGGCGCACTACTGCTATATTCCGCTTGCCTCTGTTAGGCCCGTGTAGCTCCAGATTCGGCCCAATGCTTTTTTTCCTGCTGCGATTTTTCTAATTATCCAATGAATTACAGATTTGTAGAAAAGACCCTAATGATCATGCATTTAATAACTTCACATCCGTGCATTGGATTAAAACAAATTATATATGAAAAATGATTAGAATTTTGTTTAGATTAATAATTTTCAACTTTCATGGATGATAAAAATGTTTAACCTGCTGTGTTCATATAATTTGCGTAAACGCCATGATAAAATGATTTATTTAATAACTTTTAAACTGTAGCTCCGATGCAAATGGTTTATATATGTAACTTGACTAGAAAAACATGTAGAATCTCATGCCACACTTTATTTCCATGTTTAATAAATATCAAATTGTGTTCGGACAGATCTGGACCAAAATTTGGAATATGCATGTGAGGTCATTCCGGAGTTGTTATTGTTGCTTCCATCCCCATTTAAAATGCCTAGATGATATAGTGCTCATGCTTCACCTCTTGCCATGTTTAACAACATTTAATATTGCTGACTAACTAAACGAGAGTGAACTAAATAATTCAAACATGGAGTTTTGTCAATATGCAACTCACTTCATATTGAACTTCACTTAACATGTAGTAGTTGTTTGCTATTCCTACCATGCCTTGCCATGCCCTGCATATTAAACCAGACATGCATCATATTCGGTTGCGCATCATGTCATGCATATGTTGTGGTGTTCTCGTGTGTTGATTGTTGTTTCCGGATTGCTTCTTGTCGATAGAGTTTTGAAAGCATTCGGAGTGTGAGGATTCGTTCGTCTACATTGGATCGTCTACTTCATGGATCGTTCTTCTTCCAAGCAGGATCTCAGGCAAGATGACACATTTCCCTGGATACCACTACTGTCATTGCTATGCTAGTTGTCCCGCTTTTATCGTTATGCTCGCTACCTATCTCTTGTTTGTCAAGCCTCCCAACATTGCCATGATAAGCCTTTAACCCCTCCACATTCCAGCAAGCCGTTGTTTGGCTATGTTACCGCGTGCTCAGCCCTTCTTATAGTGTTTCTACATGAAGGTGCAATTGCTTCCATGTGACAACATGGACATCCTTTTGTTATCACAATATTACTGCTATTTAATTTAATGCACTTACACACTTGGTAAAGAGTGGAAGGCTTGGCCTTTTGCTCGGTGTTTTGTTCCGCTCTTGCTGCCCCTAGTTACTTGTGAATCGGTTTTATGTTCGATAATTGAGCTCTCCTAACATGCTCGGGGTTGTTATGGGGACTCCCTTGATCTTCCTTTTAGGATAAAACTTGTCTGGCAAGGCCCAACATTCGCACTATTTGCTTAATAAAAACTAAAATTTGCATAGGGCATCATCACCCCATGGATAATTAACCAACAACCTAGGCCAATACTCCTCAGGAGTGTTAGTCCAAAATGGGCTGCCTGCGGAGCCGCCTCGAGGAAAGTCGGGGATTAGTTTTTCACTGTAGCTAGACCCATCTGTCGTGTCCTAAGAACGAGATACGCAACTCTTATCAGGTTTGTCGACACGTCGGGAGGCCTTGCTAGATTTGTTTTACCTTTCTCGAATGTCTTGCGTGAGGAACTCTGATCTTGTTCGGGCAATCTCGAGGTGTCGGGTTTCCTTTTGAATTGCCTAGGATGATCACAAGTTCCGTGGTCGAGGTTATTCCCGTGGCGTGTGGTTAATTTGTGATGGACGAGATGGAGCACCCCTACAGGGTTAAATCTGTCGGAAAGCCATGCCCGCGGTTATGTGGTAAACTTGGATACTTTGTTTAACACCCGGTCATAGAAAACTTGAAGTAAACTCAAAGAAAGTACACCAACTATGTGCATAACCATGACTGTCTCTTCTCGTGAGTTCTTATCCGAGAGAGAACATGGTGGGGTTATGTTTGACGTAAGTAGGTGTTCAGGATCAGTTAGTGATCATTACTAGTTCACACCTATTATGCGTAGACCACCATACTTTACTTTCTATACTCGTAAGTTAGCCACTCAAATAAATGCTTAGTCGCTTGCTACAGCCTCCCCACATAACCATACCTCACCCATTAAGCTTTAATAGTCTTGATACCTTTGGAAATGAGATTGCTGAGTCCCTGTGGCCCAAAGATTACTACAACAATAGTTGCAGGTACATGTAATGCAATTATTTGACGTGAGCGTGATGCTTGTTTGATTTGGAGTTCTTCTTCTTGTTCTTCATCGATCTAGGATGGATTCCAGCTGGCAGCCTGGGATAGGAGGGATGGATGTCATTTTATCGTTTGATTTCGTCCATAGTCAGACCCTGCTCTTCTATATGATGTTTGAATATTTTGTTCTATTGATGTGATCTTGTTGTAGCTTGGGGCGAGTGTAAGCCAATTCCATATACTCATCTCTTCTGTACATGTACTTGTAATGATATCCATTCTTGCAACACGACGAGATGCGCTTCTATCCCTATCAAAGCCCTCGTGCCGAAATAAGGATAGGATTGCATCTTGGGCGTGACAAGTTGGTATCAGAGCCAACTCTCGCGGTTACACGGATGTTTGACGATGGGTGTGCGGTCATGTTGTTCACGAAGTTGGTGACCCGTCGTGGCACACAGAATGACACATGTACCGGACTGGAAGCACAGATGTTTGTGCCAAGAGGGAACGTTCCTGTGACCTGACGAGGACGTCGGTTCTTATGAGTGGTGGTGTATGTGATAGCCTGACTTATTAGGGATGATAGACTACTCATATCAATAAGGAATTCCTTCTTTTCTGGGAGCCCATTCAAATAGAACTCCCAGGTTAAGCATGCTTGGCTTGGAGTAGTTCAGCGTGCTTGGCTTGGAGTAGTTCTAGGATGAGTGACCGACCGGGAAGTTGGTCCCGGGTGCGCATGAGTGAGAACAAAGAGCACAGAAAAGACTAGTATTGATTTGTGAGGACAGTCTAGATCCCGCTAGGAGTAATGACTACCGGCGGGTGTGTCTGGGGCGTTACAAGTTGGTATCAGAGCCTGTACTACCTTGGAGCCCCCTTGATTGATCACACTTGGCCGACTCGAGTCTAGAGAAAAACTATTTTGAGTCTAGTTATATCAGAGAGTAGGTTTCTTTTTACTCCAGTTCTATACTCTAGTGAGGTATTCGACTTAGGAATTTTGATTCTACTCCTCCTCTCGCTCAAAAAAAATTTAGGATCACGCGGGTATTTTGGAAACTATATGATACCATGTGGCGGAGTTCTGTCTTGGCGCCTCCTGTCTGACTTGATTTCTTCTGGGGATTTGAGCTCCAAGGAATTCTTGGCACATCATCATCACTTAGCTTCCTTAGTATATCAGGACAGAGGGTGTTCGGAATTGCTTCAATAGTTGTCGTTGTGAGATAAGGTCGGAGTCACCCAGTACTAGGGAGGCGTCTGGGGTACCACCATGGTTAGTATCGTTGTGATTTCAAGGATCCGAGTTAGATGGACAAGCGAAGCTTCTGGTTATGTGTTCAAGGATGGATACAATTGGGGTGTAGGCTTGTTAGTTGTGTGAGATGTTTCCTCCTTGCATCCCCATAACTGGATTGCATAACCAATAAAGTTTCAGGAGTTCTTAGGTGGAAATTCAAGTAGTTACCTACGCTATCTTCCAACAGATCATGCTGTGAGGTTGGGGTTCGACATCTAGTGGATTCGTTTGTTCACAGTCTTTCTTATAGAGGATAGTCTCGATTACGCTTCGTCAAGCCTTGTAGTTCGCTACACCTAGGGAGCATATTCGACCGTCATTTCAATATGACTATCCAATTTACGATCGAGCCCGTGCGAACCTTACCACAAAAATATCGAGCAAAAATCTCTGTCATGAATTTGTTCTGGCTTGTTTCATAAGCCTCATCCTTTGTTTTATTTTGTATATGGTAATTCGAGTTGCTTCGATGTCAAGTGGTGATCTCATATCTTTCCTAAGAAGTGTTCTCATAGGAATTGTAATTATTTTGCCCAATCAAGTTATCATATCAATTCTTTTCCTACCGGTGTGCTTCTCTTCAAGATAATTCTATCCTCTTTAATATTTGCAAGATCAATCCTCATATTTCGTTCCGAAGTTGTCTCATCTGTTCCAAGATTTGTTTTTCCCACCCTCTCGCCCTTTTTCTTCAATGATTAAATTCTCTTCCAAGTGACTTTCTCTTCATCAATGCTTCCGCTATCATTTATTCATATTGTATCTGGTGATTCCTTATGGAGATTTTCAAGAGATTCGATTTCAAGGTCCATCCTCATATTCTTTGTTCTTATTGTTATTCTTCTCCGGTGGATTCAATTCAAGATTCGATACTCATCTTATGTTTTCCCATTCGTTCAATGGTTTCCATGTTTGAATTCTTATCGAAGCATCTCTTGCTTGTTTTTCCCTCTCTATTCTATCCGGAGGGCTGAAGATATCTCAGAAGATTTGTGTTTGCATTCAATCCTTTCAATTATTTGGAGGTTGTCACTTCATCAAGTTCTTAATTTGTACGGATGCAATCTATCTTTCTAAGCAATTGTCTCAACAGTGGTTTCTTTTGACTGGGCCCATAAGCCATAGGTTTTTTTCCTAGGATCCTACCTGACTCTTCTAATCTTTCCGGAGATGTCCTCAAGTTCTTTTCAATGTGACGTAAGAATGAATTCCACTAGCCATATTCCTTCTCCATGATCGCTTCTAAATCTTTTCAATCATTGGCTCAACCTTTCTTTCTTCATTATTTCGGAGTGTATTAGTAATTCATGATGTTGCTTCTTGTCATCATTCTCAGCAGTGAAGACCGAAGGAGAGTTTCTCTTAAATCGTTGTTTGTTCTTCGAAAGATTCATGGTTTCAGGTTGTTGCTATCATCTCGAATTGTTTTGATCATGAGTTATTCCTCCCATATCTATCAGGTGCATTTTCAAATTGTTTTCATTTCTCGATCCTCCGAAGGCGATCATTTCAGAAGATTTCTTCGTTCTCAGCTTTCAGCTTTCGTTCTCAAATTCTTCTCAATTGTTGTCCCTACGTTCGTATCTCAGTTATTCCGGTGCCTTTTGAAGTTTTCCATTAGGTGGATCATGCTCTCTTCGTTCTCATGTATATCATTCATTTGTATTATCCTCTTTTGTTTCTAATTCTTACTGTTGTTCTCGTGCAAGAGTTTTGCAAGTTTGTGCTCTATATTTCTTTCCTATCTTTTCCAAAATAATAAGTGGTGTGCAAAATCCGTTGCTTGTCATCAATTTAACTTGATGAAGGACGAGCATAACATAATTCTTATTCTAGTTTCATCAAGGTGATTTCAATCCTTTTTCCGGAATTGTTCATGGCATCGATTCTCAATTCTAAGTTGCTTATCTTTTTCTTTCCGGACTTCCATGTTTTCTCATATATCTCTTCGCTAAGCTTCATCTAAACAATAGCAAGGCTTCAATCTTGTCTTTTCACAACCTTCAATTTTTTCTATCATCCTTTCATTGCAGAGTTCATTCCGATGATTCTTCATGGTGGTTTTTCAAGGATGTTTTTCTTCTCAATGTGTTCTTCAAGATTCTTGTTGGAGGTGCTTAAGTGTTCCTTATCTTGGATTTCTAAGTTCAATTCCTTCTCCATTGTATTTTGAGATGGTGTTATTAAATTATTGAATATGAGGAGTCTGGAAGGAAAATTGTCAAGAATGAGATAAGTAAACCCATCTTGTCTTCTCGGAGTTATCTTGGGTTGGATTTCACCTAAAGCATTTCCTAAGGATTGTTGCTATCATGGTGTCATAAATGATTCAAGTTTTCTCCTCCTCTTCTTCGTGGAAGAAGTTTTGCATTTCTTGTTGCTCTCAAGCAATCAATTGTTTCTATTGTGGCAGGTTGTCACCTCATGATTTCGAGATGGTTTCCATAAGCCCATAACAAGCTTATTCTTTCATCCTTAGTTTTACATTACTCCGATTCAACCTATGTTTCTCAAGCTCAATCGTGGTAGAAGTTGTCATTTTCTTCTCCATTATATTCTCTTCAAAGATCTAGCTTCTATTCTTTTGTTCCGGAGGCATTGTGGTGTTTCTCTTTTCAACTCACATCTAGTTTGATTAAGATCATATTCTTCCCTTGCTTCTCCATTTTTCTGGAGTGCTATGAAATCATTTCATGATCGTTTCATCTTATGAAGTTTTGATTCTAATCCAACCAAAGTTTGGGGTCTCTCTTCCAATTTCTTTCCATCATATCAAATTTTTCCTCTCTATCCTACCGAAGTACTATCGAAATTTCTTGTTAATTTGTGCTTGTTCGTCATGTCATTGTTCATCTCTTTCCAACCTTCATGTTTCATTGGTTTCATTCGTTTGTCAAAGAAGCAACTAAGTTTTACCTCTTGCTCTTTCTCTTCCCCTTCTCATTCTTAGATCTCGGGACGAGATCCTCGTGTAGTGGAGGAGAGGTGTGACAGCCCGGGACTGATGCTCCAGAAGATTCCCCTTTTATTTCCATTATCGTCTGTGTTTCATTTGGTTGTTGCATTCATCATCACATCATTCGCATCATCTGCATAGCATCGTCACTCGTTTTTGAAAACTTGCATCCACTGGCACTAGTAGAATGTCGATCAATAGTCCCGGTTGGGATGGACCTTTAGTACCGGTTCCCCAACCGGTACTAACGGGTGGGGACTAAAGGTCCAGACCTTTAGTACCGGTTGGACCACGGGACCGGTACTAAAGGCCCTCCACGTGGCTGCCTGCGTCGACTGGTGGTGGAAGACCTTTAGTACCGGTTGGTGATACCAACCGGTACTAAGTATTCTGTTTTTTTGTTTTAGCCTTTAATTAGGTTTGAATTTTCCTCTCTATTTTTTGTGTTTTCCATTCATTTCAAATTTATTTACGGTGCTACATATTGTAAACAGTACACAAGTTCATGCATATATATATGTAATGTAATATACAATATCTCATACACAGTATATATATATATACAAATGGAATTACACATCCATATAAATTCAGGACTTATAATTAACTTAAGTCCCAAAACCCGGCCGGGACTACCTAGCTAGTGCTCCGGATGAAATCTCAGTTCTCTACTACTGATTTGCTGGCATTATTGAGGCGGCGGCAAGGAATAGTGCTCTCTGTTTACATGAATGACATGTTGAAGAAGAAATGCCGCAAATACCTCTTGAAGTGCTACAAAGCGTTTCTCGGGTGAGATCTTCGACATCATCTCCCAAACCTAGAGATGTCTTTCACGTGCTGCTCTGCGACGTATATGACTTTCAGTCTAGATGTGAATGTTCTCGCAGAGGAAATATCCACATAAATTTGTCCCCTATGGCTGCTTTGTGCACTTTGCAAAAGAATAGAATTGAATAAGATAATTAATAATCGAGCATGATAATGGTATTGAAAATAGAATTAATGAGATGCGCGGACCTAGTAGTACTACTTAATTACCTTCATCTTTTTCCACTTCAGCTTCGGTTTCCATTGACGACCGTGATGGTTTTTTTCTATCATGTTTTTCCAAACACTACCCGGCAAAGAAAAAGAACGAAAGAGTTATTATAATTACTTTTGATATCAGGAAATAATGAAAGAAAGCGAGGTCGATAAAGATTAAAATTACCGTTGTATCATAAAATACAAGTCCATGTATGATTGTTCTGGTGTATGTAGTGAGTCGTACACTTGAACAAGTCCATCCGCGAGGATAATATATAGGAGGATATAGTGGTCTCTGCGCAGAAGTTTATATAATTAAGCAGGCATGCGCATATAACTCATCAACTACACTTGACAGCGAGCTAGTAAGCAAAAATAGAATTTGTAGTATACAAGAGAGTAAACACTCACCCCATGTTGTAAGGAAATATTATAGTAGATTTGTTGGTATTCATTATTGCCTCTAGAAAATTTTCCAAGAGATCTTCTGTGTCCTTGGCATAATGTTTTACCACATGACCATTAAGGGTACTTGGGTCGATGAACCCAATGTCATCGATTCCCTCTTGTTTCAATTCTCACATCTTCAATCTGCATAATAGCGTAGAAAAGAACATATATATAATGAGGATAAGACAATGAATGATATCTTAGCTAGAGACTTAAATTACTAAAGATATAAATCACTTACAGACAATAGCAACTGATGAGAGTTTTGTCGATAGAGTCCATGTGGTATAACTGGAAAAGTTCTGAGAATTCAAGACATGTGTCACATGCATTGACGTAATGCTATTTCCTTACTTTGACCATGACCGCCGTCTCCCCTCGCTTTGCTTCACGCATGTACCAATCATGCAACCGTCGCATCGCAGTTGGTAGTTCCTTGTACTTCTCGGGTGTGACAAGTGGTTTTTCGACGGCACATTGCATTGCGTACTAAGTTGCATCGTACCCGCGGATTTCCTCGGTGCCAAGGATTTGGTCAAGAGTGAGACCTACAGCCTTTAGTACTTCAAGGTCGATTGGGTTGCCTTGCACGTCCACTGGTTGGATCGGTTGCTTGCTTGGATTGGTACTCACCTTGAGCGGAGAGATCGATTGCTTGGATTGTTCTCCGAGCTGGGGAACTGTTTTCCCACTAGTTGATGCTGTACTTCCCGACTTCTTCCTTGGGCTGGGTCGACTTCTCTGCTGACTTGCCTTCTGAATCTGTTGCTCATAGTCTGTCGGCATATGCTCGATATATGCCGGGGGTCGATCAATAAAGTGTTCCATAAAGTGATCTTGGACTTCCCTGGGTATTACCTCCTTTGGCGGCACGGTCTTCTTCGTAAAAAAGGCTTTCACTTGGAGATCGCATTAAATTTTATTTTCCTCCGGTGTCATGACACAAGGCAGCTTCCTGGCCGGAGGCTCGGGTTTCTTCTTTGCTTTCTTCCGAAGACGACTGTTGGTGGCCTTCCTCTTTTGGGAGCCCTGCTGGCGGGACCGCTGCCGGGGTGGAGTCGGGTCACTCGGCGGAGATCTATATTGATGATGATATGGACTCGCGTCGTGCTCCGTCCCGAGGTTGGGAGGACTGCTCATGGCAAGGTGGGGAGGACTGCTAGCGAGGTGGGACGCCTCTCAAGGTGGGGATGACTGTGGGGGAGCTCGAGGTGGGGAGGACTGCTGGCGAGGTGCTGCTGCCGAGGTGACTGCTAGCGAGGTGGGGAGGACTGCTGGCGAGGTGGGGAGGACTGTTGGCGCTGTGATGCCTCTAGCTGGGATCCCTCGCACTGGACATCGATACTTAGAGGAGCCGGTGGCCTTAGCGCCGAGTCTGGAAGGACGATGCAGTCCTTACTCCATAGAAAGAGACCACGACCGGCTTCTGCCAATGTGGACTCCCCCTCACCTCCAGGGATGTCAAGCAATAGTTCGTCATATCCCGGCTCTATTGCATCCACCGCGACACGAGCATACCCAGCTGGAACCGGATTGTAATGCTAGAGAACATCAGGTGTATTTGGTAAAGCATAGCCCATCGCGACCCGCATGGGTATGTTCTTCATTTTCTGGATTAGCTCACAAGATGTCTTCTCAGTGATATCATCCACGGGGGTGTGACCCAGCGGTGCCCCCGTGGAACCCACGCTGCTTTTCTGCATTGTAGATGGGACGGGTTCTTCCCCTGCCTCCTACTGCGGAGTTTCCCTTTGCTGGGTCAGTACTTGTATCTGCAGCTGCTGCTGCTCGTACTTCTGTTCCCACTTCGAAAGTCGGTCTCCTTCCACCTTCTTTTTTCTCGAATGGCTTTTATAACTGTCCTGCCATCCCGCAAACCCCTCATACCACGGAACAACGCCCATGCCTCGTGTTCGTCCTCCGTGTTCGGCATTCCCGAGGGGTGAAACCGTCCTTCTTTGGCATCTTTTATTGCTTCAATCAACTCATCTGATGCATGCTTCAGACTGGCCAGTGCGATAATCTTCCCTGTGGCTGGGTCCAACTTTCCCCCATGGGCAAAAAACCAATTCCTGCACCTCTTGGGCCAGTTGAAGGTTACTGGAGTGATCCCTTCAGCAAGCATCTTATTCTCTAATGCATCCCACTTAGGAATGGTTGACTTGTATCCACCTGTCCCTAGTTTATGGTTATACTTTTTTTTCTCAGCATTTATCTTATTGTTTGTTGACTTCTCCATAGCAGCTATCGATGTCTTGTACTCGATAAATGCGTCCCAGTGATCCCTTACCTTCTCGTATATTCCTTTGAATTTGGGCGCCTTCTTGCCTCTAGCGTTGTACTCAGTCCATAATCTTTTCTTCCAAGTTTGGAACGCGCCGGCCATCTTATGGAGAGCAAACTCCTTTACTTTGTTCCTTCGACGCTCCGAGAGAGAATCTGGTAGGGTGAAATGCTCCATGAGCTCTCGCCAAAGGGCACCTTTAATTCTTGTATCGACATAATTCACTCCTGTTTTTGGTTCCTTTGGCTGAATCCATTCATGCATTGTGATTGTGACTCCGTCCCTAACAACCACTCCGCATTGACGCACAAATGTCTTGGTATTGGCTTCAGGGTGAGTCGGTTCGCCATTATGTTTGAAAGCATCAAGATTGAGCTTTACCTTGCCGTCCAATATTTTGGCAGCGCCTCGTACAATTCTACTAGATTGGCTCGATCCGGAGGGATGATAATTAAAATACGAAAGATTTGTTAATATATATATATATACAAATCAATTAAAACACATGTAATGATCACCAGAGGCTAATGGATGTGTATATACCTCGCCGAACATTGTTGGTTGTTCTGGATTTTGGAACATAAGTTGTTCTTCCTCGGTCTCACATCCATCACCGTGATCATTAATATATTGTGAGCCATCATCATGATCATGTGATGATTCACCTCGAAGGTCCGCTGGGTTTTCGGAGGAGCATATCATGTCGAACATGTCCTCTTCATGAGCTCTACCGGTATTGTCCATAGCTTAATAACTAGTCCATAATAATATAGATAAAACAAATTAGTATTTAAATTAGCATGCATTCAAGAAGCAAAATAAAAATTAATAATGCATCATCGAATATATATAGTATAGTTCTTAGAAAAGATCTCATCTGCATAATCTTGGATAATTTTCAATACATCGGCTAATCTCCATCGATCTAGCTAATACATCATAATAGTAGCTAGCTAATATATCGATCTAGCTAGAACCCTAGCGCCCGACGGATAACAGGGCGGACGGTGGACACCCAAAGAGAAGGAACCATCGCAGGAACATAGCTGTAGTGAGATCCCTGAAGAATCTGCCAGGTATTGTCGGACCTGGCCTCCAAAGCTGCCATCTAGCGACGGACGTGCTCGTTCTCCTTGTTGACATGGTACTGTACCACCTCCGCGAGGGACTCAAGCCTCTGAAAACTCCATGGCCCATGCGGCCGCCACCACAGAACCTCCGGGTCGACGACGGGCTCGCTCCTCACCAAGCTGCGCCGCCCGGAAGGCAGTGCCTCCCAGTACCAGCCCGGCGGAGCCCAGTCCCTGACAGGGCCCCTCGGCTCAAGCAAGTGACCTCCTCTGGCGACTCGACGACGAGGATGCGGGATCGGCATCGTCGACGTCGAGAAGAAACACTTAATTACGAAAACAAATTAAATAAAACTTTGCAAAATTACCACTTAACAAAATTAACACTTAGCAAAATTAACACTTAGCATCTAGCAAAATCAAGAATTACGGCACGCTTTAGATCCTAATGCGTGTGTGACTATCGGTTTATTGAGACTTTCCTTAAATAACTCTCATATATCTCATGGTGTGTTGGTGCGCACTCTCTCACATTGATACGGTGGTGTATATATGTTGGTGGGCACTCTCTCGCAGTAATAGGTTCGACCGGCGGTGATGGACGCTTACCCTCTCCTCTTCTTGCACAATATATCGATGAGTATATCGCAAAGAAGAGGAGAAAGAGGAAGCGCCGCCCACGACAACATTCGGGATTCCTCCATCAAGAACACACATGAAACCCGAAACTAAATTAGGATCGACGACAGACCGAAAGTCACACACGCATTAGGATCCAACGAAATTAAACCTAAAACTAAACTAAACATAAACTAAATTAAACCTAAACTAAACATAAACTAACACATATCCTAATAACCTGACAACCTAACTAACTAACTAACTAAATAGGGATGTTGTGTCGTGGTCGGGGTCGAGTGTCGGGGGTGTCGTGTCGGGGTGTCGGGGTTCGACGCCGAGGGACCCTAGATACCCTAGCATCTACACACTAGTTCGGCAATCATCAAGGAGAGGGGTTGGCCGGGAGATCTCACCTAGCCTCCTGACCCGGAGGTGGCGTCGGCGACGGGCTCAGGGCGGCGGCAACGGGATCACGGAGCGGCGGCCGGAGTGAGCGGGCCGGCGGCGACGGGACCGGCGATGAGGGGCGGCGTCTGGGTAGGCGAGGGCAACGGCGGCGAGGGCGACGACGGTGGTGGTGAGGGAGACGGCAGCGAGGGGCGGCGTCCGGGTAGGCGAGGGCGACCGCGGCGAGGGTGACGGCGGCGAGGGCGACGTCGGTGGTGGTGCGACGGCGGCGGTGGTGAGGGCTGGCGACGACAATGGCGCGGTGGTGGTGCGACGGCGGCGAGGGCAAGGTGGGCGAGAGCAACGACGCCGAGGTCGACGGTGACAAGGGCGACGGCGGCGAGGGCAACCACGGCGAGGGCGATGGCGTCGAGGGCAACGGTGGCGAGAGCTACGGTGGCGGTGGTGAGGGCGACGGCAGCGATGGTGAGGGCAATGACGGCGAGAGCAACGGCGGCGACGGCAACAGCGGCGAGGGCGATTTCGGTAGCCTGGCGGCGCAAGTTGGAGCTCTCCCGGTGCGTGGCTCGGCCCGGGATGACGAAGTGCTCAATTTATACCAGGCACCCCTTTAGTACTGGTGTGTGACTAGCACCGGTACTAAAGACCCTTTAGTACTAGTGCTAGTCACGCACCGGTACTAAAGGTCCTCCCAACAGAGCGCGGGAGCGGTGGACCTTTAGTACCGGTGCGTGGCTAGCACCGGTACTAAAGGGTCTTTAGTACCGGTGCTAGTCACGCACCCGTACTAAAGGTGTTTTTAAATTAAATATTAGTTATTATTTTCAGAAAAATCCCGTAAACTTTAGAAAATCATAGAAAAAAACGTAGGACTCCAATGGAAATAAATAGTATATGAAAAAATATCAGAAAAATATAAAGAATCTGTTTATGGCATTTCCATGCATGTTTGAACAACTTCCACTTCTGTATAAGATAATTTGATTAAATATGGCATTTGAAGAATTCATATCTCGCGTTTGAAAAGTAGTACAAAAAAAGTCTCAAAAGGTTGTAACTTGGCATGACATCATAATTTCACCCACATAGCAAATTCTAGAGAGTTGAGAGGGTTACGGCAAAAACTGGATGCACTTCGTGTACAAATAGGACAATCTCATAAGAAGTATGAGGGTTTCGGACGAAAACTCATCTATAACAAAGGGATTTCATTTTTAATAACTTATTTTAACTCCATACTTTTTGTGTGTTCAATATGCACCATTCAAAGGCACATCATCAATTTTCAACCCTTTCTGACTTCATTTGATATTTTTCATGCATTTAATGATTTATTTTGAGCTAAATGACCCTGAATTTGAAAAGCAGTACAAATGAACTCTGAAAAGGTTGTAACTTGGCATGACATCATAATTTCACCCACATAGCAACTTCTAGAGAGTTGAGAGGGTTACGGCAAAAACTGTATGCACTTCGTGTAGAAATTGGACAATCTCATAAGAAGTATGAGGGTTTTTGACGAAAACTCATCGATTACAAAAGGGATTTCATTTTTAATAACTTAATTTAACTCCATACTTTTTGTGTGTTCAATATGCACCATTCAAAGGCACATCATCAATTTCCAACCATTTCTGACTTCATTTGATATTTTTCATACATATAATGATTTATTTTGAGCTAAATGACCCTAAATTTGAAAAGCAGTACAAATAAACTCTGAAACGGTTGTAACATGGCATGACATCATAATTTCACCCGCATAGCAACTTGTAAAGTGTTGAGAGGGTTACGACAAAAACTGGATGCACTTCGTGTACAAATTGGACAATCTCTTTCGAAGTATGAGGGTTTCGGACGAAAACTCATCTATTACAAAGGGATTTCATTTTTAATAACTTATTTTAACTCCATACTTTTTGTCTGTTCAATATGCAACATTCAAAGGCACATCATTAATTTTCAACCCTTTCTAACTTCATTTGATATTTTTCATGCATTTATGATTTATTTTGAGCTAAGTGACCCTCAATTTGAAAAGTAGTACAAATGAACTCTGGAAAGGTTGTAACTTGGCATGACATCATAATTTCACCCACATAGCAACTTCTAGAGAGTTGAGAGGGTTACGGCAAAAACTGGATGCACTTCGTGTAGAAATTAGACAATCTCATAAGAAGTATGAGGGTTTCGAACGAAAACTCATCTATTACAAAAGCGATTTCATTTTAATAACTTTTTTAACTCCATACTTTTTGTGTGTTCAATATGCACCATTCAAAGGCACATCATAAATTTCCAACCATTTCTGACTTCATTTGGTATTTTTCATGCATATAATGATTTATTTTGAGCTAAGTGACCCTAAATTTGAAAAGCAGTACAAATGAACTCTGAAAAGGTTGTAACTTGGCATGACATCATAATTTCACCCCCATAGCAACTTGTAAAGAGTTGAGAGGGTTACGGCAAAAACTAGATGCACTTCATGTACAAATCGGACAATCTCTTTCGAAGTATGAGGGTTTCGGACGAAAACTCATCTATTACAAAGGGATTTCATTTTTAATAACTTATTTTAACTCCATAATTTTTGTGTGTTCAATATGCATCATTCAAAGGCACATCATCAATTTTCAACCATTTCTGACTTCATTTGATATTTTTCATGCATTCGATGATTTAATTTGAGCTAAATAACCCTGAATTTGAAAAGCAGTACAAATGAACTCTAAAAAGTTTGTAACATGGCATGACATCATTATTTCACCCATATAGCAACTTTTAAAGAGTTGAGAGGGTTACGGCAAAAACTGGATGCACTTCGTGTACAAATTGGACCATCTCTTTCGAAGTATGAGGGTTTCGGACGAAAACTAATCTATTACAAAGGGATTTCATTTTTAATAACTTATTTTAACACCGTACTTTTTCTGTGTTCAATATGCACCGTTCAAAGGCACATAATCAATTTTCAACCATATCTGACTTCATTTGATATGTTTCATGCATTCGATGATTTATTTTGAGCTAAATAACCTTGAATTTGAAAAGCAGTACAAATGAACTCTGAAAAGTTTGTAACTTGGCATGACATCATTATTTCACCCACATAGCAACTTGTAAAGTGTTGAGAGGGTTACGAAAAAACTGGATGCACTTCATGTACAAATTGGACAATCTCTTTCGAAGTATGGGGGTTTCGGACGAAAACTCATCTATTACAAAGGGATTTCAATTTTAATAACTTATTTTAACTGTATACTTTTTGTGTGTTCAATACGCACCATTCAAAGGCACATCATCAATTTTCAACCATTTCTAACTTCATTTGATATTTTTCATGCATTCGATGATTTATTTTGAGCTAAATAACCCTGAATTTGAAAAGCAGTACAAATGAACTCTGAAAAGTTTGTAACTTGGCATGACATCATTATTTCACCCACATAGCAACTTCTAAAGTGTTGAGAGGGTTACGAAAAAAACTGGATGATCTTCGTATACAAATTGGACAATCTCTTTCGAAGTACGAGGGTTTCAAACGAAAACTCATCTATTACAAAAGGATTTCATTTTTAATAACCTATTTTAACTCCATACTTTTTGTGTGTTCAATATGCACCATTCAAAGGCACATCATAAATTTCCAACCATTTCTGACATCATTTGGTATTTTTCATGCATATAATGATTTATTTTGAGCTAAGTGACCCTAAATTTGAAAAGCAGTACAAATGAACTCTGAAAAGGTTGTAACTTGGCATGACATCATAATTTCACCCCCATAGCAACTTGTAAAGAGTTGAGAGGGTTACGGCAAAAACTGGATGCACTTCGTGTACAAATCGGACAATCTCTTTCGAAGTATGAGGGTTTCGGACGAAAACTCATCTATTACAAAGGGATTTCATTTTTAATAACTTATTTTAACTCCATAATTTTTGTGTGTTCAATATGCACCATTAAAAGGCACATCATCAATTTTCAACCATTTCTGACTTCATTTGATATTTTTCATGCATTCGATGATTTATTTTGAGCTAAATAACCTTGAATTTGAAAAGCAGTACAAATGAACTCTGAAAAGTTTGTAACTTGGCATGACATCATTATTTCACCCACAGAGCAACTTCTAAAGAGTTGAGAGGGTTACGAAAGAAACTGGATGCACTTCGTGTACAAATTGGACAATCTCTTTTGAAGTATGAGGGTTTCAGACGAAACTCATCTATTATGAAAGGATTTCATTTTTAATAACTTATTTTAACTCCATACTTTTTGTGTGTTCAATTTGCACCATTCAAAGGCAGATCATAAAATTTTCAACCATTTCTGACTTCATTTGATATTAGCAAAAAGAATTTTTCGTGTGAAACTTTAATAGCAAACTAAAATAAAAAAAACTCTGTTTTTGATTTAAACAACCATTTAAAGTTACCTAAAAATTGTTAAATTGAATATAATGCTAAAACGAAGTAATATTAAATAGCAGGAAAAATAGTAAAGAAATAACATAAAAAATAGCAAAAGTGAAAATAGATGCCCTTATACCTTGAAATTCAACCTAAATTCAAAGTGCAAGTTAGGCACCTAACTAACACTTTGAATTTAGGTTGACTTTTAGTGTAACGGCATCTATTTTCACTATGAGCAGAGCTCGACATGTCAAGCACATCGGGGCTTATAAACAGGTGCGGTCTCATCTCGACTAGCGAGGTGGGACTAAACATTTGACACCTGCTGCGTGGAAGTCTTTAGTATCGACTGGTGTCACCAGCCGGTACTAAAGGTTGCCCTTTAGTACCGGCTGGTGACACCAGCCGGTACTAAAGGTGCAAGAGGGGCCATGTCTGACCAAAACACTACCACGCCCCCTTTAGTACCGACTCGTGAGACGAACCGGTACTAAAGGTCCCTCATGAACCGGTTCTAAAGGTCGCCCTACTCCTAGCCGTTGTAGCCGGCATGAACCGGGACTAATACCGTCTTTAGTACCGGTTCGTGACCAGACCGGGACTAAAGCTCGGGACGAAAGGTCTATTTTCTACTAGTGTGGTAGTTGCCAGTTCTCTCCGTTCTTGTTGTCGACCGTTTTGAGACCAACCACACACGCACGCGCCCGTAGCATCATTAAAAGAAACGTTTTTAAAGAGCGCAAAAAATATTCTCGGATTGAGTCGAAACTTAGCGTGAAGTCTTTTTATATAGTAGGTAGGCTGCCTGCCAAATTTCATCGCATTCCGAGTTCGTTTGATACCCCATCGGTCAACCGTAGCAGTGCGGTCATTGGTTATTCATCGGGTGTTTTCGGTGTTGCAAAACTCTGTTGCTGGGCCACAATTCTTTCTCTCTTCCCCTCCTAGCCCAACTACATGGCCACTAGCCTAACTAGCCCCTCTATCCGTTCGTGGTCATCGGATCGCGATCGGACAAACGAGACTCAACCAGCCCCTAGTGCCATTCCCTATTTAAACCCCCATGGAGAGAGAGCCCCACTCTATAGGGTTTCCCCCATGCAAAAGTTGCAGCCATACCCCTCGAAAACCCCACCTCCCAGCTCCACCTCCCTCTCCACCGAAATCCAATCCTCCATAGCCAAATTTCAGCCCTCAAATCTGAGATATCAGATCTGGACATGACCGGCGACCACAGAGCTCCACCGCAGCCCGCGGCTACCATGGACGAGCCTCCCCTTGGCCGAGTGCCTCTGTCCCGCTGCCCGATGCTCTCCCCACATCGGAGGCCACTGGAGCGTCGTCGCCGGCAAGCGCGCAACCTCCAGGCTGGACCCCGTCGACCCTGTCTTGCCTGCTCTGCTCCCTCTCTCTAACCTCACTCTCTCTCCCTGTTTGCTGCATGGTCAAGGCATCCATGGGCAGTCACCATTGATCCCCACCAGCCGGTGGCCATCCACCATGCTGCGCCCTAGATTCGGATCCCCTTTGTCGGATCCCGTCGTTCCAGCCCCATCCATGGCCGTCCCACGTCGCCTCGAGCGTCCGCGCCGTCTTCCACTTGTTGCCATGGCCGTCGGTGGGGCCCTCCTTCATTCCCTCTTGCGTACGGTAGGAGCACGAGCGACTGCTTGATCTCGCCTGCTCACATTGACTAGACCAGGGATGGCATGGGCCTTCTGGCGCATGGCCCAGTCGGGCTCCCAAGGCCCAGCCCAGCAAGGTGAGCGCTCCGGCCTCCTATCCCTCGCCTAGGCGCAGTGCTGCTATATTGCGCTTGCCTCTGTTAGGCCCGTGTAGCTCCAGATTCGGCCCAATGCTTTTTTTCCTGCTGCGATTTTTCTAATTATCCAATGAATTACAGATTTGCAGAAAAGACCATAATGATCATGCATTTAATAACTTCACATTCGTGCATCAGACTAAAACAAATTATATACGAAAAATGATTAGAATTTTGTGTAGAATAATAATTTTCAAATTTCTTGCATGATAAAAATGTTTAACCTGTTGTTTTCATATAATTTTCATAAATGCCATGATAAAATGATTTATTTAATTACTTTTAAACCGTAGCTCCGATGCAAAAGTTTTCTATATGTAATTTGACTACAAAAACGTGTAGAATATCATGCCACACTGTATTTCAATGTTTAATAAATATAAAATTGTGTTAGGACAGATATGGACCAAAATTCGTAATATGCATGTGAGGTCGTGCCGATGTTGTTATTGTTGCTTCCGGCCCCGTTAAAATGCGTAGATGATATAGTGATCATGCTTCACCTCTTGCCATGTTTAACAACATTTAATATTGATGAGTGCCTAAACGAGAGTGAACTAAATAATTCGTCGATACGCAACTCGTTGCATAATGAACATCAGTTAACGTGTAGTAGATGTTTACTATTCTTACCATGCCTTGCCATGCCTTGCATATTAAACCGGACATGAATCATATTTGGTTGTGCATCATGTCATGCATATTTTGTGGTGTTTTTGTGTGTTGATTGTTGTTTCTGGATTGCTTCTTGTCGATAGTGTTCCGAAGGCGTTCGTAGTGTGAGGATTCGTTCGACTACATTGGATCGTCTACTTCATGGATCATTCTCGTTCCAAGCAGTATCTCAGGCAAGATGACACATTTCCCTAGATACCACTACTATCATTGCTATGCTAGTTGGCCCGCTTTTATTGTTATGTCTTGCTACCTATCACTTATTTGTCAAGCCTCCCAACATTGCCATGATAGGCCTTTGACCCCTCCACATCCCAGCAAACCGTTGTTTGGTTATGTTACTACTTGCTCAGCCCTTCTTATAGTGTTTCTAGCTGCAGGTGCAATTGCTTCCATGAGACAACATGCACATCCTTTTATTATCACAATATTATTGCTATTTAATTTAATGCACTTTTATACCTGGTAAAGAGTGGAAGGCTTGGCCTTTTGCTCTGTGTTTTGTTCCGCTCTTGCCACCCGTATTTACTTGTGAACTGGTGTTATGTTCCATAATTGAGCGCTCCTAACATGCTTGGGGTTGTTATGGGGACCCCATTGAATCTTATTTTTAGGATAAAACTTGTCTGGCAAGGCCCAACACTGGTACTATTTGCTTAATAACAACTAAAATTTGCATAGGGCATGATCACCCCATGGATAATTAATCAACAACCCGGGCAAGTGCTCCCAATGAGTGTTGGTCCAAAGCGGGCTGCCTGCGGGGCCACCTCGAGGAAACTCGGGGACTGGTTTTTCCCTGTAGCTAGACCCATCTGTCATGTCCTGAGAACGAGATACATGGCTCTTATCGGGTTTGTCGACACGTCGGGAGGCCTTGCTGGATTTCTTTTAGCTTTCTCGAATGTCTTGCGTGACGAACTCTGATCTTCTTTCGGCTATCTTGAGGTGTCGGATTTCCTTTGGAATTGCCTAGCATGATCACGAGATCCGTGGTCGAGGTTATTCCCGCGACGTGTGGTTAATTTGTGACGGACGAGTTGGAGCACCCCTGTAGGGTTAAATCTTTAAAAAATTCATGCCCGCGGTTATGTGGCAACTTGGTAACTTTGTTTAACACCCGGTCATAGAAAACTTGAAGTAAACTCAAATAAAATACACCAACTGTGTGCGTAACTGTGACTGTCTCTTGTCGTGAGTTATTATCCGAAAGAGAACATGGTGGGGTTATGTTTGACGTAAGTAGGTGTTCAGGAACTGTTAGTGATCCATACTAGCTCATATACGTTATGCGTATACCACCATACTTTACTTTCTGTACTCGTAAGTTAGCTACTCAAATAAATGCTTAGTCGCCGACTGCAGCCTCACCACTTAACCATACCTCACCCATTAAGATTTAATAGTCTTGATACCCTTGGAAATGAGATTGCTGAGTCCCTATGGCTCACAGATTACTACAACTACAGTTGCAGGTACAGGTAATGCGATTGTTTGACGTGAGCGCGATGCTTGTTTGATTTGGAGTTCTTCTTCTTCATCATCGATCTAGGATGGGTTCCAGGCGGCAGCCTGGGATAGCAAGGATGGATGTCATTTTATCGTTTGATTTCGTCCGTACTTGTGCCCTGCTCTTCTGTATGATGTTTGAATATGTTGTTGTATTGATGTGATCTTGTTGTAGCTTGTGGCGAGTGTAAGCCAATTCCATATACTCATCTCTTCCGTACATGTACTTGTAATGATATCCATTCTTGCAACACGATGAGATGCGCTTCTATCCCTGTCGAGGGCCTCGTGACGAAATAAGGATAGCATAGCATCTTGGGCATGACAAGTATCGTCAGTCATTTTTTAAAACCTACATCCATTTGTATTCGCCGGTTCGCATCTTGGGGGAGACCAACCACACATGCACGCGCCCGCGTCATATTTAAAAAACCCGTTTTTAAAGAGCGCGAAAAATATTCTCGGGTTGGGTTGTAAGTTGGCGTGCAGTCTTGTTTTATTCTCGGAAGACCGCCTCCCAAATTTTATCGCAATCAGAGTTCGTTTGATACCCGAACAGTCAATCATAGCAGCGCGGTTATCGGTTTATTATTGGACGTTTTTTGGTGTTTGAAACCTCAGTCACGGGCCACAATCTCCCTCTCTCCTCACTCCACATCCCCTCTACATAGCCCACTAAGCCCAGCAAACCCACCTTTTTGATCAGATCGTTCGCTCGGGATCGGAGGGTCGAAAAAAACCCTAACCCTAAACCTGCCTATTTAAGGACCCCACTATTCAATTTTTGGGCCTAACCCTAGGAGCCACCTCAAATTTTGTGCAGCCAGCCCCTCCCACCTCGCAGCCGTTGCACCCTTTCTTTATTTTCTGCACCGGCACATCCACTATCGCCACTTGGCGCAATCCGATTGGGTAGCGGCCGCCACGTGCCACTTGCAGCCTACCACGGTCTCCCATGTCGCCTCCTCCACCTCCCAACTCACCATGGCCCGCCCGATCCTGCCTCCGGCATGCTCTGAGCCAAATCGGGCCCGAGCGCTCTCGAATCGTGTCACCGCCGCTCTATCGAATCACGCAGCCCCACCGGAGATTGCCTTCGCCTCTCCCATGGCATGATTGTGCCCTAGCCGCCGCCATGTGTTGTCCCCGCTCGCCGGAGCCGTGTCGTCGGCGACCAAGGACCCCTGCCGCTGGTCGACCTCTCCCTTCCCTCTCATTCTTCCACCTCTCTCCCTCTCCTCTAACCTCCCAGTCGGCCTTCTGTCTCGGGTCACCTAGCATCTACGATGCCTTCTCATTGCGTGGTTGCCTTGCCTTCCCGCGCACTCGTTGTAGATTGTAGTTTCCGTACTTACCTCGGCTGCTTCCTCTTGTCCATGCCCGAGGCGGGCACAAACTCGAGGGCGAGCCCCTGCCTTAGCGCGCGTCGAGTCCTTTAGCCCCCACGAATGGAACCTTCAGGGTCCCCGCAGTCCCCCCGGTGGTTGACCCCGCCAGAGACCGCCGCTATAGACGCCGACATCGTCTCCTCCTTGTCTGTCGCCGGATGGAGAAATGAGGTGCCTCGCTTATTCAAAAGAATATAGGCCCCTGTATGGTCAGCAGACGAAGCCTGGTGCAGTGGTTGCTCCTCCACTGCCTCACAGGGGGGATGTGGGTTCGATCCCCCGCGCGGACAGATGAAACCCCCTTTTTCCCTTTCAGCCGAGCCACTAACAATGGGCCCTAGGCCTACGTGGCATTCCCCTAAGGTCCCTGGTAAGTATGCCAGGTGGGGCTGGTGATTTTTAGGTTTTGTTTTGTATTTAATTTTTATGATGTTTCCTTTGAAGGAAAATTTTCATTTTAGGGTCTTTCTTAATATGTCTAGGGAATTATGGGACTTGCCAAATTTAGTTTATGACTTGTCATAACTGAATAGGCATATTTTCGAATGCATTCGTGGGAGTTTTGTCTTAAGGAACATAGGCTTATGATAGGTGATTTTAGGGTACACAAATCCAGTGAATCCAATGGTGACATTGGTTTTGTCGTTTGGCCTAGACTTGAAAAATGCTATTTTGTGATAAACTTGTTAACATGAAATATGCTCCTTGATGTGTGTGGTAGCCCCTATTATGTTTCCATGCCATGATAGATCATTATATGGGTGGCATTCTAGCTGTCAATATGTCACAAAAAATGTGGTTTACATGCTCAAATAATTCGAAGTGTTGGAAATCTGTTATTTTTTAGCTATGTTCTCATGTTGATTGCCATGAATTTGTTGTTCCTCTGTGGTTGGTATAGTGCCATGAAATGTAGAGCAAGTTACCCTCTGTCATCATGTGCAGTTGGTCGACAAGTAGAAGCTATCCATCATACTTAGTTTTGTTGTCCATTGTGTCAATCTATTAAAAACTGCACTGTTACACCCCTTGAATTTCGCCAAGTCTAGAAGTTGGGTTAATTCGCCATGCCATGTTGGGAGGATGATGGCCATTGCTATATGCATATTTTGATGTTGCCATAATGTAGTTAATTGAAGTGCATGTTGTCCTCTATCACCCTTTTTATTTTCATGGCATGAAAGTTCCTCTAGCATTTGTAATTGTTGCTATCAAGATGCCATCATGTTAACTCAGATTTTACAAAACTGGAATCTTCACTAAGTCCCTAAAAATGTTTCATCATGCCATTTTATGAGCTCAATTGTCATTGATCCACGGAACCTTTCACGTTTTTGTTATTAGATGAATTGTTAAGCATGTCGTATACTTCATGTCCATACCTAGATTGTGATTTGAAACTTGATGTAACTCTGGTTATGCGTGTTACAAGAAGACATGTTGCTATTGGTGGACAAATTTTGTGTTTGAATGTTTTGTGACTTGTGGGAGCTATACTCCATTGGTTTGCATAATATTTAGGTCTATGTAACGACCCGACCTGGAAGGTCAAGTCTCCGGTGTTTCCGTACCATCCCAAGATCATGCTGGTACACACACGGTACATCAATGTATATATCAAAGGTAAATCACACAGCATTATATTAATCGAAATCTCATATCGAGTTCTTTATTACGATAAAAATTACAATAAAGTGGCCAAAGGCCAACTCATGAGAATATCTAAATCTTGCGGAAGCGTCGAAGGTAGATGAGTCCATCCGACTCCAAGGGCATCTCACTGAGCATAGAACGTGTCCTCACTCCTGGTCGGAAAAATACTCTGCAACATGATACGTTGCAGCCGTGTAGGTCAGCATATGGAGTATGCCGGCAAAGTCACAAGAGAGGGGTGAAAATAATCAGCTAGTCTATATGCTTATATGGCAGGTGGGGTGGTAAGTTTTGCGTAAAGCCAATTTTTCCTACATCTAGAAAAAGGGCTAAGCAAAGCATTACTAAGTTGGTTGATTAATGAGATGGTTCCATCAACCAACTTAGTAATGCTTTGCTTAGCCCTTTTTCTAGATGTAGGAAAAATTGGCTTTACGCAAAACTTACCACCCCACCTGCCATATAAGCATATAGACTAGCTGATTATTTTCACCCCTCTCTTGTGACTTTGCCGGCATACTCCATATGCTGACCTACACGGCTGCAACGTATCATGTTGCAGAGTATTTTTCCGACCAGGAGTGAGGACACGTTCTATGCTCAGTGAGATGCCCTTGGAGTCGGATGGACTCATCTACCTTCGACGCTTCCGCAAGATTTAGATATTCTCATGAGTTGGCCTTTGGCCACTTTATTGTAATTTTTATCGTAATAAAGAACTCGATATGAGATTTCGATTAATATAATGCTGTGTGATTTACCTTTGATATATACATTGATGTACCGTGTGTGTACCAGCATGATCTTGGGATGGTACGGAAACACCGGAGACTTGACCTTCCAGGTCGGGTCGTTACAGAAATGGTATCAGAGCACACGCTGACCGTAGGACGTAACCTCTAGGATTGGAAAGCCTTAGGATTGTTTCTCTTTGTCTTTAAATATCTTATACTCTCATCTATTCGTTTCTGACTCCTCTCCGATTATTTCAAAATTTATAGATGGCCACCTTCATCCCAGTGTTGATCACAGAGTTTTGCCAGCCTGACGCAACGATGCCCTTTGGTAAGGAGCTGATGAGGATCGTCAAGGACATAAGGATTGCTTTGCCGAGCATCACCGGGATTCCTATCATGTCATTTCCCCAAGATGGACGCTACAGGATCGAGGTGCATATTCCAGGGAAGACCTTTGGGAATCGGAAGGAACCCATAGATCTCAAGTTCGTGGCACCCAGTTGGATACTTGGAAGAGACATGGCCATTCATCGTGCCCTTGGACGTATCCAGGAGGAATACAGAGGTGGAACCATTTCACCAGGACTCAGCATGGTTTGCCGCAGAGATGCCCATGGCAACATCATCACCAATCCCACTGCAGACACCAATATCTCCTATATCCAGACCTTGGAGACTCACATCAGGACTCTGGAGCTTCGAGTTCGTGCTGACACGAAGACTATCAAGAATCTGATGAATCGTGAGCTGGACCTTGAAGCTGATCTGCGAGAGGCCAACTATGAACACGAGCATGAAGTGAAGGACTTCTTAGAGAGGATTGATGAGCAGAATGCACGCATCGCCACTCTGGAGGAGCATCTAGACATGGGAGAAAACCTTCACCCCGAAGGAGACATGGCACCCTTCATCAGCGACGATGAAGACTATGAGGAAAGCACCACCGGAGGACCTACGACTATGCACTTTTGAGGAGAACATTAGTTATGCCCTCCAATGTATCTTTATTTTAGTCGTTAAAGCGTAGGTCGATGTTTAGTTGTCTGAGATTTGTATTTTCCGATGTTTGACATTGATTGAATAAATGAATGAGTGTTTCGTGTGATATGTTTGTTGCATTGCATATGGGTAGTGAATTTCTTCCAGACCCTTGTTCTATTCTAATTCTCATCCCTCTGAAAACAGCAAGATGCCTCCACGACGTGAGACCGATTTCACTTTTCCACCGGAACTCACCCAACTCCTTCAGCAACAGAATGCACTGATGCAACTATTGATTCAGAATCAGACCAACAACCAGAACAACAACAACAACCACCATCCACCCCAGACTGACAATCTCACCCGTTTTCTGAGGTTGAACCCTCCAACTTTCTCCAGCAGCACTGAGCCCATTGTGGCAGATGACTGGCTCCGCAAGATGGAGAGAGAACTTGTCACCGCTGGATGCACTGACGCTGAGAAAGTGCGATTTGCCGCACATCAACTGGAAGGACCAGCAGCATCATGGTGGGAGAATTATACCACCACTTATCCTATTGCAGATGTGACTTGGGAGCAGTTCAAGCTTGCTTTCCGCACCGCTCATGTTTCAGCTGGAGCCATGAGTTTAAAGAAGCGCGAGTTTCGCAACTTGCGCCAGGGTAATCGTTCCGTGGCCCAATATGTGGACGACTTCAACACATTGTCACGTTATGCCCCAGGAGATGTGGCCGATGATGCGGCCAAGCAAGAAAAGTTTCTGGAAGGACTCAATGATGAGTTGAGCATACAGCTGGTAGTGGCTAATTTCAACAACTACCAAGAGCTGGTGGATAAGGCACTTATTCTGGAAGGTAAACAGCAGCAGATTGAGAACCGCAAGCGGAAGTACACTCAGGGGAAGTTCAACTCTGGAGCTCATCAGAAGCCTCGTTACTCCCCGTACTCCGGGAATACCGGATCAGGAAATGGTAAGTTTGGAAAGCACACTCATACTGTGCACAACCATGGAGGTCACCATCATGGAGGAAATGGGAATAACCGTCTCAACCATGGTAACTTCAAGAGTGACAATGGGAATGGGAACAACAACCAGCACCGTCAAGTTCCTGCTCAGAAGGATCTGAGTCACATTACCTGTTTCAAGTGCCAGAAGACAGGGCACTATGCTACTGAGTGTCCCCAGAGTAAGCAAGGCACTGGAAACGGCACTAACAACGGCAACTCCACAGCCAAGAAGCCCAATCCGTTTCCCCGTGCTCACGTGAATCACATCAACGTGGAAGAAGTCTATGATCAGCCCGAGACTGTGGTTGGTAAGTTTTTATTGCATTCACGTCCTGTTACAGTACTTTTTGATTCGGGTGCAACTCATTCATTCATATCAAGGGTAGTTGTGGATAAGTATGGTTTGCCCACCAAAACCCTTAGTCAGCCAATTCAGGTTAGTTCTCCAGGAGGTATGATGATGGCAGGGATAGGATGCCATGCCTTGAAACTCAATATAGGGAACCATGTTTTTTCCACCGACCTCATCGTCTTAGAGTCACACGGATTGGATGTAATCCTAGGCATGGATTGGATGACCAAGTATGAAGGAAATCTTGATTGCCCTAGCAAGTCTGTTTCACTCACCACCCCGGAGAACAAGAGGATTAAGTATGTATCCCGACGCACACGTATGAGTGCTCGGTTAAATTCTCTCACAGGAGTTGTTCAGGAGGAAGTACCTGTGGTAAAAGAATTTCCAGATGTATTTCCGGAAGAATTACCAGGAATGCCACCAGATAGGGAGATTGAGTTCTTAATAGAGCTACAGCCAGGGACAGCCCCAATTTCCAAGAGACCCTATCGGATGCCCGCAAATGATCTGTTGGAAATCAAGAAGCAAATTAAGGAGTTATTGGACAAAGGTTATATTCGCCCAAGTTCTTCACCTTGGGGAGCCCCAGTTCTTTTGGTGGAGAAGAAGGATAAATCTTTGAGAATGGTAGTGGACTATCGTGCCTTGAACGAGGTGACTATCAAGAACAAGTACCCTCTACCGATGATTAATGATTTGTTTGATCAGCTCGTAGGAGCCAAAGTATTCTCCAAGATCGATCTTCGATCAGGGTATCACCAGTTGAAAATTCGTGAACAGGATATACCCAAAACAGCTTTCACCACGAGGTATGGCTTGTATGAGTATACGGTCATGTCTTTTGGATTGACTAATGCTCCTGCCTACTTCATGAATTTGATGAACAAAGTATTCATGGAATACCTAGACAAGTTTGTTGTGGTGTTCATCGATGACATTCTGATATTCTCCAAGAACGAGGAAGAGCATAAGCAACATTTGCGTTTAGTTCTGGAAAAGCTAAGAGAGCATCAGTTATATGCCAAGTTCAGCAAATGTGAATTTTGGTTGACGGAAGTCGGATTCCTTGGACATGTTATTTCCGGAGAAGGAATAGCCGTAGACCCCGCTAAGGTTGAAGCCGTCACCGAGTGGAAGTCACCCACCTCAGTTAAGGAGATCCGCAGTTTCCTTGGACTTGCTGGATATTACCGGAGGTTCATTGAAAATTTCTCCAAGGTTGCCAAGCCCATGACAGAGTTGTTGAAGAAAGAATCCAAGTATGTTTGGACTGTGGAATGTGAAGCCAGTTTCCGGGAGTTGAAGGAACGTTTGGTCACAGCCCCAGTGTTGATCTTGCCCGATATTCGGAAGGATTTCCAGGTTTATTGTGATGCTTCACGTCAAGGACTTGGAGGAGTACTTATGCAGGATGGAAAAGTTGTAGCCTATGCTTCCAGACAGCTACGACCTCATGAGTTGAATTATGCCACGCATGACTTGGAGCTAGCAGCCGTAGTGCACGCACTCAAGACTTGGAGACATTTCCTTATCGGAAATAGTTGTGATGTTTACACCGACCATAAGAGCCTGAAGTATATCTTCACGCAGAAAGAGTTGAACCTCAGACAGAGGAGATGGTTAGAGTTAATCAAGGACTATGACATGAGATTACACTACCATTCAGGTAAGGCTAATGTTGTAGCCGATGCCTTGAGTCGGAAAACTTATGTGAACACACTCACAGCTGGAGGATTACCTCAAGAGTTAGTCGATGATCTCAGAGAGCTCAAGCTAGAGATAGTTCCAAGAGGATATGTTGCTACACTGGAAATTCAGTCCACCTTGACCGAAAGAATTCGAGAAGCCCAGAAATCGGACAAGGAGATAGCTGAGATTAAACAGAGAATGAAAGATGGTAAAGCTAAAGGTTTTCGTGAGGATGAACACGGAACTTTGTGGTTTGAGAACCGAATCTATGTGCCCAATGAACCAGAGCTCAGGAAGTTGATACTTCAGGAAGCCCACGATTCACCTTACTCGATACACCCAGGCAATACCAAGATGTATCTGGATTTAAAGGAAAGTTATTGGTGGACAGGTATGAAGAAAGATATTGCAGAGCATGTTGCGATATGTGATGTTTGTCAGCGAGTAAAGGCAGAACATCAGAAACCAGCAGGGTTACTCCAACCTTTGCCGATACCCGAGTGGAAATGGGAAAAACTTGGTATGGATTTCATCACAGGATTGCCCAGGACCCGTTCAGGTTATGATTCCATCTGGGTAGTGGTAGATCGCTTGACCAAGGTAGCACACTTCATTCCAGTAAAGACCACCTATACCAGTGCTAAGCTAGCCAAGATATACATGACCAGGATCGTATGTCTGCATGGAGTTCCGAGGAGTATAGTGTCAGATAGAGGAACACAATTCACTTCAAAGTTTTGGCATCAGTTACATGAGACTTTGGGTACGAGACTGGAGTTTAGTACAGCTTTTCATCCGCAGACAGATGGCCAGACTGAGAGAGTCAATCAGATTCTGGAAGACATGTTGAGAGCTTGTGCGCTAGATTATGGATCTAGTTGGGACGAAAACTTGCCTTACGCAGAATTCTCATACAACAACAGTTATCAGACCAGTCTAAAGATGGCCCCTTTCGAAGCTTTATACGGAAGAAGATGTAGAACACCACTGACGTGGGATGGTGTTGGAGACCGACAACTTTTTGGTCCCGACCTTATCCGAGATTCTGAAGAGAAAGTCAAGTTGATACGTGACAGACTCAAAATAGCTCAATCTCGACAGAAGAGCTATGCTGACAACAAGCGCAAGGAAGTGACGTATGAAGTGGGAGACCGAGCATATCTTCGTGTGTCCCCGCTTCGAGGAACCAAGAGATTTGGTGTTAAAGGAAAATTAGCACCCAGATTCATAGGCCCCTACAAAATTCTTGAACGTAGAGGTGAAGTTGCATACAAACTGGAATTGCCGGAAGGATTATCCGAAGTTCATGATGTGTTCCATGTTTCCCAGCTGAAGAAATGTCATGCTGAGATGGTTGACATCCCTTTGCGAGACACCGTGCCCCTAGAGGCCATACAGCTTGAAAGTGATCTGACTTATGAGGAGAAGCCTGTCAAGATCCTCGAGACATCCAACAGAGTTACCCGCAGCAAGATTATCAAGTTCTGCAAAGTTTTGTGGAGTCACCATACTGAGGAAGAAGCCACCTGGGAACGCGAAGAAGATCTTCGTAGAGACCATCCGCACCTATTTTCTAGCCAACCCGAATCTCGAGGGCGAGATTCATCTTAAGGTGGGTAGGTTTGTAACATCCCAAAATTCCATTTTGGAATGTTATGAATATAGCTATGCATCTATTATCATCATTGCTTGATTGTATGAACTAGTTGAAATGCCTCTTCTGGTTTTCAGAAAGTCCCCTTCTACTTTTCCCTATGTTGCTTCCTCTATTTAAAATTTTTGGTTAAAAGTTCAAATAAGAGAGGAGGAACATGACACTCCACACCAGGGTCTAATTGGTGAATTATTTGAACAAAAATAACCAGGAGTTATTTTGAAAATATTTGCAAAAAGGGTTTAAAAACAATTAGGACATTTCTGAAATAATATTTTTTTCAAAGTGTTCAAATGACAGAATAGAAATGTTCATTAAATAGCATTTATTATTCTGTTAATTTTGATATATAATACCCCTATATTTACAAACGATTTGAATGCTTTAAAAGCTTTTGAATGTCTCCGGAAATTATTAAAAAGAAACGGTAACCGTTTCCGGTATTAAACGGGCCGGCCCACCGGCTTTAAAAGCCGAAACCGTTACCGGTCGGCCGACCGAGCGCAGTAATGCTCCCGCTCTCTCACTGACACCGGGTCCCACCCCGTCCGACCGTTGCCCCGGAACGGTCATCGTCTTCACTCCCCGCGCTCGCCGGATCCGACGCCGGCCGTTACTCCCCCTCACCGGATCTCTCCCCTCTCTCCTCCCCGCACCCCCCCGAGCGCCTATATAAGAGCCCCACGGCCCCGCATCCATTCCCCCCCCGAGCCCCCTTCTCTCTCTCGCCGAGACGCCGTCGATTGCTCGTCGGAGTTCCACCACCACCGGAAGTCGCCGTCGATCGTAGCCACCACCTCCGACCATCATTCGCCACGCCGTCGCCACCAATCGCCTCCGGAGGACCGTCCCCGTCGCCAGGACCACTTCCCCGTCCTCCCCGACCACCGGAACACCTCGCCGTCGCAATCGCCGCTACCGGACTCGCCGGAGTACCCCGACGCCGGCAACCTCCCTCCGTAAGCCCCCTCGACCGTCCGATCCAAATCCCACGGTCCAGATTAGAACGAACTTAAGTCCGAACCGTTTTCTTCTACCGAACGGTCGCCCGCTCTAATTCACCTACCGAACGCCCCCCTTAGCCAATCGGATCGCGCCACGTAGCCCCCTGACCGACGCAAACTTTTTTTCATTTTCTGTTTTGTTTTAATTAACAGAATGTTTTCCAATTTTGTTTTGCTTATATCTTTTAATCTGTTTAGAGTTTTGAGTTGATTCTTTTTGCAATAGCTCACAATTTTCATGTAGTTTCACCCTGTACTTTTAAATTTCAAATTTGAACTATGAAATTTGAATTGAATCAAATTTGCTTAAAATCTTCAAATCTGAATAACTAGAGTTTGAAAATAGATTTTGATATGAATCTTTTTGCTACTGTTTGGTATTAGTTAGGACTATCTTCAGGTATAGTTTGAGGATTTTCATGATATATTTGATTACTGTTTTACCCAAAAAACAGAATCTGCTTATTATTATAATATAGTTTTATAAACTTAATTTTGATTAGTTTGATTTAGAATTTGGTTTTATTTGTTTATTAGGTTCTGTTAGTAAACATTTAGTGTTTTCACTTACTGTTAATAAAAATATAAATTTGCCTAGTTTAATTTTATTTAACATAGGAATCAAAATTTCTTTTCAATTAGGCTTAATTTGACTAAAACAACTAACTAGTAATAGTTTGTTTTCAAACAAAGTTTTCTATATTTTGTTTCTGTTTTCTAAGACAGATTTAATAGTAAATTATTATTTTTCTGTCAAGAACATGTTTTGTTAACAAATTATAAGTTTAGTTTTACATTCTTTTGTTAATATAACTATAGTTGATTCATATAGTGTTTATCAAAACTTGTATAAACTTCACTAAACTTTTCCCAACAAGCTTAAATTGATTATTCTGTTTATTAATAAAATATTCTATTGTTTTCCTTGTTGTCAACAATTGTTTTGCTAATTCAAAATAGTTTTATTATGTAGTAGTGTTTTCATCATCCCCTT
This sequence comes from Hordeum marinum, assembly GCA_022496015.1. NCBI lineage: Eukaryota > Viridiplantae > Streptophyta > Magnoliopsida > Poales > Poaceae > Hordeum > Hordeum marinum. The sequence goes on along the minus strand of CM039673.1, from coordinate 194,779,970 downwards.
TGGAAAAAACAAAACTTTGTGTGTTTTACTTGCTAGAGACTTTTGTGCATTGTTTGCCTTGTTTGTTTAGTACTTCTTTGCTGAATGTTATGAGTACTTATTTTGGTTGTATGCTTATTTAAGTGCATTGTTTGTTTCGTTAGATTATCCGGAGTGCGAAACTTGTTACCTAGAGTTACTCAAGTACGAAGATCATCAATCAGGCAAGTCACTTTGATCATGTTTTACCCATGTTTTATATGCATTAGTTCTACCATCTCCCCAGTTGCATGCAAGATAGGTTAGTTGGAAACTTGGTTACATAGTAGTAGTATCATGTGGTAGATACCCCTCTCAACCCCTTTGACAACATTGGCCCCGGGAAACGTTGTTTTACCTTTTGCTATGCTATTAGTAGACGGGGTTGGTTGTGTGATTCATGAGAGTTGAGAGAGTTAATAATTTCAAGACCTACATAATGATCAAGATTTCAATACTCCAAGTTTTCAACATACCTCTGGGTGGATGATGGTTGAACGGCGCCCTGGAGAAACCAGTGGTTAGCCTAGGTGATGCTGGAGGTGGCCAGTATTCACGCGGAAAGGTCCACCCAGGCACAAAGGGATGGATGGGTGCTTCAAGACCCAAGGCTTACCTGCACAGCCACAAGTCATTATGGGCTCTGGCTTGGTTGGATATCGTGGTGACCCTGGACAGGCGGTGCTACGAGAGGTAGAAGAACGGTAGGAAAGGATGGGCATCGTCAGAGTCGCAGGGAAACCCTTTGGAAGACCATGTTTTGGTCATCCGTTTCTCAAACACCCTGAAGTGCGAGAAATCAAACGGAGGCGACCAAATCTTGTGGGGAACGTGTGCAAAAACTCTGCAGAGTACTTAAACCTAATCGATTAGCCGTGTCCACGGTTATGGACGACTTGAGCCAAAGGGATTGGAACTTCCGGAACTCTCAACACAAATAATATGATGATGTGGGAATTTAATAATTTTGGGTATGAGAATTGGTTGATGGAACCATCTCATTAATCAACCAACTTAGTAATGCTTTGCTTAGCCCTTTTTCTAGATGTAGGAAAAATTGGCTTTACGCAAAACTTACCACCCCACCTGCCATATAAGCATATAGACTAGCTGATTATTTTCACCCCTCTCTTGTGACTTTGCCGGCATACTCCATATGCTGACCTACACGGCTGCAACGTATCATGTTGCAGAGTATTTTTCCGACCAGGAGTGAGGACACGTTCTATGCTCAGTGAGATGCCCTTGGAGTCGGATGGACTCATCTACCTTCGACGCTTCCGCAAGATTTAGATATTCTCATGAGTTGGCCTTTGGCCACTTTATTGTAATTTTTATCGTAATAAAGAACTCGATATGAGATTTCGATTAATATAATGCTGTGTGATTTACCTTTGATATATACATTGATGTACCGTGTGTGTACCAGCATGATCTTGGGATGGTACGGAAACACCGGAGACTTGACCTTCCAGGTCGGGTCGTTACAGTCTATTCTTGCTAGATTTTCATTTCCAAACCAGTGACATCCTTGGAATAGCAAGGAATAACCCATGGCTTTCTCCATCTTTGTATTTGTCTCTATTAATGTTCATACCTTGTCATGAGTGTACTGTGAGATCCGTTACTCCGTTCACAAAGTTTTACTTATGCATTTACATCGATTTTATGTGAAGCATTTATGGTTTCCATGTTCATGCATGTTCAAACAATTAAACATGAGGTTCTATCCAGAATACTAAATAACTTAATATTTGCATGAGAAACATGACTAGCATAGGATTGCCATGTTATTTGCATCAACTTTATCATGCGTCATCTTGGTTGTGCATTCCACTTTGTTTCTATATTTATTGGGTGCCATTTCTCCTTGGCTAGACCCGAGTGCCGAGCCTGAGTGTGAGGATCTCGGAGGGAACATCTACGAGCACCCTGCTCTATATCCCCGTGAAGACACAACAGGCAAGATGATTATACCCGGATCCCGACACTATTTTTGCTGTGCTAGATGTATCGCTCCTATCGTTATGTTTCATTACGTGCCACTTAAATGTCAAGCCTCCTAAATTTCCATAAAAGCCTCCAACCCCCCCAATACCTAGCAAAACCTTGACTGGCTAAGTTACCACCGCTCAACCGCTCTTATAGCGATCTTAGTTGCAGGTTGCATCCATGTAATAACATGGATATCTAGAGATATCACAATATTTATTGATATTTTACTTAATGAACCTACATACTTGGTAAAGGTGGAAGGCTTGGCCTTTTGCGTAGTGTTTTGTTCCACTTTTGCTGCCCTAGTTACTTGTTACCGGTGTTATGTTCCATATTTGGCGCTCATAACATGCTCGGGGTTGTTATGGGTTATCCATGGTCGAGGTTATTCCACGCGACGTGTGGTTAGTTTGTGATGGATGAGTTGGAGCACACCTGTAGGGCTAAATCTTTTCGAGAAGCCATGACCGTAGTTATGTGGCGAGTTGGAAATTTGTTCAACACCCGGTTATAGAGAACTTGAAGTAACTCAAATAAAACACACCAACCATGTGTGTAACTGTGACTATCTCTGCTCGTGAATAGGAACCGAGAGAGAACACGGTGGGGTTATGATTGACGTAAGTAGGTGTTCAGGATCACTTAGTGATCATACTAGTTCAAGACCATTATGTGTAGGCTAGCATATTTAATCATGGTCTCATAAGTTAGCCCCTAAAATAATTTCTTAGTGCTTGTTGCAGCCTTACCACTTAAACTTCCTCACCCACTAGCTTACATAGTTTCGGTACCCGGGTTATGAGATGGCTGAGTCCATGTGGCTCACAAATTACTACAACACTACTTGTATAGGTTCTGATGAGTTCTATCCTGTTGAGGCACCCCAGATCCAGTGGGTGTATGATGGAGAACATGGTCTAATGTATGTTACATATCCGGATGAGTAGGGAGGTATCATGGTCGTGTTCCTAGGCTAGCAAGGTAGTTTCATTGTTACTTTTATCATTTGATTTTGTTCGTAGACGGACCCTATCTTATGGATGAATGCACGAATGATCAAGTGGAATTGTAAGTAAGCATGTGGGGAGTGCAAGACAACTCTTATACTCTTCTTCTCATTACATGTATGCAATGATTCTATACTTGCAAAACACCTAGATGCGCTTCGATCCCCATCGAGGTCCTCGAGCCTTAATTGGGATAGTACCGCATCTTGGTCGTTACATAGCCACCTTATCATCCATACTTTATAATCATGAACTATTTGAGATTCGGTGCACATCATAAATGATGCACCACAGAATAGCGCGTGTCTCGTGGTTTTGTCATGTCAAATGTCCTCGTGCAAGGACTTAGGTGTGAGGTCATCGCCGTTGGGTGGCGACGCAAAGGGATCGAAGGAGTACGGGAGGCGATTTTACCAGGTTTGGCCCCTCCAATGGAGGTAATAGCCTAAGTCCTGCTTTGTGTCTATATTAATGAAGATCTCGTTTACAAGGATGTGGAAACACTAGCCTAGCTTTCAAGGGTATCTAACTTGAGTCTTTCGGTCCTCGGCTTGCCTTTATAGACAGGTCAAGACGCTAGGGTTTACAGCAGAGTTCGAGCCATGACATGACTCGTAACTTATCATATCTCTAACATGCCTTGTCTCTCAAGCAAGTAGTCTCTGGACATCTTCTACCCTATGGGCCTTGAGTCGCTATCGCTTGGTGCTTGGGCCGCCCGGCGACTTACTTAGTAACCGCCTTGCTCCTTTTGTCTTCTTGACACGACCCATCTCCAGTATGTCACCGAAGCCGCCGATAGACAAACCTAGCCCAACAGGGTGGGTCACACCATGGGGTTATATCCCCAACATTAGGTCCCAGAGTGATTTGAATTTATTCATGTCAATTTCACTTCCACGACGGCTTATCACTTGCTTGCATCCATGTTGTTCATAAACTCCAAAGTGCTAGCTCACAGCATCTCGAAGCCTTGTTGTTTTTCCAATGCATAGATATTAATAACGTCATATGCAAGAAATTTAGGGAGATAGTGGTGACATCATGATGAATGTAACTGTATCCACATTTCCCAAAAATCGAGGCCTTGTTGTTCCCCAGAATTTACCATGTTGCCTTAATTTTCACGCCTGCCGGTTCACCCATTGAGTTCTTCCTTATTAAATACTCACAGGAGGGCCCCTTATTTTCACTTTCACCTCGCCACACTCGCTTATTCTTCCAGTTGATCGAGAGTTTCTCTGTGCCAATACCATCGCCCGTCCGTCACCGGACACCACCTTCGCGATCACAATGACATTGTGCTTTTGTCGAGGCAGGATGCACCCGATCATCTATGGTGTTGTAAGCCCCTTTATGGTTCAGCAGGGGCGAGATCACATGCACAAAGGGCGAAGATGGTGAGACAGTGAGGGGTTCGGGACATGGGTGTTTTACCTAGATTCGGACCGCTATGGAACATAAACCCTACTCTTTCTTTGGGTGGATTGACTAGAGGAACACGAAAGGCATGCGACACTCAATCCTGACAAGGTTTTCCTCTGGAGAAAGAGCTGCTACGTGTGTATAAGTGTCCAATGGTCCGAATCTTTAGCTTGGCTACCTTGGGCCTCCTTTTATAGTCGAAGGGGCAACCACAATTGCATTGTCTGATGATTAGATAGCTAATAGTGCTATCATACCTAACTCTAGCTCTTAGGACAAGATGCCATAAATGCAGTCTAGGTGGCGTGCGGGGGTGCATCCCTGGCAAGCTCCTACCACCGCTCTACCTAACTACTACACCACAGCTTGACATGCCTACGGATGGGTGTCAAGGGGGCATAATATATCTTCCAGTATGTACCCACATGCTTAGTGAGAGCTAGTTAGCCACTTGGGAGCTCGAAACTGCATCAATAATTTACTGATGTTGCGATCCGATGGAGTGGTGGCCAATTAGCCCACGCTTCCTGGCCTTCTGGAGTGTGCGAGCGCCTCGGTCACTAGCAAGCACTCGGGACGTGCTTGGCGCACTCTGAGCTTGTCTTCGGTTGTAGCATTGATCTTGCCGGTGTTGCTTGGCCTTGGTTTATATCTGTGTTGCGGGTTCGGCGACTACTGGGTGTGCAGATGTCCAAGGCACTGGATTCCCATGTACTAGAGCACCGACAGGAGCCCTCGGGCCTGGCCCACATGTGCTCGCCCTGCGCCGTTGTGTCAGGCCAAAAATTCATAAATTTGAAGAAGTAACCGCCAATTTACTAGTCACCATTGACCCACTTCCTCAGGCCGTTTCTGCCACACGCTCCTCATGCATTGTGGGGAGTTGCAATGGGTGCTCGTGACTTAAACGCATGATTGTGGGAGTAGGTGCAGCGCCATGGATTGGTGCAATGGGGCGGTTACCTATTCGCCCATGATCGTGGCTAGTGGAATTGGTGGAGGTGGACGACGACCTTTGGAGCGGATGAGAGCCAGCTTCCGTGCCCTCCCCTATAAATTGGGAGGGTCGCGAGGGGCGATGCTCATCCATCTCCTTCTCCTTCTTTATACCAAGCTTGCATAGCTCGCCCTTCTTCCCCTGTCTCCAGTTAGAACAAGATACACCATGCCCGGGGGTCGAGGACGTCCCCTAGCTTCCACCGCGAGAATGAGGGCCTCCTGTCCGGATCATGCCGTTGCTTCAGCCGTGGAGGCGGAGGGTGGTTCCATCACGCTTGGTGGAGGTGCCGGAAGGGGCCGAGGCCAACATGGGGCCCATGGTAGAGGAAGGCGGAGTGCTGCTCACCCTCCTCCTCCATGGGACTCTCCTCCCGTGGAGGGGCACACCAAAGGTACGGCGTTGGAGTTCGTTGGCAGGCTGCGCGGCCCTCCTCGCAGTCGCTTGCGTCTCACTCGCCCTTTCTCGAGGGTGCCGGAGGTCGACAAGCCACATGCAATATGGTTGCAGGTGAATGGTTGTTGTAATTGCGCCGTGCCAGCGGACATCTAGTTCCTGGTGCGTCGCATGATGTTCCTCAGGGGCGGGTGGAAAACCTTCTCTGCTGCAAGTTCCTGGTGCGTCGCATGATGTTCCTCAGGGGCACAATTTCACGGGTGATCGCATCCTCTGCTGCAAGTTGGTGGAGGCTAACCTGCTCTCCATCAAGATTTATGGGCATTCGGGCGCTCGTCTTGGTTGTTGTGAGGAGGGCTCGAGAGATGTTGAAAGTGCCTCCTTCTAATGTAATCTTTGTCCATTTTGTACTGGAAATGAATGAAAGAATGTTGATTTTTCCTCTTTAAGTACTATCCTTTTATCCCCTTGTTTCTATTGTGTTTGTATGTCTGTCCTTGCCACACAGGGCCACTTGCCGTGTTACTAACAACCACACACACCAAAAGGGGGAGCAAGCTCCCGGCAACATGGTATAATTTCCCGGTAGGGCTCCTTGTCGGTATCGGCACAGTCCCCAAGAGATGATAAGTATTAGGAGTCGGGGGATGGCTCGTTCCGACAAGTATTTTTACCACGTGGAGGACTGCATCGCTCACATCTAGAAGGAGGTCAAGAATTTTCTTTAAGGGAGAAAATCAACATGGAGCCTGAGATATGGGATTAAACTTATCTTTTTCAGGTAATATCTTTTTCTGAAGTATGTTGGGACGTCGTCCTTGTTCCTTCGCCTTTCTCGTATGCTTTCCTGATGAACAAACACGTGGGGCGAGAAGCCTCTTTCCCCAAAGAGAGAATGCAGCAACAAGGATTATAAGCTCAACAAGTACTACATCAGATATCCATAGTTTTAAAAGCAATAACATTGCAACCATAAAAGATGCATAGTAAACATGCAATGAAATGATATGATGCAATGCCTAGCTTTATTATTGTTGCTCAGGGTCTGTGGGGAGCACTTCCTCTGCCCCATACACTAGGGAGAAAGGTGTCCGGCTAGTGGTTCGATTTGGTGTCGTTCTGAGGGACCAAAGAACCACTAGTAGATCATCTATCCAGCGCTTGCCGCTCCTATGCGGCCTATCAAAATTCCTTGTCTTGAGTCCTCGCAGGACTTCAACATTTATCATCTCGACTTGCTCGTTGCTTCCTGGATGGGCAACAGAGGCGAAGGAGACCTTGCTTCCAAGCCTTTGGATGTATTGCATGAAGGTACGACTCGTGAACTGGGTGCTGTTGTCAGGGATCACCCTGTTGGGCACTCCAAAATGGCACACCAATCCTTTCATGAACTTGATAGCTAACAACGCAGTCGCCTTCGCCACTAGCTCCTCCTTAGGCCACTTTGTGAACTTGTCGATTGCTACGAACAAGAACTCAAAGCCCTCGACAGCACGGGGAAAGGCGCCCAAGATATCGAGCACCCAGACCGAGAATGGCCAGGACAAAGGGATTGTCTAAAGAGCTTGCGTTGGTTGATGGATATTCTTGGAAGGGAACTGGCAGGCTTCACACTTGGTGACCAACTCAGTTGCATCTTGGAGGGCAGTGGGCCAATAGAAACCCTGCCGGAAGGCTTTCCCGGCAAGGACTCTTGATCTAATGTAAGAGACACATACGCCTTCGTGAATCTCTGCCAATAGCTTGAGTCCATCCTCCCGGCATATGCACCTCAATTTCACACTGTTTGGTCATCTTCTGTACAAGGTGTCATCGACAAATAGGTACATACTTGAACGACGGGCTAGCTTTTCACCCTCTTCTTGCTCTTTGAGGAGTTCTCCTGTTTGAAAGAAATGGACTATCTGCTATGCCCAGGTTGGGGCATGTGGCTTGAGAACAAGGACTAATGGCTTCTCCTCGCTCGTGGGAGTGCATACCTCGAATGCATGAACCTAGGGCTCTGCAAGAGGGAGATGCTCACCAACCGAAGCAGCACTCCCCTCCCCAACTTCTCTACAAGCGGCTTTGGGAAGCTCTGCCGGGAAATGCTTGCCGGAGTTCAGATTTCTTCTCTTCTTGGACATTGGTGATGGGGATATTGATGGTTAAGTGCAGCAGAGGACAAAAGTCCCAGGTTCCACAGGAAGCTTCTATGCGGTGCACTTCGATAGATGATCAACAATGTTGTTTTCCGCTCGTGGCATGTGTTCTGCCTGTAGTCCATCGAAGTGCTCCTCCAGTTTGCTTACTTCCTCTATGTATGCTTCCGTCAATGGTTTCTTATAATCTTCATTGATTTGCTTGACCACGAGCTGAGAATCTCCCCTGATCATCAGTTTCTTGATCTCCATCTCCACCACGATCCTGAATCCGGCAAGGAGCCCCTCATACTCTTCGGTGTTGTTAGTGCCCTCCTCCCAGGGAAAGTGCATATGAATCACATACTCGAGGTGCTCTACAGTGAGGGTGACGAGGAGCACACCCTCATAGAAGCTCTTGTCTAGAGTAATGGATCAGGTGGTATTGAATGGTATTCGTGGATCGATTAAACTGGATTCATTTGGAAGGAAACAAGATCTTGGATTGGTATATTACATGTTTCCTTAGAATAGAGATGCAACACCTTAGACCTTGGATTTATTAGCTGAATACTTGGTTTTTTAGTATCACAATCAAGCTTAGAGGCTTGTATGCTATCCCAAGAATTTTTACATAGGGATATAAATTAATGGCTATAGAGTATGCATAAGAGTACATGTCGTCCTTCTATTAAAGCTACAAAGATAGGTGTAGCATGTGTAATGTTGGAGTGACTTATATGAGATGATACCTTTGATGATATATGATGATTTTGTCTAGAGTAAGAGGTGTGACTATTGGCATCTAAGAACTGTGCTCAAGGATAAGATGTTCGACATCCACTTACATCCTAAGCTCCTTGAAATCCTGAAGCTTTACCGAGCCATAATATGATCGTAATATGACCATATGACCATAGGCTCTGGATCTAAGTCATTAGACTATGGCCAATACTCCACCTCGACCACCACCATTCCTGCTCATGAGGAAGGTGGACACGAAGAACTAGATTAGATGGATCATGAACGCCCGGACTAGTGACCATCCAGAGCAAATGCCCACTTCTCTAATATATCCCATGGGCAATGTGCTTGTGTGATACTTTGGGAAATATGTTGTTGTCCTCATGGATGACATACTTATCTACCCAATGAGAGGAAGGAACATGTTAGTCCTAATCAGGTAAGCTACAGGAACACAAATTACCATGCCTCTCGAGTATAAGGTCTCACCTTGAAGGAGTCGGACTCCTCGAATCAACCTCCCTTCAGCAGAAGACATTCCTGCCCAAGCAAGTTGAAGAGACACTAAGGTGGAGAAATCACGACGAAGAAGAAGGTGCAAGGAAATTTAACCACCGCTCCTCTACCGGCTACATCAACTAGATTATACCAAGAAGCACCAACGTCCAAGAACGACGAAGTCCTTGAACATCGGGAGGACCGAGGATCCCCTTGTTTTAAGTGGTCACATATCAGTTCCTGACTATGAAGGAACAAAGAAGTGGACAACATCTATCACACCACCACCTTGATAGTGTACGGTGAGCATGAGGTCACTACTCCCTTAAACTACCAGGAATTGAGTGGACGACTATCATGGATGCGTTACCAGTCCATTTTTGACAATCTAGGGCGTAAACCCTGACTCGATCATCGTAAACCACCTGTCAAAGGTAGTTCACCCCGCATGCCAATCCTCAGACCGTGGGGACTAAATAAATGTTATATACTTCTGGATAGTCAGCTTATTTAGAACCCCTCACAAACCTTCCCAGATGGTAGGACCCATTTTGACACCAAGTCTCTACGTTAGTCTTAGGGACAAGGCTCGAGCCAAACTTTTGCCACGATGGCTACGAAGAGATAAGTAGATCGAACACTCGAAGACCCGCCATAAACATGCGTTCACGACGACAAGGAAAAATGACTAAACGAGAATGAAGAATCTACCTAGGCAACGAGAAGCCCACAATGACGCGCTTGAACACTCTCAATGATGAAGACCACCTATGACTGAAGATCTCCTGCTTTAAGGAAGATAAGGACTTCCCCGTCAACGAGAGCTACACCAAGACTTGACCCTCCTATTATAACTCAACACATCTAGATGTCACTAACCAACATGAGCACCCCCAGGACCAACACGCAAACACACTCCTTGGCCACATATTCCGACTTTGGAATACACACGCAAGCCATTCCCTTGCCAGAACCTCGTTCGCCAAACCTTAACCATTAGGCAAGCCTAGAAGATTTCTAGAACACCGTTCACCCTTAGAGGAAGTCAACGATGTGCTCGAAGACATGCCATTAGGCACTTCAAGATCCAGAAGGACAACCAAGCCGGAGTAGAAGCAACATGGAGCGTGAAGACTACCTCACCTCTGAATTTCCCTATCTTTCCCACATCTAGCCTAGGAATCTCGGGGACGAGATTCATGTAAGGGGGGTAGGTCTTTCACACCCTGTGTTTTGCCTCATGACTAAGTTAACCTTACTCAAAAATGAGGGCCAATTAAACCTTTTTCAGTGCTTGTGATGCTTGACTTGATTGATGATTGCCTGTTTGCTTGTGGATGCTCTATATTCATAAAATCCCTCCTACTCTCAAAACTCATCTCCTTGCTCCAAATATTTGCCCAATGATCATGCCATGTGTATAGGACATAAAACTATTTTTTATAAGATATTATTTTGAAAATGGATTTATTCAAATAAGGTTTTCCAAAACCCCTAAATTGAGGTTTGTACTACAAGTCCTCAAATTGGGTGGATTGTTTTGCCCCAAAGGATTTATTTGGGACCTAATATATATATATGACTTCCAAAAACCACCAAATATTATTTTTTAAAGATTATTTTACTATTTTATTTAAAGGCTTTTTCTTAAGGCCAGAAATTGTCTTTTATAGGGACAAATTATTTTTATGGTTTCAAAATATTTGAGAAAATTTACGAAAATTCAGTGGATATATATTGTCCATATATAAGAGATTAAACACATTGTCATGTTCGTAATATTTGACAAAACCCTTCGAAACCATTTCTGCCTATTTTAAGCATTTGAAATATTTCTACAAGAAATATTCTCAAAAAACTCCATTAAAATTCCATCCTGTCACATATGAAATATGTGATGATCGTGCAAAGTTTCATCTCAATCCCAACTGATTTGATACATCAAAATAGTCCAAAACCCTCTCTGTCCAGATCCAAATTTGAGAAATTCTACATTGCCAACTATCTCCAATGATGCTCAAACTTTGTTGACCTGTTCTAATCCTCTAATAATATATCCACACCAAGTGGTGAATCAAGGACAACAGATCCACTTGTCCAAACCCCTCCCTTCTAATTTTAGAGTCCTTAATTTTGCATTGTCAAGTTTCTCTATTTGATCCGATTTTTTTTGGGCATGCTCTAATACCCAAAGAATGCCACCAAAAAAAGTGGTGAATTAAGTGGAATAGAATTGCATGGGTAGATCTATCGAAATTAGTTTCTGCCCATTTCTAGGGTTTGCCAAAGTGACATTGGCAAGTTTCCTAAACAATCTCTAACTTGATGATAAACCTTATTTTAACCACCATTTGTCCCTGTTAAATCTCATGTCAAGTAGGATTCATTTACTTGTCCAAATAATCATCAAACACCTTCTGGTCATTTCTAAAGTTCACTATTTTCACCCTCTAACTTATTCTCCTTGAGTATAAATTCTTACCAAAATACCTCCTAGTGCCCATTCACCTTCGGTAAGCTCTGCATGGCCATAGCCCAATTATTGGTGGGGTAAAACCTCACATTTCCTCTATGGATAGCATGGTTGCCAACTCTTTTACCTCTCCTCTTGCTTCTACCCCACCCCTCCTCTACGAAAGCATCCTAGGAGCATCCCTGCATCCCCAAGAGCAAATGAACAAGGTGGGAACGCCTAGATCACGTGATGCATGCCATGGCATGCAATATGCATGCTCTAGAGCGTGCTACAATGCGCTACAACACTATAGCCGACCCCAATCCGCACCCCCGACAGCCTTGTGCCTCCCGCTCATGTCCCCCAAGACGGCCTCGGCATCCGGGACATGCCTCCTTGTCTAGCCCCTCCTCCCTCTCTCTATGGCTACCACAGTCGCGCATGGCCGCCGCCGCCCATGTCCACCAGTCCCTGCTCGCACCCCTTGCCCGCCTCGACTACTCCCTACTCTCCCTCTTGCTCTCTAGCACCCTGCGCTTCTCCTACGTGCAACTTAGAGAAGCTCCAGCCCCACTCCATGGCCGCTAGAGCCTTGCCCACATACGGGCGTGACCCTCTTTCACGGCAAGCCCGTGCCACGACTATAAAAGGCCCACCGGCCTCTCTAACGAGCTTCTCTGCCTCCAAGAGCCCTCAATCAAGCTCCGAGACACCCATTCCTCCTTACCCTGCCATCTAGGCTCGAGCGCAAGAAAGAGCTCTGCCGTCGAGAGACACCATCACCCCGGCGATGCATGACTGCTCCAACCTCCATTTCTTATCCCATATCTCCCGTTAGACCACAGGAACCTAACCCCCCACTTCAAATCCTCCCTACCATACCGAAAACATCGGATTCACCATGGCCGCAACCGATCTTCACAACGACGTATGTCGTGCTCAGCTTGGATCCCTCGACAACCATGACCAGCACGAGGAGGACCGACTCGGCCCCGTGAGCACGTCGGTAGGCCAGGCGACTCGATCGATGGTCAGAGTCTCGCTCACTCTCCTCGGCCATGCACGAGAGCGCGGGATGATAGAGATGAACCCTCGAAGCGGGCCTCAAGTGTCGGTCTGTTAATGGGGCCGAGCCACTAACGAGTGGGCCTCGCCTATTTTAAGTGGAAGCGGGCTGGCCTTGGAGCTGCCTTCGCTCAGGGAATACGTATTCCTTGATTGTGCCTTTGACGTCGCCTCTGATCCATCCGGCCAAGTCACTGGGTCGGCCCATTTACTATGTTGTGCGCAGTGCACACCTTGGCCCCTTGGTATTTTATTTTCTTTTCCAGTAGCACTTTATAATCCATACTAAATTCATTATGGATCAAATTTGGCGATTCAAAATCCTAGGTGTTCCTAAAATCATTTCGTATCCAAATATGTGCATTACACATTTTTTCCTTCAAATGTTTCTCTATAGTTCCAACTCAAATTCGAATTTGAACTAGAAAATGCCCCACTTATAAAATCCCTAGAGCATTAATTATAGCTCCAAATGGAGTTATTCGAGTTCCTAGGTGCATCTAAATCATGTCTTAGGAGGTGAAATTTTTTCCTTACACTTATTCTGCTATGACAAATATTGGACCGTTTCTTCATGTATGATATACTTCGAAAATCCCTAGGAAAATCATGCCAACTCCAAATCAAGTGAAACCAATTCCTAAATGTTTCTAAAATCATGCCCTGTATGTTGGGTCCATCCACCCATTTTTACAAAAAAAATCCTATGGACATCTTATAGGATCATGATTTCCACCATTTCCATCATTCAAAACTCCCCCTTAATCCACATCTACCAAAACCTCCTTGGTTATTTTTCTCATGACTAGGGGTGTCCAGGAAAAATAAACTCCTATCTATAGAGCACTTTATTTCTCTATTTGTTGTGTTGCTTATTGCGGTTGTTCCGGCAATAGTTGATGAAGTAGATGAAGTGCTCAGGATGGACAAGAAGTGAATGAAGACTCAAAGACTTTACTGAGCCAAGCAAGCAGACCTTTGACCATGACTATGAACCCTTTTATTTGCATGTCATATAGCACTTATTTCCGTGACGTTGATCATGTTGATGTGGTGACCACTTCGGTGGCCTGCCTCCGATTCTCGCTTGTTTATAGTTGCATCGTGCATGACCCTACCTCCTTATGAGGGATGTGTGCGTGAGAGTAGTTAGGTTGCTAGTAGTTGCTACACGAGTGGGATGGGAATATGCATTGTGATGGAAACAAGAATAATTTCAAAGACTTTTGGAAAACCCCGTCGGGTGCCACTAAAGCCCGAGGGAGTTGATGGTGATGAGCTAGATAGTCACTTGATAAAGAAGTGGTGTACCGGAGCAAGTGAGTGAGTGTGGTTTTTGAAAACGGATTGGTGTAAGTTGCGACCGTTATTTCGAACCTTACATGTACAACCAGGATACCCCTTATGGAATGATGCTTTGTTGATTACTTTTATGGTTACTAGCATAGCGCCCGCATTACTAGTGGCAGTAGTGACATGTTCACTCTCCATACGGGGTCATGCCAGTAAGGACGATCATGCATCGTCTTCATAGGCACTGGGCACACAGTTCGTCCCTGCATGCATGGTACGATCTGGACCGAGGCTCGTATGATGTACATCATGAGGGATGGGTACCAATCGAGTGGACTCTTTGTTTAGTATTGGCAGGGGAAATACATTGTTCGGGTGCTTACCTCGGGTATGTTATATACCATGAGTCGTGGATGACACAAAAGTCCCCATATCTTGTGGGTAAAGTGTGCAACCTCGGCAGAGCGTAAAACTATTCAAATAGTTGTGTCCACAGTCGAGGACGGTTGGATGACCGCCCTTGTGCTATGTCCAGTGTTTTCACAAAATGGTGTGAGTTGGTGACAAAGATGACACTTAGGTTGAGTCAGGTGACCTGAAATGATGAATGAACACGAGGTGTTCAGGTGGTACTGGAGCTAAGTCGGAAAACTTGGATGAAATAACTGAAAATGAGATGTTCAACCCCCTGCTTATGTCGATATCTGTATCTTTTCATATGGATATCTGCCAACTGTTGATGCATGCTTACGCAAGTTACTTGATCATGTCATTGCACTCAAAACTAGCTTTCTGCAAAACTTACCTACTTAGTGCTATATCATGCTTTGTTATTGCCTTGTTCCAAACATGGGTTTCTTGCGAGTACATTCAAAGTACTCATTAGCTTGCCATTGGTTATTTTATTAGCCAGGCATGAAAGACTAGGTTGTGATTAAGATTACCATGGTGATGTACGTGTGAGCTAGGACGCTACCCAGTCAGAATGCATGTAGGGTTAAGGCAGATGGCATGGGTTCACGCTATCGTTGCAGATTGCCACCGCAATCATATTAAGACTTGGCCATAAAGGCCCTATTTGAGGAAACTGGTATGTAATGGATGTAAGACTCTTGTGATTCAGTTTTTGTGTGTTAAGTGAGCATTGATCCTTGTGATCTCTATGCACGTACATTCGGTGATCACGACTTCTGAGTCGGGGTCCCCGCACAAAGAACTCTCACATAGAACATGGGTTAGTTCACAAAGCGTAGTGGACAATGCTTATCATACCATGAGATCACTTGATCCCACTTGCTACATCTTCTTCGCTTTGTGTGTTGATCAACTTGATTGAAACTTTGACTTAGTCTTGATTAATGGTGTCTACTACGCAACTTTATACTTGTAGACTATGTTAGGCCTCCAAGCGCAGTCTTTTGTAGGATAGTAGCAATTTTCCCTCAAGTGGGTGACCTAAGGTTTATCAAAATGTGGGAGGTTTAGGATGAAGATGGTCTCTCTCAAACAACCCTACAATCAAATAAAATAAATCTCTTTTGTCCAAAGCAAAACATTGTATAAATGCTTGAAAATAAGGCTTGGGGTTCGCTAGTGCATTCTCCCAACAATTCTAACATAGTTGAATCATATGATCGTCCCTCAATGTGCAACAAAGAATCACTCCAAAGTTCCTATCTAGCGGAGAACGAATAGATTAAGTTGGTGTATGTAGTAGAACCACCTTAAAGTCATTCTTTTAGATCAATCTTCCGAGCTATTCCTATTAGTTTCACAAACATCCATAGAGTTCATAGTAAAATAACATCAATGATACATATCAATCCACCCAAATGTCACCTAGATACTCCAATGTCACCTCAAGTATTTGTGGGTAAATTATGCGACATGCCTAAAAAAAATCTTAGACCTATCATATTCAATCCGACACAAAGAAATTGAAGGAGCACCCCAAGATTTCTATCGGAGAACATGATATGAAATCGTGCAATCAACCCTATGCATAGATCCCCAAGGTCACTGGAATCCGCAAGTTGATGCCTTAACATATAACGAGTGAATCAATAGAATAGTCTAATGTCACTATGGGTATCCCACGCAAGACGTAAATCAAGTGTTCTCAAACCAAAATATTCAATCGAACATAACAAGATCTCAAAGGGAATTATTCAATTCATCACAACAAGGTGACAAGGGAAGAACACCATATGATCCATACTAGAAAGCCTCCGAGTCAACTTGCAAATAATTCTAGACTCCATGACTGAAGAGACAAGAGAACAATAAATGACCCCTGTCTTCCCTGATCCTTGCATGACATATCTTGAAATTTACACGATCCTCCAAATGCCAAGTTCTCCTTGCCACCATATCCTTGGTGTTTAGCCTATCCATCATAAGCATCAAAGCAAAGACCTTAATCTTTAGGGTGCAGCATCAAGCCCAAATCCATGTTAGTAAAGGATTAAATGTTTAATCTCTATGGCAATATGTATAGAATTATTTTGGAGTATAAGGCTTATTCCTTGCCAAGACCAAACATCACACTAATTGGGACTCATATCAAGCTCCCTAGAAAGGTTCAAAGTGTTGCTAATTCTGCAAAGCCTTGTGCAGAAAGAGGCAAGTTGAACTAGTTAGACATGTCATTACAATACAATCCATATTTCACTATTTTCCATGGATCCTTAACATAGGAGAAGACCCTGGGAAATCTTTCTCTGAGTCGAATTATTGAATTTCCAATGTTCCATCTATCCTGCCAAAACAGTAAAGTGTCTCCTTAGTGGACTTGCACCCAAGTAACTTCTCTTAAATTATCCGACAACTTTAAGATATTCCTCCACCAATATGATCCACACCGCTCAGTATGATATGGTACCCACTCATTGTAATAGGTATTCCATATTAATTTAACCCATGGTAGATCATTCCTGTTTAGGGACTTATTGGCATGCTTCATTAACAATGATGCATTTTACAAGCCAAGATAGAGAATTCCCAGTCCACCTTTATTCTTGGGCCTACAAATAAACTCCCATGCAGCTAGGGATGGGGCATGCTCCTCCCTATTCCTTCTCCAGAAACACTATCTTTGAATCCTTTCCAGCTGTTTGAGGATACCAAGTGGATAGACATATTGAAGAGGAAAAAGATAGGCAAGGATGATAGAGGAGAGTTTAGGTATTGCAATCTCCCACCTTGAGCTAAAAAGGAAGAACTAGATGACATTCTCCTTTCCATACAAGTGACTAGTGGCATAAGATGCTCCATCTTAGGCTTAGAAGTACCATCTGGTAAACCAAGATATGTGAAAGGCATAGTTCCAACCCTACAACCAAAGACTTGGACAAGCCTATCAGTTTCCTCTGGGGGGACATTGATTGGGACCATTGAATATTTGTGATAGTTGATATTCAGCCAAGTTGATTGGGAAAATACCTTCAACATATCTTTTAGGGCTACTAGGTGATCTTCTACAACCTCGAAGAAGATCAAGGTATCATCAGCATATTGAATTATAGGGAAATCGTTATCATGACAAGGGATTGGTAGTTGAATTTTTCCCTTCTGAAACATATCATTGACCACTAATTGCAGGAGATCAATAGTTAAAACAAATAGTAAAAGTGATATTGAATCTCCTTGCCTCACACCAGCTTTGCATGAGAACTGTTTCGCTGGGACCCAATTGAGAAGAATAGATGATCTACCACATGAGAGGAACTCATGAATCCATCCTCTCCATTTGGAATTGAAACCTTTATATTTTAAGATTTCCAAAATGACTTCATATTCAATGGACTCAAATGCCTTTTCAAAATCCAATTTGAGTATAAGAATGGTCTCTTAGATTGGTGGCATTGGTGTTGATATTCCGAGGTCCAACCAATATAGTTCTCGATGGTTTTGGTTTTAATAAACCCATCCTGGTTCTTATGTGCACAGTTTAGGATAACCTCTTGTAACCTATTTGCAGTCATTTTGGTGAGGAACATAATACCCAACCCTATTAATGAGATTGGCCTATAGTCCCTAACCTTTTCAGTAGAATGTTTTTTAGGGACTAAAGTAATGAATGAGCCATTAATATTCTCCCATTTTGGCTTCCCCTTAAATAAATGATTGGCAAGGTTATAGAATTCATGACATACAATGTGCCATCGTTTCTTGAGAGAAAGCCCATTGAAGCCATCTGGTCCTGGGGCTTTATCAATAGACATGCAATTAACAGCATGATCCATTTCATCCTGAGTGAATGGTTTGGTCAAACCATGAAGCCCCTGAATAGGTTTAATCAGATTGGGTAGATCAAAACCCATAACAATGCCTTCTATATCTCTTAGAGGCCATTGCATGAAAGAACTTAGTGTTCTCTTCCCCCCACTTTAATGAATCTAATTGTACATGTGTTTTTCCAATATAAGAAGAGCAGATGCAACATCTCGGCATTCTGGGACCGACGTTACCCGGACCTTCCTGCCTGCGGCCAATGCGTGGCCCACCACGATGGCCTGGTATGGTCCAGCGACAAGCCGCTCAAGTCAAGGCCCTCGTGATAGCCCCTGCCTCGCGAGGAGAACAACGCCAAGACCCCGAGAGGAGCGGCGTCCTCCAAGCATCCTCCCAAGGAGTGGAGATTCCTATGCCGGTACCCGGCCTCGTGAGGTCAGGGTGACATGGGCTCTGATTGCCTAGCCAGGTGGGCGCCAGAAGGTGCAGAGGGGGACAATTTCCTCTCTTGTGCAAAGCTTGAAGGACGTACGCAGTGCAACAGGACCGAGACCACGAGCTCGACAGGATGGATGCCATCGCCAAGCCGACCAATTAGTCACACCGGGAAGCTTTGCAGGTGAGGACCACCTTTAGTCAAGTTAGGATGTACCTCCTATCTTCTTTCAATTTTGGCCGTTTTGAAAAATAACAACCTCACCCTCGAGCCCTCACGAGGTTGCTCAACCATTGTACCAGTTCATCCTTATCCCCCTCGTGAGGACAATCCACCGCAAGTAGGACTACAGTTTTACACCACAAGGTGGCCCCAACCTGGGTAAATCTCTGAGTCCATCTTCCTCCCCGCTCGCACATATTTGGCGCAGCTAGGCCCTAGGGTGATGAGCTTGAGACTCCGGGCCGGTAGAGATCTTTGCACATGTCCTAGCATTCAAACCTTGTTGGGTCCGCAGAGCCTTGATTCCGACATTTGGCACGCTAGGTAAGGGCATGTCATAATCTTCCTCTGGTTCCACTACTTCTCCGATTGGTCGCTCGATGGCCGATGGCCGCCGAGTTCACGCCGACCGTGTGGCTGCTCGCATTGCCTATAGGGCGGCCACGGGTCGCGCGCCATCCCGTGCCACTCCATATCTCCCGCAACAAACACCACTGTTGAACCAGATACTCGCAGGCGGCATGACTGGTCATCACCACTCTTTGTGCAGCATGGTGGCCGCACTGCTCCTCCGACCCCCGCTTTCGCCACGATGCCGACCCCACCGCTCGCCACGGGCCGAGAAGCGCGTAGACTACGCTACTCAAAGCATGTATGGAGCATTGCGGTTGTTTTGCCGTGTGTTTCGTGCCCCTGGGCCTCGCACGGTCGCTTGCATCCTCGACGGATTGTGGGCGCCCGCCTCCGGTCGCCATGTTAAGTAGCTCCTCTACCAGGCGGGTGTAGATCAGCCGTGGCCTGACGCCCCACGGGGCAAGACAAGGCCAGCGACTGACATCACCTTTGACTCCTATGACCATCCCAGGAATACGGTCACCGCTGGTGCACTCCCCATGTTGTGCACCGCCACCATCAGCAACATCGCGGTTACCTAGACACTCATCGACGACGGTGCTGGCCTCAACATCCTCTTCGTGGCGACCTACGACATGCTCCAGGTGCCCTTTGACCAACTCACGGCTACCACCCTTTTAGGTCAAGTGCGCCTCCTGGTCACCTTTGGCACTCGCAACAACTACCGCACCGAGTTGATCGACTCCGACATGCCCCACATCGGCCACTCGTACAATGCCATCCTAGGGTACCCGTCCCTCGCCAAGTTCATGGCGGAAACACATCTAGGCTACAACATCATAAAGATACCTTGGAGCAACAACATCAACTCTATGTCCGGGGACCCCAAGTACGTGGTTTGATAACCCATAAGAATAGGGGATCACATCCGTTTTTGAGGGTAGAGTATTCAAGCAAAATTTATTGATTCGACACAAGGGGAGACAAACAATATTCTCGAGTAGTCACAGCTGAGTTGTCAATTCAACCACACCTAAAATACTTAATTTCTGCAGCAAAGTATTCAATATGAAAGTAGTATGAAAGTAGCGGTAACGATAGCAAAGTAAAAGTAGTAGTTTTATAGTGATTGTAACAGTAGCAGCGGACAAATAGCTTAGCAAGGATCAATATGTGGAAAGCTTGTAGGCAACAGTTATAACATAGGGTGACACAGAACTAGCTCCAATTCATCAATGTAATGTAAGCATGTATTCCATATATAGTCATATGTGCCTATGGAAAAGAACTTGCATGATATCTTTTGTCCTACCGTCCATTGGAAGTGGGGTCGTAATGGAAACTAATGGATGTTAAGGCCTCCTTTTAATAGAGAACCCGACCAAAGCATTAGCACTTAGTGAATACATGAACTCCTCAAACTATGGTAATCACTAGAAAGAATACCAGTTATTGTCAACCTGGGGGATGTGGATCATAACTCATAATAGGTGCCTACATCTTGCAAGATAGGATCAAGAAGACACATATATTCATGAAAACATAATAGGTTCAGATGATAAATCGTGGCACTCGGGCCCTAGTGACAAGCATTAAGCATAGCAAAGTCATAGCAACATAAATCTCAGAACATAGTGGATACTAGGGATCAAAGCCTAACAAAACTAACTCGATTGCATGATAAATCTCATCCAACCCATCACCATCCAGAAAGCCTACGATGAGATTACTCACGAACGGCGGAGAGCATCATGGAATTGGTGATGAAGTATGGTTGGTGATGACGTTGGCATCAATTTCCCCTCTCTGGAGCCCAAAACAAATTCCAGATCTGGTCTCCCAAGGAAGAACGGGAGGTGGCGGCGGCTCCGTATCATGAAACACGATGAACTCTTCTCTCTAATTTTATTCTCCATGAATAGGGTTTTATGGAGCTAGAGAGGAGGTCGGAGGAGCCACGAGGGCCACACAAGCCTACTAGGCATGGCTAGGAGGGTGGCCACACCTAGCAAGCTTGTGGCCTACAGTGGCCCCCCTCTGGTTGATTCTAGTGCCAGTATTTTTTATTAAATCCAAAAATATTCTCCGTAAATTTTTAGGATTATTTGAGAACTATTATTTCTGCACAAAAATAACACCAAGGCAATTTTGCTGGAAACATCATCAATCCTGTTAGTTCCATTCAAATCATGCAAATTAGAGTCCAAAATGAGGGCAAAACAGTTTGGAAAAATGGATACGATGGAGACGTATGAACTCCCCCAAGCTTAACCCATTCCTTGTCCTCAAGCAATTCAGTCGATAAACTGAAAGTGAGAAAGATAAACTTTTACAAACTCTATTTGATCTTGTTGATGTAAATACATCTAACTAATGATCAGATTTTCAGCAAAGATCATGGACTAACCACGTTCACAATAACATTTACTCACATTTACTCATATCAATGACATAATCAACTAGCAAGCAATAATAATAATTCTCTAATGACAACACCTTTTCAAAACAATCATGATATAATATGAAAAAATGGTATCTCACTAGTCCTTTATGAGACCACAAAACATAAATGCAGAGCACCTCTAAAGAACAAGGAGTGACTAGACATTGTAATTCACGGTGAAAGAGATCCAGTCATGCTCATACTCAATATCAATTAACAGCAAACCATACAAATGACGGTGGTGCTCTCTAACTGGTGCCTTTTGTAAGAGCATGATGACTCAACAATAAAGTAAATGGAAAGGCCCTTTGCAGAGGGAAGCATTGATTTGTAGATGTGCCAGAACTCGAGTTTTTAAAACAGAGATAAGTAATGATTTTTTAGCGGTATGCTTTCATTGCTCACATAACGACCAAGAGCTTTTCAACATCTTCCATGGTAGGATCGCTAGAAGAGTATCTAGAGGGGGGGTGAATAGACTACTAGCAAGAATTTAAAACCTAAACTTCTCCCAAATTAATTGGGTGGTAGATTTAACTATTTTAGCAAGTCTAACAACCCTACACATGCATGTCTAGAAATATGGCAGCTGAAAGTAAGGACATTGCGCATGAAGTAAAGAATTGAGATAGGAAGATCAAACGCAATAGGATACGCAAGGATTTTTCCCATGGTTCCGATAGGTGGTGCTATCGTACGTCCACGTTTATGGAGTCTTCAACCCACAGAGGGTAACGATCGCGAGAGTCCACGGAGGGCTCCACCCATAAGGGTCCATGAAGTAGCAACATTGACTATTCCATACGGCTTCCGTCCACGAAGGACTAGCCTCACTATGGGTAGATCTTCACGAAGTAGGCAATCTCCTTGCTCTTACAAACTTCTTGGTTCACTCCACAACATGAAGTAGGAGGGTCCCAAGAGACACCTAACCAATCTAGGAGGCACCACCCTCCAAAAGGTAATAGGCTCAGTAATGACGATGAACTCCTTCCTCTTGTGCTTCAAGATGAGAGACTCCTCAACACAGAATCACTCTCTCACAGATTTTGCTTGGTAGAAAAGATGGGATTGATGGAAAGCAACTTGGGAGGCTAGAAATCAAGATCCATATGGTTGGAGTGGAAGATCTTGATCTCAACACAAGGGTAGGTTTTTCTCTCTCAGAAAATATGATAGGATAGGTATGGAATAGTTCTGAGTGCTTCTCTTACGAGTGAGTGGTGGTGGAGGGGTATATATAGGCATCCCCAAAAATCCAACCGTTACACACAAAATGACCAACTCGGTGACACTGATGTGTTAATATCGGTGGTACAAAACTGACCAAAAGGTGGCAACTTTTGAATCTCGGTTGCACCGGCAAGTTGACCAACAGTCAGAATTGCCAAACTCGGTGACGCCGATTCAACAATCTCGGATGGACCGAAAATGGGAACTTGTGTAACAGAAAGTTGGCAACCTGAAATCGGTGGCATCGATATAAAATTTGTTGCACCGAAGTGTCTAGGGTTTGGCTAAGTCTTTCTAGGGTTTGGAATCTGTGGCACCAGGATAGGAATCTTGGTTGCATCGATTCTGAATGTTTGGCTACAAGCATACTTTGGTGGGAGATCTTTTGGATGTTTTTTGTGACTATCACTTGTGCACGTATGAGCATTTTGTTCACCAATAAAACCTTACCCCCTTTTAATAGTATTGTCTTTCCTATGGACTTAAAGTAATTTCTCACAAATGTAAAATGTAGAGTCCTCTTGCTTGAAGCTTGGCCAACCTATTACCTTGCATCTCGGGATAATTCCACAATATCCACAATTCTTTTGCCAGTCCAACTCTCCATGGACAATTATCTGAAATACACTAGATAGAGGTGTTAGTCCAAGAGACAATGTATGTTGCCATGAATTATCAAAACCACCAAGGGAGCATGTTGTGCTTTCAATCTCCCCCTTTTTCATAATTGATGACAGCATACAATCAAAGCTTCAAATAAGGATATGCACGGATGTAATGAAGACTTTGAGAAACACATGAGATCCCCCTAAATGTGTGCAGTCCTTTAAGGGATAGTTGCTTTGGAATGCATGGACACACATATGGATGAAAGGATATAGGAAGTCATGTGTATTTGGGCTATATGCATCAATATATATATGAATGAGATGTATCCTCATTCAAGACTTCACTCTTGCAAGCAATATGTGCAAGAATCAAGAGATCATCTTGATCAAGAATATGATGCATATACTTACCTTGAGTTCTTGAGCATTCTAGTAGTGGAGACACACTTGAGAAAACAATGTTAGAAGACACAAGAGTATTCTACTAACAAAAGCAATGGAACTCAAAGGATAAAAAGATATGGAGAACATATAAAATATGATAATCCTTAAGATTGATATGTCTCCACCTTTAGCATTAATATTTTAGAGCTTTTCTCCCCTTAGATATGAAAGTGGTAGTACATCCTCTCCCCCTAAATCTCAGCATGTAGATATTGTGATTGGATAGGGTGATAAAAGGTAATCCTTTGTTCACTTTAGAATTTTCTCCAAAAATAGTTTTCTCCCCCTACATTCTTATTATCCCCTTGTTTATATAAGTGTGAACTTTTGATATTTTTCTCTCCCCCTAAATCATATCTCCACCTTTGCATAAGAGTATCACTCTCCCTTTAGCATAAAGCTTTCATATTCTCCCCCTTTGGCATAAATTACCAAAAAGGTTAAGCTTAGGAGTAGTGACAGGGATCACTGACAAGGAAGGGATCCTCGAGAACAAGGGTAATTGAAAGTAGGGTTCATAGAAATGAACTAAGGGAATCATTTAATGTAACTTCTCTCCATTTTGCAAGTTTGAGTTTTATTGTCCTTGGAGCTAGGGATCCTTGAATAAAGAATTTCTCCCTGAAGTGTTGTTTGTTCTTCTCCCTCTATTTTTTTAAATGAAGGGGTTATCGAAGGAACAAAAATATCATAAGAAAAAACATTTAATAAACACAGATTTAGAAAACAAAGAAAATGAGTGACTCCGGGATAAATAAATCGATGGTACGGAGATAGTGTAGTGTAGCTCATTTGGAAAATTGGTAGAACCGAGTTATTTATATTGGTGGCTCCGAATGAGAGACCAAGTTTCTGTTTTCACAAAGGCAAAAGTAATAGTTTCAAAAAGAACGAATGTGAATTTTTAACAAAGAACATCAAATAGATAAGATTTGAGTGGTTACGAGAGATCATGCTAATAGAGAGAAAACCACACAAGATTCTTAACTAGATGATGGGCAGTGACTAGGTCACCTATATTAGAGTATATTGACTTAGGATCTAAGCAAGAATACTTGATCATAGGTCATACTCTATGTTAAGCTCAAATGGGGTTACCATTTTTCGATTAAGCACTTTAATGTCTTCATATCACTTGAGTTGCTTTAGCCCATGACTTGGAGTAAAGCCTTTTCAAGGATATGAGTACATACCTTTGAGTCATGTTGATGATGTTGCTCGTAGGTGAAATTGTTGAGGATGCTCGAGGTTGATGAAAATCATCTTCCATCAAGAGCAATCCTTCTCGTTCTTGTACACTAGTCACCTACAAAGGTTAGTCATGCAAGGAAGAAGAGTGGCTATATCCAATTGACATGATATCACTTAAGATTTTGCAGCTAAGATCAAGTATACGTCAAGGTTATGTTTGTTGTATTCTTCCTTCCATCATCAAGAGGGTTGTGGATACTTGGTAATGACAAGATTGCTTGTGATTGGAGTTGATGGAAATCTTGTGGAATGAAGTTCTTCCAAGTACCTAAAAAGGTTAGATGCAATACAAGGGAGCACAAAATTCCATGGCATACAATAACAAGTTATGAGGACATGGAAATAACAAGGAAGCTCATGCCCTTGCTTGCAATCGAGTGAGTCTAGCTCAAATTTCAAGCATCAATGATGTTCAAATCACTCCTCAAGTGACAAAATGTTTTCTCCTCAAGTGGCTTAGTAAAGATATCAGCCAATTGCTTGTTAGTGCGAACATGCTTAAGATTGATATCTCCTTTGACAACATGATCACGAATGAAATGATGTCGAACTTGAATATCCTTAGTTCGAGAATGTTGCACATGATTATGACCCATTTTAATAGCACTTTCATTGTCACAAAGTATGGAACATTTTTAACATATATTCCATAATCCTTAAGCGTTTGTGTCATCCATAGTAATTGCGCACAACAAGATCCAATAGCAATATGCTCAGCTTCGGCAGTAGATAGACATACCGAGTTTTGTTTCTTGGAGGACCAAGACACAAGAGATCTACCCAAAATTGACAAGCACCCGAGGTGGACTTTCTATCAATCTTGTCTCCGACATAGTACGAATCCAAAAGAGCCAACAAGATTAAAAGAAGATCCCTTGGGATACCGAATGCCAAAGTTTGGTGTTGTATCAAGTATCTCACAATACGTATCACAGCCAAAAGATGACACTCTTTAGTCATAGTTTAATATCTAGAACACATGCAAACACTAAGCATAATATCGGGACGAGATGCACATAGATATAGCAATGAACCAATCATCGATTGATAAACCTTTTGATCAACCGGTTCATCCTCCCTGGTAAGATCAACATGTCCACTAGTGGGCATAGGAGTTTTCATACCTTTGGACTCCTGTATGTTGAACTTCTTGATCAAGTCCTTGGTATACTTAGTTTGAGAGATGAAAGTTCCTTCCCTTGATTGCTTGATTTGCAATCCAAGAACGAATTTTAGCTCACACATCATAGACATCTCATATTTCCCGGACATCAACCTTCCAAATCTTTCACTAAATTGAGGATTAGTGGAACCAAAGATAATATCATCCACATAGATTTGGCACACAAATAATTCACTAGTAACTCTCTTAGTGAACAAGGATGCATTGATTTTACCAATTTCAAAACATTTTTCAAAGAGAAACTTCATTAAACATTTATACCAAGCACGAGGAGCTTGCTTAAGTCCATAAGTATATTTACAAAGCTTGTAAACATGATTAGGTTTCTTAGGATCACAAAACCAGGTGGTTGCTTAACATAAACCTCTTCTTCAATTTCACCACTTCAAAATGCACTTTTGATGTCCATATGATAAAGCGTGATATCATGGTGATTAGCACAAGCAAGAAGAATACGAATAGCTTCAAGTCTATTGACGGGAGCATATGTCTCACCTTAGTCCATACCTTCGACTTGCGTATATCCTTGGGCTATGAGACGAGCCATGTTGCGTGCGAATTGACAGTCTTCGTCTTGTTTGTTCCGAAACAACCATTTGGTTCCGATGAAGTTGTGCTCATATTCGGGCTTCTCCATGAGTGTCCACATGTCGTTCCTTTCTAAGTTGTGAAGCTCTTCATGCATAGCGTTCACCCAATCCGCTTCTTCAAGAGCTTGTTCTACCTTCAATAGCTCAACGCTAAAGATGAAAGAATAATTCTCACGAAAGTTAGCTAGACGGGTTTTAGAGCGAGTGATTCTCCCTGTTTGTATATTATCAAAGATTTGGTTTAGGGGTTGGTTCCTGGTCACTTGAGCTCGAACTCGGGTTAGCTTCCGATTGTTGGATGGTGGACCTTCTTCTTCATCATCATCATTTCCTTCATCTTCGTTGTTGTTGAAGGTGTCGTTACCTTTAGGTGGTGGTGAAGGTGGTTGTGGTGGATCTTCATGATGCACTTCTTCCTCTTCATCATCTCATCGTGTATCGGTCGTGGATGCATCCATGTCGTGTTGAGGTTCACCTTAACGTGAAGTAGGGGCTTCCACTTGAGTTGATGAAGAACTTTCCTTCACCTCCATGGGATGAATCTTGCTAATGGGTAGATCTAGAATAGCTTCAGAAGGGTCCTTATCACCTACATCATTTGGTAATTGTTTGACTTGCGAACCATTAGATTCATCAAACTTCACATCTAACATCTCTTCAACTTTTCGAGTGAAGTTGTTGTAGACACGGTAAGTGTGAGAGTTCGATCCGTAACCAAGTAGGAATCCTTCATGAGATTTAGGAGCAAATTTAGTACGACAATGCTTATCAAGAATGTAGCACTTTGAGCCAAATACCCAAAAGTATCCGACTTGGGGTTTGTTACCGGTGAGTAGATCGTATGCCATTTTACCGAGAAGCTTGTGCAAGTAAAGTCGGTTTGTGGCATGACATGCTCTTTCAATGGCATCTACCCAAAAGTTTCTTGGCATCTTGTATTCGTCGAACATCATTCTTGCCATCTCAATGAGCGTCCAGTTCTTCCTCTCAATAACTCCATTTTGTTGAGGTGTGTACATAGCCGAGAATTCATGTGAGACACCTTCTTCGTCAAGAAAGGTATCCACATGGGTGTCCTTGAACTCCAATCCATTATCGCTCCGAACCTTCTTGATCTTCACTTAAAACTGATTTTGCGCTTTGCGAGCGAAGTTCTTGAAGATCTTTTGAACCTGTGACTTATCATCAAGAAAGAATACCCACATAAATCTGGAAAAATCATCAACTATAACTAGACCATAGGAATTTCCACCGAGACTCTTGTAAGCATTAGGACCAAAGAGATCCATATGAAGTAACTCGATTGGTCTCCTAGTAGTCAAGATATTCTTAATGGGATGACTTCCATCTACTAGCTTTCTAGGTTGACAAGCACTAGAAGGTCTATCTTTGTCAAAGATAACATCTTTAACACGAAGTATATGATAAACTTTGATTAGCTTATCTAGATTGTGCATGCCTACATGTCCAAGTCTTCTATGCCAAGGCCAACCTTTAGAGGATTTTGCAATTAAACAAGTGCAAGGTTTGGATGTCTTAGTGAAATCAACAATGTATAGATCACCTCGACGGAAAACGGTAAAGAGCATTTTATGATTATCTTGATCAAACACTTGGCAATCTACTTTCGTGAATAACACATTGAAACTGAAGTCGGCAAGTCTAGATACAAAAAGAAGATTGTAGCCAAGGGATTCAACAAGCATAACATTTTGAATAGAGCTACCATGGGATATGGCGACTTTACCTAGGCCAAGTACCTTACCCTTAGAGTTGTCTCCAAAGGTTACATACCTTCGAGGACCTTGATTAGGTGTGATCTCTTGGAACATGTTTTTATCACCAGTCATATGATTCGGACATCCACTGTTGATAATCCACTCTTTTCCTCCGGATATGTAATCCTTGAAGTTTGCCATAAGACTCGGATTCTTCATGATCTTTTCATGCTCGATGTCAAACAACTCATCTTCTCCAAGATAGTCATGTTCCGCATTGTCATCATCAAGTGGGAAATCCTCGTCATAAAGAGCAAGAGATTTGTTATAATAGTGATCATGACACTGTGCAAGTTTATGAATGCGAATGGCTTCAAGGAAAATGTTGTTGATAGTGGTGACATCTCCTTTAGCACGCATAAGATCATGGAGCTCAAATATGCATTTATGATAGTTTGGATCACTAGGCTTCATTTTGTGGAAAGCAATAGTTTTATGAAGATTTCATCAAGATTTCCTAATGAAAGATTTGGATATCGTTTCTCTAAATCAGTCCACAAGGTATAGGCACATGCAAAGTTCTTCAATTGAGAGAGCACAAATCTTGGTAAACCTCTAACAATAAGATTGGCAGTTCTTAGGTTACAAAGAATGTTAATTTCCTCTTCGTGTGTGGGATGCAATTCAACAAGTCAGCAAGGATCAATATGTGGAAAGCTCATAGGCAATGGATCGGTGATGGATAATTATGTTGGATGTCATTCAACATGCAATAGTTATAACATAGGATGACACAGAACTAGGTCCAATTCATCAATGTAACGTAAGCATGTATTCCATATATAGTCATACGTGCTTATGGAAAAGAACTTGCGAGATATCATTTGTCCTACCCTCCCGTGGCAGTCGGGTCATAATGTAAACTAAGGGATATTAAGGCCTCCTTTTAATAGAGAACCCGACCAAAGCATTAGCACTTAGTGAATACATGAACTCCTCAAACTACGGTAATCACTGGAAAGAATCCCAGTTATTGTCACCCTGGGGGATGCGGACCATAACTCATAATAGGTGTCTACAACTTGCAAGATAGGATTAAGAACACATATATATTTATGAAAACATAATAGGTTCAGATCAGAAATAATGGTGCTCGGGTCCTAGTGACAAGTATTACGCATAGCAAAGTCATAGCAACATCAATCTCAGAACATAGTGGATACTAGGGATCAAGCCCTAACAAAACTAACTCGATTATAGGATAAACTCATCCAACACATCACCATACAGAAAGCCTACGATGGGATTACTCACGAATGGCGGAGAGCATCATGGAATTGGTGATGAAGGATGGTTGGTGATGACAATGGCGTTGATTTCCCCTCTCTAGAGCCCAAAACGAACTCCAGATCTGGTCTTCCGAGGAAGAACGGGAGGTGGCGGTGGCTTCGTATTGTGAAATGCGATGAAATCTTCTTCTATTTTTTTTCTCCAGGAATAGGATGATATGGAGCTAGAGAGGAGGTTAGAGGAGCCACGAGGGTCCCACAAACCTGCTAGGCACAGATAGGGGGGTGGCCGCGCCTAGCAGGCTTGTGGCCTGCGGGTGGCCCCTCTCTGGTTGATTCTTGTGCCAGTATTTTTTATTAAATCCAAAAATATTCTCCATAAATTTTCAGGACGATTCGAGAACTTTTATTTGTTCAAAACAAAACACCAAGGCAATTCTGCTAAAAACAATATTAGTCCAGGTTAGTTCCTTTCAAATCATGCAAATTAGAGTCCAAAACAAGGGAAAAAGAGTTTGGAAAAGTGGATACAATGGAGACGTATCAACTCCCCCAAGCTTAACCCATTGCTTGTCCTCAAGCAATTCAATTGATAAACTGAAAGTGATAAAGAAAAACTTTTACAAACTCTATTTGATCTTGTTGTTGTAAATATGTCTAACTGATGTTTAGATTTTCAACAAACATCATGGACTAACCACGTTCACAATAACATTTAGGTCTCACATTTACTCATATCAATGACATAATCAACTAGCGAGAAATAATAAAAATTCTCGGATGACAAAACCTTCTCGAAACAATCATGATATAATATGACAAAATGGTATCTCACTAGCCCTTTCTGAGACCGCGAATTATAAATGCAGAGCACCTCTAAAGAACAAGGACTGACTAGACATTGTAATTGACGGAGAAAAAGATCTAGTCATGCTCATACTCAATACCAATTAACAACAAAGCATACAAATGACGGTGGTTCTCCCTAACTGGTGCCTTTTGTAAGAGGATGATGACTCAATAATAAAGTAAATGGAAAGGCCCTTCGCACAGAGAAGAATTGATTTGCAGAGGTGCTAGAACTCGAGTTTTAAAAACAGAGAGAAGTAATGTTTTTTCAGAGGTATGCTTTCATTGCTCACATAACGACCAAGAGCTTTTCAACATCTTCCATTGTAGGATTGCTAGAAGAGTGACTAGAGGGGGGGGTTGAATAGACTACTAGCAGGAATTTAAAACCTAACCTTTTCATAAGTTAATTGGTTGGCAGATTTTAACTACTTTAGCAAGTCTACCAAGTCTAACAGCGCTACACATGGATGTCTACAAATATGGCAGCAGAAAGTAAGGACATTGCACATGAAGTAAAAAAGATGAGATAGGAAGATCTAACGCAATAGAAGATGCGAGGATTTTTCCCATGGTTCCGATAGGTGGTGGTATGGTACATCCACGTTTATGGAGTCTTCAACCCACGGAGGGTAAAGGTCTCGAGAATCCATGGAGGGCTCCACCCATAAGGGTGCATGAAGTAGCAACCTTGACTATTCCATACGGCTTCCGTCCACGAAGGACTAGCCTCACTATGGGTAGATCTTCATGAAGTAGGAAATCTCCTTGCCCTTACAAACTTCCTTGTTTACTCCATAGCACGAAGTAGGAGGCTCCCAAGCGACACCTAACCAATCTGGGAGGCACCACCCTCCAAAAGGTAATATACTCGGTAATGAAGATGCACTCATTGCTCTTGTGCTTCAAGATGATAGACTCCTCAACACACAATCACTTTCTCACAGATTTGGCTTGGTATAAGAGATGGGATTGGAGGGAAGAAACTTGGGAGGCTAGAAATCAAGATCCATATGGTTGGAGTGGAAGATCTTTATCTCAACAAAATGGTAGGTGGTTCTCTCTCAGAAAATCTGATAGGATAGGTATGGAATAGTTCTGAGTGCTTCTCTTACGAGTGAGTGGTGGTGGAGGGGTATATATAGGAATCCCCAAAAATCCAACCGTTACACACAAAATGACCAACTCGGTGACACCGATGTGTTTATCTCGATGGTACCGAAGTGACCAAAAGGTGGCAACTTGTTAATCTCGAAGGGACCGATATAGGAATCTCGGTTGCACCGACAAAGTGACCAATGGTCAAAATTTCCAAACTCGGTGATGCCGATTCAACATTCTCGGATGGACCAAAAATGTGAACTTGTGTTACAGAAAGTTGGCAACCTGAACTCTGTGGCACTGGTATAAAATCGATTGCACCAAAGTGTCTAGGGTTTGGCTGAGTCTTTCTAGGGTTTGGAATCTATGGCACCAGGATAGGAATCTTGGTTGCATCGATTTTGAATGTTTGGCTACAGGCATACTTTGGTGGGAGATCTTTTGGATGTTTTTTGTGACTATCACTTGTGCACGTATGAGCATTTTGTTCACCAATAAAACCTTACCCCCTTTTAATAGTATTTGCTTTTCTATGGACTCAAAGTGATTTCTCACAAATGTAAAATGTAGAGTCCACTTGCTAGAAGCTTGGCCAACCTATTTTCTTGCATTGTGGGGTAATTCAACAATCTCCACAATCCTTCTGCCAGCCCAACTCTCTATGGACTATTATCTGAAATACACTAGATAGAGGTGTTAGTCCAAGAGACAATGTATGTTGTCATGAATTATCAAACCACCAAGGGAGCATGTTGTGCTTTCATCCATGCTAGATACATTATAAGCGGTTCCCAAACAGAATGATAAAGTTTTTACTCCCCCTCGACGAATCAGTCACACTCCAGTGCGAGACGAATCCACGGTATCGTCCATAGAACTACAGTTCTGGGGGAGTTTTGTTTAATTAGATCTTGCTTTTATTTCGAGCATGGAACTGGGCCTCCCGATTACCGGACACTTTCTCGTGAATGATAGTGAATCAACACATATCATGAGAATAACCCACCTAGCATGAAGATACTGAAATCCCCAGTCGCCACATGAGCGATTTGGTCATACAAAACAGAATGTTTATTTGAAGGTTTATAGCTTGGTACATGCAAATTTACTTGGAACGTTAGGTAAATACCGCATATAGGTAGGTATGGTGGACTCATATGAAAAAACTTGGGTTTGAGGGATTGGATGCACGAGCAGAATTCCTGCTTAGTACAAGTGGAGGCTAGCAAAAGAATGGGGAGCAACCAACTAGAGAGCGGCATAGTCATCAACATGCTTTGAGATTAACTAACATTGAATGCAAGAATGAATATGATATAAATCACTATGAACATAAATATCGTGGAGGCTATCTTGATTTTGTTTCAACTACATGCATGAACATGTGCCAAGTCGAGCCACTTGAATCATTTAAAGGAGCATACCATCCCATCACCCTACATCACAACCATTTTAATATGCATGTTGGCACCCAAAACAAACCATTATCCGCTCTTAGCTAATTAAGAATTGCATGAGTAATTATAATCTCTAATTTTCATTGCAAATATGTTTCGCCCATGATGAACCAAATTCGGAACGATGAGCTAATCATATTTAAAAAAGCAAGATAGGTTGAGTTCATACCAGCTTTTCTCCATCTCAATCTTTTCATCAAATATCGTCATTATTGCCTTTCACTTGCATGACCGTACTGTGTGGATAATAATAAGGGTGCACGTGCATTGGACTAAGATGGAATCTGCAAACAATAACTCAAAGGAGAAGACAAGGTAACATGGGTCTCTAATAGGTAAACAATAATGCATATGAGAGCCACTCGACATTTTCATTGTGGTCTTCTCCTTACGACCCAAAGAAGGAAAAATCAAAACAAAAACGAGAAAACTATTGAACCATTTTTGGTTTTCTTTTTAATCCTACAACTAAGAAACTGGAAATAAAACTAGAACTAATTTTTTAGTATTTTTGTCAAGGTTAAATAAACACACAAGAAGAAAGCAAAGTAAGAAAATAAACTACCATGGATCGTACAATGAAAGAGTATGAACATCGACTACTTATATGAGTTTGTGAACATGAATGTAAAGTAGGTGAGAAATACGTACTCAACCAAGCTTAGGCTTTTGGCCTAAGTTGGTGTATGGACATGTGTGGAAAGAGCTCTCTCCCAGATATCCAGGAGCGTCCTCATAGTTGCATTGGTTGGTGAACTCCTGCGGCTCGCACTTAAAAACTGGCTCTGGGTACGGATCAAGGGCTGGTGCCGGTTCTTGAGCTGGGGGTTGCGTCAGACCCCAATATCTATAAATGTCTCCGGGTATAATGGTGTACCTGCCTGAGAGAATATCGAACAAAGAAGAAGCATGCAGAGTAATAATTTCACAACTACCCTGGCTAAAAACAAAGTTGTAAAGCAGCCTCATATCATCATTTTTCTTAATAACATCGTGAGCTACCATACGGTCATAATCTAAAAACATTGCGGGTAGTAGCCTCTCATCTTTGTCGTTGAGCCTAATGGGTATCTCAAAATGTTTGGCTAAACGAGATGCATATATGCCTCCGAATATGGCCCCCTTTGAACGGTTGGTGTTCAACCGTTGGGCCACCAGAGCGCCCGGACTAAAGGTTTTATAAGCAAATAAAGCATGGCCCAAAATGGCAAGGTCAGGGGCACTAAGACATCGACTCTCCCAGTGACCAATGAAGCATCTTCCTGCAAAATAATGAATAATAGCGTAGCACATGAAAATGTAAACTAGCTGCTCTTTCCTTTGACACACCTCTCTGTTCCCCTACAGTGACTGCGGCAATAAAATCTTCCATGTCTCTAGGACGTGGTTCCCTAATGCTTCCCTCATAGGGATTTTTTGCAAACTTTGCAAAAATCATAAAGGTTCATTTTCTTAGGCACGTCATATAAGTGAAATTCTACTATAGGAGGGTCTTCCGTAGAATGAAAGTGAAAATTTTGCACAAAGGTATTCTACTGTAGGAGGGTCTTATTGTTGAAGAAGTCGGTGATGCCTGCATTCTCAGCCAAATAATAGAAATCTTCATAAATTTTGTCCTCCCTCAAGAATGTGTCACACGGCCACTCACATGGTCGAACGTCTACAATGCAAGGAAGAATATACTTGGGTTTCTCACTCATTTCATTTTCATCTTCCTTAGAACTCCGGCTTGAAGATCCTCTTAAGGATCTTCTCAACATTTCTCTTTCTGAAAAATTCAGAATTTTTAGTGTCTCAAACTAAAGGTGAACAAAACTCAACAAAACTCATAGCAACTACTCCCTCAAGTGCCTAGAGGCTATATCATGCATCAAAACTACTTGGGACCATTCAAATTTGACATGCTAGCTCAAGAACAAGGTCACCTCAGCAGCACAAATTTACAATATATAAAGCACTATAACGAAAACAAACTGAACCATAGGATGAGCCACATACCGAGTAACAATCTCCCAAAATAGTTTTGCGAATGAAGCTTTGCACAAGGAGATCGAAAATGGCAGAAAAATGAGCTAGAACATGGGGTTGAGCAATGGTGGGATTTTGTTTGGAGGAAGATGTAGTGGATGGGTGTTGGAATAAGTGAAGGGGGCCACATGGGACTCACAAACCTGCTAGGCATGGCCAGGGGGTGGTCGCGCCTTGTGGGCTTGTGGCCCACTGGTGCAGCCCGTTGCAGTGTGCTTAGTGCCACAAATTTTTAAATATTCTAGAAAAAATCATACTCCATTTTTAGGGCATTTGAAGAATTTTTATTTCCAGGTTACTTTTTTATTGCACGGGAAACTCAGGAAATAGAAAAATAATAGCATTTTACTTAATTTAAACTTACTAATAGAAAGTAATTGTTGGGTACAGAAAGTTGTTCTTTCTAAATTCCTCCATCTCATGCCCTTCAAAAGGAATCCATCCATAAGGTTGATCAAATCTTATTAACAAACTTCTTTAGAATAACATGAAACCGAAGAATTTTCGAATAATAGTAAGTTACCTCAATGGGGATATGTATATCCCCAACAATAAGTACGTATATTTATTCTTGAAAACATGAAGAGGGAACTCAAAGTCTGCAATAATAATCGTCGAATTTTTTTCAATGGAGTTCATACTATGAACTTGAGGTTTTTTCTTTGGAAAGTGTACCGTATGCTCATTATCATTAATATGAAAAGTGACATTTCCCTTGTTGCAATCAATAACAGCCCCTATAGTATTCAAAAAGGGTCTACCAAGGATGATCGATATAATCTCGTCCTCGGACGTATCAAGAATAACAAAGTCCGTTAATATAGTAGCATTTGCAATACAGGTACATCCTCACAAATATTGATAGGTAGAGCAGTTGATTTATCACCCATTTGCAAAGAGATTTTAGTAGGTGTCAACTTATTCAAATCAAGTCTACGATATAAAGATAAAGGCATAGCATTAACACCAGCTCCCAAATCACATAAGGAAGTTTTAACATAATTCTGTTTTATGGAGCATGGTATAGTTGGTATTCCTGGATCTCCTTATTTCTTTGGTACTCCACCCTTAAAGTATAATTAACAAGCATGGAGGAAATTTTAGCATCTGGAATCTTCCTCTTATTAGTCACAATATCTTTCATATAATTAGCATAATGAGACATTTTCATAATATCGGTCAAGCACATATGCAAAAAGATAGGTCTAAGCATTTCAACAAAGCGCTCAAAATCCTCATCATCCTTTTTCTTGGATGGTTTAGGAGGAAAGGGCATGGGTTTCTGAATCTATGGTGCTCTTTCTTTACCATGTTTCCTAGCAATAAAGTCCCTTTTGTCATATCTTTTATTCTTAGGATGTGGGTTATCAAGATCAACAGCAGGTTCAATCTCCACATCATTATCAATACTAGGTTGAGTATCAACATGAACATCATCATTAATATTATCACTAGGCTCATGTTCATCACCAGATTGTGTCTCAGCATCAGAAACAGACATATCATTTGGGTTTTCATGTGTATCTATAACGGGTTCACTAGCAGCATGCAAAGTTCTATCATCATCGTTGTTCCTCTTATTACTTGAGAGACTAGGTACATCTGTATTACCCCCTTGATAATCTTGCTCAGTTCTCTTAGGATGGCCCTCAGGATACAAAGGTTCCTGGGTCATTCTACCACCTCTAGTCACAACTTTAATGGAATGATCATTGTTCTTACTATTCATCTCATTAAGCAAGTCATTCTGAGCTTGAAGTACTTGTTCTACTTGAGTAGTTACCATAGAAGCATGTTTACTAATCAGTTCAGGATCAATGATAGCTCTACTCATATAATCACCTAAGCGATCAAGCATGAAAGCAATATGTTTCAATTGTCTACTAACATAACCATTAAAATTTGCTTGCTTAACAACAAAATTATCAAATTCATCCAAGCATTGGGTAGCAGACTTATTATAAGGAATATTGCTTTCATCAAATATACGAAGAGAATTTATCTCTACTACCTATGTCGGGTTGTCAAGACCATGTATTTCTTCACTAGGTGGTAGATTCTTAACATCTTCTGCTTTAATACCTTTCTCTTTCATAGATTTCTTTGCCTCTTGCATATCTTCAGGACTGGGAAATAGAATGCCTCTTTTCTTCGGAGTTGGCTTCGGAGGTGGTTCGGGAATAGTCCAATCATTATCATGGCTCAATATATTATTCAATAGTATTTCAGCTTGTTCAATAGTTCATTCCCTCAAAACACAACCAGCACAACTACCTAGGTGGTCCCTAGAAGCATCAATTAGTTCATTATAAAAGATATCAAGTATTTCATTTTTCTTTAGAGGATGATCAGGAAAATCATTTAGTAATTGGAGAATCCTCCCCCAAGCTCGTGGGAGACTCTCTTCTTCAATTTGCTCAAAGTTAAATAATTCCTCCAAGGCAGCTTGTTTCTTATGGGTAGGAAAAATATTTTTCAGAGAAGGGATAAATCTTATCCTGGAGGCTACGCACACCACCAAGGGCAAGAGAGTTGAACCATATCTTAGCATCACCCTTTAAAGGATATAGTAATCATTAAGTTTGCTATATCCTTAGGATCATATTTCATTCTAGAATTCAAAGATTTTTCTTTCCTCTTGCATAGTAATTTCTTAAGATCATCTCTATCATTACAAGCAAGAAAGTCCCTAGCTACCACTCCTTCCATAACATGACCCTCAGGAATATCAAAATTCATATCTAGGAGAGCTAGGTCTAGCAGGTGTCTCATAGTGTTCAGTTTTAAAATTTTCATCAGTTTCAGAAGTATCATAATTTTCAACATTGACTCTAGCAATTTGTTCATCAAGGAATTCACCGACTGGCACATTATTATCAAGCAGAGTATCATCATAAGCATCATGCATAGCAGAAGTGGCATCATCAATTACTTGTGACATATCAGAATTACTAGTAGGTGGTGGTGTCGTAAACTTACTCATAACAAAAGGTGAATCAAGTGTAGAGCTAGATGGCAGTTCCTTACCTCCCCTCGTAGTAGAGGGATAGATCTTGGTGTTTGAATCTTTCAAAATCTTCATAGTCATCAATAGATATAAATCCCAAGTGACTCAGAGAATAGAGCTATGTTCCCCAGCAATGGCGGCACAAAAAGGTTTTGATAACCCACAAGTATAGGGGATCGCAACAGTTTTTGAGGGTAGAGTATTCAACCCAAATTTATTGATTCAACACAAGGGGAGCCAAAGAATATTCTCGAGTATTCGCAACTGAATTTTCAATTCAACCACACTTGAAAGACTTAATATCTACAACAAAGTATTTAGTAGCAAAGTAGTATGGAAGTAACGGTAACGGTGGCAAAGTAACAGTAGTAGTTTTATAGTGATTGTAATAGTAGTAGCAGAGAAATAGCTTAGCAAGGATCAATATGTGCAAAGCTCATAGGCAATGGATCGGTGATGGATAATTATGTTGGATGTCATTCATCATGCAACAATTATAACATAGGGTGACACGGAACTAGCTCCGATTCATTAATGTAATGTAAGCATGTATTCCATATATAGTCATACGTGCTTATGGAAAATAACTTACATGACATCTTTTGTCCTACCTTCCCGTGGCAGCGGGGTCCTAATGGAAACTAAGGTATATTTGGGCCTCCTTTTCATAGAGAACCGGACCAAAACATTAGCAATTAGTGAATACATGAACTCCTCAAACGACGATAATCACCGGAAAGAATCCCAATTATTGTCACCCTGGGGGATGCGGATCATAACTCATAATAGGTGTTTACAACTTGCAAGATAGGATCAAGAACAAATATATAGTCATGAAAACATAATAGGTTCAGATATGAAATCATGGCACTCGGGCCCTAGTGACAAGCTTTAAGCATAGCAAAGTCATAGCAACATTAATCTCAGAACATAGTGGACACTAGGGATCAAACCCTAAACAAACTAACTCGACTATATGATAAATCTCACCCAACCCATCACTGTCCAGCAAGCCTATGATGGGATTACTCACGAACGGCGGAGAGCATCATGGAATTGGTCATGAAGGATGGTTGGTGATAACGATGGCATCGATTTCCCCTCTCCGGAGCCCAAACGGACTCCAGATCTCGTCTCCCGAGAAAGAACAGGAGGTGGCAGCGGCTCCGTATCGTGAAACTCAATAAACTCTTCTCTTTGATTTTTCTCCATGAATAGGGTTGTATGGAGCTAGAGAGGAGGTTGGAGGAGCCACGAGGGCCCCACAAGCCTGCTAGGCACGGCCAGGGGGTGGCCGCGCCTAGCAGGCTTGTGGCCTGTAGGTGGCCCCCCTCTGGTTGATTCTTGCACTAGTATTTTTTTATTAAATCCAAAAATATTCTCCACAAATTTTCAGGACGATCCGAGAACTTTTATTTCTGCACAAAAATAACACCAAGGCAATTCTGCTGAAGACAGCTTCAGTCCGTGTTAGTTCCATTCAAATCATGCAAATTAGAGTCGAAAAGAAGGGCAAAAGAGTTTGGAAAAGTGGATACAATGGAGAGATATCATGCTTCGAGCCCTCAAGCTCGTCTACAAGGCAGTGGCGGCCTCGTGCTGAGGCATCGTGGGCGCCGCCCACGCCCCAAAGGCTGCGGCAGCCTGCACCCCGACGATGAGGGTGACACATCAGCTCCTAAGGCTACAACAGACCTGAACCCGAGCGCCGAGGGTGTGGTAGAGGCTCTGGAGGCCACGCTCGCGAAGAAGAAACAATTGTTTTCTTAGGAACGAGCTGACACGAAGCAAGTGTTTGTTAACTACGGAAGCTCAGGCCCCACCTTCACCGTTGTCAATGGCCTTCCCCCGCAGCAAGAGAAGGCGCTGGCTGACTTTCTCCGCGCGAACAAGGACGTGTTCGCATGGG
Organism: Hordeum marinum; assembly: GCA_022496015.1. NCBI lineage: Eukaryota > Viridiplantae > Streptophyta > Magnoliopsida > Poales > Poaceae > Hordeum > Hordeum marinum. The sequence goes on along the minus strand of CM039673.1, from coordinate 194,739,602 downwards.
AGCCGTCTGACCTAGTGGGCGTCTTGAGGGATGTGATCGAACACAACTTGATAGTGTGCCCTCACGCACACTTGCTAAAGCAGAAGCCAAGGCGACAGGCACAAGAAAAGCAAGCATTCATCGCCCAGATTGGCTGGCCAACCTTCTGATTGTCCACAAGAAGGGTGGGAAGGAGTGCATGTGCATCGACTTCACAAGTCTCAACAAGGCTTCTCCGTGGGATCCCTTCCCGCTCCTGTGCATCGACCAGATCATGGACTCCACCGCCGAGTGCAATCTGCTGTGGTTCTCGGATGCTTTCTCAGGTTACCACCAAATCAAGATGGCAGTGGAGGATGTCGAGAAGACAGCCTTCCTATCCCCACGCGGCATGTATTGCGGAACATGCATGCCCTTCGGGATGTGGAACGCTCGCGCGACCTTCCAGCAGTTGATGCACATCATCCCGGGGTAGCAGCTCGGGGGAAATCTAAGGCGTACGTTGACAACATCGTGGTCGAATCGTGGGAAGCAAGGACTTTGATCGAGGACATGGAGGAGACATTCGCCAACCTACGTCGGGTGAACCTGAGGCTCAACCCAGAGAAATGCATTTTCGGTGTCCCATATAGCAAGCTGCTCGGTTTCTTGGTATCGCACCGAGGGATCGAGGCAAAGCGAGAGAAGGTCAAGGCAATCAAAAAGATGCCCCCGCCTCAGACCCTCAAGGAAATACAGAAAGTGGCGGGCTGTGTGACCAAATTGGGATGCTTCATATCTAGGCTCGGTGAACGCACCCTCCCCTTGTTCAAGCTCACGAAGAGGAAGGGCCCTTTCGTGTAGACCCCAAAAGCAGAGGCAGCTTTCCGAGAACTCATGCGGTACCTCGTGAACCCTCTAATCATGGTGGTGTCCCGCGCTTGCGAGCCTTTGGTGCTCTTCTTGGTGGCTACCCCCACTCTGCCAGCATAGCGCTCGTAGCGATCCTGTGGGGACCCCGACTCATAAGTCGTGATCACTGAATGCACGTGTACAGTGATCCCAGAGATCAATGCTCACTGAACACACAGAAGCTGAATAACAAGAGTCTTACATCCACTCTTAGCATCTTACATAAATAAAGACCATGGAGTTCTAGTCTTACATAGATAGGGCCACAAGGGTCAAACACTTAAACAGAACGACAACGGAAATCTTGATTGAAGGCGTGAACGCATTGCCAACTGCCTTAACCTACAGGGATTCTCACTTGGAAGCCTCCTAGTTAGCATGTTCGTCACCAATGAACTCTTCACCATACTCTTGTTCTTCCATGCCTGCCCAAGTAAATAACAAGTGGCAAGCCAATGAGTACTTTGAATGTACTCGCAAGAAACCCAAGTTGTGGAACAAGGTAATAATGATGCATGATATAGCACTAAGTAGGTAATTTTGCAGAAAGATAATTTTGAATGCAATGACATGATCAAGTAACTAGGTCAGCATCCATCAACAATTGGCAGATATCCATAGGAACAAGTTACAAATATCATCATAAGCAGGGGTTGAATGTCTCATGTTCATTCATCACATCAAGTCTTCCGACTTGTCTTGAGTATCATCTCTATGTTAACCACACACACTCACCCATGCCATGTTTGTGAAAACAACTAGACGTGGCATAAGCAGCACCACCCAACTGTCCTTGACCATGGACACGGCTATTCGAATAGTTTTACACTATGCAGAGGTTGCACACTTTACCCACAAGACTCGGGGAACTTTCGTGTCATCCACGACTCATATATAACATACCCGAGGTAAGCACCTGTAACATCCCAAATTTTGGAATGTTATAATAAATATTAGAATGAGTGTTTGTGCTTGAGTGATTAAATTGAGTGAAATTTGAATCTTTTTGAAAACTTTTGAATGAGAGGGAATAAAATGACTTTCCCTTTGTGTTTGATTTCAAATTCAATTCCAATTCAAATCAGTGAGAGAAGATAACACGACTTCATCATCAACAAGGAATTTGAAAAGTGGATTTGAAAATCTCTGAATTATTCTTTTTGGAATTCATTTCATATTTGGTTCGATTTAAAATTTTGAAAGAATTCAAATATCCTTGACAAGATTTTGAGAGGAGTAACTTGACACTCCACACCATGGTTCTTTTTGTGAAGTATTTGAACCATAAAACCCAGGGGGTTATTTGGAAATTTATTGCAAAAGAATTAAAATAAAATTAGACATTTTCTAAAAATAATTTTTTTCATGTATTCATTTCTAATTTTTTCATTAAATAGCATTTATTCCCCTAATCAATTTGATATATATATCTTCAATTGTCGGAAATGTTTTGAATGCCTTAATGAGATTTTAATTCTCTAGAAATTAGAAAAAAGGAAACGGATTTAAAGTTTTAATTAAGAAACCGGCCGACCCACTGGCCTTAACTCCCCGAGATCCATCCGGATCGGTCACCGACGCCGCTGACGCCGCCCCTCCCTTACTAACAACCGGACCCCACCGACCGCTCGCGCCATCACCGCGGTCCCCTTTCCATGCCGGCGTCCACCGGATCCGTTGTGGTCTCCTCTCTCCTTCCTTTTAGACGACGCCGAGGCCACCTATAAACCCCCTCCCATGCCCGCATCCGTTCCCCTTCAAACTCCCAACTCCCATGCGCTACCCTCGCCACGATAGCTTGCCGGAGCCCGAGCGCCGCCGCCTCGCCATTGCCCCACCCTGCTCGCTCACGACGCCTCTGACCACCATCGCCACCACCAACCACTTTGCCTCGCTCTCCTGCACCTCCCTGTGCAGTCGCCCGTGCTCCAGAGCCACCGGAGACGCCCCTCCGACGACCACCCGAAGACCTCCTCCGCTCACAAGCTCGCCGTCGTCGACACCGTCATCCCCGAGCCATCTCAGCGCCACCAGATGGATCCCCGTCCTCCCCTGCGTCGATTGGTGTCGTCGCCATCGCCAAAGGACCACCGGAGCACCGTCCCCATCGACCACGCCACCTCGGACCTCGCCGGAGCATCGCCGGAGCTCCCCTCCTCCTCTATAAGTCATCGGAGCCGTTTCCCTCCGTTAGATCTCATTTGAACCGCGTGGATTAGAAACAATATAACCTTTCGGTTTATTCAAAAGAACCGGTCGGTTTTATTTATTTTAAGATAGACCGAACCGTTTTCCTTTAAGTACCGTCCGTCCGCTCGAATCGCTAGTACGCGCACACACTTCAGCCAATCAGAGACTGCCACGTGTACCCTATTCGTTAGTTAGATTTTTTCTATATTTCTGTTTTTGTTTGAAAAACAGAATAGTTTCTGATTTTGTTTTCTTTATATATTTTATGTTTTTAATTGTTGTAATTTGATTCTTTTTGAATTTTGTCACAAATTTTATGTAGTTTATGTAGATATAAAGTTTAACCATATTTGAATAATTTAAAATTTACTTCAAAGAGATTTGATTTAAATCTTATTTTCTGAGTATCTTGAGTTTTAAAAAATATTTTTAGTTGATTCTTTTTGCTACTTATCACTAGTGACTTTAGTTAACAGTAGATATAATTTGAGATTTTTCTTTGAATAATTTAAATTAGGGTTTCAAGCAAAACAGATTCTGTTTTAGTTCTTTTAGGTTTATTTCTATTTCTCTTGTTTTAAATTGTTTTAATTTATTTTTTCTTTCATATTAGTTGATAAATTCTACTTTGTTTTGTGTTAGTTAGCAGTAGTATTTTCAACCAAGTTTATTGTTATGTCATTTATTATTTTTATAGATGAAATCAATTCTAGTTTCATAATAACTTGCAAATTGATTTCCTTGCTAGTTGGATTTCCTATTTGAAATAATTTTCATAAATTGTTTTATAGAATATACTTTCTGTTAACTTAGTTGTTACACATGTTTTCCTATAATTTTAATATTTGATTTGTTTTCTTGTTGTTAAGTTATTAGCTAGAAAACCTATGTTGTTTAGAGTGTTGTTTTCATAATTTTTAGTTGTTCTTCAAAAGTTATTCTTGTTGCTAAAGAAAATATTTACTAAAATAATTTTGTTATATTTTACTTTGTTTTTATTTTATTACTTTTGAAAATAGGATTATTTGTAGAGAAAACCAACCCTTTGTAGTGTTGATGAAGTTTGTTGTTTTGAGTTTTTGTCTTAAGTATTTCCTTCATCACAACCTTGTTGCTTTTTGTTTTGTGTTACCTTTTGATTGTTAGTATTGATTGCTAGTATGATTGCTTATATGAATGAAATGTTTTATTATATAGATTTTCATCAGAGAGTGACGAATAGTCTATCAAGTTGTTTCTAAGAGCGATATTATTCTTCATCAACAGTACATGCAAGTTCACTTTGACCATCTATTTCATACCTATGTTTTATTGCATGTAGTGATATCATTCAACAAATCCCTCTAGTAGTGTTATTGAAAATTCTTGTAGTCAAGTATAATGCATGAGGTAGGAACCCACCACTTGTTACTAAATCCTCGGGAACGTTAGTTATTTTAATGCTATGCTAAAGTAGACGGGGTCTGGTATGAGTGTTCGTGAGTGGTGTGACAAGGAGGACTCTACGTCAAGACGACAACTTCATGAAGGCATCTTCAAGTCCTGCATCTTCAAGACCTCAAGACTTTGAGACTCGAGAAACAAGTTCAATACACACTACTGGGTGTAGGATGGTTTATTGGGCATCCATAGAGTAACCAATGGATGGCCGGGATGCATGGAGAAGCGCCATAACATCTTGCGGAAAGCTTCACCCAGACTCAAAGAGACGGATGAATACTTCATGCTCGGAAGCTTACCTGTGTAGCCACAAGTCATTATGGGCTCTGGCTTGGTTGATCTTTGTTGTGACTCTGACTGGGCAGTGCTACGAGATGTATTCGACGTTAGGATCTGATAGGCACTGACAGTAGTCAGGGTAACACTCTAAAAGACCATGCTTCGTTCGTCCTGTTCTCAAAACCATGCAGTGCGAGGACTTACAAGGAGGGAACGAATCTTGTGGGTAATGTACACAACACTCTGCACAGTTAAACCTAATCGATTAGACGTGTCCCCGGTTACGGACAATTTGAGCCTCTGGACTTGGATCTATCTCTGAACTCTCAACACTGGACTGATAATTAATTGTGGGCAACTGATGATACTTGTGGGCATTAAGACATCGGTTGGCAGAACCATGTCATGTTAGGTAACTCTGTAGTGAAAATTCCTGACATTCCTTTGTTGTAGGAAAAGAAATAAAATCTTCTTTTATGCAAAAACTCAGACATAGAGCCACAAAGCCTTACGACATATAGAATAGTTTTTATCTTCTGCTCTACTATGGTGATCTTGCTGGTACATTCAATGTACGGACCTACACGGCTGCAATGTCTTATGTTGCAGATAAGATCTACGACGGGTCAGAGTACGATTCAGGGTTATGGTCTAAACTCAACCTGCCGTTGGTGTTATTGGGACTCCACTCCCGTTGACTGTTTCCGCTGAGATTTTTTGAGGTATATATCAGTTTTACGTTAATTACATGTGATTGCACTTTGATATATACATTGATGTATTGTGTGTCCAGCATACTAATCCAGGGATGGCATAGAACACACAGAGGCTTGACTCGTTTTGAGTCGGGTCGCTATAGCACCCGAACAATGCCTTCCCCTGGTGATACTAAACAAAGAGTCCACTCGATTGGTACCCAGCCCACATGATGTACATCACTCGTAACATCCATGTGGGGACCAACGGTGTGCCCGGTGCCTGTGAAGATAGCGCATGATCTTCCATACCGGTAGGACCCCGTATCGAGAGGGACCACGCCACTCCCGCCACTAGTAATGCGGGCTCCTTGCAAGTACCCACCAAGGTAATCAACAGAGCCCCATCCCATAAGGGGTATCATGGTTGCACATGTAAGGTTGGGATGGTAGACAAATCTTAAACCCTTCGCTTTTGAAAACACACACTTACTTGCTCCGGTACACCACTTCTTTCTCAAGTGGTCACCCAACTCATCATCATCTCCCTTGGGCATTTGTGGCACCTGGCGTGGTTTTTGAAAAGTCTTTGAAATCATCCCTTTTCTTTCCATCACCATGCATAATACAGAACCCACTTGCGTAGCATCTACTAGCATCCTATCTACACCCACTTGCATAGCCCTCATAAGGTGGTAGAGTCATGCACGATGCAAGTGTCAACCGCAAAAGTATCGGAAGCAACCCACCGAAGTGGTCACTACTCCACATGCTCAAATATAACGAGAGTAAAGCTCTATATGACATGCAATAAAATGGTTTCTTAACATGATCGAAGGGCTACTTGCTTGGTTGAACAAAGTCTTCGAGGTCTTCAAAGTCTTTGGGTCCAACTCCCTCGTTAATAGCACAATCTATCATCATGATAAAAATAAGCATCACACAAAAACAGAGCACACAAATCTAATATTAAAAACGCTACCCTACTCTGATATATACTAAACACTATACTAAGAATATTTGTTTAAGGTTTTTCTATGATTTTTTTTGAAAACTATTTACTAGAGGCGAAAGGGTGCCAAAATAGGTTTTACATTAAAATAGTGCATAAAATATTTTCAAAAATTCATACAAAAGGCACTATTAAATTCTATGGAATATTCTAGTATTTTAGGTGGAAAAATTATTGTCATTGGATAAATATTAAACTCTGTGGTATTTTTGGAAAACAGGAGAAAAAGAAAAGAAAAGGGCACTGTGCCCTGGGCCAAAGGCATCCAACTGTTGTGCCGGCCCAGGCCAACCAGGCTAGTCGCGCTAGTGCCCCCGCGCGCATTGGGATTCAAGCCTGACGTGCTGGGCCCAGTGGCCAGTGAGAGAGAGCATGGGAGGGGGGAGGTGAGAGGCCGACAAATGGGACCCCCCTGTCGGATCCTTCTCCCACCTCGGGCCAGGCAGGGAAGGAGCTCACCGGTGGTAGGATGCGGCACGATGGTGGCAGGTGAGAGCGGGGATGGGCTCAGGGCTGTCCCGCCGGTCACCTGGAGGTGGAGGGGGCACCAGAGGTGGCCGGTGTCGCCAGCGGTGAGGAGGCCACGACGGAGGAGCTTTGGGAGGGGTCGTTGGGACCGTCTCGGGATGCAAAGAGGACGGGGACGAGGGGGAATCGAGTCAGCGTGGCGAGGGAGGAATAGCTCAAGAAGAAGCAGGATCAAAGGAGGTCGCTTCCAGGAGATCGATGGTGGCAACGTTGTGGTGATGCTCTGGTCGATCCCGAGTGCTCGAGCACGGGGAGGTCGAGCTGGGCTCTTGGAAGGTGAGTGGGAGGATGAGGAGGGATCTGGAGAGGAGACCAGGGCTTGGGGAGGCCCTTTTTATAGGGGGCGGTGCTCGTCGTGGACCGATCTCACGGGGGGCCGCCAGAGAGGCTCAGGTGGCCATGGTAGGGGCCCGGGGCCTCTATACGGTGCTCGTGGGGGAGGAGCAGGAAGGTGGGAACCGAACGGGGGAGCGAAGCGAGTTCAGAGAGGGTCCCGCAGCTCGGCCAGGGAGTAGCCGAAGCGGGAAGGGGTCAAGAGGTTCCTGTAGCTCGGGGGGAGAGAGAAGGGAGAGGGGGCCAACCGCCTGAGTGCTGCAAATATCTAGGCCGACCAGGGCGACAAGCTCCTTCATCCCAAAGCGATCGGGGGGCCTCGGGATGCCCCTGCTATAGTGCGGTGGCGCACTGTAGCATGCTCCAAAGCGCCCAAATGGCTGGCATGGCCGTTGCCCGCGCTCTCTAGGGTGTCCCAGTTTGTCGAGTAGCTCCTGGGGGTTATTGGTATGCTCCTAGGATGCTTTGAGAGGAGAGAAGAGGGGTTGAAGTAGGAGGAGGAGGTAAAAATGGTCCTGCCAGGGTTGTCGAGAGGTGAAAATGGGGGTTTTGCCCCATCTTCTAGTGTCTTATGGACCTGAGGTTTTTACTGGAGATGATTGAGCATTGGGAAAGGGTGTGGTAAAAATTTGGAGGCAAGGGGAACAGTGAAGGTGGTGAAAACAGTAGGTTTACCATTTCACCAGAAGGTGTTTGATGGATGTTTGGGCAAGATAAATTTAATCACTTACTATGATATTTAACAGGATCAAATGGTGGGTAAAAATGAGATGGATCACCAGGTTTGAGCTCAAATGAGCAAAGTTGCCAATAGAAACTTTGTGAACCCTAGAAAGTAATAGAATCAGATTTCTATAGATCCAGTTATGATAAGCTAATCCCATTGATGAACCACTTAGTGTAGCATCATTATTTGGTGATTAGAACATGTCCACAAAGTTTGGGGTTAAGGGAAGAAACCTCACAATGTAAAGTTGTTAAAATTTGAATCTGGATATAGAGGCGTTTGGAATAGTTTGAGGAATCAAATCAACTTGGATTGAGATGAAACTTAGCAAGATCATGACCTATGATAGTGTTGAGTTTCTTGAAGTTTCCTGGAATTTACTTGAAATATTTCTTACAGAAATATTCCAAAAGTTTGATTTGGGTAGAAAGGGTTCTGAGGGGTTTTGCCCATGGTTTGAACATGGCCATGTGTTGAAACTCGTATATATGGAAAATATATGTCCACTGAGTTTCCCTAATTTTTCTCAAATATTTTGAAAGCATTTAAATAATTTTTCACTATGAAAAACCATTTCTGGTCTTAAGAAAAAGCGTTTAAATAAAATATAAAAATAATCTTTAAAATTATTATCTGGTGGTTTTGGAAAAGTCATATATATAGTAGGTTTGAATTAAAGCCTCTGGGGACAAGAATCCACCCAATTTGAGGACCTGCAGTGCAAACCTCAATTCAGGGGTTTTGAAGACTTAATTTGAATAAATCCTTTTTGGTCATAATAATATTGGATAAAAATAGTTTTGGGTACTATTCACATGGCATGATCATTGGGCAACAGGTTTGGGTCAAGGAAGATGAATAAGAAGAAGGATAGAATCTAAGAGTGCCATACACAACAATCCAACAAGCAAGCATGCAATAATTCAAACAAGCAATGAAAAAGTTTTAATTGGTTCCAAATTTTATAAATCCAAGCACAAAAAGATGATACAAACACAGGGTGTGATAGACCTATGATGCGAACTGGCCTCTCACGATAAGTGAGGTCTGGCTGTAGATCGATGGCTTGATGGTCGATGTCCTTGTAGAGGTTGGGGCAGTTGGGAACTTGTAGACACTTCCGGAGTTGTGACACATGAAAGACATTGTGCACATCCGATAACTCGAAAGGTAACTCTAGCTGGTAGGCAAGTTCTCCTTGTCTTGCAGTGACTTTGAAGGGGCCGATGTATCTAGGTGCAAGCTTTCCTTTGACGTGGAAACGCTTGGTCCCTTTAAGAGGCGTGATTCGGAGGTAGACATGGTCACTGACACAGAAGTTGACTTCTCGGTGGTGGGAGTCACCGCAACTCTTCTGTCTTGATTTGGCAGCCTCCAGACGTCCTCGGACGAGTTGTACCTGATCTTATGCCTCATGGAGAATGACTGATCCAAATACTAACCCTTCCTCGGTCTTTGACAAGTTGAGGGGAGTACGACACTTGCGTCCATACAACACATCAAATGGTGCCATCTGAAGACTCGAGTCATAGCTATTGTTGTAGGAGAACTCGTTAAACGGTGGGAAATCTTCCCACTTGGCTCCATAAGCCAAAACACAAGCGCGGAGCATATCTTCGAGTATTTGATTTACTCGTTCAGTTTGCCCATCGGTCTGGGGTTGAAAGGCTTTGCTGAAGGAGATCTTAGTTCCCACAGCTTCTTGAAACTTCTTCCAGAATCTTGAGGTGAACTTGGTTCCTCGATCTGACACAATTTCCTTTGGAACTCCAAGAAGACTTATGACGCGGTTGATGTAGAGGTTTGTGAGCTGGCTTCCATCATAGGTGGTCCTGACGGGAATGAAATGGGCTACCTTGGTCAGGTGGTCGACAATGACCCAAATAGAATCATGTCCCTTGCTTGACCTTGGTAATCTGGTGATGAAATCCATCCCAACTTTGTCCCACTTCCATTCAGGCACTTTGAAAGGTTGCAACAGCCCAGTGGGTAGCTGGTGCTCAGCTTTGACTCTCTGGCATATATCACACTTGGCGACAAAGGTGCCTATCTCCCGTTTCATGCCATGCCACCAGAACCTTGCCTTGAGGTCTTGATCCGTCTTGGTTCCTCCAGGATGGATGGAGTATGGAGTGTCATGAGCTTCTTGCAAGATCAAGTTCTTGAGCTCCTCTTTGTTGGGTATGCAGATGTGATCCTCGAACCATACAACTCCTTGTTCATCCACTAAGAATCCTGGGGCCTTGCCTGCCTTGATCTTCCTCTTGATGCCTTCAATGCTCTCGTGTCCCTTCTGAGCTTCTTTGATATCATCCATAAAGGTAGGATTTTCTTTGAGGTTGGCAAGGAATCCAGGTGCAACCAGTTCCAAGCCAAAGCTTTCAAGCTCTTCATATAGGGCGGGGTAGCCTTTCCTTAATCATGGCATTCAAGGAACAAGCCTTTCTGCTTAAGGCGTCTGCTACCACGTTGGCCTTGCCGGGGTGGTATTGAACAGTGAGGTCGTAATCCTTGATCAACTCCAACCATCTTCGCTACCTCATATTCATTTCCCTTTAAGTGAAAATATACTTCAAACTCTTGTGGTCTGTGTATATCTCACATCGCTTCCCCAGAAGGTAATGTCACCATGTCTTCAAGGAATGAACTACGGCTGCCAACTCAAGATCATGAATAGCGTAGTTCTCTCCATGAGGATGTAGCTGTCTAGATAGATATGCTACAACTCTGCCTTCTTGCATCAGAGCACCTCCAAGCCCGGTTATCGATGCATCACAATATATCACGAACTCCTTATGAATATCGGGGGTGGCCAAAACGGGGGCTGTTGTCCACCTCTTCTTGAGCTCCTGGAAGCTTTCCTTGCACATAGTTATCCATTCAAACTTCTTGTCCTTCTTCCAAAGCTGGGTCATGGGCCAGGCAATGCTCGAGAACCCTTCCACAAACTTGCGGTAATATCCCTCGAGTCCAAGGAAACTCCTGGCCTCCTTCATGGTGGTTGGGGTTTGCCATTCAGTCACGGCTTTAATATTTGCAGGATCCACTCATAATCCTTCTGCAGTCAACACATGACCCAGGAATCCAACTTCATGCAGCCAGAATTCACACTTGCTGAACTTGGCATAAAGCTGGTGCTCTCGAAGCTTATCCAGGACCAATATCAAGTGTTGCTCATGCTTTTCTTCTGACTTGGAGAAGACGAGTATGTCCTCAATGAAGACGACAACGAACTTGTTCAAGTACTCCATGAAGACTATAAATGAGGTACATGATGTAGGCAGGGGCATTGGTTGACCCGAATGCCATGACTGTGTATTCATACAGGCCATACCGGGTTACAAATGTCGTCTTCGGAATGTCTTGGGGTCTGATCTTCAGCTCATAGTACCCAGACCTAAGGTCGATCTTGGAGAACATCTTGGCCCTGTTCAACTGCTCGAAGAAGTCTTCAATCTTGGGGAGTGGGTACTTGTTCTTTATTGTGACTTCATTGAGAGAATGGTAATTGACAGAGAGTCTGATAGTTCCGTCCATCTTTGACAGAAACAGAACAGGTGATCCCCAAGGAGAGGCACTTGGGCAAATGAATCCTTTTCTGAGTTGCTCTAGTAGTTGCTTCTTCAATTCAGTCAACTCTTCGGATACCATCCTGTAGGCCTTCTTATAGATGGGCCTTGATTCGGGCATAAGCTCAATGATGAACTCAATGTCACGTTCAGGAGGCATTCCGGGCAGCTCATCTGGAAACACATCCGGGTATTCACAAACCAGTGGCACTTGATCCATCTCAATTCCCGATAAACAGTTAGCGTGAGGGGCTTGAGTGGAGGTAGGGTTGGGAATATAATTGACTTGTACTCCTTGACAATTGGTCATGGTAACAATCCTCTTCGCACAGTATAGCAAGCCTTGGTGCTTGGTTAACAAGTCCATCCCTAGGATCACATCCAAGCCTTCTCACTTCAGGATGATGAGGTCTGCTAGAAAATCTACCCCGTTGATGTTAATCTCGACTTCCTTACAACCTATCCCGGACTTCATAAATGACCCGGGGGTTTGCATCAACATACGACTACCCGGGGGAGAAGGATTCATGCCACTCTCTAATGCAAACTTTTGGGTAACAAAATAATGCGAAGCTCCACAATCAAACAGTACTGTTGCTAGGGTTGAGTTGATGAGGAACGTACCCAGTATGACGTCCGGGTCTTCCTGGGCTTCCTTTGTGATGACGTGATTCACACGACCCTTGCCATTGTTGGGCTAGTTGTGGGGAGCGGGGTTCCTTAGGGATGCTCCACGTCCTTGACCTTGGTTCGACGCATTGGGGCGTAGTGCACCTGGCTTCTTGTTGGGACACAACCTAGAGGTGTGTCCTGGCTGACCACATCCAAAACAAGAGACTTGCCCAGGGTTGTTGTAGTTCCTGCCACCATTGTTGTTATTAGGTTGTTGTAAGCTGGCCTGAGATTGGCATACTAGTGAGGTTGGTACCTCGAATGAGGCGCAAGAAGTCTAGGCTGCTATGGCTGATAGGTCGGCTTGGCTAGGGCTGGCTGCCAGGAGCGAGGCTTCTGGTTGCTCGAGATACCCTTGCTAATCATCTTGGGCATGTGAGTGTCTTCTATGGAACGACGCTTGTCTTCCAGCATGAGGGCCTTGGTCACCAGCACTTTCTCACGATCCTCATTGCAATTGACCAGTGCAAGGAGGTCCTGGATGGTGTGGATACAGTCATCAGCATCCAAGGGTTTAGCAGTCTCAGTGAAGGTTGGAGGCGAATTCCTCATGAACTCAGACAGAGTGGTGCGTCCATTGCCGTTCCTGCCTTGCTGCTGGTTCTTCACAAGGGCCTGAGCCATCTGTTGAATAGCAGCATTGTTGGCTTGGCATTCCTCCCGGAGAACTTGGAGAAAGTGCGCCATGGTCATGTTCTCTGGTGGAAGTGGTGGCGGGGGAATGTCGCCTATTGGCTGCTCCTGGTGTCCTCCTGTGTAGCAGTCACCATCCTGTTTGGAGTAGCCAAGTCAGACAACTAGGATAGATGAGAGGAAAAGCAACAATGGAAAAGCGTGCCTAAGGGGGTTGGTCGAGTGCAAGTGCGGTAAAACAAAGGTCGAAAGACCAACATATATTAAGATAAGACAACAATGGAGTCGCTTACATGTTTCCTAAGGCGAAAGCACAACTGGCATCACAACACAAACAACAAAACAATCAACAAGCACACATGGTTTCATAAGAACCATTACACGGACTCGACTTTGGATGAGGGTACATGACTGATCCTACCCTAGGGGTTCTCAAACTCGGGTGGTGGAGTGCTCGGTCTCGTAGTCATGCTCCTCTAGGTCTTCCTCTAGTTCATCATCTGAACGGGCATCATTCCCTGTTGAAGGGGTTGGGGAACGAGGAGGTCCATCCTGGCAGCGCTTCATCGGTGGGTCGGTGAATAGCTCGTAGTACTCCTTCGCACTCATGCGATGACGACGTGTAGATGCATCTCCAGTTGGGGGTACTCCTCCTCGATAACCGACATCTGGTCGTCCCTCGGGGGCTCCTTCCTTCTGGATCTTATCTGGCTTCGTCTTGGCTTGTTGAAGTAGCTCTTGGGTGTGGTGAAGTTCCTTGCAGAGCTTCACGGACTCCTTAATCAGGTTGTGAACCAGACTATCGGTGGAGAGGCTGAAGTAGGTATCGAACCTGAGCGGGGTGCCATCCTCCATGGATGGAATCATCGTCAAACTCTCGCCAAGATCATCCTGTCTGAAAGGCAAGTAGCAAGTAGACGGCTCGTCAGCCATCTCGGGAATAATATCTCGAAGGTGCAGAAGTGCCTTGCGTGCAGCTGTCTGGACTATGAGTGTCATGGTCTCCACCTGTGGTCCTTCAAAGAACCAACTGGTTGGGGAGTTGTTTGCCTTCACGACCACCTCCACGTGGTACTCCTTCATGACGGCATCAACCCAGTGCTTGTGGTAGAGGAAAACAGGGGATTGGCGAGACTGGGACTTCTCTAGGCTATCCCCAAGGAGTAAGGGAAAGCCGAATGTCAGGAGGGCTTCGAGTACGACGGCCATCTACAAAGGTTTGAAAGGAGGAGAGTCAGCAGAGTGTTGTGTGAAGAATAGAAGAGGTAAATAGTACCGAATTCCTAAGTATAGGTGATAGGTGTAGTTTTGAAAACAGTTTTTATCCTGACTAACATCCATGCTAACTAAGGGCTTCCTACAGTCAGGATAGCTTTGACACCAGCTCTGTGGGGACCCTGACTCATAAGTCGTTATCACCGAATGCACGTGTACAGTGATCCCCGAGATCAATGCTCACTGAACACACAAAAGCTGAATAACAAGAGTATTACATCCACATTTAGCGTCTTACACAAATAAAGACCATGTAGGTTCTAGTCTTACATGGATAGGGCCACAAGGGTCAAACACTTAAACAGAACAACAATGGAAATCTTCATCATAGGCGTGAAACCATTGCCATCTGCCTTAACCTACATGCATTCTGACTGGGAAGCGTCCTAGTTCGCATGTTCTTCACCAATGAACTCTTCACAATACTCCTGTTCTTCCATGCCTGGCCAATTAAGTAACCTGTGGCAAGCCATTGAGTACTTTGAATGTACTCTCAAGCAACCCAACTTGTGGAACAAGGTAATAATGATCCATATGAACAAGTTACAGATATCATCGTAAGCAGGGGTTGAACATCTCATGTTGATTCATCACATCAAGTCTTCCGAATTTTCTCGAGTATCATCTCTGTGTTAATCACACACACTCACCCACACCATGTTTGTGAAAACAACTGGACGTGGCATAAGCAGCACCACCCAACTGTCCTTGACCGTGGACACAGCTATTCGAATAGTTTTACATTCTACAGAGGTTACACACTTTACCCACAAGACTCGGGGAACTTCCGTGTCATCCACGACTCATAGTATATAACATACCCGAGGTAAGACCCCGAACAATGCCTTTCCCCTGGCGATACTAAACAAAGAGTCCAATCTATTGGTACCCATCCAACATGATGTACATCACGCATAGCATCCATGTGGGGACCAATGGTGTGCCCGGTGCCTGTGAAGACAATGCATGATCGTCCATACCGGCACGACCCCATATCGAGAGTGACCACGCCACTCCCGCCACTAGTAATGCGGCCTCCTAACCAGTACCAACCAAGGTAATCAATAGAGCCCCGTACCATAAGGGGTATCATGGTTGTGCATGTAAGGTTGGGACGGTTGACAAATCTTAAACCCTCCATTTTTGAAAACACAAAATTACTTGCTCCGGTACACCACTTCTTTCTCAAGTGGTCACCCAACTCATCATCATCTCCCTCGGGCATTAGTGGCACCCGATGAGGTTTTCGAAAGGTCTTTGAAATCATCCCTTTCCTTTCCATCACCATGGATAATCCCAAACCCACTTGCATAACATCTACTAGCATACTATCTACACCCACTTGCATAATCCTCATAAGGTGGTAGGGTCATGCACGATGCAAGTATTAACAATAAAAGTTTCGGAAGCAACCCACCGAAGAGGTCACTACTCCACATGCTCAAAAATAATGGGAGTAAAGTGCTATATGACATGCAATAAATGATTTCTTAACATGGTCAAAGGGTTGCTTGCCAGGTTCAACAAAGTCTTCGGGGTCTTCAAAGTCTTTGGGTCCAAGTCCCTCGTTAATGGTGTAATCTATCATCGCAATAATAGCGATAAAAATAAGCATTACACAAAAATAGAGAACCCAAAGCTAATATTAAAAATATTACCCTACTTTGATAAATACTCAAGACTATACTAAATATATTTGTTTAAGGTTTTGCTATGAAAAACATTTTTGCAAAAATATTTACCACAGGCAAAAGGGTGCCAAAATAGGTTTTAAATAAAAACAGCGCATAAAAGATTTGCGAAACTATATACAAAAGTCACTATTAAATTCTATGGAATATTCTAAGATTTTAGGTGGAAAATTTATTGTCATTGAATAAATATTAAACACTATGGGATTTTTCGAAAACAGGGAGAAAAAGAAAAGAAAAGGGCACTGTGCCCTAGGCCAAAGGCATCCAGCTGCTGGGCCGGCCCAGGCCAACAAGGCCAGGCACGCTAGTGCCCCTGCGTGTGGCAGGATTCAAACCTGATGTGTGGATTCCAGTGGCCAGTGAGAGAGAGAGAGCGCGGGCGGCGGAGGTGAGAGGCCGACAGGTGGGATCCCCCTGTCGGATCCTTCTCCCACCTCAAGATAGGAAGGGTAGGAGCTCGCCAGCGGCAGCGCGGGGCACGCCGGTGGCAGGTGAGAGCGGGGATGGGCTCGGGGCTGAGGTGCCTGCCCCCTAGAGGTGGAAGGGGCACCAGAGGTGCCGGAGTCGCCGGCGGTGAGGAGGCCGTGGCAGAGGAGCTTCGGGAGGGGAGCATGGGGACTATGTCGAGCTGCAAAGAGGACGGGGACGAGGGGGAATCACTTCAGCATGGCGAGGGAGGAATAGCTGAAGAAGGAGGAGGGCCAGAGGAGGTCGCTACCAGGAGATCGACGATGGCGACGCCGCGGGGAGGTCGATCGCTATTGCTCGAGCACGGGGTGGTCGAGTTAGGCTCCTAGAGGGTGAGTGGGAGGATGAGGAGGGATCCAGAGAGGAGAGCGGGGCTCGGGGAAGCCCTTTTTATAGGGGGTCGGGGCTCGTCGTCAACCTAGGTCTCTGGCGGCCGTCGGAGAGGCTCCGATGGCCACAGGAGGGGCCCGGGGCCTCTGTGCGGTGCTTGTGGGGGTAAAAATTTGGAGGCAAGAGGAAGAGTGAAGGTGGTGAAAACAGTAGGTTTAACATTTCACCAGAAGGTGTTTCATGGATGTTTGGGCAAGATAAATTTACCCACTTACTGTGACATTTAACAGGATAAAATGGTGTGTAAAAATGAGATGGATCACCAGGTTTGAGCTCAAATGAGCAAAGTTGCCAATAGAAACTTTGTGAACCTTAGAAACTAACAGAATCAGGTTTCTATAGATCCAGTTATGCTAATCTAATCCCGTTGATGCACCACTTAGTGTAGCATCATTATTTGGTGATTATAAAATGTCCACAAAGTTTGGGGTCAAGGGAAGAAACCTCACAATGTAAAGTTGTACAAATTTGAATCTAGAGAGGGAGGGTTTGCAATAGTTTGATGAATCATATCAACTTGGTTTGAGATGCAACTTCGCAAGATGATCACCTATGATAGTGTTGACTTGCTGGAATATTCATGGAATTTATTGAGAATATTTCCTACAAAAATATTCCAAAAGTTTGAATTGGACATAAAGGGTTCTGAGCGGTTTTGCCCATGATTTGAACATGGCCATGTGTTGAAACTCATATATATGGAAAATATAAGTCCACTGAGTTTCCCTAAATTTTCAAAAATATTTTGAAATCATTTAAATAATTTTCCCCTTTGAAAAACTATTTCTGGTCTTAAGAAAAAGCCTTTAAGTAAAATATAAAAATAATCTTTAAAATTATTATTTGGTGGTTTTGGAAAGTCATTATATAGTAGGTTTGAATTGATGCCTTTGGGGCGAAGAATCCACACAATTTGAGGACTTGCTATGCAAACCTCAATTCAGGGGTTTTTGAAGACTTAATTTGTATAAATCCTTTTTGGTCATAATAATATTGGATAAAAATAGTTTTGGGTACTATTCACATGGCATGATCATTGGGAAAGAGGTTTGGGTCAAGGAAGATGAATAAGAAGAGGGAAAGAATCTAAGAGTGCCATACACAACAATCCAACAAGCAAGCATGCAATAATTCAAACAAGCACAAGCACTGAAAAAGTTTTAATTGGTTCCAAATTTTATAAATCCAAGTATAACAAGATGATACAAACACAGGGTGTGATAGATCCGGGAGTAGCGCATTAACGGGCACGAAGAAAGGTGGTTCGCAAGGGGCCGCACAACACTCACCACCTCAGGACGGCGCTCCTGAGGCACTCATCGCCCACCAACTCATGGAGCACTAGAGTCCCCCGTGCTTCCCAGGGAGCAGGGCGGCACTAACGCCTCTTGCCTCATCGAGCACCTAGTGTACTACATCAGCACCGTGATGCGGGATGTGCGTGTGCATGACCGCATGCAGCGGAAGCTCCTACACACGCTCCTGGTTGCCGCAAGGAAGTTGAGCCATTACTTCCAAGGCCACCCCATCAAGGTTGTCTCTGTGTACCCACTAGAGAAGGTGATGCGCAACCCCAACGCTACCAGAAGGGTTGTGGAGTGGAACGTCGAGCTGCAGGCCTTCCATCTGGAGTGCAGTACAACTAGAGTCATAAGGTGCATGACCCTCGCTAACTTCATGGCGGAGTGGACGAATGCTCCCGACCGGGGGATGTATGAGGTCTAGTCCCTTGCGCCTGGTAATGAGGTTCCTGACGGCTGGGTCATGCACTTTGATAGCGCCTTTGCACGGCAAGGCATGGGGGCTGGAGTTGTACTCATCTCATCGGCCAAGGAGAAGCTTTACTACGTCGTGACGCTCTGCTTCCATCATGGCGAGAAGGTCTCCAACAACATCATGGAGTACGAGGGCTTGATGGCGGGCCTCACGACCGCCGCGTACCTAGGGGTCAAGAGCCTCACCATCAAGGGCAACTCCTAGCTCGTCGTCAACTTCTCCAACAAGGAGTACAATCCGAAGGACAAGCACATGGAGGCATACTTGGAAGAGGTACGTAAAATTGGAAAGTGCTTCTAGGGCTTGGAATTGGAGCGTGTCCCTTGCGGCATGAACAAGGCAGCAGATGACATCGCCAAGAGGGCGTCGCATCGTGAGCCTCAAGAGCCTGGCGTCTACGAGGAGAGGGTCTTGAAACCATCGGGAGCACCCCCGGCTGCAGTCCCAACATCGCCTGAGGAGGAACTGCCACCGGCCCCGCCCTCACGCGCCCCGTCCTGTGGATCGGCCTTAGGAGTATGCCTGCTCCTGGCACTGGAATCCCAGGCCGATGACTAGACCGAGGAGTTAAAGGCGTACCTGCTCAGTGGATCCCTGTCGGAGAAGGAGGAGGACGTGGAACACATGGTTTGCCCGGCCATTGCCTCCTACCTGAAGGATGGCGAGCTGTAACGCATGCGCCCAAATGACGTCTTGCTGCGGTGCATATCTGAGGAGCAGGGACGCAAGCTACTGGCCGACATCCACGATGGTGACTGTGGGCGCCACTCCTCATCTCGCACTCTCATGGGAAAGGCATTCCGCAGCGCCTTCTACGGGCCCATGACGCTAAACGACGCCACCGAGCTGGTCTGATCCTGTGAGGCATGTCAGTTCCATGCCAAGCTGATTCATCAGCCCACGCAAGTTCTCCAGACCATCCTGCTCTTTGGGGGCTGGACATACTAAGCCCTTTCCCTTGGGCTGCCGAAGGCTAGCGCTATCTCTACGGCGCCGTCGACAAGTTCACCAAGGGGGCAGATGTGGAGCCCGTGCGCACCATCCCTGTAGGCTCAGCAGTCAAGTTCATCCGGGGCCTCATGAGCCGCTTCGGTGTTCCCAACCGTATCATTACTGACAATTGCTCTAATTTCACAAGCAACCTCTTTAGGACATATTGTGCTAACATTGAAACACAAATATGTTAAGCTTCGGTGGCACACCCGCGGAGCAACGGCCAGGGCAAGCGCGCCAATTCAGAGGTCCTGAGGGGCCTCAAGGTGAGGAGCTTGAAGAAGAGGTCGAGTCCTGCGACAGGGGTTGGCTCGGTGAGCTTCAGTCCGTATTGTGGACCATCCACACCATTGCGACTAAGACAAATGATGAGACACCATTCTTCCTCGTCTACGGAGCAGAGGCGGTCCTTCCGCACGAGGTCAAGCCTCGCTCCCCGCAAGTCTTGGCATTTGACGAGGGGCGTCAGGATGCCACACGGGGGAGAGATCTCGTTCTCGGGGAGGACGCCCTCCGCCAAGCCTCTCTCCGTGCAGCGAGGTTCCAGCAGGTGCTGCAGTGATACCATTGCTGCAGCGTTCGCTCCAGGACCCTCGAAGTCGGAGACCTCATGCTGGGGTAGGTCCTCTCTATAGAGGGCTTGTACAAGCTCTCTCCCATGTGGGAGGGCCCGTTCAGAGTCGCCCGCATCTCTTGGCCTGGTGCTGTGTGCCTGGAGACTCAGGATGGGGTCCCATCTAGAATGCCTGGAACATCTAGCTTCTCCGCAAGTTCTACCTGTGATGCTCTCACATAATAATGAGTGTGTTGTATGTGACCGGAGCCCCCCAAGGATGCGAGTGCTTCCCACCCATGCCGAAGTGGAAGCCCTATGCTCTGCGCTGGCGGACGACACTGTGATTCAATGACTATGCCCACACCAAGTGGATGCCCCATGCTCCGCCCTGGGGGAAGACTAGTCTAGGTGCCGGACACGGCTGTTGTTTGCTCTCTTTTTGTAACAAAATTTGCCTCCTTTTGGAATGAATTTGAAGTTTCCGTGTCTTATTCAAAAATTGGGGTGGGAATCTTCTCTTTGCAACATTTCTCGTTTGAGTTCTTTCTAAAGGGGTTTGGCACCCGCCATCTCAATCTCGCGTGCTCCGCGAGCGGGAGCTGGGCACGGTGTCGAGGATCTATTCCGCATGCATACCTCGCCAAAACCTTCTCATCCTAATCCTTGCGTGATGCTCTTGAGGTGAGCCAGGCCACAATATCGCCTCCAGGCCCCAGCCCTAGCAGTGCCCATCTCCTGGCCTTGTCGGGCATCACGACACAGCATACCGACGGCAATCGACCCTAGATCGGGTGCTCGAACCCCAGGTGATCTCCATTAGAAGGACATCTAAACACACAAGCTCCAGAGGAACATGCCCTCGCAACTCGGGAACCAACCATCGGCGTGTCAGCGTTTTGGGAATGGGGGTACCCAGACCTACCTACTAGCGGCCCAGGGCATGGCTTGCATCGTCAGCCAAGCAAAGCCCAACATGACCCTACTCAAGATAAGAAGCCCCTCGCGAGAAGCCTTGAGCTCACGAGAGAGGCAACACAAAGACCCATGGGGATTAGGACTCCCCATCCCCCTTCCGGAGCGGTGGAGATTTATATGTGACACTCGGCCTCGGGAGACCAAGGATGACGTAAGATAGGACACACACGTACCAATGCGCCAGGTGGTACAGTTTCCCTTTGGTGCAAAGGGGGGCATGGACTTATGCAAGTTCCCAAAGCACCACCATAATGTTTCCATTCCGGTGCAATAAGACCAAGACCACGAGCTCTGTAGGACAAATGTCATCACCGATCCCAGCACTTCATGATTAGTAGCTACTTTGCAGGCGAAGACCACATTTCGTCAGGATAAAGATGTACCCCTTGTTCCCCTTCAAATTTATCCATCGGGATCCCTTCCCGCCATAGAAATAAGGGAAGAGGACCCGTGACACTCTAAATAGAGGCTAGGATGCTCCATATACGGGGAGGAGAGAAAGGAGGGGCAAGAGCACCAGAACGCCCTCGCGAGGCTGCTCATCACTATACTAGTTCATCCACAAACCTATGCGTGAGGCAATCCACCAAAGCAGGAGTAGGGTTTTACGCTTCGCAATGGCCTGAACCTGAGTAAATCATCGTGTGCAATCTTCTACCTCGTTATCATGTGAGTTCGTCGTCCAAGCCATCGAGTTGTGAGCTAGGAGGGGTGAGGCTGTTGGGGATCTTTGCACATGCCCCCGTGTTCGAACTTCCTTGGGTTTTGCAAAGCTCGATCAAACATTTGGCATGCTAGGTAGGGGCATGACGAAGCCTTCTTAAAGCCTTGCTCTTTCCCTGCTTCACCGCTCTAATGGTTGACGCCCAACAAGCTTTCTCTAGCCCCGGCGGATCCGCCTTTCCGAACCCCACCACTGCTGTCCAAGACCCACGACCCAGCAGCGTGGCGCTGGGCGGTCAGTACCAGGCCACTAATGTCGTCTCCACTGTAGTCACTGCTCATGCCGTCCGAGCGCGCGACGGACGAGCCGCACCCCCGGGACTGATGTCACACTGTGCCTATGTGGGGGATCTCAACACGTACGACGTGCTACTGATGGCGACCGAGATGCCTTGCCACCGCCCAACGCACGGAGCCTTTGAGGCCTCGGCCGACCACATCGCTGATTTAGTCGCCATCGCGAGAAGGGCCTTGACTCCCCACCCATCTTTGCGGTCGTCGGTGTTAGGGACTGGGGGCTTGTTCGCCGTGCCCGTTGCCTCATCCATCAACGGTGTGTCCCCTCTGACCCCAGGCGAGCTTGGGCAGGGCTCGCCGCATGTCGTGCTCCTTCTCCTCTGGATCCAGGTGACCGGTTTCGGGGCGCCGCCTGGCCGCGACGGTGGATCCTTCGAACAAAATGATGGGACACCCCGCACGCAACTTGACATGCACACTAATGCCCTTATGGATCATCGACAACCTGGATCGACCCGGCGGGAGCACGCCAACTGACGCAGGGAGGACGCGGCTCACGCGTCTACACAGGCAGGTAACCATAGTGAATGCGCATTGGATCGCCAAGGAAGCAGCCAACGTCAAGAAACACAGGGCCCACCCCACAGCAGTGGTAGACGTAAGCAACTTTGGCGGAGGCCCGCCGCCAGAGGGCATGCGGGCTGCGCATATAGGGCGGCGTCGCATCGCCACCCGGAGGGGCCATCCCTGGCGTGCGCGGGGACGGCTCCGGGGAGGAACATGGCCTTTATGTAGAGGCCTATGTTCCAAACTACGTCATTCCCACGGAGGGTGCTATAGAACAGGCACCCCCTACAGGCGCCAACACCCTTCCAGAGTTGGGAGGTACCCCGGATGTTGAAAGCACATTTGCTCCCTTGGTGGTTTTGATAATTAATAACAACATATAAGTCATTAAACTAATGTTTCCACCAAGTTTATTTCAGGAAAAGTTCATTGATGGGAATGGCAAAAGGATTGTGGAATTACCCCAAGATTCAAGGAAATAGGTTGGCCAAGCTTCAAGCAAGAGGACTCTACATTTTACATTTGTGAGAAATCACTTTGAGTCTATAGGAAAGCCAATACTATTAAAAGTGGGTAAAGTTTTGATCATGAACAATATGCTCAAACGTGCACAAGTGACAGTCACCAAAACATCCACAAACTCTCCCACCAAAGTCTGTCCTAAGACAAATATGCGAAATCGGTGCAACCAACATTCCTATCCCTGTGCCACCTAGTTCCAAACCCTAGACAGACTCAGCGAAACCCTAACACTTTGGTGCAGTCGACACTGCACTCGGTGCCACCGAGTTGGGTTGCCAGCTTTCTCTTATGCAAGTTCTCATTTTCGGTCCAACAGAGAATGGTGAATCGGTGTCACCGAGACTGGTAAATCTCACCGTTTGTCACCTTGTCGGTGCAACCAAGAATTGTATATCGGTCCATCCATGATTAAAAGTTGCCACTTTTCGTCACTCCGGTACCACCGAGAGTTACACATCGGTGTCACCAAGTCTGACTTATTGTGTGTAACGGTTGGATTTTTGGGGATGCCTATATATACCCCTTCACCACCACCCACTCGAAAGAGAAGCACTCAGAACTATTCCATACCTATCCTACTCGGTTTTTTGAGAGAGAACCACCTACCCTTGTGTTGAGGTCAAGATCTTCCACTCCAACCATATGGATCTTGATTTCTAGCCTCCCCAATTTGCTTTCCACCAATCCCATCTCTTCTACCAAGACAAATCTGTGTGTGAGAGATTGTGTGTTGAGGAGGCTATAATCTTGAAGCACAAGAGCAAGGAGTTCATCATCATTACTGAGCCTATTACCTTTTGGAGGGTGGTGCCTCCTAGATTGGTTAGGTGTTGCTTGGGAGCCTCATACTTCGTGTTGTGGAGTGAAACAAGAAGTTTGTAAGGGCAAAGAGATCGTCTACTTGCTGAAGATCTACCCATAGTGGACGGAAGCCACATGGAATAGTCAAGGTTGATTCTTTGTGGAACACTCCATGGGTAGAGCCCTCCATGGACTCTTGCAACGGTTACCCTTTGTGGGTTGAAGACTCCATGAACATGGATGTACGATAGCACCACCAATCGGAACGATGGGAAAAATCATCGTGTCATCACTTGTGTATGCATTCTTAACCCGCTCTTTGCTTACATTTGCAATGTGTTTACTTTCCGCTGCTATACTCTTAGACATGCATGTGTAGGGTGTTACTTGATATGCTATTAATGCTAAAACTTGCCAAGAATTAAAATTGGGAAAAAGGCAAAACTTTTATTTGGTCAAGTAGTCTAATCACACCCCTCTAGACCTACTTTCGATCCTACAAGTGGTATCAGAGCTTTGGTCTCCATTGCATTCGTTTCACAACCTTGGAGAAGAATGGCATCTAGTGAGGGAAACTATAACCGTAGAGCTCCATACTTTGATGTCACTAATTTTGCTAGTTGGAAGTATAAAATGAAAATGCATTTGCTTGGTCATTATCCTACCATTTGGGCCGTTGTCCGTGTTGCCTTGCAAGGTGAATTCATTGCGAATGGAAAGGAACGGATCGTGAAGGATCTGCGGGTGAATTGACGATTTTGCAACTCAATGCTCAAGCATGTCACATACTCTTCAACTGCCTATGTCCTGAAGAATTGAAAAAAATCAGCCATCTTGAACACGCAAAAGAGATTTGGGATACTGAAGAGATATGTACGAAGGAACTGAGTCCGTGAGAGAATCCAAGTTGGATTTTCTTGAAGCTCCACTTGACAAGTTCAAGATGAAGGATGGTGAAGGAGTCGCTGAAATGTACTATAGGATAGCTCTCATCACCAACGAGATTGCCGCCTTAGGAAGCGAAGAAATGACTAACAAGTTCATCATCAAGAAGATACTTTGAGCTTTGGATGAGAGATATGACACCGTGTGCACATTGATCCAAATGATGCCCAACTACAAAGAGCTCAAACAAATGGAAGGGATTTGTAGAATTGTTGCTCATGATATGACACTCATAGACAAGGAAGACCTTTATCACAATTCTTTCGGTGCTTACAAATCCACAAGTGGTGCTCCCGCTACCTCAAGTGACAACCTTCTCACAATTGAAGAGATAAGCATCATGGTCAAGAAATTCAACAAGTTCTACAAGAATAGAAGCAAAGACCGCAGCTCTAACTCAAGATATGAATAGAAGCATTCATCAAGTCGTGACCGAAACTGCTACAATTGTGGGAAGCCCGGACACTTCTCAAATGAGTGCTTAGCTCCCTACAAACGAAGAGAAGAGTCACTAAGAAGACGAAGCTCAAGAGATGAATCACCTCGAAGATAGAGAAGGAGTAGAGATGATCGTTATGAACAAAGACCCTCAAAGAGAAGTAGGGACTCGGAGAAAAAGTACAAGCACACCAAGAGCTACTCAAGAAGGAAGCATCAAGCTCATGTTGGTGAATGGGTTTCCGGCTCCGACTCCGACAACCACTCCGAAAGAAGCTATCACTACAACTCCGACTATAGTTTAGATGATGGTCTTGCCGAAATTGCACTAGTGACAACCAACTCCTATGACCTATTTCATTCACCAAATGAAGGAGGTGGAAGTTTCTTCAAGGCTAAAGGCCACAAGTTATCACACTCTGAATATCTTGATTTCGATAGTGATGAAGATGACTTGCTTTACGATGATGACTTGCTATGTGATAAAACTAGTGATGTTAATCATAATGAACTTGATATTTCTCATGCTAGGCAAGATAAGTCGATTGACGATGATAAGATGGAAATAGAAGAACTAACTAAAGAACTCAACACTCTTAAGTTAGCTCATGAATCTACTCTTGAAGATCATAGAGAGCTTGTAAGAACTCATGAGAAGCTACACTTCGAGAAGCTCAATTTGGAGCAAGAACATGAATTTCTTAAAGCTATCAATGACGATCTCCGAAAGAAGACTTCATCTTATATTGCCAAACGACTACTCTTCTCTACATTCATGCCACAAGTCAAATCTAAGCAAACTCGTAACAAAGGAAAGAAAGGTTCTTCATCTAGTAGCGACAATAAAAATGCTAAACCCAATGATGTTGCTCCTAGTAGTTCTACTGATTGCACTAATGATGATTCTCTTAGCCAAGTTACACTTGTGCAAGAAAGGGATTATAGAGAAAGGTATCTACAAGATTCTTGAAGGGTACAAATAATTTGATGAGATTGTACGCAAGCACGGAGGATACAGGAAGAATCATGGTGTTGGCTACTTCAACGCTAATGGAGTTAAATGGGAAGAAGGTCATATCCCAATCCCAAGTTTGTTCCTCAAAAGAACAAGTATGAAAATATTCTTCCCAAGGGGACAAACGCTCAAGATGACCTTCCACCACAAGACACCAAGCTCAAGGGCAAGAAAAAGTTCGAAGAGGATTTTGACTCTTATGAAGATGAATCCCAAGCTTTGGTGAAGTGGGTTCCCAAGGCTACTACAATATCAACTTCTACAAGTGCTACTTCAACACCAAGGATCCCCATCAACTTGATGTGGATTCCTAGGAATAAGAACTAGAGAGTTCTTGAGGGGTGACTCCACCAATCAAATTCACTTACATACATTATTGGCAAGATCTATTTGCAATCAACATCAACCTTATGCAATAGGTTAAGGAGTCACACATTCCCTCAAAGGTAAGCAAGGGATAAGGTAATAAAAATTCAATGAACATCATTACACATGCTTTGCACTCCATGTCCATAGATATCCTTGTATTTGTCTCTTTTGTGTTGGGACTAACCCATGTAGGTGAGAAGAGTAAGGAAACAACAAGGATGATCCCAACTCTTGGTGATCTTCATGAACCTTGAGCATCTATCACTACCTCACCAACATGAAGTATTCATCGACAAATCCCAAGGTTAGTTTTCCCCTCTTATGGGGGGATGTCACATCAAGGGGGAGCTTTACAATAAGACTTGAGTCAAAGCATCTCTTAGTATGTGACAAACATTAAATGCTTTATGTAAAAGTGGTAGCCTCACTTGTGCTTAAACGATGAGTATAACCTATGATCAAGTATTCTTACTTAGCTCCTAAGTCAAATGCTCATACATAGATGACTTCGTCATCTCCCAAGTGCTTGTTAGATGTTAGAGTATATGTGCATGTTTGACATGGTTCCATTTGACATCTTATTGTGTGAGCATGTTGGTCTACATTTATTTTCTCATTCGAGGATATCCAAGTTTTGCTATTTGGATTTTAATTTATCTTTTTCCAATTGGATATACAAGAATGCCTTGGACCACTTCTTTAGATATCTATGCTTTCTCACCTCATACTATATTCATGCTGCATCACAAAATTTCAACAAGTGCTTTTCGATCCTTCTGTGTTTGGAGCACTTAGAGTTCTGTATGGACAAGGACTGACCACTTAAACCTCCCAAGTGCATCTCGGTGGAACCAACCACAAAATATGGGTCTCACCGAATGCCTAGGGTTGATCTGGTTTTTCAATCTCGGTACAACCGATTTCATTTTCTCGGTTACACCAAGTGTCCCTGTCAGCTGACAGTCGAGGCACTCGGTGACACCGAAAACTTAGAATCGGTGTCACCGACAGTGTTGGGTATATAACTCTGGACCACGATGCTTTGAAATTCTATTTTGAAACGTCGCGCTCCAAAACCCTAAGATGCCGCTTCGAAGACCCCTGGTCGTCGCCCTTGTCTCCCCGCGCTACTCCGCCACTAGGAATCACCGTCACCGAGGAACACCTTTCCCTCATTGCCGCCAAAGAGGATCCACACCGAACTAGGTTACAGATTCGATCTCTATTGTGCTCCCCGTCCGATTTTTGCACATTAGATCCTTGTTTATCATCATTACACCCTTTGCACATGTTTCCATCCTCTCAAAACACCATAACCTCACGAAAGATGTGTTTTCTAGGGTTTTGCCGTCCGCCCGATAGATCTCGGTGAAACCAAAATGGAAATATCGGTCTCACTGATATACCTTTCTGTGTGGCTGAGAACTAACTCGGTGGAACCGAGTTGCTCTTTTCGGTCTGACCAAAAAGGCTGCCAAGTTTCAGTTAGTGAGTCAGTCAGTTTCGGCTACACCGATATCTATTTGATAGAATGCAAAAATCTTGAAAATTCATTGCTCAAATTTCAAAAAGCAGCCTCATTTTGTGATGAATCATCTTCTTCTTATCTCCTATACTCTATTCAGAGGGTCAGTATGTCAGGCTCAAAGGACAGTCAGAATGTGGCAGAGCAGGGAGTTGATATGAGTTCTGGAACAAGCCAGAAGCCAGTTTTTTCTCAGATCCAGGCACCCCCTTCTCTTATGGGTTGCCCAAGGCTGCCACCAGAACCAGGAAGAAGAACAACTCTAATGAAGAAGATTCATATTTTATTCTTGAGGAGATACTTCCTAAGAAGCAAGAAAAAGGCAGCCAAGAAGTCAGCAACTGAAGCTACTTCCTCTCGAATAGTTGTCAGCAAAGTTTATGCTTTTGTTGAAACTATCAAGGCACATGAGAGTGCAAGAGCCACTGTGTTAGTTGAGGTCCCCAAGAAAGCTATGCCTAAAAAGACAGGGGAGAAGAAGTCCAGGTAGAGGATTGTCCATGTAATTGGTAGGCCTACCTCTATGTTTGAAGCTCAAGAGGAGGTTGTTGGTGCTGCTACCGAGGAGGAGGAGGAAGAGCATGCTGAGATAGTCCCTTCCAAGAAGAAAGCCAATAAGCTCATGGCTGATGCTATGCTAAAGACTAGCACCTCCAAGCGCACCAATCCTACATCCAAGAAGGGTGTTGCACAAAAGTCCAAGAGGACTACCAAGGACATTCCTCCTTCAGAGAAGAACAAAGGGACTGCCTCCAGAGTGGAAGACGATGATGACTTGACTACTTTGATGAAGCTCAGACCACATCTTCCAGTACACGATGCCAGCCACTTAGTTGCTGAGGACATAAAGGAAAGGAAAGACTCGGGATTGAGATCCTGGAGAGCCATAGATCCTTATGGTCAGAGGAGGAAGACTGATGTTGACTACAGGTTTTACACCACAGAGCAAAAAACATTTCTATGAGACCATTCTGCCTGACAAGAGCCCAGCTGTTAGCGACATGAGGTATGTCAATTGGAAGTTTATCAAAGATAACGTGGACTACTTCCCAAGTGTCCAAGACAACCTCCATTGCATTGGTCTGGACATATTCATTGGCAGAGAGCTTACTGCATGGAATGACGAGATGATCATGCAATTCTATTCCACTTCTCACTTATCCGGAGGTGGTAGAATTGTATGGATGACTGAAGGTGCTAGATATGAACCCACTGTTGAGGAATGGGTTGCTCTACTCGAAGTTCCAAAAGCTCAGGAAGGAGATTTGGATGTATACTCTGAAACCAAGGCAAGTCACAATGCCATGAAAGACATGTATACTCCTATCCCCACAGACAAGGTGCAATCACACAAGCTAGGATCCATCTATTATATGCAAGCAGGCCTTCGGACTGTAAACACTATGCTCAGGCATACCTTGATGCCCAAGTCAGGAGATGACAAGAGGATCCGAGGCTACTCCATTAACATGTTGATCCACCTTGACAGAAACACCAAGATTAGAGTAATGGATGTGATTGCTGATACAATCAAGAGGGTTGCTGCTGACCAGAAGCACTCATGCTGCTATGCACCCTACATCCAGTTGCTTATCAACTGTTAGTTGGAGAAGCATATTTTTGCTCTTGATCCCCCACATCTACCCCTACAGCCAGAGTTCGAAGATAACGTTGTGGTGATGAACCCAGATCATCGCACATCTGCTACAACAGAAGCAGAGGCAGAAGCTGTTCGAGCCGCTAGTGCTCAAGCCCCCAGATCCAGGAACGTGTAAATGGATCTTCTGACCACAGCCGTCCAGGGCATGCAAAAGGATATCAAGGTGATTCTGGAGAACTAGAACGGCCTTGTGAGCTTCTTTGAGTCGAGGATCAAGGTGCTTGGTGACAAAGTGGACAAGGTTACAAAGACAGTGATAGAGCTCTAGAAGAAAGTTGACTCCGTGCACATTCCCCGGGTCTCTTCTACCTCTTCTGATGATGATGAGGAGGAGGAAGGATCACCCCTCCAGCCGGGCACCCAGTTCTTCACTCAGGCAAGATCTACAAGAGTGCCTGCTCCAGACTCGAGGCCCTCTTCATCAACTCATGCTCCATCAGCTCCAGTTCCACCAGTGTCTACTCCAGCTCCATCCATGACATCTGCAGAGATCCTTGCTGACGTCGTGCTCTCGACTCCTTCATCGACAACGTGAGGAGACCAGCCAAAGAACGCTTAGATAGATACATTTAACTTTTTGGTAACTTGTTGCCAAATGGGGAGAACTGTATAGATCATTAGGCTTCAAGAGAGAGAGCGTTTGGTGTTCTGCTTATTCAAAACAATTGCTTTTGGTTGCCATGATACTCTTTTGTTTTGCTTGTGATACACGCTTGATGATGTTTGATCATATGCTTTGATGTGTGATGCTACTATTTCCGATAATATTAAGTGCTTATGTGATGATCATTCATCTTTGGTTGTTTGTGTTGTGCTATGATAATCATTCCAATTACTCTCGCACACCACCAAGTGGTATTTGACATGTAATTAGTGACCCATGTACCTAATCAATTGTGCATTTGTATTCAAACTCAAATTCAAAAATAATGCACAAATTTAGGGGGGATTCTTGCTTATCACATACTTCTTAAAGCGATGACTATATTCATTGATTTTATCTTTGTCGAAGATTTGATCTATATGTTGTCATCAATTACCAAAAAGGGGGAGACTGAAAGCACATTTGCTCCCTTGGTGGTTTTGGTAATTAATAACAACATATAAGTCACTGAACTAATGTTTCCACCATGTATATTTCAGGAGAAGTTCATTGATGGGAATGGCAAAAGGATTGTGGAATTATCCCAAGATTCAAGGAAATAGGTTGGCCAAGCTGCAAGCAAGAGGACTCTACATTTTACATTTGTGAGAAATCAATTTGAGTCTATAGGAAAGGCAATACTATTAAAAGGGGGTAAAGTTTTGATAGTGAACATTATGCTCAAACGTGCACAAGTGACAGTCACCAAAACATCCACAAATTCTCCACCAAAGTCTGTCCTACGAAGCCTAGTGTAGTGGTTGCTCCTCCACTGCCTCACAGGGGGGTTGTGGGTTCGATCCCCCGCGGGGACAGATTAAACCCCCCTTTTCCCTTTCAGCCGAGCCACTAATAGTGGGCCCTAGACCTACGTGGGATTCCCCTAAGGCCCCTGGTAAGTATGCCAGGTGGGGCTGGTGTTTTTTAGGTTTTGTTTTCTATTTAATTTTTGTGATGTTTCCTTTTAAGGAAATTTGTCATTTTAGGGTCTTTATATGTCTAGGGAATTTGGGACTTGCCAAATTTAGCTGATGACTTCTCATAATTGAATAGGCATATTTTCGAATGCATTTGTGGGAGTATTGTCTTAAGGAACATAGGCTTATGATAGGTGATTTTTGGGTACACAAATCTAGTGAATCGAATGGTGACATTGGTTTTGTCATTTGGGCTAGACTTGAAAAATGTTATTTTGTGATAAACTTGTTAACATGAAATATGCTCCTTGATGTGTGTGGTAGCCCCTGTTATTTTTCCATGCCATGATAGATCATTATATGGGTGGCATTCTAGCTGTCAATATGTCACCAAAAATGTGGTTTACATGCTCAAATAATTCAAAGTGTTGGAAATTTATTATTTTTTAGCTATGTTCTCATGCTGATTGCCATGAATTTGTTGTTCCTCTATGGTTGGTATAGTGTCATGAAATGTAGAGCAAGTTGCCCTCTGTCATCATGTGCAATTGGTTTACAAGTAGAAGCTATCCATCATACTTAGTTTTGTTGTCCATTATGTCAATCTATTAAAAACTGCACTGTTACACCCCTTGAATATCTCCAAGTCTAGAAGTTGGGTATATTCACCATGCCATGTTGGGAGGATGATGGCCATTGATATATGCATATTTTGATGTTACCATAATGTAGTTAATTGAAGTGCATGTTGTTCTCTATCACCCTTTTAATTTTCATTGCATGAAAGTTCCTCTAGAATTTGTAATTGTTGCTATCAAGATGCCATCATGTTAACTCAGATTCTATAAAACTGGAATTTTCACTAAGTCCCTAAAAAGGTTTCATCATGCCATCTTATGAGCTCAATTGTCATTGATCCATGGATCCTTTCACGTTTCTGTTATTAGATGAATTGTTAAGCATGTCGTATACTTCATGTCCATGCCTAGATTGTGATTTGAAACTTGATGTAACTCTGGTGATGCATGTTACAAGATGACATGTTGCTATTTGTGGACAAGTTTTGTGTTTGATTGTTTTGTGACTTGTGGGAGCTATACTCCATTAGTTTGCATGATCTTTAGGTCTATTCTTGCTAGATTTCCATGTTTATAGCAAGGAATAACCTATGGCCTTCTCCATCTTTGTATTTGTCTCCGTTAATGTTCATACCTTGTCATGAGTGTACTGTGAGATCCGTTACTCCATTCACAACATTTCACTTATGCATTTGCATCGATTTTGTGTGAAGCATTTATAGTTTCCATTTTCATGCATGTTCAAATAAGAAAACATGAGGTTCTATCCAGAATACTAAATAACTTAATGTTGGCATGAGAAACATGACTACATAGGGTTGCCATGTTATTTGCATCAACTTTATCATGCGTCATCTTGGTTGTGCATTCCACTTTTTTTGTATATTTATTGGGTGCCATTTCTCATTGGGTAGAGCCGAGTGCCAAGCCTGAGTACGAGGATCCCAGAGAGAACATCTACGAGGACCTAGCTCTATATCCCCGTGAAGACCCAACAGACAATATGATCATACCTAGATCCCGACACTATTTTTGCTGTGCTAGATGTATCGCTCCTATCGTTATGTTCCATTACCTGCCACTTAAATGTCAAGCCTCCTAAATTTCCATCAAAGCCTCCAACCACCCCACTACCTAGCAAAACCTTGACTCGCTAAGTTACCTCTGCTCGACCGCTCTGATAGCGATCTTAGGTGCAGGCTGCATCCATGTAATAACATGGATATCTAGAGATATCACAATATTTATTGATATTTTACTTAATGCACCTACATACTTGGTAAAGGTGGAAGGCTTGGCCTTTTGCCCAGTGTTTTGTCCCACTTTTTCTGCCCTAGTTACTTGTTACCGGTGTTATATTCCATATTTTGCGCCCGTAACATGCTCGGGTTGTTATGGGTTATCCGCGGTCGAGGTTATTCCACGCGACGTGTGGTTAGTTTGTGATGGATGAGTTGGAGCACAACTGTAGCGTTAAATCTTTTCGAGAAGCCATGACCGTAGTTATGTGGCGACTTGGAAATTTGTTCAACACCCGGTTATAGCGAAGTTGAAGTAACTCAAATAAAACACACCAACCATGTGTGTAACCGTCACTATCTCTGCTCGTGAATAGCAACCGAGAGAGAACACGATGGGTTTATGATTGACGTAAGTAGGTGTTCAGTATCACTTAGTGATCATACTAGTTCACGACCGTTATGTGTAGGCCAGCATATTTAATCATGGTCTTGTAAGTTAGCCCCTAAAATAATTTCTTAGTGCTTGTTGCAGCCTCACCACTTAACCTTCCTCACCCACTAGCTTACATAGTTTTGGTACCCGGGTTATGAGATGGCTGAGTCCATGTGGCTCACAGATTACTACAACACTACTTGTATAGGTTCCGATGAGTTCTATCCCGTTGAGGCACCCCAGATCCAGTGTGAGTATGATGGAGAACGTGGTATAATGTATGTTACGTATCCGGATGAGTAGGGAGGTATCATGGTCGTGTTCCTGGTCTAGCAAGGCAGTTTCATTGTTACTTTTATCATTTGATTTCGTCCGTAGACGGACCCTATCTTATGGATGAATGCATGAATGATTAAGTGGAATTGTAAGTAAGCATGTGGGGAGTGCAAGCCAACTCTTATATTCTTCTTCTCATTACATGTATGCAATGATTATATACTTGCGAAACACCTAGATGCGCTTCGATCCCCATCGAGGTCCTCGAGCCTTAATTGGGATAGTACCGCATCTTGGTCGTTACATAGCCCCCTTATCATATATACTTTATAATCATGAACTATTTGAGATTCGGTGCACATCATAAACGATGCACCACAGAATAGCGTGTGTATCGTGGTTTTGTCATGTCAGATGTCCTCGTGCAAGAACTTAGGTGTGAGGTCATCGCCGCTGGGTGGCGACTCAAAGGGATCGAAGGAGTACGGGAGGCGAGTTTACCAGGTTTGGCCCCTCCAATGGAGTTAATAGCCTAAGTCCTGCTTTGTGTCTATATTAATGAAGATCTCGTTTACAGGGATGTGGAATCACTAGCCTAGCTTTCAGGGGTAGCTAACTTGAGTGTTTCGGTCCTGGGCTTGCCTTTATATACAGGTCAAGACCCTAGGGTTTACAACAGAGTCCAAGCCATGACATGGCTCGTAAATTATCATATCTCTAGCATGCCTTGTCTCTCAAGGAAGTAGTCTCTGGACATCTTCTGCCCTATGGGCCTTGAGTCGTTGTCGCTTGGTGCTTGGGCTGCCCGGCGACTTACTTAGTAACCGCCTTGCTCCTTTTGTCTTCTTGACATGACCCATCTCCAATATGTCTCCAAAGCCGCTGATAGACAAACCTGGCCCAATAGGGTGGGTCACACCATGGGGTTATATCCCCAACATTAGGTCCCAGAGTGATTTGAATTTATTCATGTCAGTTTCACTTCCACGGCGGTTTATCACTTGCTTGCATCCATGTTGTTCATAAGCTCCGAAGTGCTAGCTCACAGCATCTCGAAGCCTTGTTGTTTTTCCAATGCATAGTTATTTATAACGTCATACGCCAGAAATTCAGGGAGCTAGTGGTGACATCACGATAAATCTAACTGTATCCACATTTCACAAAAATCGAGGCGTCGTTTTACCCCGGAATTTACCATGTCACCTTAATTTTTGCGCCTGTCGGTTCACCCATTGAGTTCTTCCTTATGAAATACTCACAGTACGGCCCCCTATTTTCACTTTCGCCTCGCCACACTCGCTTATTCTTCTTGTTGATCGAGAGTTTCTCTTTGCCAATACCACCGCCCGTCCGTCACCGGACACCACCTTCGCGATCACAATGACATTGCGCTTTTGTCGAGGCAGGATGCACCCGATCACCTATGGGGCTGTAAGCCTCTTTATGGTTCAGCAGGGGCGAGATCACATGCACAATGGGCGAAGATGGTGATACAGCGAGGGGATCGGGACATGGGAGTTTTACCCAGATTCGGACCGCTGTGAAACATAAAACCCTACTCTTTCTTTAGGTGGATTGATTAGAGTAACACGAAAGGCATGCGGCGTTCAAGCCTGACAAGATTTTCCTTTGGAGAAAGAGTTACTACATGTGTATAAATGTCCAAAGGTACGAATCTTTAGCTAGGCTGCCTTGGGCCTCCTTTTATAGTCGAAGGGGCAACCACAATTGCATTATCTGATGATTAGATAGCTAATAGTTCTATCATACCTAACTCTAGCTCTTAGGACAATATGCCATAAACGCAGTCCAGGTGGCGTGTGGGGGTGCATCCCTGGCAAGCTCCTACCACCGCTCTACCTAACTACTATAGCACAGCTTGACATGCCTACGGACGGGTGTCAAGGGGGCATAATCTATCTTCCAGTATTTACCCACATGCTTAGTGAGAGCCAGTTAGCCACTTGGGAGCTCGAAACCGCATCAAAAATTTACTGGTGTTGCGATCTGATGGAGTGGTGGCCGGTCAGCCCGTGCTTCCTGGCCTTTTGGAGTGTGCTAGCGCCTCGGTCCCTGGCAAGCACTCGGGACGTGCTTGGCGGACTCTGAGCTTGTCTTCGGTTGTAGCATCGATCTTGCCGGTGTTTCTTGGCCTTGGTTTGTATCTATGTTGCGGGTTCAGCTACTACTGCATGTGTAGAAGTCCAAGGCACTAGATGCCCATGTACTAGAGCAGCGACAGGAGCCCCCGGGCCTGGCCCACATGTGCTCGCCCAGCGCTGTTGTGATCAGGCCCAAAATTCATGCACAAATGCACAATTTGAAGAAGTAATGGCCAATTTACTAGTCACCATTGACCCACTTCCTCAGGCTGTTTCTGCCACACGCTCCTCATGCATTGCGGGGAGTTGCAATGGGAGCTTGTGACTTAAACGCATGATTGTGGGAGTAGCTGCAGCGCCATGGATTGGAGCAATGGGACGGTTACCTATTCTCCCATGGTCGTGGCTAATGGAATTGGTGGAGGTGGACGACGACCTTTGGAGCACATGACAGCCAGCTCCCGCGCCCTCCCCTATAAATTGGGAGGGTCGTGAGGGGCGATGCTCATCCATCTCCTTCTCCTTCTTTGTCTCAAGCTCGCATAGCTCGCCCTTCTTCCCCTGTCTCTAGTTAGAACAATATACATCATGCCCAGGGGTCGAGGACGTCCCCTAGCTTCTGCCGCGACAACGAGGGCCTCCTGTCTGGATCATGCCGTTGCTTCGGCCGTGGAGGCGGAGGGTGGTTCCATCACGCTTGGTGGAGGTGCCGGAAGGGGCCGAGGCCAACATGGGGCCCATGGTCAGGGAAGGCGGAGTGCTGCTAACCCTCCTCCTCCTCCATCGTACTCTCCTCTAGTGGAGGGGCACACCGAAGGTATGGCGTTGGAGTTTGTCGGTAGGCAGCGCGGCCCTCCTCGTAGTCGCTTGCATCTCCCTCGCCCTTTCTCGAGGGTGCCGGAGGTGGACAAGCCACATGCGATATGGTTGTGGGTGAATGGTTGTTGTAATTATGCCGTGCCAGCGGACATCTAGTTCCTCGTGCGTCGCGTGATGTTCCTCAGGGGCAGGTGGAAAACCTTCGCACGTGCCCACAATTTCACGGGTGATCGCGTCCTCCACTTCAAGTTGGTGGAGGCCGACCTGCTCTCCATCAAGATTTATGGGCATTCGGGCGCTCGTCTTGTATGCTGCGAGGAGGGATCGAGAGATGTTGAAAGTGCCTCCTTCTAATGTAATCTTTGTCCATTTTGTACTAGAAATGAATGAAAGAATGTCGATTTTTCCTCTTGAAGTACTATCCTTTTCTCCCCTTGTTTCTACTGCGTTTGTATGTCTGTCCTTGCCACACGGGGCCGCTTGCCGGGTTACTAACAACCACGAGTACCAAAAGGGGGAGCAAGCTCCCGGCAACATGGTGTAGTTTCCTGGTAGGGCTCCTTGTCTGTATCGGTACAGTCCCCAAGAGCTGATAAGTATTAGGAGTTAGGGGACGGCTCATCCCGAAAAGTATTTTTACCACGTGGAGGACTACATCGCTCACATCTAGAAGGAGGTCAAGAATTTTCTTTAAGGGAGAAAATCAACATGGAGCCTGAGATATGAGATTAAACTTATCTTTTTCAGGTAATATCTTTTTCTGGAGTATGCTGGGCCATCATCCTTGTTCCTTCGCCTTTCTCCTATGCTTTCCTGATGAACAAACACGTGGGGCGAGAAGCCTCTTTCCCCGAAGAGAGAATGCAGCAACAAAGATTATAAGCTCAACAAGTACTACATGAGATATCTAGAGTTTTAAAAGCAATAACATTGCAACCATAAAAGA
Source organism: Hordeum marinum (assembly GCA_022496015.1). Taxonomy (NCBI): domain Eukaryota; kingdom Viridiplantae; phylum Streptophyta; class Magnoliopsida; order Poales; family Poaceae; genus Hordeum; species Hordeum marinum. The sequence continues at coordinate 194,701,770 of CM039673.1, read as the reverse complement.
TGCATAGTAAACATGTAATGAAACGATATGATGCAATGCCTAGCTTTATTATTGTTGCTCAGGGTCTGTGGGGAGCACTGCCTTCGCCCCATACACTAGGGAGAAAGGTGTCTGGCTGGTGGTTTGATTCGGTGTCGTTCTGAGGGACCAAAGAACCACTAGTAGATCATCTATCCAGCGCTTGCCGCTCCTACGCGGCCTATCGAAATTCCTTGTCTTGAGTCCTCGCAACAGTTCAGCATTCATCATCTCAACTTGCTCGTTGCTTCTTGGATGGGCAACGGAGGCGAAGGAGACCTTGCTTCCAAGCCTTTGGATGTATTGCATGAAGGCGCAACTCGTGAACTGGGTGCCGTTGTTAGTGATCACCCTGTTGGGCACTCCAAAATGGCACACCAATCCTTTAATGAACTTGATAGCTGACATAGTAGTCGCCTTCACCACTAGCTCCACCTTAGGCCACTTTGTGAACTTGTTGATTGCTACGAACAAGAACTCAAAGCCCCCAACAGCACGGGGAAAGGCGCCCAAGATATCGAGCACCTAGACGGAGAATGGCCAGGACAAAGGGTTTGTCTAAAGAGGTTGCGCTAGTTGATGGATATTCTTGGAATGGAACTAGCAGGCTTCACACTTGGAGGGCAGTGGGCCAATAGAAATCCTGCCGGAAGGCTTTCCCGGCAAAGACTCTTGATCTAATGTAAGAGACACATACGCCTCCGTGAATCTTTGCCAATAACTTGAGTCCATCCTCCCGGCATATGCACCTCAATTTCACACCATTTGGTCGTCTTCTGTACAAGGTGTCATCGACAAACAGGTACATACTTGAATGATGGGCTAGTTTTTCACCCTCTTCTTGCTCTTTGGGGAGTTCTCCTGTTTGAAGGAAATGGACTATCTGCTATGCCCAGGTTGGGGCATGTGGCTCGAGAACAAGGATTAATAGCTTCTCCTCGCTCGTGGGAGTGCATACCTCGAATGCATGAACCTGGGCTCTAGAGGAGGGAGATGCTCACCAACTGAAGCAGCACCCCCCCAGCTTCTCTACAAGCGGCTTTGGGAAGCTCTGCCGGGAAATGTTTGCCGGAGTTTAGCTTTCTTATCTTCTTGGACATTGTTGACGGGGATACTGATGGTTAAGTGTGGCGGAGGACATAAGTGCCAGGTTCCATAGGAAGCTTCTATGCGACACACTTCGATAGATGATTAACAATGTTGTTTTCCGCTCATGGCATGTGTTCTGCCTGCAGTCCATCGAAGTGCTCCTCCAGTTTCCTTACTTCCTATATGTATGCTTCGATCAATGGTCTCTTATAATCTTTGTTGATTTGCTTCACCGTGAGCTGAGAATCTCCCCTGATCATCAGTTTCTTGATCTCCATCTCCACCGTGATCCTGAATCCGGCAAGGAGCCCCTCATACTCTTCGGTGTTGTTAGTGCCCTCCTCCCAGGGAAAGTACATTTGAATCACATACTCGAGGTGCTCTACAGTGAGGGCGACGCGGAGCACGCCCTCATAGAAGCTTTTGTCTAGAGTAATGGATCAGGTGGTATTGAATGGTATTCGTGGATCGATTAAACTGGATTCATTAGGAAGGAAACAAGATCTAGGATTGGTATATTACGTGTTTCCTTAGAATAGAGATGCAACACCTTAGACCTTGGATTTATTAGCTGATTACTTGGAGTTGTAGTATCAAAATCAAGCTTAGAGGCTTGTATGCTATCTCGAGGATTTTTACATAGGGATATAAATTAATGGCTATAGAGTATGCATAAGAGTACATGTCGTCCTTCTATTAAAGCTACAAAGATAGGTGTAGCATGTGTAATGTTGGAGTGACTTATATGAGATGATATACGATAATTTTGTCTAGAGTAAGAGGTGGGACTATTGGCATCTAAGAACTGTGCTCAAGGTTAAGATATTTGACATCCACTTACATCCTAAGTTCCTTGAAACCCCGAAGCTTTACCGAGCCATAATATGATCGTAATATGACCGTAGGCTCTGGCTCTAAGTCATTAGACTATGGCCAATAGTCCACCTCGACCACCACCATTCCTGCTCATGAGGAAGGTGGACACGAAGAACTAGATTAGATGGATCATGAACGCCCGGACTAGTGACCATCCAGAGCAAATGCCCACTTCTCTAATATATCCCACGGGCAATGTGCTTGTGTGATACTTGGGGAAATATGTTGTTTTCCTCATGGATGACATACTTATCTACCCAATGAGAGGAAGGAACACGTTAGTCCTAATCAGGTAAGCCACAGGAACACAAATTACCATGCCTCTCGAGTATAAGGTCTCACCTTGAAGGAGTCGGACACCTCGAAGCACCCTCCCTTCAGCAGAAGACATTCCTGCCCAAGCAAGTTGAAGAGCCACTACGGTGGAGAAATCATGACGAAGAAGAAGGTGCAAGGGAAGTTAACCACCGTTCCACTACCTGCTACATCAACTAGACTATACCAAGAAGCACCGACGTCCAAGAACGACGAAGTCCTTGAACATCAAGAGGACCGAGGATCCCCTTGTTTTAAGTGGTCGCATATCAGTTCCTGACTATGAAGGAACAGAGAAGTGGACAACATCTCTCACTCCACCACCTTGATAGTGTACGGTGAGCATGAGGTCCCTACTCACTTCAGCTGCCAGGAATGCAGTGGACGACGGTCATGGATGCGTTACCAGTCCATTTTTGACAATCTAGGGTGTAAACCCTGACTCGATCATGGTAAACCACCTGTCAAAGGTAGTTCACCCCGCTTTCCAATCTCATACCGTGGGGACTAAATGAATGTTCTATACTTCTGGATAGTCCGCTTATTTAGAATCCCTCACAAACCTTCCCAGATGGTAGGACCCATTTTGACACCAAGTCTCTACGCTTAGTCTTAGGGACAGTGCTCGGCCCAAACCGTTGCCACGATGGCTACGAAGAGATAAGTAGACCAAACACTCGAGGAGCCGCCATAAACATGCATTCGCGACGACGAAGACAAATGACCCAACGAGAATGAAGAATCTACCTGGGCAACTTACTCAAGAAGAAGCTCTCAACGAGAAGCCCACGATGACGTGCTTGAACACTCTCAATGATGAAGACCACTTGTGACTGAAGATCTCCTGCTTTAAGGAAGATAAGGAATTCCCCGTAAACGAGAAGCTACACCAAGACTCGACCCTCCTATTCTAACGCAAGAGATCTAGATGTCACTAACCAACATGAGAACCCCCAGGACCAACACACAAACACACTCCTTGGCTACATATGCCGACTTTGGAATACACACGCAAGCTAGGCCCTTGCCAGAACCTCGTTCGCCAAACCTTAACATTAGGCAAGCCTAGTAGATTTCTAGAACACCGTTCACCCTTAGACGAAGTCAACGATGCACTCGAAGACATGCCGGTCGACACTTCAAGATCCAGAAGGACAACCGAGCCGGAGTACAAGCAACATGGAGCGTGAAGACTACCTCACCTCTGAATTTCCCTATCTTTCCCACATCTAGCCTAGGAATCTCGCGGACAAGATTCTTGTAAGGGGGGTAGGTCTTTCACACCCCGTGTTTCGCCTCATTACTAAGTTAACCTTACTCAAAAATGAGGGCCAATTAAAACTTTTTCAGTGCTTGTGATGCTTGACTTGATTGATGATTGCATGTTTGCTGGTGGGTGCTCTATATTCATAAAATCCCTCCTACTCTCAAAACTCATCTCCTTGCTCCAAATATTTTCCCAATGATCATGCCATGTGTATAGGACATAAAACTATTTTTTATAAGACATTATTTTGGCCAAAATGGATTAATTCAAATTAGGTTTTCCAAAACCCCTGAATTGAGGTTTGTACTACAAGTCCTCAAATTGGGTGGATTGTTTTGCCCCAAAGGATTTATTTGGGACCTAATATATATACATGACTTCCAAAAACCACCAAATATTATTTTTAAAGACTATTTTACTATTTTATTTAAAGGCTTTTTCTTAAGGCCAGAAATGGTCTTTTATAGGGAAAATATATTTTATGGTTCATATATAAGACCAGAAATTTATGAAAACTCAGTGGATATATATTGTCCATATATAAGAGATTAAACACATTGTCATGTTCAAAATATTGAACAAAACCCTTCGAAATATTTCTACAAGAAATATTCTCAAAAAACTCCATTAAAATTCCATCATGTCACATATGAAATATGTGATGATCGTGCAAAGTTTCATCTCAATCCTAACTGATTTGATACTTCAAAGTAGTCCAAAACCCTCTCTGTCTAGATCCAAATTTGAGAAACTCTACATTGCCAACTGTCTCCAATGATGCTCAAACTTTGTGGACATGTTCTAATCCTCTAATAATGTATCCACACCAACTGGTGAATCAAGGACAACAGATCCACTTGTCCAAACCCCTCCCTTCTAATTCTAGAGTCCTTAATTTTTCCATTGTCAAGTTTCTGTATTTGATCCGTATTTTTTTGGGATGCTCTAATACCCAAAGAATGCCACCAAAAAAAGTGGTGCATTAAGTGGAATAGAATTGCATGGGTAGATCTATCGAAATCAGCTTTTGCCCAATTCTAGGATTTGCCAAAGTGACATTGGCATGTTTCCTCAACAATCTCAAACTTGGTCGTAAACCTTATTTTTAACCACCATTTGTCCCTGTTAAATCTCAAGTCAAGTAGGATTCATTTACTTGGCCAAATCATCATCAAACACCTTCTGTTTATTTCTAAAGTTCACTGTTTTCACCCTCTAACTTATTCTCCTTGAGTATAAATTCTTACCAAAATACCTCCTAGTGCCCATTCACCTCCGGTAAGCTCTGCATGGCCATAGCCCAATTATTGGTGGGGTAAAACCTCACATTTCCTCTATGGATAGCATGGTTGCCAACTCTTTTACCTCTCCTCTTGCTTCTACCCCACCCCTCCTCTACCAAAGCATCCTAGGAGCATACCTGCATCCCCAAGAAAAAGTGGACAAGGTGGGCACGCCTAGATCACGTGATGCATGCCATGGCATGCAATATGCATGCTCTGGAGCATGCTACAGTGCGCTCCAGCACTATAGATGCCCCCAATCCGCACCCTCGATAGCCTTGTGCCTCCCACTCATGTCCCTCGAGACGGCCTCGGCATCCGGGACATGCCTCCTTGTCTGGCCCCTCCTCCCTCTCTCTCCGGCTACCCCAGTCGCGCATGCCCGATGCTGCCCATGTCCACCACTCCCTGCTCGCACCCCTTGCCTGCCACGACTAATCCCTACTCTCCATCTTGCTCTCCAGCACCCTGCACTACTTCTACGTGCAACATAGAGCAGCTCCAGCCCCACTCCATGGCCACCAAAGCCTTGCCCACAAATAGGTGTGACCCTCTTTTACGGCAATCCCGTGCCACGACTATAAAAGGCCCACTGGCCTCTCTAACGAGCTTCTCCGCCTCCAAGAGACCTCAATCAAGGTATGGGACGCCCGTTCCTCCTTACCCTGCCCTCTAGGCTCGAGTGCAAGCAAGAGCTCCGCCGTCGTGAGCCACCATCCCCCCGGCAATGCATGACTCCTCCAACCTCCATTTCTTATCCCATAGCTCCCCATAGACCACGGGAACCTAACCCCCACTTCAAATCCTCCCTACCATACTGAAAACGTCGGATTCACCATGGCCGCCACCGATCTTCGCAACGGCGTATGCCGTGCTCAACTCGGATCCCACGACAACCATGTCCAGCATGGGAGGACCGACTCGGCCCCATGAGCACGTCGGTAGGCCAGGCGACTTGATCGATGTTCGGAGTCTCTCTCACTCTCCTTGGCCATGCGCGAGAGCGTGGGAGGATAGAGACGAACCCTCCAAGCGGGCCTCGAGTGTCATTCTGTCAATGGGGCCGAGCCACTGACGAGTGGGCCTCGCCCATTTTAAGTGGAAGCGGGCTGGCCTTGGAGCCGCCTTCGCTCAGGGAATACGTATTCCCTGATTGCACCTTTGACGTCGCCTCTGAGCCATCCAGCCAAGCCATTGGGTCGGACCATTTACTATGTTGTGCACAGTGCACAGTTTGGCCCCTTGGTATAATTATTTTTCTTTTTCTTTTCCAGTAGCACTTTATAATCCATACTAAATTCATTATGGATCCAAATTTGGTGATTCAAAATCCTAGGTGTTCCTAAAATCATTTCGTATCCAAATATGTGCATTACACATTTTTTCTATCAAATTTTTCTGTATAGTTCAAACTCAAATTCGAATTTGAACTAGCAAATCCCCACTTATAAAATCCCTAGAGCATTAATTATAACTCCAAATGGAGTTATTCAAGTTCCTAGGTGCATCTAAATCATGTCTTAGGAGGTGAACATTTTTCCTTACACTTATTCTGCTATGACAAATATTGGACCATTTCTTCATGTATGATATACTTTGAAAATCCCTAGGAAAATCATGCCAACTCCAAATCAAGTGAAACCAATTCCTAAATGTTTATAAAATAATGCCCTGTATGTTGGGTCCATCCACCCATTTTTACAAAAAAAATCCTATGGACATCTTATAGGATCATCATTTCCTTCATTTCCATCATTCAAAACTCCCCCTTAACCCACATCCACCAAAACCACCTTGGTTATTTTTCTGATGACTAGGGGTGTCCAACAAAAAATAAAAATCCTAATTATAGAGCATTTTATTTCTCTATTTGCTGTGTTGCTTATTGCGGTTGTTCCGGCAATAGTTGATGAAGTAGATGAAGTGCTCAGGATGGACAAGAAGCGAATGAAGACTCGAAGACTTTACTGAGCCAAGCAAGCAACCCTTTGACCATGACTATGAACCCTTTTATTTGCATGGCATATAGCACTTATTTCCGTGACGTTGATCATGTTGATGTGGTGACCACTGCGGTGGCCTGCCTCTGATTCTTCCTTGTTGATACTTGCATGGTGCATGACCCTACCTCCTTATGAGGGATGTGCAGGTGAGAGTAGTTAGGTTGCTAGTAGTTGCTACACGAGTGGGATGGGAATATGCATTGTGATGGAAACAACAATAATTTCAAAGACTTTTCGAAAACCCCGTCGGGTGCAACTAAAGCCCTAGGGAGTTGATGATGATGAGCTAGATAGTCACTTGATAAAGAAGTGGTGTACCGGAGCAAGTGAGTGAGTGTGGTTTTTCAAAACGGATTGGTGTAAGTTGCGACCGTTATTCCGACCTTACATGTACAACCACAACACCCCTTATGGAATGTGGCTTTGTTGATTACTTTTATGGGTACTAGTATAGAGCCCGCATTACTACTGGCAGTAGTGACGTGTTCACTCTCGATACGGGGTCGTGCCGGTAAGGACGATCATGGCGTTGTCTTCATAGGCACCGGGCACACAGTTAGTCCCTTCATGGATGGTACGGTCTGAACCGAGGCTCGTATGATGTACATCATGAGGGATGGGTACCAATCGAGTGGACTCTTTGTTTAGTATCGGCAGGGGAAAGGCATTGTTCAGGTGCTTACCTTGGGTATGTTATATACCGTGAGTCGTGGATGACACAGAAGTCCCCTTGACTTGTGGGTAAAGTGTGAAACCTCGGTAGAGTGTAAAACTATTCAAATAGTTGTCTCCACGGTCGAGGATGGTTGGATGACAGCCCTTGTGCTACGTCCAGTATTTTCACAAAATGGTGTGACTTGGTGACAAAGATGACACTTATGTTGAGTCAGGTGACTGGAAATGATGACTGAACACGAGGTGTTCAGGTGGTACTTGAGCTAAGTCCGAAAACTTGGATGAAATAACTGAAAATGAGATGTTCAACCCCTTGCTTATGTCGATATCTGTATATTTTCATACGGATATCTGCCAACTGTTGATGGATGCTTACGCAAGTTACTTGATCATGTCATTGCACTCAAAACTATATTTCTACAAAACTTACCTACTTAGTGCTATATCATGCTTTGTTATTGCCTTGTTCCAAACATGGGTTTCTTGCGATTACATTCAAAGTACTCATTAGCTTGCCATTGGTTATTTTATTTGCCAGGAATGAAAGACCAGGTTGTGATTAAGATTACCAAGGTGACGTACGTGTGAGCTAGGATGCTACCCAGTCAGAATGCATGTAGGGTTAAGCAGATGGCATGGTTCACGCTATCGTTGCAGATTTCCACTACAATCATATGAAGATTGGGCCATAAAGGCCCTATTTGAGGAAACCGGTATGTAATGGATGTAAGACTCTTGTTATTCAGTTTTTGTGTGTTATTCACTATGCACGTACATTCGGTGATCACGATTTCTGAGTCGGGGTTCCCACGCAAAGAACTCTCACATAGAACATGGGTTAGTTCACAAAGCGTAGTGGACAATACTTATCATACCATGAGATCACTTGATCCCACTTGGTACATCTTGTTCGCTTTGTGCGTTGATCAACTTGACTGAAACTTTGACTTAGTCTTGATTAATGATGTCTACTACGCAACTTTATTCTTGTAGACTATGTTAGGCCTCCAAGCGCAGTCTTTTGTAGGACAATAGCAATTTTCCCTCAAGTGGGTGACCTAAGGTTTATCAAATCGTGGGAGGTTTAGGATGAAGATGGTCTCTCTCAAACAACCCTACAATCAAATACAATAAATCTCTTTTGTCCAAAGCACACCCAATACAATGGAAAATTGTATAGGTGCACTAGTTCAGCGAAGAGATGGTCATACAAGTGCAATATGGATGGTAGAAATAGGTTTTCGTAATCTGAAAATATAAAAACATCAAGGTAGAAAGTGTAAAATAGTGAGCAAAAAATTGTATAAATGCTTGAAAATAAGGCTTGGGGTTCGCTAGTGCATTCTCCCAACAAGGCTAACATAGTTGAATCATATGATCGTCCCTCAATGTGCAACAATGAATCACTCCAAAGTTCCTATCTAGTGGAGAACGAATATATTAAGTTGGTGTATGTAGTAGAACCACCTTAAAGTTATCTTTTTGATCAATCTTCCGAGCTATTTCTATTTGTTTCACAAACATCCATAGATTTCATAGTAAAATAACATCAATGATACATATCAATCCACCCAAATGTCACCTAGATACTCCAATGTCACCTCAAGTATCCATGGGTAAATTATGAGACATGCCTAAAAAAATCTTAGACCTATCATATTCAATCCGACACAAAGAAATTGAAGGAGCACCCCAAGATTTCTATCGGAGAACATGGTATGAAATCGTGCAATCAACGCTATGCATAGATCCCCAAGGTCACTGGAATCCGCAAGTTGATGCCTTAACATATAACGAGTGAATCAATAGAATAGCCTAATGTCACTATGGGTATGCCACGCAAGACGTAAATCAAGTGTTCTCAAACCAAAATATTCAATCGAACATAACAAGATCTCAACGGGAATTATTCAATTCATCACAACAAGGTGACAAGGGAAGAACACCATATGATCCATACTGGAAAGCCTCTAGATTAGTTTTTCGTCATTACAAAGAGTTGCGGTGGCGGAATGATGTGTCTCTCTTTATTCCTCGGGTCTGATATTTATAAATTTTTTCAGTGTTGGAATCACACGCAATGGAGCCACGTGGGAACCACAAGCCATCACGGCACGTCCTCGGGGGGAGGGCTCCCTGCTGGCTTGTGGCGTATAGGTGGCTCCACTCTGGTGGTTCTTCACTCCAATGTTACTTATTTCCTCGAGAAAAAATCACAAAAAAGTTTTGGGCGATTCCGAGAACATTAATTTTTTGCACAAAAACAACACCACGGTAATTATGCTGAAAACAACGTCAGCCCGGGTTAGTTCTAAATAACTCATATAAAGTGCATCAAAATCATATTAAATTATTGTAAACATCGGTGAATATGGCATGGATACTTCTTAAATTATCGATAAATTGGACACGTATCAATCAACCTTGTATCATGTCTTCTACATGATCAATCTTTGGAAAATTCCTTGAAAAGCACCTTGGTCATCTCATAAACTACTTGGAACCAATACATGCACCTCAAGAAATACCTGTGGCCAAATCCTTCAAATATAACTCAAGTCAACCATAAGTCCATAGAGATTTCCATCAAGTACCAAAACCACACATGGGTTATTGATGACAATAACTTTCACGAGAGTTTATATAAAGAATTATGCATCACCACGCAATGCAACAATGAACAATCGTGTGTATGAGATGCAAATGCTTAGGAACAAACCCAAAGCAAGAAGAAATACTCTCTAAACTTCTACACAAAACTCTCCAAAGTTCTCCCCAATGGCATTGCTTGCCAAAATAGGAGAAAAACATAGAAGGCCAATATAATATTAGTGCAATACAATACACATATCCAATGATAATAGTTGGAGAATGTCGGGGTACAACAATCTATGGGATCGACGGGGGCCCCTTTGCGGTTCAACTACGAGGATTCACAGGCACGAAGAGCATCACTAACACCTACATGCATAAGGTTTTAGACAGGTTCGGGCCGCTTGGAGCATAAAACCCTACATCTTTTGTGTTTTGTATTATGGGGGTACAAAGTACAGGTGCGCAATAGCGTGCCAAGGATGCTCGAGGGTGCGGCTGCACGTGCAAAAGGATAGGATTTACACCTTTGTAAAGGCAGCCATGCACCTCCTTTTATATATGAAAGGGTTAACAGAGTGTCCAAAATGGTAAATATATAGGTGTAAATAGTGAATGTAACAATGGCCAAACTACTGACATGTTTTTTGACTGCAGACTATAAGGGAAACCCCCCTACAGCTGTTTTAAACTTAATTGAAGGAGTAGAACAAAATATTTACATGGTTACCTCGGTAACCCAAAGAAAAGGAAAACAAGAAAATCTAATGTACCTAATCTAAGGAAAAAGGGAATACATTCAAGGGGGCTAGAAAGATACCCACTTAACCAGGTTCTCCTTAAACTGAGGCTTAATCTTGTGTGCTAATAGAGACGTAGTTGTCGCAAAGCCCAATTTCAAGACAACCAACCTGGGCATGACATTCTGGAATACTTTGTCATTCCTCACTATCCAAATATGCCAATAAGAGGTGAACGCCACCTCGGAGAAGAAAGTCTTCCCAAATGTTCTTTTTGCTTGAAAGGCAGCATCTCACATGTCATTACTATCCCAGAGTCAACTTGCAAATAATTTGCACGATCCTCCAAATGCCAAGTTCTCCGTGCCACCATATCCTTGGTGTTTAGCCTATCCATCGTAAGCATGAAAGCAAAGACCTTAATCTTTAGGGTGCAGCATCAAGCCCAAATCCATGTTAGTAAAGGATTAAATGTTTGATCTCTATGGGCATATGTATAGAATGATTTTGGAGTATAAGGCTTATTGCTTGCCAAGACCAAACATCACACTGATTGGGACTCATATCAAGCTCCCCAGGAAGGTTCGAAGTGTTGATAATTCTGCAAAGCCTTGTTCAGAAAGAGGCAAGTTGATCTAGTTAGACATGTCATTACAATGCAATCCATCTTTCAATATTTTCCATGGATCCTTAACATAGGAGAAGAGCCTGGGAAATCTTTCTCTGAGTCGAATTATTGAATTTCCCATGTTCCCTCTATCCTGCCAAAACAGTAAAGTGTCTCCTTAGTGGACTTGCACCCAAGTAACTTCTCTTAAATTATCCAACAACTTTAACATATTCCTCCACCAATATGATCCACACCGCTCAGTATGCTATGGTACCCACTCATTATAATAGGTATTCCATATTAATTTAACCCATGGCAGATCATTCCTGTTTAGGGACTTATTGGCATGCTTCATTAACAATGATGCATTTTACAGACCAAGATAGAGAATTCCCAGTCCACCTTTATTCTTGGGCCCAAATAAATCCCATGCAGCTAGGGATGGGGCATGCTCCTCCCTATTCCTTCTCTAGAAACACTATCTTTGAATCATTTCCAGCTGTTTGAGGATACCCGGTGGGATAGACATATTGAAGAGAAAAAAGATAGGCAAGGATGATAGAGGAGAGTTTATGTATTGCAATCTGCCACTTTGAGCTAAAAAGGAAGAACTAGATGACATTCTCCTTTCCATACAAGTGACTAGTGGCATAAGATGCTCCATCTTAGGCTTAGAAGTACCATCTGGTAAACCAAGATATGTGAAAGGCATAGTTCCAACCCTACAACCAAAGACTTGGACAATCCTATCAGTTTCCTCTGGGGTGGGGACATTGATTGGGACCATTGAATATTTGTGATAGTTGATATTCAGCCAAGTTGATATGGAAAATACCTTCAACATCTCTTTTAGGGCTACTAGTTGATCTTCTACGACCTTGAAGAAGACCAAGGTATCATCAGCATATTGAATTATAGGGAAATCCTTATCATGAGAAGGGATTTGTAGTTGAATTTGTCCCTTCTGAGACATATTATTGACCACTAATTGCAGGAGATTAGTAGTTAAAACAAATAGTAGAAGCGATATTGAATCTCCTTGACTCACACTAGCTTTGCATGAGAACTGTTTCGCTGGGACCCCATTGAGAAGAATAGATGATCTACCACATGAGAGGAACTGATGAATCCATCCTATCAATTTGGAATTGAAACCTTTATATTTTAAGATTTCCAAAATGACTTCATGTTCAATGGACTCAAATGCCTTTTCAAAATCCAATTTGAGTATAAGAATGGTCTCTTAGATTGGTGGCATTGATGCTGATATTCCGAGGTCCAACCAATACAGTTATCGATGGTTTTGGTTTTAATAAACCCATACTGGTTCTTATGTGCACAGTTTAGGATAACCTCTTGTAACCTATTTGCAGTCATTTTGGTGAGGAACATAATACCCAACCCTGTTAATGAGATTGGCCTATAGTCTCCAACCTTTTCAGGAAAATGTTTTTAAGGGACTAAAGTAATGAATGAGCCATTAGTAATCTCCCATTTTGCCTTCCCCTTAAATAAATGATTGGCAAGGTTAAAGAATTCATGACATACAATGTGCCATCATTTCTTGAGAGAAAGCCCATTGAAGCCATCTGGTCCTGGGGCTTTATCAATAGACATGCAATTAACAACCTGATCCATTTCGTCCTGAGTGAATGGTTTGGTCAAACCATGAAGCCCTAGAATAGGTTTAATCAGATTGGGTAGATCAAAATCCATAACAATGTCTTTAGCACTGCCCATTCCCCCCTTAAAAGAGGACCATAAAATTCCTTCCATCTGGCTATGTTCAGATATCATTGTATCATCATCCAACTTCAGATTAGCAATAGAATTCCTTATATATCTCTTAGAGGCCATTGCATGAAAGAAATTAGTGTTCTCTTCCCCCCACTTTAATGAATCCAATTGTACATCTCTTTTTCCAATATAAGAAGAGCAGATGCAACATCTCGGCATTCTGGGACCAACGTTACCCAGACCTTCCTGCGTGCGGCCAACGCGTGGCCCACCACGACGGCCTGGTACGGTCCAGCGACAAGCCGCTCAAGTCAAGGCCCTCCCGATAGCCCCTGCCTCGCGAGGAGAACAATGCCAAGACCCCGAGAGGAGCGGCTTCCTCCAAGCGGCCTCCCGAGGAGTGGAGATTCCTATGCCGGTACCCGGCCTCGTGAGGTCAGGATGACATGGGCTCTGATTGCCTAGCCAGGCGGGCGCCAGAAGGCACAGAGGGGGACAGTTTCCTCTCTTGTGCGAAGAGGAAAGGACGTAAGCGGTGCAACAGGACCGACACCATGAGCTTGACAGGACTGATGCCATCACTGAGCCGACCAATTAGTCACACCAAGAAGCTTTGCAGGCAAAGACCACCTTTAGTCAAGATAGGATGTACCTCCTGTCCTCTTTCAATTTTGGCCGTTGTGAAAAATAACAACCTCACCCTCGAGCCCTCACGAGGTTGCTGAACCATTGTACTAGTTCATCCTTATCCCCCTTGTGAGGACAATCCACCACAAGCAGGTGTACAGTTTTACACCACAAGGTGGCCCCAACCTAGGTAAATCTCTGAGTCCATCTTCCTCCCCGCTCGCACATACTTGACGCTGCTAGGCCCTAGGGTGACGAGCTTGAGACTCCGGGCCGGTAGAGATCTTGACACACATCCTAGTGTTCAGACCTTGTTGCGTCCGCGGAGCCCTGATTCCGACATTTGGCGCACTAGGTAGGGGCGTGTCATAATCTTCCTCCGGTTCCACTCCGTCTCCGATTGGTCGCTCGATGGCCCACGGCCGCCGAGTTCACGCTGACCGTGTGGCTGCTCGCATTGCCTACAGGGCACCCATGGGTCTCGCGCCGTCCCGTGCCACTCCATATCTCCCACAACAAACACCACTGCTGACCCGGATACTCATAGGCGGCATGACTGGTCATCACCACTCTCTGTGCAGCATGGTGGCCGAACTACTCCTGCGACCCCCTCTTTCGCCACGATGCCGACCCCCACGCTTGCTGGGGGCCGGCAAGCGCGTAGACTACGCTGCTCAAAGCATGTATGGAGCATTGCGGTCGTTTCGCCACGTGTTTCGTGGCCCTTGGGCCTCGCACGGTCGATTGCATCCTCGGTGGATCATGGGCGCCCGCCTCCGGTCGCCATGTTAAGCAGCTCCTCTGCCAGGCGGGCACAGATGAGCCGTGGCCTGACGCCCCGCGGGGCAAGACGAGGCCAGCGATCGACATCACCTTCGACTCCTGTGAGCATTCTAGGACTATGGTCACCATTGGTGCACTCCCCATGTTGTGCAACGCCACCATCAGTAACATCGCGGTTACCAAGACACTCATCAACGACGGTGCTGGCCTCAACATCCTCTCCGTGGAGACCTACGACATGCTCTAGGTGCCCTTTTAGCAACTCGTGGCTACCAGGCCCTTCTCATGGGTGGCCCGAGGCTTCACCACCCTTTTAGGGCAAGTGCGACTCCTGGTCACCTTTGGCACTCGCAACAACTACCGCACCAAGATGATCGACTCCGACGCGGCCCACATCAGCCACTCGTACAATGCCATCCTGGGGTACCCGACCCTCGCCAAGTTCATGGCGGAAACACACTGTAACATCCCTAAAATTTCATTTTTGGAATGTTATGAAATATAGCTATGCATCATCATCATGTTGTTTGAGTGAAATGAATTGTTGAAGTTTCCCTTTTGGAAATCTCAAAGGCCACCTCTATTTTTCCATCATTTGTTTTTCCTATCTTGCCAAAACCCTGAAATTTTCAAATATGAGAGGAGGAACATGACACTCCATATCAGGGGTAATTTTTTGAAGTATTTGAACCATAAAACCCAGGGGGTTATTTGAATTTTTTTTGCAAAAAGAATTAAAATCAATTTAGTTATTTTCTAAAAGTATTTATTTTGTCCATGGAAAAATGTTCATTAAATTGCATTTATTCCCCTGGTCAATCTAATATATAGATCTTCATTTTTGGACATGTGTTGATTGCCATAAAGGAGTTTTCCTTTCTGTGTAAATTAATAAAAGGAAAAAATTCGCGTAATAGGAAATTCCACGGCTCACCACACCCATGCCAGATCCGAAATTAATTCGGATCGGCCATCGACGCCGCTAATGCCGCTCCCCTCTCTCTCATGTGGGACCCACCGACCGACCGCGCCATCCCCGTGGTCATCCCCTCCATCCCGCCTTGGACCTCGCCGGCGAGATCCCACCGCGTCGGTTCTCCCTCCTGCTTCCTTTTCCCGACCCCGTGAGGCCCCTATATAAAGCCCCTACCTCACCATACTCCATTCCACCCCCGAAACCCCACTCCCCTCGCCAGAACATCGCCCCTGCACCTCGCCGGAGTTCGGCACCCCACTGAAGCTCTCCGAGCTCCTGGTCGTCGCCCCTGGCACCCCCACACCTCACTGTCGCCACCTATCGTCGCCAGAGGCCCGCCGCCGTTGTTTAGACCTTTCGAGCATCAATGAGCCTCCGCCGCCATCGACATCATTGGAGGCCACCCTGACCACCGTTGTGAGCACCCTACCCCTCCTAGTCCGTCAGATCTAGATCCAACGCGTTGGATTAGAACTTTTAATTCCCGAATCGGTATCCTTTAGCGCTCGACCGTCAGCTTGCTAGCTCCCACACGCACATGGCCTCGGCCAATCACAACATGCCACGTCACCCACTGTCCTTTAGTTTATTTTTTTCCTTTCTGTTTTTGTTTTGGAAAACACAATAGTTTCGTTTTTTGTTTTTGTTATATCTTTTAGGATATTTAGTGTTTTTGATTGATTCTTTTGGCAACATGTCACGAATTTCTTGTAGTTTCTGTCTGTAGTCTTAATTTTCAAATTTGAACTTTTAAATTTGAATTTTGTTAAATTTGAGCAAATCACTAAAACCTGAATAACTTGAGTTTAATAACTTATTTTTGAGTGAATATTTTTGACGCTGTTTTGTATTAGTTAGGTTTATCATCCTGAACTGTTTGAGTATTTTTAGGATATTTTAGATTAGGGTTTTTAGTAAGAACAGATTATGTTTAGTTCTTCTGAGGGTTTAATTGAATTGTTTTAATTTTAGTTTATTTTGATTTTTGTTTTACTTTTAACTTTTATTGTAGTTTTTCTTTAGTTCTGAAGTTCAACATTAGGTTATTTATTTTCTATTAATAAAAAGTTTTTTTTGTTTTGTTTTGTGTTCTATTTTAATAGGTAAACATTGTTTTCACCATAAGTATTGTTTAGTAAAAGGTTTTGTAGTAATTCTTTTGCACAAAAGTTTTATGGTGAAATACTTCCTGTTTTCTAATAAAAATTTAGTATTTACTTTCTGTTATTTATTTATTAGTTGCTGAAAACAATTTTTGACTTGTTATGTCTTAGTAGAAGTTTTTGCCACAAAAGTTGAGAGGTTTTCTACTTTGTTTGATTTATTTCTTTTGATTGTGCTATTGATTGTTGTTGTAATATTAGGTTACTTTGCTGTTGTGTAAATTGTATTGTGGTTATGCTTATTGTGTGTTTTGTTTGATTCGTTAGATCATCCGGAGTGTGAGGCTTGTTATCTAGAGTCACTCGAGTACGAAGATCGTCAGCAAGGCAAGTCACTTTGATTATGCTTACCCATGTTTTTATTGCATTAGTTCTACCATCTCCCCATTTGCATGCAAAGTAGGTAACTTGGAAACTTGGTTACTTGATGTAGTATCATGTGGTAGGCACCCATCACCACTTTGACACTTTGGCCCTGGGAAATGTTGATTTGATTTTTGCTATGCTATTAGTAGACACGGTTGGTTGTGTGACCCATGAGAGTTTTGAGATAATAATTACAAGATCTCCATAATGATCAAGACTTCAAGACTCCAAGTTTTCGACAGACCTCTGGGTGGATGATGGTTGAACGGCGCCCTGGAGAAGCCAGTGGTTAGCCTAGATGTTGCTGGAGAAGTGCTAGTATTCACGTGGAAAGGTCCACCTAGGAACAAAGAGATGCATGGATGCTTCAAGACCCAAGCCTTACCTGCACAGCCACAAGCCATTATGGGCTCTTGCTTGGTTGGATATTGCGGTGACCCTGGACAGGCGGTGCTAGGAGATGTACAAAACGTTAGGAAAGGAGAGGCACCGATAGAGTCTCAGAGGAACCCCTTAGAAGACCATGTTTTGATCATCTGTTCCTCAAACACCCTGAAGTGCAAGGAATCCAACAAAGGCGATCAAATCTTGTGGGGAACGTGTGAAAACTCTGTAGAGTACACAAACCTAATCGATTAGCCGTGTCCACGGCCATGGGAAACTTGAGCCGAAGGAACTGAAACCATCTGGAACTCTCAACACAAAGAATTATAATGATGTGGGCATTAATGACAACTTGGGTATGAGAATTGGTTGGTGGAACCATCTCATTAATCAACCAATATTGTAGTAAAAACTTCTGTTTTGCCCCTCTCTTGTTGTAGGAAAAATTGGCTTTACGCAAAACTTAATACCCCACCTTCCATATATGCATATAGAATAGATGATTATTTTCACCCCTCTCTTTTGTGACATTTCTGGCATATTCAATATGCTGACCTACACGGCTGCAACGTATCATGTTGCAGAGTACTTTTCCGACCAGGAGTGAGGATGTCATGCCCAAGATGCACGTCTATCCATTTTAAGAGATGAGGGCCTTGCAAGGGATAGAGGCGCATCTTGCCGTTAGCAAGTATAGTAACATTGCATCATACATTACAGAAGAGATGAGTATACAAGTTGGCTTACACTCGCCACATGCTAAATTACAATTCCACTCAGAGTTCAGGTCATCAAGATGAAAACAGGGTCCGACTACAGACAAAAATCAAACGATAAAACAAATGCAAATGAAACTATCTCGCTTCCCCAAAGATCATGACCAGGTCCTCTACTCATCCGGATACGTCACGTACATCCTATATCTTTCCTCATCATACTCCCACCGGAGCTGGGTAAGGTCATCCTGCACGTACTCATCTGAACCTGTACCTAGAGTTTTGTAGTAAACTGTGAGCCACAGAGGACTCAGCTATCATGTGCCCGGGTACCGAGACTATTCGAGCTTAAAGATTGGGATGGGGTAAGTGTTTAGTTTGCAGCAGCACTAAGCATATATGGTGGCTAGATTACGCAACATGAAATAAATATGAGTGGCCTATGAAGAACGATCGAATCTCGTATAAGCTCTATGAGATCCTGAACACCTACTTACGTCAATCATAACCCCACCGTGTTCTCACTTGGATCATGCTCACGAGCAGAGACGATCACGGTTACTCACACAGTTGGTCTATTTTCATTAGAGTGTGCTTCAAGTTTACTATAACCGGGTGTTAAACAAAAATCCAAGTTGCCACATAACCACGGGCACGGCTTCCCGAAAGATTTAACCCTGTAGGGGTGCTCCAACTAATCCATTACAAAATTAACCACACTCCATGGGAATGCCTCGACCGCGGATCTCGCGATCATCATAGGTAATTCCAAAGGAATTCCAACACCTCGAGTAAACCCGAAGAAAGTCAGACTCCACACGCAAGACACTCGATCAAGGTAAAACAAATCCAGCAAGACCACCTGACGTGTCGACGAACCCGATAAGACCCGCATATCTCGTTCTCAGGACACGACGGATAAGCGACACATACGGAGGCCTGATAGAAATCTCCCAAGTTGCCCTAGGTTGGCCCCGCACAGTGCACTATTTTGGACCAACACTCATGAGGAGCACTGGCCTGGGGATTGATTAAATTATCCACGGATTTGCAAGACCCTATGCAATTATATTTAGTTGTTAAGCAAAAGTAGTACCAATGTTGGGTCTTGCCAGACAAGTTTTAATCTTAACTGAATAAACAAGGGGGTCCCCATAACAACCCTGAGCATGTTAGGAGCGCATAATATGGAAAACATAACACCGGTAACCGAGAACTAATGGCGGTAACAGCAGAACAAATCACTTAGCAACAGGCCAATCCTTCCACCAATACCAAGATATATATGTGCATTAAATTAAATAACAGAATATTGTGATATCCAAATCCATCTTATCACATGGATCAACCTGTACCTGCAACTAAGAACGCTATAAGAGGGGCTGAGCAGCGGTAACTTAGCCAATCAAAGGTTGCTACGATGTGGAGGTTAGAGGCTGTCATGGCATTTCGGGAGGCTGATAATCAAGTGGTAGGTAGCGCAATTGTAACGATAAGAGCGAGAAACTAGCAAGCGAAAATAGTATCGGGATCCGGGTACGATCATCTTGCCTGTTGGTTCTTCAGTGGAACAAGTAGCGGGATCCTCGTAGTGGTACTCTCCTGGGTCCTCGTACTCAGAATCAACACTCGCATCTACCCAAGATAAACAGCAACAATAAACATTCAACCAAGGTGCAATGCACAATCAAAATGATGCATTATTCATTTATGAAGAATTCTAACATGGAAATCCAAAACTAGTCACACTACTAGGAAAAGGGCTATAGATGATATGGCCACTAATGGCGCACCAGAAAAGTGGTGCGCCACTACTATATAGTAATGGCGCACCATGAGTCGGTGCGCCATTAGTGTGGTAGACACTAATGGCGCACCAGACCCATGGTGCGCCATTAGTAACAATTTTTTTTTGTTTTGCAAAAATTCTAATGGCGCACCTCCATCTGGTGCGCCATTAGTAACCAGGGTTACTAATGGCGCATTCGTAGCTGGTGCGCCATTAGTAACAATTTTTTTTTTTGCAAAAATTCTAATGGCGCACCTCTAGCTGGTGCACCATTAGTAACGAGGGTTACTAATGGCGCATTTGTAGGTGGAGCGCCATTAGTAACCTGGGGCCAGCTAGATATTTTGGACATCCACACCTACACACTCACTTTCCCCACTTCATTCTCTCCACCTCCTCCTCCAAGCTTGTGTCGGCTGCCTCCTCCTCCTCACCTCATTTCCACCATAGATTCATCAAAATTAAGTGGTTAAATTACCTTTTTTTGATAGGTAAGTAAGGGGAAAGCTATCTTTATGTTGTAGATCTACTTTTTTTCTCCCTAGCTCGCTCCAACAACGTGCACATGCACTTTTTATGGCCTTGCTAGATCTATGTATGTTTGTGGTGTTGCATATGTTTGTGGTGTTGCATATATGTTTCTGTTTGCAGGTACCGGTATTTCAAATGCGATAGTTTGCCAATATTTTGCCGGAATGTTGATTCATTTCCGTTTCGGCGAGAATTTTGGCACTATGCATTATTTTTGGTCCTATTTTTAGGGAAAGTCATGCCAAATTTTTTCTTGGTTCTAGAATATCGTTTTGCTCTACCCCATAGGCGACCATGGTCCGCACGATGACCGAAGGCATCGTGAATAGGTTTTTGAGCTCCGCGAAGGCCGAGATGCTTCAAAAGAACGAGACAGAGATAAGATGTCCGTGTCGAAGATGCAAGCTGAAGAGCCTTATTGCGGACCCAGATTCCGGGGACGTGCGGGACCACCTGCACTTGTGTGGTTTCATGGATGGCTATAGGTGGCAAGGTGATGAAGATGACTATGAAGTCATCCATGGGGGTCGGGCAAGAAATGAGGAAGGGCAGCAAGACAACCACTGCGGCGAGGGCGGGCGAGAAGACGAAGAATCTCCAGGACATAATCACGACGGTGATGCTGTACGGAGTCATCATGTAGAAGATGCCGGACATGATGATGAGGAAGATCAAGACGAAGGGCATGATCATGAAGATGAAGATGCCGGAGCAGACGACGATGGAGGCTGGGTGCAGGACCCTCATATTCAAGAGCTGCTTCTCAAGCAGATGGATAACGCAAGAGCTGCCGCCCGAGAGAAGCCAAGCTGGATCAACTGGAGATAGACGCGGTTACTCTAGTGTATGAAGGATGCAGTCCCCAGGATACCCGCCTGAAAGTAATGCTCATGGCTCTGGAGATGAAGGTAAAACACAAAATGACCGACGCATGCTTCGACGAGATCATGTCATTCTGGCATGAACGTCTTCCCAAGGGGAACAAGTGCCCGACCAGTTTCGAGGAGGCGAAGAAAATCGTGTGTCCTCTGGATTTACCGCACGTGAAATACCATGTGTGCATGAACAATTGCATCATTTATCGGGACGAGCACGCGGAGTCTACCATATGTCCGGTGGGCGGCGTCATTCGATACAAGAAGAGGAAGAAAGCTCCTCGAAAAGTGGCGTGGTACTTTCGGATCACTCCTCGTCTGCAGCGGTATTTCGCGGACCCTAAGGTAGCAAAGCTCCTGCGTTGGCACGCGGATAGGGAGGAGAAGAAGCGGGAAGATGACGGAAATGATCCGGAGATAAATAAAAATTCAAGATGGTGAGTCACCCTAAGGATGCAAGCCAGTGGCAAGCGTTGACCTTCGAAGACCCAGAATTTGGGAACGATCCAAGGAACATCATGCTGGGTGCGAGCACCGATGGAGTCAATCCGTTTGGTAGCCAGAGAAGCACACATAGCACCTGGCCTGTGTTTGTGTGGATGTACAACCTTCCCCCCTGGTTGTGCATGAAGAGGAAGTACATTCACATGAGTATGCTAATTGAAGGGCCGAAACAACCAGGGACCGACCACCATACCTAAAGGACGTCCGTTCCACAGAAGAACTCCGTTTGCGAAAAAGAAGGGCAAGAAGATTGTGAATAGATAGCTAGCTAAGATCGATCGTATCTAAATCGTAGTCTTCATTTCTCGATTATATTACATAGGCACTTTTTGAACTCGATCATGCATATTTTTAAATTTCATGGGCACTTTTTGAATTCATGAATATTTTTTCAAATTTGATCTCTATCCCCCTCCATCTCGATCGCTATATAGCTATCCCCCTCCATCTCGATCTCGATGCCCCCCGCACCCTCCCCCGCTAGCTCCACCACCGCCGCCGACCCAGCGCACCCTCCCCGGCCCGCTCCACCACCGCCGAACTCCATAGTGAAATTCCTGATATTCCTTTGTTGTAGGAAAATAAAATCAGCTTTTACGCAAAAACTCAGACACAGAGCCACAAAGCCTTTGCATATAGGATAGTCTTTATTTTTTCTGTTCTACTATGGTGATCTTGCCAGTACATTCAATGTACTGACCTACACGGCTGCAACGTCTTATGTTGCAGATACTCTTCTACGACGGGTAAGAGTACGATTCAGGGTTACGGTCCGCACTCAACTTGCCGTTGGTGTTATTGGGACTCCACTCCCGTTGACTGTATCCGCTGCTATTTTAAGGTATATATCAGTTTTACATTATTTACATGTGATTGCACTTTGATATATACATTGATGTACTCTGTGTGCCAGCATACTGATCCAGGGATGGCACAGAACACACAGAGGCTTGACTCGTTTTGAGTCGGGTCGCTACAGAAATGGTCTCAGAGCACATGTTGACTGTAGGACGTGACCCTAGAAACTGGAAAGCCCTTAGGAAATGATTTCTTGAAAACTTTGTTTTCAAAAGACCTTTTACTTCTTATCTTATTTGAGCCTTATCAAATGATCTCTCTTACCTCAAAAAGTTAGAAAATACCCTTTCCCCTTGACCACACTAAGGATCAACTAAGACCACTTAGAGAATGACAAGATATCGAAACAACTGATGGCCACTTCAAAGTAAAGAAGATTTCACCATGCATTAGAAGAGTTGAAGCTACACGAGTTGAAGACTGTGAAGACCCGAAGAAATTGAAGACCATGAAGAATTTCCAAGATATTATGCCCTAGAAGACCAAACCCCTGCTGTATACTTACGTTAGATACGATGATTTGTGAGCTGTCATTTGTGTGTAAGTTTTATTTTCGACAGCCACAACAAAAATCTATTTTCAAAACCATTGTTTGTATTGTGTGTATCCCCTTCTTTTTTTTCTCTCTTGTATCTCACCCCAAAACCTTGACCCAATAGATGACGAATGAAGATGGACTTGTGTATTCTGGATCAATGACTCGGCTAGAGGCAGAAGAATGGATTCAGAACATGGAGGATCACCGAAGGATTAACCTTGTTACAAGGAACGAGATTGTCCAATATGCTCTTCGGTACTTTGCAGAAGGTGCTACACATTGATGGAAGATGCATGTAGATATCCATGATAGGCAGGAATCAATCGCTTGGGAAGAATTTAAGATGACCCTGCAAGGATCTCATGTTGTTACCAACACCCAAAATCCCCGTAGCAAAGATGTGAAGAAGATTTGTGCCTGCAAGATATGTGGAGAGATAGGACACACCCAGGAAGAACACAAGGAAGGATGCCCTCATTGTGAAGAAAATCACCCTACTAAGGAAGGCCCAACTGGGCAGGTGACATGTTTCTTGTGTGAAGGAACCAATCATTACCCGGCTCAATGCCAAATGTACCCCAAGGTAGAAGAAGTCATCAAGCAGCAGAAGGAAGCCATGAAGGAAGCCTTTAGAGAAAAATTAGGAGAACTTGTGATGAAGGAAGATGTTGAAGACCCAAATGGAGAAGGCCTAACCAGATTTTACTCCAATGCCTGCTATTCATTTGGAGAAGAAGGACATTTCTCACACGACTGTAGGAAGGAAAGAAAAGAGTATCTGGGAAGCTTCCCGACAGAAGAAGTGGAGTTTGATCCACAGGAAATTGAAGTTTTGATCGGAACAAAGCACCTTAGGAAGGGACAAGCCCCTGAACAAAAGGACCTGGGTCATATCAGATGTTTCAAGTGTAAGGATATGGGCCACTACGCCAATAAGTGCCCAAGAAAGAAACCAGAACTCCAAGGAGCAAACACCCACATCAAGAAGCCCCGAGACTTGTCAGAAATCATCTGTTTTCGTAGCAAGGAAGCAGGACATTACGCTAGTAAATGTCCAAAGGATAAGAAAGCTAGAATGAGTTAGTAAATTTTTGAAGATGGAAATAAGTGTATCATGAAGCACTCTTGGTTTCATGACATTATTTTGTAACGGAAGTCTCTGAGATTGTAACAACTTCATAAATCAGTGAATTTTGTTGTGTCATGATTTTTCTATGAGTTGTTACCCCATGAACAAAGATCTACGACTATTTTTGAGGGTGTCAGTACTCTGCAACATGTTCGGAAGTATAAGTTTGGTTTCGATGATAAGGATGCTTACCCAAGAAGAAACACATGTTAATTTTTGAGTACTTTTTCTGATACCTACAGATGACTACCCTCAGTGAGTCTTTTCTCAAGGGCCGGAGACGATCATGACCCTGACTAGTGACCATGATGACCCAAAGATCCTGAAGGATATGATGAAGCACATCAATCTGTAAGGAGATGCAGTCTATAAAGACTACAAATTCATGGAAACTAGAGTGGAACTCTTGTATGTGAAGGTACACCTCCACCGGGAGAAAGGAGTATGCCCAAAGACTATGGGACAATACTTTTTCATATCTCGTGTACCGCGAGCAACGTTCTTTGACGCTGTTTGTGAAGCTGCCCTGGAAGCCATACGGCAGATTGGAGAAATACTTGAGGCAAGACTCCGTCATACTCAGGAATACCTGCATGAGGTGCATACAGAGATGATGGATATGAAGCTCAAGTCCACCCGGATCAAGGAGAAGATGGGTGATTTCAAGGAGCACATCGCAAAGTTCCAGTGGTACTAAAGTATCTCCAAGAGGGGATAAAGGAATAAAGTTGGGAGTGAAGCTGACCCATACCAAACTATGTGGATGGCAGCACTTGTAATAAAGTATTTTGGAATTTTAAGAAGAGATTGAAGTTACGTAACGGAAGTCTCAGTGTCTGTAATAAAAGTCATGAGATCAATGGAATTTATGATGTCATGACTCTCCTGTGTTGAACTATATGAGTTGCCATTCTAAGAGCAATAGTCTCCGACCAATTTTCGAGGATACGAGAAAAAAAATTGGTCTAAGCAGACCTGAGTGCATTTCATTTTTAATTGTGGTAGTGACCACAGGTACCTACCGGTTAAGGAATTTGGATCAGTGAATACGGATGAAGAGAATGTGGAACCACCGCAAACTATCCGGATAATAACCTTTGAGAAAAAGAGTTTTCAAAGCTGGAATGCTGAGAAACAGAATGATTGTGATGAAACCATACCCAAGGTTAAACAAACCAATGGAAAGGAAAATGAATTCCATAGAGTGGAATCTAGACAATAATAAGTCTGTGAATTGTTACCTCAAGGGTATGGTGTAGTGAACTGAAGGTAATGTTTGTATATGGAACGATAGAAAACCCTAGGAGTGAGTTAAAGCTATCCTAGTATTCAAGTGAACCCACAATGTCACTGACCTCAGGATTGATAAGGATCAAGCCCCACCTTTGTGAAGGAAGAAACTTGGAAGAAGCTACGATTGATCAGCAAACGATTTCTTAGGAGTATACGAAAACCTGAGAGTTGTGAAGAAATGATAGATGTTTTGCTTAGCTTGCAGAATCAATGAATTTATCCGAACTTTGTTCGTTGACAAGAGAAATTTCTACACCGCTTGTGAGGAAGCCCAAGTGTTAGAATACGAGATTCACTAAACCTTATACAAGGTGATGATTTCAGTGCGACATGGTTTGGCCGCCATGACGACTTACTCGAATCATTCTCTTGCTATACGGAATGGTAAATCTGAGTGACTTACCCATAGTAAAGAGACGACGTTCTTTGAAGCTTTTGTTTAATACTTAGAATGGTAGGATGAAAACCCCTTGTACATGGCAGTTGCTGCCACACGTAGGAATTTTACGGTGAGGGATGAAGCCAAGACCCATTTGACTGCAGGATAACCACTAATGGTAGACCACCATGAGATCTTCGATAAGTTATTTAGGATGAACGCAAGACCTGCCAGCAAAGAAGACCCAGTATCGGAGGAAATGCATTTTGTTATGAGATCACAAGATTTTGATATAACAGAAGAGCATCATCGAAGAAGCTATCGTGAAGAAGTTGAACAGACAGATGCGCCCACAGGGTGTGTCATGATTTCTGAAGGACCAGTAACTCTCATTTTAAGTGTGGTAGCACCCCACACCTTCTTGGTCTATGGTTTTGCTAGAAGACCCCCAAACCCTAACCTTTTCTTTCTAGCCCTTTTCAAATCTCGAGGACAAGATTCATTTTAAGTGTGGTAGTTTGTAACATCCCAAAATTCTAAATTTTGGAATGTTATATTAAATAAATAAGTAGGATTGTTTGCTTGAATGTTGTGTGATTGATTGTGTGAAATTGAGTGGAATTTTGAAACTTTTGAAATTTTAATGAGAGGGAATAAAATGACTTTCCCAAAATTTTCTATTTCGAATCCCTATTCAATTTTGAGTTCGAATATTTTCAAAACCCTCTTATAAAATTTCTCAAATGAGAGGAGGTAAATGACACTCAAAAAAATCAGATACAATGTTTTGACTCAAATTTTGAAAATAAAAAAACTATTTGCCATTAATTTGATATTCTAGTTTCTTTTCATTTTGGAGTTATTGCAAAAAAAAACTATTTTTTTTAAAATTACTTTATTCGGCCTTAAAAAATGTTCATGTTTTAGAAAATATTTTTCTGAAAATTTTGATATATAATATGCCTATATAAAATGTTTGTCGATTTTTGTTTATTTTCTTTGCTTTGCTGTTTTAAAAAAAAACAGGAAACACTGTTCACTGCGGACACTGTTCATCCGGAAAAAAAGAACCTGGGCTACACCCATGTGCACAGCCGGCTGATAAGCCCATGTGGCCCTCTTCTTCTCTCTTTCCCTCTTTGTCTATGATTTTAGTCCCATCTCGCTTAGCTTTGGACGTTTGCAACTCCCTTCCACCTATAAATACAGACTCATAGGTGAACCCAAAAGTCATCCACTTCGGGTTGAATCGAATCGTTTCGGTCTAACTAGCTTTATAAAAAATAATATTTTCTTCTCTCCGGCGGGATTTCTGGAAGTCGTCACCTCTTTGGATTTATATCTTCTCTGCATTCTAAAGGTATTCTCTTCGTATTTTTTTTATACGTCTGTAGTTTAATATCCCTAGATTAGTACTTCTATAGTAGTATACGATAGAGTAATTAGATTATTAAGTAGTCTCCGTATTTACTCATTAGTCTTAGAATTCTTTTAGACATATCATTTTTCCTCCGTAAAACACCTTGGCCCAAAATTTTCAAATAGCCATAACTTTTTACTCGTTTATCAGAATTAGATGAAACCAACGCCTAGAGTTTCGTCTGGACCTCACCTATCCAATCAACCTATCACGTCAACTTTTTTCAAATTTTCAAATTTCGAAATTTATTCAGATTTATATTCAAACTTCTTTGGATCATATCTTTTTATCCGTAGCTCCGTTTCTGATGAATCCAATTGCGTCGGATCCGTATCAAAGTAATCTTTCCGTTCACATCATTATTGTTATCATATCAACATATAATTTTGATCTTGCTCATACTTCTCTATTAGTCCCCAAAATGTGTTCACACACTGTACTAAGCTAATTCAATGCCATATTGAATTGCTTATAACTTTAGATCCGTCATTTTGAACCTAGTAATTCTTTTTTCTACACGTTCATATTGACTTCCCATATATAGTAACATCATTAGTTTTAATCTTTGAACCTTTCAAATTGGTGCGATTCAATTTGAATCCGAACCTTCATTTGTTCATATCTTGCAAACTGTAACACCTTTTCAATTGATTCCTTTTGCCCCTAAATACTCGTGTCATATAATTCTATTCATAACCATCGTACGTCGGTTCAACTCCTTTTGACCCTTCCAAATTCAAATTCAATTCAAACTTAAATTCACTATAACTAGTGTTGTAGTGTTCCATTTCAATTAATTCTTTTCTTGATGTAGGAAAACTTGGCTTTACGCAAAACTTACCACCCCACCTGCCATATATGCATATAGACTAGCTGATTATTTTCACACCTCTACTGTGACTTTGCCGGCATATTCCATATGCTGACCTACACGGCTGCAACGTATCATGTTGCAGAGTACTTTTCCGACCAGCAGTGAGGACACGTTCTATGCTCAGTGAGATGCCCTTGGAGTCAGATGGACTCATCTACCTTCGACGCTTCCGCAAGATTTAGATATTCTCATGAGTTGGCTTTTAGCCACTTTATTGTAATTTTTATTGTAATAAAGGACTCGATATGAGATTTCGATTAATATAATGCTGTGTGATTTCCCTTTGATATATACATGGATGTACCGTGTGTGTACCAGCATGATCTTGGGACGGTGCGGAAACACCGGAGACTTGACCTTTCAGGTCGGGTCGCCACAGAAATGGTATCAGAGCACACGCTAACCGTAGGACGTAACCTCTAGGATTGGAAAGCCTTAGGATTGTTTCTATTTGTCTTTAAATATCTTATACTCTCATCTATTCATTTCTGACTCCTCTCCGATTATTTCAAAATTTATAGATGGCCACCTTCATCCCAGTGTTGATCACGGAGTTTTGCCAGCCTAACGCAACGATGCCCTTTGGTAAGGAGCTGATGAGGATCGTCAAGGACGTAAGGATTGCTTTGCCGAGCATCACCGGGACTCCTATCATGTCATTTCCCCAAGATGGACGCTACAAGATCGAGGTGCACATCCCAGGGAAGACCTTTGGGAATCGGAAGAAACCCATCGACCTCAAGTTCGTGGCACCCAGCTGGATACTTGGAAGAGACATGGCCATTCATCGTGCCCTTGGACGTATTCAGGAGGAATACAGAGGTGGAACCATTTCACCAGGACTCAGCCTGGTTTGTCGCAGAGATGCCAATGGAAACATCATAACTCCTCCCACTTCAGACACCACTATTTCCTATATCCAGACCCTGGAGACTCACATCAGGACTCTGGAGCTTCGAGTTCGTGCTGATACAAAGACAATCAAGAATCTGATGAACCGCGAGCTGGATCTCGAAGCTAATCTGCGAGAGGCCAACTATGAACACGAGCATGAAGTGAAGGACTTCCTAGAGAGGATTGATGAGCAGAATGCACGCATCGCAACTCTGGAGGAGCAGCTAGACATGGGGGAAACCTTCATCCCGAAGGAGGCATGGCACCCTTCATCAGCGACGATGAAGACTACGAGGAAAGCACCACCGGAGGACCTACGACTATGCACTTCTGAGGAAAAACATTAGTTATGCCCTCCATGTATCTTTTATTTTCATCGTTAAAGCGTAGGTCGATGCTTAGTTGTTTGAGATTTGTATTCCCGATGTTTGATGTTGATTGAATAAATGAATGAGTGTTTGGTGTGATATGTTTGTTGCATTGCATATGGGTAGTGAATTTCTTCTAGACCCTTGTTCTATTCTAATTCTCATCCCTCTGAAAACAGCAAGATGCTTCCACGACGTGAGACCGACTTCACTTTCCCACCGGAACTCACTCAACTTCTTCAGCAGCAGAATGCACTGATGCAGTTATTGATTCAGAATTAGACCAACAATCAGAACAACCACAACCACCATCCACCCCAGACTGACAATCTCACCTGTTTTCTGAGGTTGAACCCTCCAACTTTCTCCAGCAGTACTGAGCCCATTGTGGCAGATGACTGGCTCCGCAAGATGGAGAGAGAGCTCATCACCGCTGGATGCACTGACGCTGAGAAGGTGCGATTTGCCGCACATCAACTTGAAGGACCAGCAGCTTCATGGTGGGAGAACTACACCACCACTTATCCTATTGCAGATGTGACTTGGGAGCAGTTCCAGCAAGCTTTCCGCACTGCACATGTTTCAGCTGGAGCCATGAGTCTGAAGAAGCGCGAGTTTCGCAACTTGCGCCAGAGTAATCGCTCTGTGGCCCAGTACGTGGACGACTTCAACACATTGGCACGTTATGCACCAGGAGACGTGGCCGATGATGCGGCCAAGCAAGAGAAATTTCTGGAAGGACTCAACGATGAGTTGAGCATGCAGCTGGTAGTGGCTAATTTCAACAACTACCAAGAGCTGGTGGATAAGGCACTTATTCTGGAAGGTAAACAGTAGCAGATTGAGAACCGCAAGAGGAAGTACACTCAGGGGAAGTTCAACTCTGGAGCTCATCAGAAGCTTCGCTACTCCCCGTACTCAGGGAATACCGGATCAGGAAACAGTAAGTTTGGAAAGCACACTGATTCTGTGCACAACCATGGAGGCCACAATCATGGAGGAAATGGGAACAACCGTCCTAACCATGGTAACTTCAAGAGTGACAATGGGAATGGGAACAACAACCAGCACCGTCAAGTTCCTGCTCAGAAGGATCTGAGTCACATTACCTGTTTCAAGTGTCAGAAGACAGGGCACTATGCTACTGAGTGTCCCCAGAGCAAGCAAGGCAATGGAAACGGCAACAACAACGGCAATTCCGCAGCCAAGAAGCCAAACCTTTTTCCTCGTGCCCAGGTGAACCACCTTGACGTGGAAGAAGTCTATGATCAACCTGAGACTGTGGTTGGTAAGTTTTTATTGCATTGACGTCCTGTTACAGTACTTTTTGATTCCGGTGCAACTCATTCATTCATATCAAGGGTAGTTATGGATAAGTATGGCTTGCCCACCAAAACCCTTAGTCAGCCCATTAAGGTCAGTTCCCCAGGAGGTATGATGATGGCAGGGATAGGATGCCATGCCTTGAAACTCAATATAGGAAACCATGTTTTTCCCACCGACCTCATCGTCTTAGAATCCCAGGGATTGGATGTAATCCTAGGCATGGATTGGATGACCAAGTACGAAGGAAATCTTGATTGCCTCAGCAAGTCTGTTTCACTCACCACCCGGGAGAACAAGAGGATTAAGTATGTATCCCGACGCACACGGATGAGTGCTCGATTAAATGCCCTCACAGGAGTTGTTCAGGAGGAAGTACCTCTGGTAAAAGATTATCTGGATGTATTTCCGGAAGAATTACTAGGCATGCCACCAGATAGGGAGATTGAGTTCCTAATAGAGCTACAGCCAGGGACAGCCCCAATTTCCAAGAGACCCTATCGGATGCCCGCAAATGATCTGTTGGAAATCAAGAAGCAAATCAAGGAGTTATTGGACAAAGGTTATATACACCCCAGTTCTTCACGTTGGGGAGCCCCAGTTCTTTTGGTGGAGAAGAAGGATAAAACCTTGAGAATGGTAGTCGACTATCGTGCCTTGAACGAGGTGACTATCAAGAACAAGTACCCTCTGCCGATGATTAATGATTTGTTTGATCAGCTAGTAGGAGCCAAAGTATTCTCCAAGATCAATCTTCGATCAGGGTATCACCAGTTGAAAATTCGTGAAGAGGATATACCCAAAACAGCTTTCACCACGAGGTATGGCTTGTATGAGTATACGGTCATGTCTTTTGGATTGACTAATGCTCCTGCCTACTTCATGAATTTGATGAACAAAGTATTCATGGAATACCTAGACAAGTTTGTTGTGGTGTTCATTTATGACATTCTGATATTCTCCAAGAACGAGGAAGAGCATAAGGAACATTTGCGTTTAGTTCTGGAGAAGCTAAGAGAGCATCAGTTATATGCCAAGTTCAGCAAATGTGAATTTTGGCTGACGGAAGTCGGATTCCTTGGACATGTTGTTTCCGAAGATGGAATAGCAGTGGACCCTGCTAAGGTTGAAGCCGTCACCGAGTGGAAGTGCCCTACCTCGGTTAAGGAGATCCGCAGTTTCCTCGGACTTGCCGGTTATTACCGGAGGTTCATTGAGAATTTCTCAAAGATTGCCAAGCCCATGACAGAGTTGTTGAAGAAAGAATCCAAGTATGTTTGGACCGAGGAATGTGAAGCCAGTTTCCAGGAGTTAAAGGAACGTTTGGTCACAGCCCCAGTATTGATCTTGCCCGATATTCGGAAGGATTTCGAGGTTTATTGTGATGCTTCACATCAAGGACTTGGAGGAGTACTCATGCAGGATGGAAAAGTTGTAGCCTATGCATCCAGACAACTACGACCTCATGAGTTGAATTATGCCACACATGATTTGGAACTAGCAGCCGTAGTGCACGCACTCAAGACTTGGAGACATTTTCTTATCGGAAATAGTTGTGATGTTTACACCGACCATAAGAGCCTGAAGTACATCTTCACGCAGAAAGAGTTGAACCTCAGACAGAGGAGATGGTTAGAGTTAATCAAGGACTATGACATGAGATTACACTACCATCCAGGTAAGGCTAATGTTGTAGCCGATGCCTTGAGTCGGAAAACTTATGTGAACACACTCACAGCTGGAGGATTACCTCAAGAGTTAGTCGATGATCTCAGAGAGCTCAAGCTAGAGATAGTTCCAAGAGGATATGTTGCTACACTGGAAATTCAGTCCACCTTGACCGAAAGAATTCGTGAAGCCCAGAAATCGGACAAGGAGATAGCTGAGATTAAACAGAGAATGGAAGATGGTAAAGCTAAAGGTTTTCGTGAGGATGAACACGGAACTTTGTGGTTTGAGAACCGAATCTATGTGCCCAATGACCCAGAGCTCAGGAAGTTGATACTTTAGGAAGCCCACGATTCACCTTACTCGATACACCCAGGCAACACCAAGATGTATCTGGATTTAAAGGAAAGTTATTGGTGGACAGGTATGAAGAAAGATATTGCGGAACATGTTGCAATATGTGATGTTTGTCAGAGAGTAAAGGCAGAACATCAGAAACCAGCAGGGTTACTCCAAGCTTTGCAGATACCCGAGTGGAAATGGGAAAAGCTTGGTATGGACTTCATCACAGGATTGCCCAGGACCCGTTCAGGTTATGATTCCATCTGGGTAGTGGTAGATCGCTTGACCAAGGTAGCTCATTTCATTCCAGTGAAAACCACTTATACCAGTGCTAAGCTAGCCAAGATATATATGAACAGGATCGTATGTCTGCATGGAGTTCCGAGGAGTATCGTGTCAGATAGAGGAACACAATTTACCTCAAAGTTTTGGCATCAATTACATGAAACTTTGGGTACAAGGCTAGAGTTCAGTACAGCCTTTCATCCGCAGACAGATGGACAGACTGAGAGAGTCAACCAGATTCTGGAAGACATGTTGAGAGCTTGTGCGCTAGATTATGGATCTAGTTGGGATGACAACTTACCTTACGCAGAATTTTCGTACAACAACAGTTATCAGACCAGTCTGAAGATGGCCCCTTTCGAAGCTTTATACGGAAGGAGGTGCAGAACACCGTTGACGTGGGATGGTGTTGGAGACCGACAACTTTTTGGTCCCGACCTTATCCGAGATTCTGAAGAGAAAGTCAGGTTGATTCGTGACAGACTCAAGATAGCTCAATCTCGACAGAAGAGTTATGCTGACAGCAAACGTAAAGAAGTGACATATGAAGTGGGAGACAGAGCATATCTTCGTGTGTCCCCGCTTCGTGGAATCAAGAGATTTGGTGTTAAAGGAAAATTAAGACCCAGATTCATAGGCCCCTACAAAATTCTTGAACATAGAGGTGAAGTCGCATACAAACTGGAATTGCCGGAAGGATTATCCGAAGTTCATGATGTGTTCCACGTGTCCCAGCTGAAGAAATGCCATGCTGAGATGGCTGATATCCCTTTGCGAGACACCGTGCCCCTAGAGGCCATACAGCTTGAAAGTGATCTGACTTACGAGGAGAAGCCTGTCAAGATCCTCGAGACATCCAACCGAGTTACCCGTAGCAAGATTATCAAGTTCTGTAAAGTTTTGTGGAGTCACCATACCGAGGAAGAAGCCACCTGGGAACGCGAAGAAGATCTTCGTAGAGACCATCCGCACCTATTTTCTA
The DNA here is from genome assembly GCA_022496015.1 of Hordeum marinum. Lineage (NCBI taxonomy): Eukaryota > Viridiplantae > Streptophyta > Magnoliopsida > Poales > Poaceae > Hordeum > Hordeum marinum. The sequence goes on along the minus strand of CM039673.1, from coordinate 194,667,498 downwards.
GCCAACCCGAATCTCGAGGGCGAGATTCATCTTAAGGTGGGTAGGTTTGTAACATCCCAAAATTTCATTTTGGAATGTTATGATATAGCTATGCATCTATCATCATCATTGCTTGATTTTATGAAATAGTTGAAATGCCTTTTCTGACTTTCTGAAAGTCCTTTTTTTTTCCTAAGTTGTTTCACCTATTTGAAATTTTGGTTAAAAGTTCAAATAAGACAGGAGGAACATGACACTCCACACCAGGGACTAATTGGTGATATATTTGAACAATAATAACCAGGGGTTATTTTGAAAATATTTGCAAAAAGGGTTTAAAAACAATTAGGCAATTTCTGAAAAAATTATTTTTTTTCAAAGTGTTCAAATGACAGAATAGAAATGTTAATTAAATAGCATTTATTATTCTGTTAATTTTGATATATAATACCCCTATATTTAGAGACGATTTGAATGCTTTAAAAGCTTTTGAATGTCTCTGGAATATTATTAAAAAGAAACGGTAACCGTTTCCGGTATTAAACGGGCCGGCCCACCGGCTTTAAAAGTCGAGACCGTTACCGGTCGGCCGACCGAGCGCATTCACTTCCCTCTCTCTCACTGCAACCGGACCCCACCCGACCGACCGTTGCCCCGAAACGGTCGTCTTCTCCTCACCTGCGAGCGCCGGACCCGACTCGCCGGCCGTTTCTCCCCTCACCGGATCTCTCTCCCCTCTTAACTCCCCGCACTCCCAACGCCCCTATATAAACCGGACACTCCCCGCATCCATTTCCCCCGAGCCCCCTCTCTCTCTCGCCGAGGAGACCGTGCAATTGCTCGCCGGAGTAGCGCCACCACCGAATCTCGCCGTCGAGCGTAGCCACCGACTCCGTCCACCGTTCGCCCCATCGTTGCCACCAATCTACTCCGGAGAACCGTCGCCGTCGCCCGGACCACTTCCCCGTCTTCCCCGACCACCAGAACGCCTCGCCGTCGTCCTCGCCGCCTTCGGATCACCGGAGAAACCCCGACGCCGGCAACCCCTCCCCCGTAAGCTCCCTCGACCATCGGATCCCGAATCAACGACCGTGATTAGATCGGATTTATTCCGAACCGTTTTCTTCTTCCGATCGGTCGCCCGCCCGTAATCCTCGAGCGCACACCCCCCTTAGCCAATCGGACAGCGCCACGTAGCCCCCTGACCGTCGCAAATTATTTTCCTTTTTCAGTTTTTGTTTTAATTAACAGAATGTTTTTAAAAATTGTTTTGCTTATATCTTTTAATCTATTTAGTGTTTTGAGTTGATTCTTTTTGCAATAGCTCACATTATTCATGTTGTTTCACCCTGTACTTTTAAATTTCAAATTTGACCTATAAAATTTGAATTTAATCAAATTTGCTTAAAATCTTCAAATCTGAATAACTAGAGTTTGAAAATAGATTTTGATATGAATCTTTTTGCTACTGTTTGGTATTAGTTAGGACTACCTTCATGCTTAGTTTGAAGATATTTAGGATATATTTGATTAATGTTTTAACCAAAAACAGAATCTGCCTAGTATTACAATATAGTTTTATATACTTAATTTTAATTAGTTTGATTTAGAATTTGGTTTTATTTGTTTATTAGGTTCTGTTAGTAAACATTTAGTGTTTTCACTTACTGTTAATAAAAATATAAATTTGCTTAGTTTAATTCTATTTAACATAGGAATCACAACTTATTTTCAAATAGGTTTATTTTTATTAAAACAACTAACTAGTAATAGTTTTGTTTTCAAACAAAGTTTTGTATACTTTAATTCTGTTTTCTAAGACAGATTTAATTGTAAATTATTTCCTGTTAAGAACATGTTTTACAAATAGATAATAAGTTTAGTTTTTCATTCTTTTGTTAATATAACTATAGTTGATTCATATAGTGTTTATCACCAACTTGTATAAACTTTACTAAACTTTTCCCAACAAACTTAAATTGATTATATTCTGTTTATTAATAAAATATTCTATTGTTTCCTTGCTGACAACAATTGTTTTGTTATTACAAATGGTTTCATTATGTCAGTAGTGTTTTCATTCCTCACCTTTTTTAAAACAAAACTTTGTGTGTTTTTCTTATTTGAGATTTGTGCATTGTTTTGTCTTGATTGTTTACTAGTTCTTGGTTGATGTTTGTGAGTTACAATATTCTGTTGTATGCTTATTGAGTGCTTGTTTGCTTCGTTAGATTATCCGGAGTGCGAAGCTTGTTACTTAGAGTCACTCACGTACGAAGATCATCAATCAGGCAAGTCACTTTGATCATGTTAACCCCAAATTGCATGCAAGATAGGTTAGTTGGAAACTTGGTTACTTTGTAGTAGTATCATGTGGTAGGTACCCCCTCAAACTCTTTGACACATTGGCCCCGGGAAACGTTGTTTTACCTTTTGCTATGCTAATAGTAGACGGGGTTGGTTGTGTGATTCATGAGAGTTGAGAGAGTTAATAATTTCAAGACCTACATAATGATCAAGATTTAAGACTCCGAGTTTTCAACATACCTCTGGGTGGATGATGGTTGAACGGCACCCTGGAGAAACCAGTGGATTTGCCTAGGTGATGCTGGAGATGGCCAGTATTCACGCGGAAAGGTCCAACCAGGCACAAAGAGATGGATGGATGCTTTAAAACCCAAGGCTTACCTGCACAGCCACAAGTCATTATGGGCTCTAGCTTGGTTGGATATCATGGTGACCCTGGACAGGCGGTGCTACGAGAGGTAGAAGAACGGTAGGAAAGGATGGGCACCGACAGAGTCGCAGGGAAACCCTTTGGCAGACCATGTTTTGGTCATCCGTTTCTCAAACACCCTGAAGTGCGAGAAATCAAACGAAGGCGACCAAATCTTGTGGGGAACGTGTGCAAAACTCTGCAGAGTATTCCAAACCTAATCGATTAGCCGTGTCCACAGTCATGGACGACTTGAGCCAAAGGAATTGAAACTTCCGGAACTCTCAACACAATTAATATGATGATGTGGGTATATTAATAATTTTGGGAATGAGAATTGGTTGGTGGAACCATCTCATTAATCAACCAACTTAGTAATGTTTTGCTTAGCCCCTTTTCTTGATGTAGGAAAAATTGGCTTTACGCAAAACTTACCACCCCACCTGCCATATATGCATATAGACTAGCTGATTATTTTCACACCTCTACTGTGACTTTGCCGGCATATTCCATATGCTGACCTACACGGCTGCAACGTATCATGTTGCAGAGTACTTTTCTGACCAGGAGTGAGGACACGTTCTATGCTCAGTGAGATGCCCTTGGAGTCAGATGGACTCATCTACCTTCGACGCTTCCACAAGATTTAGATATTCTCATGAGTTGGCTTTTAGCCACTTTATTGTAATTTTTATTGTAATAAAGGACTCGATATGAGATTTCGATTAATATAATGCTGTGTGATTTCCCTTTGATATATACATGGATGTACCATGTGTGTACCAGCATGATCTTGGGATGGTACGGAAACACCGGAGACTTGACCTTTTAGGTCGGGTCGCCACACCTATATAAAGCCCCTACCTCACCGCACTCCATTCCCCCCCCGAAACCCTACTCCCCTTGCCAGAACGTCGCCCCCACTCCTCGCCGGAGTTCGGCACCCCATCGAAGCTCTCCGAGCTCCTGGTCGTCGCCCTGGCACCCCCACACCCCACCGTCGCCAACTATCATCATAAGAGGCCCACCGCTGTCGTTTTACCTTTTGGACGTCGCCGCTGACCACTGGAGTGCCGCCCCTGAGCATCGCCGAGCCACCGCCACCGTCGACATCACCGGAGGCCACCCTGACCACCGTTGTGAGCACCCCACCCCTCCTAGACCGTCAGATCTAGATCCAACGCGTTAGTTTAGAACTTGTAATTCCCGAATCGGTATCCGTTAGCGCTCGGTCGTCCGCTCGCTAGCTCCCGCACGCACATGGCCTCGGCCAATCACAGCATGCCACGTCACCCACTGTCCGTTAGTTTATTTTTCTTTTCTGTTTTTGTTTTAGAAAACAGAATAGTTTTTGTTTTTGTTTTTGTTATATCTTTTATGATATTTAGTGTTTTTGATTGATTCTTTTTGCAACATGTCACAAATTTCTCGTAGTTTCTGTCTGTAGTCTTGGTTTTCAAATTTGAACTTTTAAATTTGCATTTTGTTAAATTTGAGCAAATCACTAAAACTTGAATAACTTGAGTTTAAAAACTTATTTTTGGGTTAATCTTTTTGCCACTGTTATGTATTAGTTAGGTTTATCATCCTAAACTGTTTGAGTATTTTCAGGATACTTTAGATTAGGGTTTTTAGTAAGAACAGATTCTGTTTAGTTCTTCTTAAGGTTTTCATTGAATTGTTTTTATTTTAGTTTATTTTGATTTTTGTTTTAGTTTAACTTTTAGTGTAGTTTTTCTTTAGTTCTGATGTTCAACATTAGGTGATTTATTTTCTGTTAATAAAAAATATTTTTTGTTTGGTTTTGTGTTCTATTTTAATAGGTAAACATTGTTTTCACCATAAATATTGTTTAGTAAAAGGTTTTGTAGTAATTATTTTGCACAATAGTTTTATGGTGAAATATTTCCTGTTTTCTTAAAATTTCATTATTTACTTTCTGTTATTTATTTATTAGTTGCTGAAAACAATTTTTGTCTTGTTATGTCTTAGTAGAAGTTTTTGCCACAAATGTTGAGAGGTTTTCTACTTTGTTTGATTTCTTTCTTTTGATTGTGCTATTGATTGTTGTGGTAATATTAGTTTACTTTGCTGCTGTGTAAATTGTATTGTGGTTATGATTATTGTGTGTTTTGTTTGATTCGTTAGATTATCCGGAGTGCGAGGCTTGTTTTCTAGAGTCACTCGAGTACGACAGCAAGGCAAGTCACTTTGATCATGTTTACCCATGTTTTTATTCCATTAGTTCTACCATCTCCCCATCTGCATGCAAAGTAGGTAACTTGGAAACTTGGTTACTTGATGTAGTATCATGTGGTAGGCACCCCTCACCCCTTTGACACTTTGGCCCCGGGAAACGTTGATTTAATTTTTGCTATGCTATTAGTAGACACGGTTGGTTGTGTGATTCATGAGAGTTGTGAGATAATAATTACGAGACCTCCATAATGATCAAGACTTCAAGACTCCAAGTTTTCAACATACCTCTGGGTGGATGATGGTTAAACGACGCCCTGGAGAAGTGAGTGGTTAGCCTAGGTGTTGCTAGAGAAATGGCAGTATTCACGTGGAAAGGTCCACCCAGAAACAAAGAGATGCATGGATGCTTCAAGACCCAAGGCTTACCTGCACAGCCACAAGCCATTATGGGCTCTGGCTTGGTTGGATATTGCGGTGACCCTAAACAGGCGGTGCTACGAGATGTAGAAGAACGGTAGGAAAGGATGGGCACCGACAGAGTCTCAGAGGAACCCCTTACAAGACCATGTTTTGATCATCCGTTCCTCAAACACCTTGAAGTGCGAGGAATCCAACGGAGGTGATCAAATCATGTGGGGAATGTGTGCAAAACTCTGCAGAGTACACAAACCTAATCGATTAGCCGTGTCCACGGTCATGGACAACTTGAGCCAAAGGAACTGAAACTATTTGGAACTCTCAACACAAAGAATTATAATGAGGTGGGCATTAATGACAACTTGGGTGTGAGAATTGGTTGGTGGCCATCTCATTAATCAACCAACGTTGTAGTAAAAGCTTCTATTTTTTCCCTCTCTTGTTGTAGGGACAATTGGCTTTATGCAAAACTTAATACCCCACATGCCATATATGCATATAGAATAGATGATTATTTTCACCCCTCTCTTTTGTGTCATTTTCAGCATATTCAATATGCTAACCTACACGGCTGCAACGTATCATGTTGCAGAGTAATTTTCCGACCAGGAGTGAGGACACACTCTATGCTCGGTGAGATACCCTTGGAGTCAGATGGACTCGACTACCTTTGAAGCTTCTGCAAGAATTTTACTTTAGTTTATCTTATGAGTTGGACTTCAGCCACTTTATTGTAATCCTTATTGTGATAAAGGACTCGATGTGAGATTTCGATTAATAAAGCTGTGTGATTTTCCCTTTGATATATACATTGATGTATCGTGTCTATACCAGCATGATCTTGGGATGGTATGGAAACACCGGAGATTTGACCATTTTAGGTCGGGTCGCTACACACACCGAGGCTACAACATCATAAAGATACCTTGGAGCGGCAATACCAACTCTATGGCCGGGGACCCCAAGTACGTGGTTTGATAACCCATAAGTATAGGGGATCACAACCGTTTTTTAGGGTAGAGTATTCAAGCCAAATTTATTGATTCGACACAAGGGGATCCAAACAATATTCTCGAGTAGTCGCAGCTGAGTTATCAATTCGACGACACCTGAAATACTTAATTTCTGCAGCAAAGTATTTAGTATCAAAGTAGTATGAAAGTAACGGTAATGATAGCAAAGTAACAGTAGCAGTTTTATAGTGATTGTAACAGTAGTAGCGGACAAATAGATTAGCAAGGATCAATATGTGGAAAGCTTGTAGGCAAAAGTTATAACATAGGGTGACACAGAACTAGTCCAATTCATCAATGTAATGTAAGCATGTATTCCATATATAGTCATACGTGCTTATGGAAAAGAACTTGCATGATATCTTTTGTCCTACCCTCCCGTGGAAGCGGGGTCGTAATGGAAACTAAGGGATATTAAGGCCTCCTTTTAATAGAGAACCCGACCAAAGCGTTAGCACTTAGTGAATACATGAACTCCTCAAACTATGGGAATCACTAGAAAGAATCCCAGTTACTGTCAACCTGGGGGATGTGGATCATAACTCGTAATAGGTGTCTACAACTTGCAAGATAGGATCAAGAAGCCATATATATTCATGAAAACATAATAGGTTCAGATGATAAATCATGGCACTCGGGCCCTAGTAACAAGCATTAAGCATAGCAAAGTCATAGCAACATAAATCTCAGAACATAGTGGATACTAGGGATCAAACCCTAACAAAACTAACTCGATTGCATGATAAATCTCATCCAGCCCATCACCGTCTAGAAAACCTACGATGAGATTACTCACGAACAGCGGAGAGCATAATGGAATTGGGGATGAAGTATGGTTGGTTATGACGATGGCGTTGATTTGCCCTCTCTGGATCCCAAAACAAACTCCAGATCTGGTCTCCCGAGGAAGAACGGGAGGCGGCGGCAGCTCCGTATCACGAAACACGATGAACTCTTCTCTCTAATTTTTTTCTCCGTGAATAGGGTTTTATGGAGCTAGAGAGGAGGTCGGAGGAGCCACGAGGGCCCCACAAGCCTCCTAGGCATGGCCAGGGGGGTGGCCACACCTAGCAGGCTTTTGGCCTGCAGGTGGCCCCCGTCTGGTTGATTCTTGTGCCAGTATTTTTTATTAAATCCAAAAATATTCTCCGTAAATTTTCAAGACAATCCGAGAACTGTTATTTCTACACAAAAATAACACCAAGGCAATTCTGCTGAAAACATCATCAGTCCTGGTTAGTTCCATTCAAATCATGCAAATTTGAGTCCAAAACGAGGGCAAAAGAGTTTGGAAAAGTGGATACGATGGAGCCGTATCAACTCCCCCAAGCTCAACCCATTGCTTGTCCTCAAGCAATTCAGTTGATAAACTGAAAGTGAGAAAGAAATTTTTTTACAATATTTGTTGGATCTTGTTGTTGTAAATACATCTAACTAATGATCAGATTTTCAGCAAAGATCATGGACTAACCACGATCACAATAACATTTACTCACATTTACTCATATCAATGACATAATCAACTAGCAAGCAATAATAATAATTCTCTGATGACAACACCTTTTAAAAACAATCATGATATAATATGACAAATGGTATCTCACTAGTCCTTTATGAGACCACAAAACATAAATGCAGAGCACCTCTAAAGAACAAGGACTGACTAGACATTGTAATTCACGGTGAAAGAGATCCAGTCATGCTCATACTCAACATGAATTAACAGCAAAGCATACAAATGACGGTGGTGCTCTCTAACTGGTGCCTTTTGTAAGAGGATGATGACTCAACAATAAAGTAAATGGAAAGGCCCTTTGCAGAGGGAAGCACTGATTTGAAGAGGTGGCAGAACTCGAGTTTTTAAAATAGAGATAAGTAATGATTTTTTAGCGGTATGCTTTCATTGCTCACATAACGACCAAGAGCTTTTCAACATCTTCATTGTAGGATCGCTAGAAGAGTGTCTAGAGGGGGTGAATAGACTACTAGCAGAAATTTAAAACCTAACCTTTTCCCAAGTTAATTGGTTGGCAGATTTAACTATTTTAGCAAGTCTAACAACCCTACACAGCAATGTCTACAAATATTGCAGTGGAAAGTAAGGACATTGCGCATGAAGTAAAGAGATGAGATAGGAAGATCAAACGCAATAGGAGACGCAAGTATTTTTCTCGTGGTTCCGATAGGTGGTGCTATCATATGTCCATGTTTATGGAGTCTTCAACCAACGGAGGGTAACGATCGCGAGAGTCCACGGAGGGCTCCACCCATAAGGGTCCATGAAGTAGCAACCTTGACTATTCCATACGGCTTCCGTCCACGAAGGACTAGCTTCACTATGGGTAGATCTTCACGAAGTTGGTGATCTCCTTGCTCTTACAAACTTCTTGGTTCACTCCACAACATGAAGTAGGAGGGTCCCAAGCAACACCTAACCAATCTAGGAGGCACCACCCTACAAAAGGTAATAGGCTCGGTAATGACGATGAACTCCTTGCTCTTCTACTTCAAGATGATAGACTCCTCAACACAGAATCACTCTCTCATAGATTTGGCTTGGTAGAAGAGATGGGATTGATGGAAAGCAACTTGGGAGGCTAGAAATCAAGATCCATATGGTTGGAGTGGAAGATTTTTATGTCAACACAAGGGTAGGTTTTTCTCTCTCAGAAAATCTGGTAGGATAGGTATGGAATAGTTCTGAGTGCTTCTCTTACGAGTGAGTGGTGGTGGAGGGGTATATATAGGCATCCCCAAAATCCAACCGTTACACACAAAATGACCAACTTGGTGACACTGATGCGTTAATCTTGGTGGTACCGAAGTGACCAAAAGGTGGCAACTTTTGAATCTCGGAGGGACTGATATAGGAATCTCGGTTGCACCCGCAAGGTGACCAACAGTCAGAATTGCCAAGCTCGGTGAAGCCCATTCAACAATCTTGGACGGACCGAAAATGTGAACTTGTGTAACGGAAAGTTGGAAACCTGAACTCGGTGGCACCGATATAAAATTGGTTCCACCGAAGTGTCTAGGGTTTGGATGAGTCTTTCTAGGGTTTGGAATCGGTGGCACCGGGATAGGAATGTTGGTTGCACCGATTTTGAATGTTTGGCTACAGGCAGTCTTTGGTGGGAGATCTTGTGGATGTTTTTTGTGACTATCACTTGCACGTATGAGCATTTTGTTCACCAACAAAACCTTACCCCCTTTTAATGGTATTGGCTTTCCTATGGACTTAGAGTGATTTCTCACAAATGTAAAATGTAGAGTCCTCTTGCTTGAAGCTTGGCCAACCTATTACCTTGCATCTCGGGATAATTCCACAATATCCAAAATCCTTTTGCCAGACCAACTCTCCATGGACAATTATCTGAAATACACTATATAGAGGTGTTAGTCCAAGAGACAATGTATGTTGCCATGAATTATAAAAACCACCAAGGGAGCATGTTGTGCTTTCAATCTCCCCCTTTTTGGTAATTTATGACAACATACAATCAAAGCTTCAAATAAGGATATGCACGAATGTAATGAACACTTTGAGAAACACATGAGACCCCCCTAAATATGTGCAGTCATTTAAATGATAGTTGCTTTGGAATGCATGGACACACGTATGGATGAAGCGATATAGGATGTCATGTGTATCTTGGCTATGTGAATCAAAATCTATATGAATGAGATGTATCCTCATTCAAGACTCCACTCTTGCAAAAAATATGTGCAAGAAGCAAGAGATCATCTTGATCAGGAATATGATGCATATACTTACCTTGAGTTCTTGAGCATTCTAGTAGTAGAGACACACTTGAGAAAACAATGTTAGAAAACACAAGAGTACTCTACTAACAAAAGCAATAGAACTCAAAGGATAAAAAGATATGGAGAATATATAAAATATGATAATCCTTAAGATTGATATGTCTCCTCCTTTAGCATTAATATTTTAGAGCTTTTCTCCCCTTAGATATGAAAGTGGTAGTACATCCTCTCCCCCTGAATCTCAGCATGTAGATATTGTAATTGGATAGGGTGAGAAAAGGTAATCCTTTGTTCACTTTAGAATTTTCTCCAAAAATAGTTTTCTCCCCCTAAATTTTTATTATCCCCTTGTTTATATAAGTGTGAACTTTTGATTTTTCTCTCCCCCTAAATCATATCTCCCCCTCTTCATAAGCGTGTAACTCTCCCTTTAGCATGAAGCTTTGATATTCTCCCCCTTTGGCATAAATTACGAAAAAGGTTAAGTTTAGGAGTAGTGATAGGGATCACTGACAAGAAAGGGATCCTCGAGAACAAGGGTAATTGAAAGTAGGGTTCATAGAAACAAACTAAGGGAATCATTGAATGTAACTTCTTTCCCTGTTTGCAAGTTTGAGTTTTATTCTCCTTGGAGCTAGGGATCTTTGAATAAACAATTTCTCCCCCGAAGTGTTGTTTGTTCTTCTCCCTCTATTTTTTAAATGAAGGGGTCATCGAAGGAACAAGAATATCATAAGAAAAAACATTTAAGAAACACACATTTAGAAAACAAAGAAAATCGGTGACTCTAGGATAAATAAATCGTTGGTACTGAGATAGTGTAGTCCAGCTCATTTGGAAAATCGGTAGAACCGAGTTATTTATATTGGTGGCTCCGAATGAGAGACCAAGTTTCTGTTTTCACAGAGACAAAAGAAATAGTTTCAAAAAGAACGAGTGCGATTTTTTAACAAAGAACATCAAATAGATAAGATTTGAGTGGTTACGAGAGATCATGCTAATAGAGAGAAAACAACACAAGATTCTTAACTAGATGATGGGCGGTGACTAGGTCACCTATATTAGAGTATATTTTCTTAGTAGCCAAGCAAGAATACTTGATCATAGGTCATACTCTATGTTAAGCTCAAATGAGGTTACCATTTTTCGATTAAGCACTTTGATGTCTTCATATCACTTGAGTTGCTTTAGCCCATGACTTGGAGTAAAGCCTTTTGAAGGATATGAGTACATTCCTTTGAGTGATGTTGATGACGTTGCTTGTAGGTGAACTTGTTGAGGATGATCGAGGTTGATGAAAATCATCTTGCATCAGGAGCAATCGTTCTAAGGAAGAACACTAGTTACCTACAAAGGTTAGTCATGCAAGGAAGAACAATGGATATATCCAATTGACATGATATCACATAAGATTTTGTAGCTAAGATAAAGGATACGTCAAGGTTATGTTTGTTGTATTCTTCCTTCCATCATCAAGAGGGGTTGTGGATACTTGGTAATGACAAGATTGCTTGTGATTGGAGTTGATGGCAATCTTGTGGCATGAAGTTCTTCCAAGTACCTAAAAAAGGTTAGATGCAATACAAGGGAGCATAGAATTCCATGGCATACGATAACGAGTTACGAGGACATGGAAATAACAAGGAAGCTCATTCCCTTACTTGGAATCGAGTGAGTCTAGCTCAAATTTGAAGCATCAATGATGTTCAAGTCACTCCTCAAGTGACAAAATGTTTTCTCGTCAAGTGGCTTAGTAAAGATATCGGCCAATTGCTTGTTAGTGCGAACATGCTTAAGATTGATATCTCCTTTGGCAACATGATCACGAATGAAATGATGTCGAATTTGAATATCCTTAGTTCGAGAATGTTGCACACGATTATGACCCATTTTAATAGCACTTTCATTGTCACAAAGTATGGAACATTTTTAACATAGATTCCATAATCCTTAAGCGTTTGTGTCGTCCATAGTAATTGCACACAACAAGATCCGGAAGCAATATACTCAGCTTCGGCAGTAGATAGACACACCGAGTTTTGTTTCTTGGAAGACCAAGACACAAGAGATCTACCCAAAAATTGACAAGCACCCGAGGTGGACTTTCTATCAACCTTGTCTCCGGCATAGTATGAATCCAAAATAGCCAACAAGATTAAAAGAAGATCCCCTAGGATACCGAATGCCAAAGTTTGGTGCTTGTATCAAGTATCTCACAATACGTATCATAGTCGAAAGATGACACTCTTTACGCGTAGTTTAATATCTAGCACACATGCAAACACTAAGCATAATATCAGGACGAGGTGCACATAGCTATAGCAATGAACCAATCATCCATTGATAAACCTTTTGATCGACCGGTTCATCCTCCCTGGTAAGGTCAACATGTCCACTAGTGGGCATAGGAGTTTTCACACCTTTGCACTGCTGCATGTTGAACTTCTTGATAAAGTCCTTGGTATACTTAGTTTGAGAGATGAAAGTTCCTTCTCTTGATTGCTTGATTTGCAATCCAATAAAGAATTTTAGCTCACGCATCATAGACATCTCATATTTCTCGGACATCAACCTTCCAAATCTTTCACTAAATTGAGCATTAGTGGAACCAAAGATAATATCATCCACATAGATTTGGCACACAAATAATTCACCAGTAACTCTCTTAGTGAACAAGTGTCACATCCCTATCTAGGAGTCATAGGAACAACATGTGTTTGCATCATGTTTCAATTTGGCATCAACTTGAAATGGGGAGCTAAAGAAACCCCAAGCTCACTTTGAATCAAAACAACTAAAATTTGGTGAAAATTCAACAAATCCAAAATGCCCACTAAAAATGTTCCCTATGTCTGGTAAATTTGGACATGATTATAACAGGGATCATTTCAATTATTTGAACAATAAAAGCAATTTAAAAATAAATGATAAAGCCTCTCAAAATACCAAATAAAGCATTTATCATTATTTTAGTTTTCAAATATCCTGAAACTTTTTGGATAAGTTTGAAATATTCAAACTTGATTATCTAAAATGTTGGGATAATTTCGAGATAACGTTTGTACCTGAAAAATAAAGTAATACAAATAATAGAAAGTAGAAAAGAGGGAATAAAAAATACAAAGAGGAAAGGCCTACCTGGCCGTATCCCACCAGGAGGCCCAGCCCACCAGGGGCATCCCCGTCTTCTACTTCTTTCCAGAAGGCAGAGGAGAAGCAGGGGACGGCGCCCGTAGTGTTGGCGCCAAGCCGCCTGCCTGCCTGGCCGCCCCCTCGTCGCGCTGGCGAGCTAGAAGACCTCTCCAGGGACGTGCTGGCTCCCTCTCCTCTCCATTTTCCCCTGGTTCCCCCTTTCCCTTCCTCCACCGAGCGTCGCAGTAGCCGCTGCTCTCCGCTACCGTAGGCTCCGGCCACCCCTCGCCCCTCTGCCGTGCCCCTGAGCATCGCTGCGACCCACTGGTCCTCCTCGTGGTGCCAGAAGATCCCGAGAGCCCCTCGAAGCCGCCGTCGTGGTCATGTTCAACCTCGGGACCTGCCAAAGCTCCGTCGTCGATTTCGCCATAGCTGGGTCGTCCCCGAGCCCACTAAGCCCCCTGCAGCTCTCCCAAGTGAGCACCCTGTCCTCGTCCCTCTCTACCCTGGTCTCTCCGTGTTCCCTCGCGTCCTCCCCGTCGTGGCCGTACGGGCGCCGCCGTAGAAAGTGCTTTCCGGCGAGCCTCTGGCGACCCCAAGCCCCCCTGGCAAACCCGCTCGATGCGGTCGAGCACGGGCTTTCTCCCAGTGCTCTCTGCACACTGATCCGAGCCCCTAGCGGCTTCCGGCGAGCCTCCACCATGTTGGATGATCGCCGGCGACCACCCTCCGGCTGGTGTCGACGTGGCCGGCCGGTTAGCCTCTAATCCCCCCTATTTAATTAGCGAGTGACGCTGACAGTGGGCCCCAAGGTGGGCCCCAGCGCAGAGGTTAAGCCTGAGACACTGACGTGCGGGCCCCACACATCAGGTTTGACTCTGGCCTGGTCAGCTGACCAGCTGACGTCACAGTGACGTCAGGCTGATGCCATTTCCCCCCTTTTCTAGTTTAAAAATAATTCTAGAAATTATTCAAAACTTCAAAAATTCATATAAATTAATCTGTAAATCAGATGAAAATAATTTATATATGAAAATTTATCATAAAAATCCAATGAATCCAATGGTGTTATTGTCATGCATGTTAGAGCAATCTAAATAGGTGAACATTGACATTTACTAATAGGTTAGTATATGGAATTGAAATAAAGAACGATTTTGAATCTATATTCAACTTCATTTCAAATCAACATGAACACTAGTTGCATTAGCTCATCCATACATGCTATCATGCCATGATCATGCATCATATTGTTGCACTTGTGTGTGTTGATTGTTTCTTATCTGCATTGCGGTAGGCCCTGCTTCTGAGGATACCCCCGAGTATCCCGACGAAGGAGAGAACCTTTCCACTACCCAGCAAGGCAAGCACCCCCTTTGATCTTCCCGATAACATCCTACTCTCTCGCTCCTGCTCTTGTTTATTGCATTAGGACAGTCGATCACATGTCAATCATACACGGTAGATGATCCTATTCTGCTGCACAACCTGACATTGTCACAGTAAATAGCTAAACCTTGCAACCTAGCATACCTGGTAGATGCTTGTGCCATGATGTGCTTAGCTTGCTTTGCCTGCTATGCTTGCTATGCGTAGAGTTGTGTCAGGTTTGATTCATCTGGGTGATGAACTGAGTGAAACGGTGTTGTTCTGATGTGGTGATATAATGATGAACTCGATTTGGTAAAGGTAGCGATGAGAGGCTATGTAGGAGTACATAGCAGGTTGTCTCATTGGGACCGTTCTTAGGAACTGAGTTCCGTGTTTGTGATCCATGACTAGTTACTAGCACATGTTGGGCCCTGAAATATGACCCTGCTCGACTTATCATTCGCTTAGTCCTTGGTCCAGGAGTTGGAAGTAGTTTCTTATGTTTATAGCATGCTGGAGGCCATGCGTAGCGCTGACCCTAGGGGTGGGTTACGACGTGGTAGGCAATGGCACGGTGTACCAAGGGTCACTCGAATGGTGGGCTTGGGAACCCTGCGCACATCGTTTTGGGCCGTAGCGGAAACTTCGGCCGAACTTCCGTGCAGGTTCAGTCTCAAATAGGCGATAGCCTGGACTAGAGGTCTTATGTGATTGACGGTCGTGGCCCACTCCCTCGCTGGGCATCCGCTTGAAGGTTGCCGAGGTGCATGGTTTTATGAGCACACAACGATAAGTGGCGAGAGCGTGTGTGAAAAGTACACCCCTCTAGGGTATGAAACTATTCGAATAGACCCGTCCACGGATATGGACTACTTGGATAACTTATGCGCATAGATAATCAAATGGATACTCATAAAAATATCAAGTCAAGTGTGAGTACCGTGGATGGCACTCTCCCAGGAGAGGGAAGTGAATCTATGGTGATGTATTGTCGTGGAGTTAGTGGACTCGTGTGCGATATCTAAAATTGTAACAAAGAGTTAAAATTTGAGTAGGGTAGGTTAGCCATGAGTCAAAGCTGGCATTACTGCATAAACTCCACCACCTCCCTGATGATACATGAGCATGATTAGACTAGGTCTGTTCTAAAGACTTGCTGAGTATGTTTGTACTCACGTTTTCTTAAGAAATGTTGCAGATGAGACCCAGGACCCATCAGGTGGGTTCTATCTAGATGTCGACGATGCCGAATAGCTGGTGTCCTAGCTATGACCTTTGCCTTGTGGCGGTCTGTAGATAGTGAGGCCATGTGTCTTTTTACCCCTTTCATCTGTCTGTACTCAAACAGCTTATCCTTCCGCTTGGTTTATATGAACATGTTTGTATGACTTGAGTGTCGGGTCGTGTGACCCCTATCTGTAAGAACATATTATGCAAGTCTCATCTGAGCCTCTTAAATAAAAATCGTGTTGTTGTATGGTTATGTTGTGATGCCATGGTTGTATCTATGCATATGGGGCATGTCATGCGTATGTGTGACGTGCAACGGTATGTATGGGATCCGACACCTAGTCGTGTGCCTTTAGTAGTACTCTTTACGGGAAACTGCCTTTTGTGCTTCCACCGAGCCATGGTAGCTTGCTACTGGTCCCGACACATTGATTGACTGGCATGTATCCTTCTTTTCTGTTGTTTCTGTCCCTTTGGGGAAATGTCTCGCAATGTAATGGAGTCCCTGTAGCTTGCTACGACTCGTCTACACATGCTTGAGGCCTACACCTGCATTGTTGGGTTACGTATGCCTGTTTCTGTACGGATGTGTCGCTTGGGTTCTATGACTAGATACGTCGGACAGGGTTCTCTATTGTTTGATTCCTAGCGACATGTTCACATACGTGAGCCAACAGGCGCAAACGGTCCCGGCTAAGGTAAGGCTGCAGCCGTGGAACTTACCATGTGTGAGGCCGCAAAGTGATGTGATATGTTATAGTCTGGATTCATATGACTTAGGATCGGGGTCCCGATAACAAGGTTGCATCGATTTTACCAATTTCAAAACATTTTTCAATGAGAAACTTCGTTAAACATTTATACCAAGCACGAGGAGCTTGTTTAAGTCCATAAAGAGATTTACGAAGCTTGTAAACATGATTAGGTTTCTTAGGATTCACAAAACCAGGTGGCTGCTTAACATAAACCTCTTCTTCAATTTCACCACTTACAAATGCACTTTTGATGTCCATATGATAAAGCGTGATATCATGGTGATTAGCATAAGCAAGAATAATATGAATATCTTCAAGTCTAGTGACGGGAGAATATGTGTCACCTTAGTCCATACCTTTGACTTGCGTATATCCTTGGGCTACGAGATAAGCCTTGTTAAGCGCAAATTGACCGTCTTCGTCTTGTTTGTTCCAAAACAACCATTTGGTTCCGATGACATTGTGCTCATCTTCGGGATTCTCCACGAGTGTCCACACGTTGTTCCTTTCGAAGTTGTGAAGGTCTTCATCCATAGCGTTCACCCAATCTGCTCCTTCAAGAGCTTGTTCTACCTTCAATGGCTGAATGCTAGATATGAAAGAATAATGCTCACAAAAGTTAGCTAGACGGATTTTAGAGCGAGTGATTCTCCCTGTTTGTATATCACCAAAGATTTGGTTTAGGGGATGGTGCTCGGTCACTTGAGCTCGAACTCGGGTCAGCTTCCGATTGTTGGATGGTGGAGCTTCTTCTTCATCATCATCATCATTTCCTTCATCTTCGTTGTTGTTGAAGGTGTCGTTACCTTCAGGTGGAGGTGAAGGTGGTTGTGGTGGATCTTCCTGATGCACTTCCTCCTCTTCATCATCTCGTCGTGTACCGCTCGTGGATGCCTCCATGTCGTGTTGAGGTTCACCTTAACATGAAGTAGGGGCTTCCACTTGAGTTGATGAAGAACTTTCCTTCACCTCCATGGGATGAATCTTGCTTATGGGTAGATCTAGAATAGCTTCGGAAGGGTCCTTATCACCTACATCATTTGGCAATTGTTTGACTTGCGAACCATTAGATTCATCAAACTTCACATCTACCGTCTCTTCAACTTTTCGAGTGAAGTTGTTGTTGACACGGTAAGTGTGAGAGTTCGATCCGTAACCAAGTAGGAATCCTTCATTAGATTTAGGAACAAATTTAGTACGACGATGCATATCAAGAATGTAGCACTTTGAGCCAAATACCCGAAAGTATCCGACTTCGAGTTTGTTACCAGTGAGTAGCTCGTATGCCATTTTACCAAGAAGCTTGTGCAAGTAAAGTCGGTTTGTGGCATGACATGCTCTTTCAATGGCTTCTACCCAAAAGTGAATTGGCATCTTGTATTCGTCGAGCATCATTCTTGCCATCTCAATGAGCGTCCAGTTCTTCCTCTCAAGAACTCCATTTTGTTCAGGTGTGTACATAGCCGAGAACTCATGTGAGACACCTTCTTTGTCAAGAAAGGTATCCACATGGGTGTTATTGAACTCCAATCCATTTTCGCTCCGAACCTTCTTGATCTTCACTTCAAACTGATTTTGCGCTTTGAACCTGCGACTTATCATCAAGAAAGAATACCCACATAAATCTGGAAAAAAATTCAACTATAACTAGACCATAGGAATTTTTACCAAGACTCTTGTAAGCATTAGGATCAATGAGAACCATGTGAAGTAACTCGATTGGTCTCCTAGTAGTCATGATATTCTTAACGGGATGACTTCCATCTACTAGATTTCTAGCTTGACAAGCACTACAAGGTCTATCTTTGTTAAAGATAACATCTTTAACACGAAGTATATGATAACCTTTGATTAGCTTATTTAGATTGTGCATGCCTACATGTCCAAGTCTTCTATGCCAAAGCCAACCTTTAGAGGATTTCGCAATTAAACAAGTGCGAGGTATGGATCTCTTAGTTAAATCAACAATGTATAGATCACCTCGACGGAAAACGGTAAAGAGCATTTTATGATTATCTTGACGAAACACTTGGCAATCTACTTTCGTGAATAACACATTGAAACCTAAGTCAGCAAGTCTAGATACAGAAAGAAGATTGTAGCCAAGGGATTCAACAAGCATAACATTTTGAATAGAGCTATCACGGGATATGGCCACCTTGACAACGCCAAGTACCTAACCCTTAGAGTTGTCTCCAAAGGTTACGTACCTTCAAGGACCTTGATTAGGCGTGATCTCTTGGAATCCACTGTCATATGATCCGGACATCCACTGTCGAGAATCCACTCTTTTACTCCGGACATTTAATCCTTTAAGTTTGCCATAAGACTCAGATTCTTCATGATCTTTTCATGCTAGATGTCGAACAACTCATCTTCTCCAAGATAGTCATGTTCCGCATTGTCATCATAAGTGGGAAATCGTCGTCATAAAGAGCAAGAGATTCGTTATAACAGTGATCATGACACTATGCAAGTTTATGAATGCGAATGGCTTCAAAGAAAATGTTGTTGATAGTGGTGACATCTCCTTTAGCACGCATAAGATCACGGAGCTCAAATAGGCATTTATGAAAGTTTGGATCACTAGGCTTCATTTTGTGAAAAGCAACAGTTTTATGAAGAATTTCATCAAGATTTCCTAATGAAAGATTTGGATATCATTTCTCTAAATCAGTCCACAAGGTACATGCACATGCAAAGTTCTTCAATTGAGAGAGCACGAATCTTGGTAAACCTCTAACAATAAGATTGACATTTCTTAGGTTACCAAGAACGTTAATTTCCTCTTCATGTGTGGGATGCCATTCAACAATTCAACAAGGATCAATATGTGGAAATCTCGTAGGCAATGGATCGGTGATGGAAAATTATGTTGGATGTCATTCAACATGCAACAATTATAACATAGGATGACACAGAACTAGGTCCAATTCATCAATGTAACATAAGCATGTATTCCATATATAGTCATACGTGCTGATGGAAAAGAACTTGCATGATATCTTTTGTCCTACCCTCCCGTGGCAGCGGGGTCGTAATGTAAACTAATGGATATTAAGGCCTCCTTTTAATAGAGAACCCGAACAAAGCATTAACACTTAGTGAATACATGAACTCCTCAAACTACGGTAATCACCGGAAAGAATCCCAGTTATTGTCACCCTGGGGGATGCGGATCATAACTCGTAATAGGTGTCTACAACTTGCAAGATAGGATCAAGAACACATATATATTTATAAAAACATAATAGGTTCAGATAAGAAATAATGGCGCTCGAGCCCTAGTGACAAGCATTACGCATAGCAAAGTCATAGCAACATCAATCTCAAAACATAGTGGATACTAGGGATCAAGCCCTAACAAAACTAACTCGATTACATGATAAACTCATCCAACACATCACCATCCAGAAAGCCTACAATGGGATTACTCACGAATGGCGGAGAGCATCATGGAATTGGTGATGAAGGATGGTTGGTGATGACAATGGCGTTGATTTCCCCTCTCTAGAGCCTAAAACGAACTCCAGATCTGGTCTTCCGAGGAAGAACGGGAGGTGGCGGTGGCTTCGTATTGTGAAATGCGATGAACTCTTCTCTCTTCTTTTTTTCTCCGTGAATTGGATGATATGGAGCTGGAGACTAGGTCAGAGGGGCCACGAGGGCCCCACAAGCCTCCTAGACATGGACAGGGCGTGGCCGCGCCTAGCAGGCTTGTGGCCTACAGGTGGCCCCCCTCTGGTTGATTCTTGTGCCAGTATTTTTTATTAATTCCAAATATATTCTCCATAAATTTTCAGGACAATCTGAGCACTTTTATTTGTTCACAAAAATAACACCAAGGCAATACTGCTGAAAACAACTTCAGTCCAGGTTAGTTCCTTTCAAATCATGCAAATTAGAGTCCAAAACAAGGGAGAAAGAGTTTGGAAAAGTGGATACAATGGAGACGTATCAACTTCCCCAAGCTTAACCCATTGCATGTCCTCAAGCAATTCAGTTGATAAACAGAAAGTGATAAAGAAAACTTTTACAAACTCTATTTGATCTTGTTGTTGTAAATATGTCTAACTAATGTTTAGATTTTCAGCAAAGATCGTGGACTAACCACATTCATCATAACATTTAGGTCTCACATTTACTCATATCAATGACATAATCAACTAGCAAGAAATAATAATAATTCTCGGATGACAACACCTTATCAAAATAATCATGATATAATATGACAAAATGGTATCTCAGTAACCCTTTCCGAGACCGCAAAATATAAATGCAGAGCACCTCTAAAGAACAAGGACTGACTAGACATTGTAATTCACGGTGAAAGAGATCTAGTCAAGCTCATACTGAATACCAATTAACAACAAATCATACAAATGATGGTGGTGCTCCCTAACTGGTGCCTTTTGTAAGAGGATGATGACTCAACAATAAAGTAAATGGAAAGGCCCTTCGCATAGAGAAGAATTGATTTGCAAAGGTGCGAGAGCTCGAGTTTTTAAAACAGAGAGAAGTAAGGATTTTTGAGCGGTATGGTTTCATTGCTCACATAACGACCAAGAGCTTTTCAACATGGGGGGTGAATAGACTACTAGCAGGAATTTAAAACCTAACCTTTTCCCAAGTTAATAGGTTGGCAGATTTTAACTATTTTAGCAAGTCTACCAAGTCTAATAGCCCTACACATGGATGTCTACAAATATGGCAACAGAAAGTAAGGACATTGCACATGAAGTAAAGAGATGAGATAGGAAGATCTAACGCAATAGGAGATGCAAGGATTTTCCCATAGTTCCGATAGGTGATGCTATTGTACGTCCACGTTTATGGAGTCTTCAACCCACGGAGGGTAAAGGTCTCGAGAGTCCACGAAGGGCTCCACCCATAAGGGTCCACGAAGTAGCAACCTTGACTATTCCATATGGCTTCCGTCCATGAAGGACAAGCCTCACTATGGGTAGATCTTCATGAAGTAGGCGATCTCCTTGCCCTTACAAACCTCTTGGTTCACTCCACAGCATGAATTAGGAGGCTCCGAAGTGACACCTAACCAATCTAGGAGGCACCACCCTCCAAAAGGTAATAGGCTCGGTAATGAAGATGAACTCGTTGCTCTTGTGCTGCAAGATGATAGACTCCTCAACACACAATCACTCTCTCACAGATTTGGCTTGGTATAAGAGATGGGATTGGTAGGAAGCAACTTGGCAGGCTAGAAATCAAGATCCATATGGTTGGAGTGGAAGATCTTTATCTCAACAAAATGGTTGGTGGTTCTCTCTCAGAAAATCTGATACGATAGGTATGGAATAGTTCTGAGTGCTTCTCTTACGAGTGAGTGGTGGTGGAGGGGTATATATAGGCATCCCCAAAAATCCAACCTTTACACACAAAATGACCAACTCGGTGACACCGATGTGTTAATCTCGGTGGTAACAAAGTGAGCAAAAGGTGGCAAATTTTTAATCTCGAAGGAACCGATATAGGAATCTCGGTTGCACCGACAAGGTGACCAACGGTCAGAATTGCCAAACTCGGTGACGCCAATTCAACATTCAACATTTGAGTTATAGAAAGTTGGCAACCTAAACTCAGTGGCACCGGTATAAAATCGGTTGCACCGAAGTGTCTAGGGTTTGGCTGAGTCTTTCTAGGGTTTGGAATCGGTGGCACCGGGATAGGAATGTTGGTTGCACCGATTTTGAATGTTTGGCTACAGACAGACTTTGGTGGGAGAACTTGTGGACGTTTTTGGTGACTATCACTTGTGCACGTATGAGCATTTTGTTCACCAACAAAACCTTACCCCCTTTTAATAGTATTGTCTTTCCTATGGACTCAAAGTGATTTCTCACAAATGTAAAATGTAGAGTCCACTTGCTTGAAGCTTGGCCAACCTATTTTCTTGCATTTTGGGGTAATTCCACCATCTCCACAATCCTTTTACCAGCCCAACTCTCTATGGACTATTATCTGAAATACACTAGATAGAAGTGTTAGTCAAGAGACAATGTATGTTGTCATGAATTATCAAAACCACCAAAGGAGCATGTTGTGCTTTCATCCATGCTAGATACATTATAAGCGGTTCCCAAACAGAATGATAAAGTTTTTACTCCCCGTCGACCAATCAGTCACACTCCACGGTGAGACAAATCCACGGCTACCGTCCATACAACTATAGTTCTCGGGGAGTTTTGTTTAATTAGATCATTCTTTTATTTCGAGCATGGAACTGGGCCTCCCAATTACCAACAACATTCTCGTGAATGATAGTGAATCAACACATATCATGAGAATAACCCACCTAGCATGGAAGATACTGAAAGCCCCAGTCGCCACATGAGCGATTTGGTCATACAAAACAGAATCTTTATTTGAAGGTTTAGATCTTGGCACATGCAAATTTACTTGGAACGTTAGGTAAATACCGCATATAGGTAGGTATGGTGGACTCATATGAAACATACTTGGGTTTGAGGGATTGGATGCACGAGCAGTATTCCTGCGTAGTACAAGCGGAGGCTATCAAAAGAATGGGGAGCGACCAACTAGAGAGCGGCATAGTCATGAACATGCTTTGAGATTAACCAACATTGAATGCAAGCATGAATAGGATATAAATCACTATTAACATAAATATCATGGAGGCTATCTTGATTTTGTTTCAACTACATGCATGAACATGTGCCAAGTTGAGCCACTTGAATCGTTCAAAGGAGGATACCATCCCAACATACTACATCACAACCATTTTAATATGCATGTTGGCACCCAAAACAAACCATTATCAGCTCTTAGCTAGTTAAGCATTGCATGAGTAATTATAATCTCTAATTTTCATTGCAAATATGTTTCGCCCATGATGAACTGAATTCGGAACGATGAGATAATCATATTTACAAAAGCATGATAGGTCGAGTTCATACCAGCTTCTCTCCATCTCAATCTTTTCATCAAATATCATCATTATTGCCTTTCACTTGCATGACCGAACTGTGTGGATAATAATAAGGATGCACATGCATTGGAGTAAGATGGAATCTGCAAACAATAACTCAAAGGAGAAGACAAGGTAACACGGGTCTCTAATAGGTAAACAATAATGCATATGAGAGCCACTCGACATTTTCATTTTGGCCTTCTCCTTACGACCCAACGAAGGAAAAATCAAAACAAAAATGAGAAAACTATTGAATCTTTTTTGGTTTTCTTTTTAATCCTACAACTAAGCAACTAGTAATAAAGCCAGAACTAATTTTTTAGTACTTTTATCAAGGTTAAATAAACACACAAGAAGAAATCAAAGCAAGAAAATGAACTACCATGGATGGTATAATGAAAGAGTATGAACACCGACTACTTATATGAGAGTGTGAACATGAATGTAAAGTCAGTGAGAAATACGTACTCCCCCAAGCTTAGGCTTTTGGCCTAAGTTGGTGTATGGACATGCGTGGAAAGAACTCTCTCTTGGATATCCAGGAGCATCCGCATAGTTCCATTGGTTGGTGAACTCCTACGGCTCGCACTTAAAAACTGGCTCCGAGTACGGATCAAGGGCTGGTGCCGGTTCTTGAGCTAGGGGTTGCGTCAGACCCCTATATCCGTAAATGTCTCCGGGTATAACGGTGTACCAGACTGAGCGGATATCGAGCAAAGAAGAAGCATGCAGAGTAATAAGTTCACAACTACCCTGGCTAAAAACAAAGTTGTAAAGCACCCTCATATCATCATTTTTCTTAATACCATCGTGAGCTACCATACGGTCATAATATAAAAACTTTGCGGGTAGCAGCCTCTCATCTTTCTCGTTAAGCCTAATGGGTATCTCAAAATGTTTGGCTAAACGAACTGCATATATGCCTCCGAATATGGCCCCCTTTGAACGGTTGGTGTTCAACTGTTGGGCCACCAGAGCGTCTGGCACTAAGACTTCGAATCTCCCGGTGACCAATGAAGCATCTTCCTGCAAATAATGAATAATAGCGTAGAACATGAAAATGTAAACTAGATGCTCTTGCCTTTCACACAACTCTCTGTTCCCCTACAGTGACTGCGGCAATAAAATCTTCCATGTCTCTAGGACGTGGTTCCCTAATGCTGCCCTCGTAGGTGTTTTTGCAAACTTTGCAAAAATAATAAAGGTTCATTTTCTTAGGCACGTCATGTAAGTGAAATTCTACTGTAGGAGGGTCTACCCTAGAATGAAAGTGAAAATTTTGCACAAAGGTATTTGTGAGCAAGAGGTACTGGTCACACTTATCGTTGAAGAAGTTGGTGATGCCTGCATTCTCAGCCAAATAATAGAAATCTTCATAAATTTTGTCCGCCCTCAAGAATGTGTCACACGGCCATTCACATGGTCGAACTTCTGCGACGCGAGGAAGAATATACTTGGGTTTCTCCCTCATTTCATTTTCATCTTCCTCAGAACTCCGGCTTGAAGAGCCTCTTAAGCATCTCCTCAACATTTCTTTTTTCTGAAAAATTCTGAATTTTTATTGACTCAAAATAAAGGTGAACAAAACTCAACAAAACTCATAGCAACTACTCCCTCAAGTGCCTAGAGGCTATATCATGCATCAAAACTACTTGGGACCATTCGAATTTGACATGCTAGCTCAAGAACAAGGTCACCTCAACAGCAAAAATTTGCAGTCTCCCAAAACATTGGATGAGTCACATATCGAGTAACAATCTCCCAAAACAGATTTGCGAATGAAGCTTTGCACAAGTTGATCAAAAATGGCAGCAAAATGAGCTAGAACACGGGGTTGAGCAATGGTGGGATTTTGTTTGGAGCAAGATGTAGTGGATGGGTGTTGGGATAAGTGAAGGGGGCCACGTGGGCCCCATAAGCCTACTAGGCGTGGCTAGGGGGTGGTTGCGCCTTGTGGGCTTGTGGCCCACTGGTGCAGCCCCTTGCCATGTGCTCAGTGCCAGAAATTTTTAAATATTCTAGAAAAAATCATACTCCATTTTCAAGGCATTTCAAGAACTTTTATTTCCAGGTTAATTTTTTATTGCACGGGAAACATAGGAAACAGAAAAATAATAGCATTTTACTTAATTTAAACTTACTAATAGAAAGTAACTGTTGGGTACAGAAAGTTGTTCTTTCTAAATTCCTCCATCTCATGCCCTTCAAAAGGAATCCATCAATAAGGTTGATCAAATCTTATTAACAAACTTCTTTCGAATAACAAGAAACCGAAGAATTTTCGAATAACAGTAAGTTACCTTAATGGGGATATGTATATCCACAAAAATAAGTACATCATATTTATTCTTGATAGCATGAAGAGGGAACTCAAAGTCTGCAATAATAATCATTGATTTTTTTCAATGGAGTTGATACTATGAACTTGAGGTTTTTTTCTTCGGAAAGTGTACCGTAAGCTCATTATCATTAATATGAAAAGTGACTATTCCCTTGTTGCAATGAATAACAGCCCCTATAGTATTCAAAAAGGGTCTACCAAGGATGATCAATATACTGTCGTCCTCGGACATATCAAGAATAACAAAGTCCGTTAAGATAGTAGCATTTGCAACTATGACACGTACATCCTCAGAAATACCGATAGGTAGAGGAGTTGATTTATCACCCATTTGCAAAGAGATTTCAGTAGGTGTAAACTTAGTCAAATCAAGTCTATGATATAAAGATAAAGGCATAACATTAACACCAGCTCCCAAATCACATAAAGAAGTTTTAACATAATTCTTTTTTATGGAGCATGGTATAGTTGGTATTCCTGGATCTCCTAATTTCTTTGGTACTCCACCCTTAAAAGTACAATTAGCAAGCATGGTGGAAATTTGAGCCTCCGGTATCTTCCTCTTATTAGTCACAATATCTTTCATATACTTAGCATAAGGAGACATTTTCAGAATATTGGTCAAGCACATATGCAAAAAGACAGGTCTAAGCATTTCAACAAAGCGCTCAAAATCCTCATCATCCTTTTTCTTGGATAGTTTAGGAGGAAAGGGCATGGATTTCTGAATCTATGGTTCTCTTTCTTTACCATGTTTCCTAGCAATAAAGTCCCTTTTGTCATATCTTTTATTCTTAGGATGTGGGTTATCAAGATGAACAGCAGGTTCAATCTCCACATCATTATCATTACTAGGTTGAGTATCAACATGAACATCATCATTAATATTATTAGTAGGCTCATGTTCATCACCAGATTGTGTCTCAGCATCAGAAACATAAATATCATTTGGGTTTTCAGGTGTATGTATAATGGGTTCACTAGCAGCATGCAAAGTTCTCTCATCATTGTTGTTCCTCTTATTACTGGAGCGACTAGGTACATCAATATTACCCCTTTGAGAATCTTGCTCAGTCCTCTTAGGATGGCCCTCAGGATACAAAGGTTCCTGGGTCATTCTACCACCTCTAGTCACAACTTTAACGTTATGATCATTATTCTTACTATTCATCTCATTAAGCAAGTCATTCTGAGCTTTAAGTACTTGTTCTACTTGAGTAGTTACCATAGAAGCATGCTTACTAATCAGTTCAGGATCAATGATAGTTCTACTCATATAATCACCTAAGCGATCAAGCATGAAAGCAACATGTTTCAATTGTCTACTAACATAACCATTAAAATTTGCTGGCTTAACAACAAAATTATCAAATTCATCCAAGAATTGGCTAGCGAATTATTATAAGGAATATTGCTTTCATCAAATATACGAAGGGAATTGACCTCTACTACCTGTGTCGGGTTGTCAAGACCATGTATTTATTCAATAGGTGGTAGATTCTTAACATCATCTGCTTTAATACCTTTCTCTTTCGTAGATTTCTTTCCCTCTCGCATATCTTCAGGACTGGGAAATAGAATGCCTCTTTTCTTCGGAGTTGGCTACGGAGGTGGTTCGGGAATATTCCAATCATTATCATCGCGCAATATATTATTCAACAGTTTGTTCGCTCAAAACACAACCAGCAGAACTATCTAGGTGGTCCCTAGAAGCAACAGTTAGTCCATTATAAAGATATCAAGTATTTCGTTTTTCTTTAGAGGATGATCAAGAAAATCATTTAGTAATTGGAGAAGCCTCCCCCAAGCTCGTGGGAGACTCTCTTCTTCAATTTGCACAAAGTTAAATAATTCCTGCAAGGTAACTTATTTCTTATGGGCGGGAAAAATATCTTTCGGAGAAGTGATAAATCTTATCCTGGGGACTACACACACAACCAAGGGCAAGAGAGTTGAACCATATCTTAGCATCACCCTTTAATGATAATGGAAACAACTTAAGGATATAGTAATAACGATTTTTTCCCTCATGAGTTAATAGGGTGGCAATATCACTTAGTTTAGTGAGATGTACCACAACAGTTTCAGATTCATAGCCATGGAAAGGATGATATTCAACTAAAGTAATTAACTGAGGATCGACAGAGACTTCATAATCCTTATGATTAACAAAGATAGGTGAATTATCAAACTTAGGATCATATTTCATTCTAGAATTCAAAGATTTTTCTGTCCTCTTGCATAGTAATTTCTTAAGATCATCTCTATCATTACAAGCAAGAAAGTCCCTAGATACTTCTCCTTCCATAACATAACCCTGAGGAATATCAGGAAATTCATATCTAGGAGAGCTAGGTCTAGGAGGTGTCTCATAGTGTTCAGTTTAAAAATTTTCATCAGTTTGAGAAGTATCATAATTTTCAACATTTACTCAGCAATTTGTTCATCAAGAAATTCACCCACTGGCACATTATTATCAAGCAAAGAATCATCAAAAGAATCATGCATAGTAGAAGTGGCATCATCAATTACTTGTGACATATCAGAAATACTAGTAGGTGGTGGTGTCGCAAACTTACTCATAACAGAAGGTGAATCAAGTGAAGAGCGAGATGGCAGTTCCTTACCTCCCCTCGTAGTAGAGGGATAGATCTTGGTTTATGAATCTTTCAAAATCTTCATAGTCATCAACAGATATAAATCCCAAGTGACTCAGAGAATAGATCTATGTTCCCCAGCAAAGGCGCCAGAAAAAGGTCTTGATAACCCACAAGTATAGGGGATCACAACAGTTTTCGAGGGTAGAGTATTCAACCCAAA
Organism: Hordeum marinum; assembly: GCA_022496015.1. NCBI lineage: Eukaryota > Viridiplantae > Streptophyta > Magnoliopsida > Poales > Poaceae > Hordeum > Hordeum marinum. The sequence goes on along the minus strand of CM039673.1, from coordinate 194,638,811 downwards.
TTTATTGATTCGACACAAGGGGAGCCAAAGCATATTCTCGAGTATTCACAACTGAGTTTTCAATTCAACCAGACCTGAAAGACTTAATATCTATAGCAAAGTATTTAGTATCAAAGTAGTATGGAAGTAACGGTAACGGTGGCAAAGTAACAGTAGTACTTTTATAGTGATTGTAATAGTTGTAGCGGAGAAATAGCTTAGCAAGGATCAATATGTGCAAAGCTGATAGGCAATGGATCGGTGATGGATAATTATGTTGGATGTCATTCATCGTGCAACAGTTATAACATAGGGTGACACGGAACTAGCTCCAATTCATTAATGTAATGTAAGCATGTATTCCATATATAGTCATATGTGCTTATGGAAAATAACTTGCACGACATCTTTTGTCCTACCCTCTCGTGGTAGCGGGGTCCTAATGGAAACTAAGGGATATTAGGGCCTCCTTTTCATAGAGAACCGGACCAAAGCATTAGCACTTAGTGAATACATGAACTCCTCAAACTATGATAATCACCGGAAAGAATCCCAATTATTGTAACGGGGTGGATGTGGATCATAACTCATAATAGGTGTTTACAACTTGCAAGATAGGATCAAGAACACATATATAGTCATGAAAACATAATAGGTTCAAATATGAAATCATGGCACTCGGGCCCTAGTGACAAGCTCTAAGCATAGCAAAGTCATAGCAACATCAATCTTAGGACATAGTGGATACTAGGGATCAAACCCTAAAAAAACTAACTCGATTACATGATAAATATCACCCAACCCATCACCTTCCAGCAAGCCTACGATGGGATTACTCACGAATGGCGGAGAGCATCATGGAATTGGTTATGAAGGATGGTTGGTGATAACGATGGCGTCGATTTCCCCTCTCTGGAGCCCAAACGGACTCCAGATCTCGTCTCTCGAGGAAGAACAGGAGGTGGCGGCGGCTCCGTATCATTGAACGCAATCAACTCTTCTCTCTGGTTTTTCTCCATGAATAGGGTTGTATGGAGCTGGAGAGGAGGTCAGAGGAGCCACGAGGGCCCCACAAGCCTGCTAGGCACGGCCAGGGGGTGGCCGCGCCTAGCAGGCTTGTGGCCTGTAGGTAGCCCCCCTTTGGTTGATTCTTGCGCTAGTATTTTTATTAAATCCAAAAATATTCTCCACAAATTTTGAAGACGATCCGAGGACTTTTATTTCTGCACAAAAATAACACCAAGGCAATTCTGCTGAAGATAGCTTCAGTCAGTGTTAGTTCCATTCAAATCATGCAAATTAGAGTAGAAAGAAGGGCAAAAGAGTTTGGAAAAGTGGATACAATGGAGACATATGATGCTTCGAGCCCTCAAGCTCATCTACAAGGCAGTGGCGGCCTCGTGCTGAGGCGTCGTAGGCGCCGCCCACACCCCGAAGGCTGCGGTGGCCCGCACCCCGATGATGAGGGCGACACATCAGCTCCTAAGGCTACAACAGACCTGAGCCCTAGAGCCAAGGGTGCGGTTGATGCTCTGGAGGCCACGCTCGCGAAGAAGAAACAATTGTTTTCTTAGGAACGAGCTGACATGAAGCAAGTGTTTGTTAACTAAGGAAGCTCAGGCCCCACCTTCACCGTTGTCAATGGCCTTCCCCCTGAGCAAGAGAAGGCGCTGGCCGACTTTCTACGCACGAACAAGGATGTGTTCGCATGGGAGCCGTCTGACCTAGTGGGCGTCTTGAGGGATGTGATCGAACACAACTTGATGGTGTGCCCTCACGCACACCTGGTAAACCAGAAGGCAAGGCGATAGGCACAAGAAAAGCAAGCGTTCATCGTACATGAGGTCCGCAAGCTGCAGGAAGCTAGTGTTAGTCAGGAAGTGCGGTATGCGGATTGGCTGGCCAACCTTCTGGTTGTCCACAAGAAGGGTCGGAAGGAGCGCATGTGCATCGACTTCACGAGTCTCAAAAAGGCTTCTCCGTGGGATCCCTTCCTGCTCCTATGCATCGACCAGATCATGGACTCCATCACCGAGTGCGATCTACTGTGCTTCTCGGATGCTTTCTCAGATTACCACCAAATCAAGATGGCAGTGGAGGATGTCGGGAAGACAACCTTCCTATCCCCACATGGCATGTATTGCAGAACATGCATGCCCTTCGGGATGTGGAACGCTGGCACGACCTTCCAGCGGCTGATGCACATCGCCCCGGGGAAACGGCTTGGGAGAAATGCTGAGGCGTATGTTGACGACATCGTGGTCAAATTGAGGGAGGCGAGGACCTTGATCGAGGACATGGGGGAGACATTCGCCAACCTACGTCAGGTGAACCTGAGGCTCAACCCAGAGAAATGCGTTTTTGGTGTCGCATATAGAAAGCTGCTCGGTTTCTTGGTATCGCTCCGAGGGATCGAGGCAAAGCCAGAGAAGGTCAAGGCAATCAAAAAGATGTGCCCACCTCAGACCCTCAAGTAAATACAGAAAGTGGCAGGATATGTGACCGACTTAGGATGCTTAATATCTACGCTCGGTGAACGCGCCCTCCCCTTCTTCAAGCTCATGAAGAGGAAGGGCCCTTTCGTGTAGATCCCAGAAGCAGAGGCAGCTTTCCGAGAACTCAAACGATACCTCGTGAACCCTCTAATCATGGTGGTGCCCCGTGCTCGCGAGCCTTTGGTGCTCTACTTCGCGGCTACCCCCACTCTGCCAGCATAGCGCTCATAGCGATCCTGTGGGGACCCCGACTCATAAGTCGTGATCATCGAATGCACGTGTATAGTGATCCCAGAGATCAATGCTCACTGAACTCACAGAAGCCAAATAACAAGATTCTTACATCCAAATTTAGCGTCTTACACAAATAAATACCATGGATTTCTAGTCTTACATAGATAGGGACACAAGGGTCAAACACTTAAACGGAATGACAGCGGAAATCTTGATCGAAGGCATGAACGCATTGCCATCTGCCTTAACCTACAGGGATTCTCACTTGGAAGCATCCTAGTTCGCATGTTCGTCACCAACGAACTCTTCACCATACTCCTGTTCTTCCATGTCTGGCCAATTAAATAACCAGTGGCAAGCTAATGAGTACTTTGAATGTACTCGCAAGAAACCCAAGTTGTGGAACAAGGTAATAATGATGCATGATATAACACTAAGTATGTAATTTGCAGAAAGCTAATTTTGAATGCAATGACATGATCAAGTAACTAGGTAAGCATCCATCAACAATTGGCAGATATCCATATGAACAAGTTACAAATATCATCGTAAGCAGGGGTTGAATCACTCATGTTCATTCATCACATCAAGTCTTCCGACTTGTCTCAAGTATCATCTCTATGTTAACCACACACACTCACCCACACCATGTTTGTGAAAACAACTAGACGTGGCATAAGCAGCACCACCCAACTGTCCTTGACCGTGGACACGTCTATTCGAATAGTTTTACACTGTGCAGAGGTTGCACACTTTACCCACAAGACACGGGGAACTTTCATGTCATCCACGACTCGCAATATATAACATAAACGAGGTAAGCACCCGAACAATGCCTTTCCCCTGGTGATACTAAACAAAGATTCCACTCGATTGGTACCCAGCCCACATGATGTACATCACTCGTAGCATCCATGTGGGGACCAACGGTGTGCCTGGTGCCTGTGAAGACAGCGCATGATCGTCCATACCGGCACGACCTCGTATCGAGAGGGACCACGCCACTCCTGCCACTAGTAATGTGGGCTCCTTGCCAGTACCCACCAAGGTAATCAACAGAGCGCCGTCCCATAAGGGGTATCATGGTCGCGCATGTAAGGTTGGGATGGTCGACAAATCTTAAACCCTCCATTTTTGAAACACACACTTACTTGCTCCGGTACACCACTTCTTTCTCAAGTGGTCACCCAACTCATCATCATCTCCCTTGGGCATTTGTGGCACCTAACGTGGTTTTCAAAAAGACTTTGAAATCATCCTTTTTTTTCCATCACCATGCATAATACCGAACCCACTTGTGTAGCATCTACTAGCATCCTATCTACACTCACTTGCATAGCCCTCATAAGGTGGTAGGGTGATGCACGATGCAAGTGTCAACCGCAAAAGTATCAGAAGCAACCGACCGAAGTGGTCATTACTCAAAAATAACGAGAGTAAAGCTCTATATGACATGCAATAAAATGGTTTCTTAACATGGTCAAAGGGAATCTTGCTTGGTTCAACAAGGTCTTCGGGGTCTTCAAAGTCTTCGGGTCCAACTCCCTCGTTAATAGCACAATCTATCGTCGGGATAAAAATAAGCATCACACAAAAACAGAGCACACAAAGCTAATATTAAAAATGCTACCCTACTCTGATATATACTAAAGACTATACTAAAAATATTTGTTTAAGGTTTTGCTATGAATTTTATTTGAAAACTATTTACCAGAGGCGAAAGGGTGCCAAAATAGGTTTTAAATTAAATCAGTTGATAAAAGATTTTCAAAAAATTGTACAAAAGGCACTATTCAATTCTAAGGAATATTCTCAGATTTTAGGTGGAAAAATTATTGTCATTGGATAAATATTAAACTCTGTGGGATTTTTGGAAAATAGGGAGAAAAAGAAAAGAAAAGGGCACTATGTCCTCGGCCAAAGGCATCCAACTGCTGTGCTGGCCCAGGACAACCAGGCCAGTCACGCAGGTGCCCCCCGCGCGCGTCAGGATTCAAGGCTGACGTGCGGGGCCCAGTGGCCAGTGAGGGAGAGGCCGACAGGTGGGACCCCCCATTCGGATCCTTCTCCCACCTCGGGACAGGAAGGGAAGGAGCTCACCGGTGGCAGCGTGGGGCACGATGGTGGCAGGTTAGAGCGGGGATGGGCTCGGGGCTGACCCGCCGGTCACCTGGAGGTGGAGGGGGCACCGGAGGTTGCCAGTGTTGCCGGCGGTGAGGAGGCCACGGGCTGCAAAGAGGACGGGGACGAGGGGGAATTGCGTCAGCATGGCAAGCGAGGAATAGCTAAAGAAGAAGGAGGACCGGAGGAGGTCGCTACTAGGAGATCAACGGTGGCGATGTCGTGGCGATGCTCCGGTCGATCCCGAGTGCTCAAGCATGGGGAGGTCGAGCTGGGCTCCTGGAGGGTGAGTGGGAGGATGAGGAGGGATCCGGAGAGGAGACCGGGGCTGGAGGAGGCCCTTTTTATAGGGAAGCGGTTCTCGTCGTGGACCGATCTCACGGGGGCCTGCCAGAGAGGCTCCGGTGGCCATGCTAGGGGCCCAGGGCCTCTATACAGTGCTCGTGGGGGAGAAGCAGGAAGCTTGGAACCGAAAGGGGGAGCGAAGCGAGTTCAGAGGGTCCCGCAGCTCAGGCGGGGAGTGGCCGAAGCAGGAAGGGGTCAAGAGGTTCCTGCAGCTCGGGAGGAGAGAGAAGGGAGAGGGGGCCGACCGCCTGCCGTGTTGTGGACATCGAGGCCGACCAGGGCGACAAGCTCCCTCATCAAAAAGAGGTCGGGGGGCCTCGGGATGCCCTACTATAGTGTGGTGGCGCACTGTAGCGTGCTCGAGAGCGCCCAAATGGCCGGCATGGCCGTTGCCCGTGTGCTCTGGGGTGTCCCTGTTTGTCCAGTAGCTCCTTGGGTTATTGGGATGCTCCTAGAATGCTTTGAGAGGAGAGAAGAGGGGTTAAAGTAGGACGAGGAGGTAAAAATGGTCCTGCCAGGGCTGTCGAGTGGTGAAAATGGGGGTTTTACCACATCTTCTTGTGGCTTATGGACTTGAGGTTTTTACTGGAGATGATTGAGCATTGGGAAAGGGTGTGGTAAAAATTTGGAAGCAAGGGCAAGAGCGAAGGTGGTGAAAACAGTAGGCTTACCATTTCACCACAAGGTGTTTGATGGATTTTTGGGCAAGATAAATTTACCCACTTACTATGATATTTAACAGGATCAAATGGTGGGTAAAAACGATATGGATCCCCAGGTTTGAGCTCAAATGAGCAAACTTGCCAATAGAAACTTTGTGAACCCTAGAAAGTAATAGAATCAAGTTTCTATAGATCCAGTTATGCTAAGCTAATCCCATTGATGCACCAATTAGTGTAGCATCATTATTTGGTGATTAGAACATGTCGACAAAGTTTGGGGTCAAGGGAAGAAACCTCAAAATGTAAAGTTGTTCAAATTTGAATCTGGATAGACATGGGGTTGGAATAGTTTGAGGGATCAAATCAACTTGGATTGAGATGAAACTTAGCAAGATCATGACCTATGATAGTGTTGACTTTCTTGAATTTTCCTGGAATTTACTGAGAATATTTCTTATAGAAATATTCCAAAAGTTTGATTTGGGCAAAAAGGGTTCTGAGGGGTTTTGCCCATGATTTGAACATGGCCATGTGTTGAAACTCATATATATGCAAAACAAATGTCCACTGAGTTTCCCTAATTTTTCTCAAATATTTTGAAAGCATTTAAATAATTTTCACTATGAAAAACCATTTCTGGTCTTAAGAAAAAGCCTTTAAATAAAATATAACAATAATCTTTAAAATTATTATCTGGTGGTTTTGGAAAAGTCATATATATATAGTAGGTTTGAATTAAAGCCTTTGGGGAGAAGAATCCACCCAATTTGAGGACCTGCAGTGCAAACTTCAATTCAGGGGTTTTTGAGGACTTAATTTGAATAAATCCTTTTTGGTCATAATAATGTTGGATAAAAATAGTTTTGGGTACTATTCACATGGCATGATCATTGGGCAAGAGGTTTGGGTCAAGGAAGATGAATAAGAAGAAGGATAGAATCTAAGAGTGCCATACACAACAATCCAACAAGCAAGCATGCAATAATTCAAACATGCATTGGAAAGTTTTAATTGGTTCCAAATTTTATAAATCCAAGCATAAAAAGAGGATACAAACACAGGGTGTGACAGACCTACCCCCCTTACATGAATCTTGTCCCCGAGACTCCTAGGCTAAGCATTAAGAAGATAAGGGAACTCAGATCTAAGATAGTCTTCATGCTCCCAGGTTGCTTCATCTTCAGTGTGGTTGCTCCATTGGACATTGAAGTACTTGATGGTGCGGCTTCGGGTGCAACGTTCTGCCTCATCCATAATGCGAACTGGCCTCTCACGATAAGTGAGGTCTGGCTGTAGATCGATGGCTCGATGGTCGATGTCCTTGTAGAGGTTGGGGCGGTTGGGAACTCGCAGACACTTCCGGAGTTGTGACACATGAAAGACATTGTGCATATCTGATAACTCGAAAGGTAACTCTAGCTGGTAGGCAACTTCTCCTTGCCTTGCACTGACTTTGAACGGGCCGATGTATCTAGGTGCAAGCTTTCCTTTGATGTGGAAGCACTTGGTCCCTTTAAGAGGCGTGACTCGGAGGTAGACATGGTCACCGACACAGAAGTTCACTTCTCGGCGGTGGGAGTCAGCGCAACTCTTCTGTCTTGATTTGGCAACCTCCAGACGTCCTCGGACGAGTTGTACTTGATCTTCTGCCTCATGTAGGATGACTGATCCAAAGACTAACCCTTCGCCGGTCCTTGACAAGTTGAGGGGAGTACGACACATGCGTCCATACAACACCTCAAATGGTGCCATCTGAAGACTCGACTCATAGCTGTTGTTGTAGGAGAACTCGGCAAATGGTGGGAAATCTTCCCACTTGGCTCCATAAACCAAAACACAAGCGCGGAGCATATCTTCGAGTATTTGTTTTACTCTTTCAGTTTGCCCACCGGTCTGGGGTTGAAAGGTTGTGCTGAAGGAGATCTTAGTTCCCATAGCTTCTTGAAACTTCTTCCAGAATCTTGAGGTGAACTTGGTTCCTCGATCTGACACAATTTCATATGGAACTCCATGAAGACTTATGACGCAGTTGATGTAGCGGTTTACGAGCTGGCTTCCATCATAGGTGGTACTGACGGGAATGAAATGGGCTACCTTGGTCAGGTGGTCGACAATGACCCAAATAGAATCATGTCACTTGCTTGACCTTGGTAATCTGGTGATGAAATCCATCCCTTCTTTGTCCTACTTCCATTCAGGCACTTTGAGAGGTTGCAACAGCCCAGCGGGTAGCTAGTGCTCAGCTTTGACTCTCTGGCATATATCACACTTGGCGACAAAGGTGCCTATCTCCTGTTTCATGCCATGCCACCAGAACCTTGCCTTGAGGTCTTGATCCATCTTGGTTCCTCTAGGATGGATGGAGTATGGAGTGTCATGAGCTTCTTGCAAGATCAAGTTCTTGAGCTCCTCTTTGTTGGGTATGCAGATGTGATCCTCGAACCATACAACTCCTTGTTCATCCACTAAGAATCCTGGGGCCTTGCCTGCCTTGATCTTCCTCTTGATACCTTCAATGCTATCGTGTCCCTTCTGAGCTTCTTTGATATCATCCATAAAGGTAGGATTTGCTTTGAGGTTGGCAAGGAATCCAGGTGCAACCAATTCCAAGCCAAAGCTTTCAAGCTCTTCATATAGGGCGGGGTAGCCTTTCCTTAATCATGGCATTCAAGGAACAAGCCTTTCTGCTTAAGGCGTCTACTACCACGTTGGCCTTGCCGGGGTGGTATTGAACACTGAGGTCGTAATCCTTGATCAACTCCGATCAACTGGCCCCGTTCAACTGATCGAAGAAGTCTTCAATCTTGGTGAGTGGGTACTTGTTCTTTATTGTGACTTCATTGAGAGAACCGTAATCGACACAGAGTCTGATTTTTCTGTCCATCTTTGACAGAAATAGAACAGGTGATCCCCAAGGAGAGGCACTTGGGCAAATGAATCCTTTTCTGAGCTGCTCTACTAGTTGCTTCTTCAATTCAGCCAACTCTTCGGATCCGATCCTGTAGGCCTGCTTATAGATGGGCCTTGATTCAGGCATAAGCTCAATGATGAACTCAATGTCATGTTCAAGAGGCATTCCGGGTAGCCCATCTCGAAACACATCCGGGTATTCACAAAACAGTGGCACTTGATCCATCTCAATTCCTGATAGACAATTAGCCTGAGGGGCATGAGTGGAGGTAGGGTTGGTAATATAATTGGCTTGTACTCCTTGACTATTGGTCATGGTAACAATCCTCTTGGCATAGTCTAGCAAGCCTTGGTGCTTGGTTAACCAGGCCATGCCTGGGATCACATCCAAGCCTTCTGACTTCAGGATGATGAGGTCTGCTAGAAAATCTACCCCTTTGATGTTAATCTCAACTCCCATACAACCTATCCCAGACTTCATACGCGGGGGTTTGTATCAACATACGACTACCTGGGGGAGTAGGATTCATGCCACTCTCTAATGCAAACTTTTGGGTGAAATATAATGCGAAGCTACACAATCAAACAGTATTGTTGCTAGGCTTGAGTTCAGGAGGAACGTACCCAGTATGACGTCCGGGTCTTCCTGGGCTTGCTCTGCGATGACGTGATTCACACGAGCCTTGCCATTGTTGGGCTAGTTGCAGGGAGCGGGGTTCCTTAGGGGTGCTCCATGTCCTTCACCTTGGTTCGGCGCATTGTGGCACAGTGCATCTGGCTTCTTGTTGTGACACAACCTAGAGATGTGTCCTGGCTGACCACATCCAAAACAAGCGACTTGCCCAGGGTTGTTGTAGTTCCTACCACCATTGTTGTTATTAGGGTTGTTGTAAGCTGGCCTGAGATTGGCATACTAGTCTGGCTGGTAGCTCGGACGAGGCGCAGGAGGTCTAGCCTGCTGTGGCTGATAGGCCGGCTTGGCTGGGGCTGGCTGCCAGGAGCGAGGCTTCTGGTTGCTCGAGCTACCCTTGCTAATCAGCTTGCGCTTGCAAGTGTCTTCTATGGCACGATGCTTGTCTTCCAGCATGAGGGCCTTGTTCACCAGGTCGAAGAAGGTACCACAGTCGCAGACGATGAGCTGATACTGCAGGGTCTGTTGAAGTCCTTCCATGAAATGTTCCTTCTTGGCAGACTCCATGTTGACAACTTCAGGTGCATACCTTGACAGCAGGTTGAACTTCTGCAGGTACTACTTGACAGACCCACTTCCTTGCTTCAGCCCTCGGAATTCTCTCTTCCTGATAACCATGATCCCAGAAGGAATGTAGGCGGTGCGAAATCCTTCCTTGAAGTCATTCAAAGTGATCACATGCTCGCCTTGCATGACCTTGAATCCATCCCACCATGGTCGGGCGGTACCTCCGAGGGAGTGAGAGGCATAAAGCACCTTCTCACGGTCCTCGTTGCAATTGACCAGTGCAAGGAGGTCCTCGATGGTGCGGATCTAGTCGTCAGAATCCAAGGGTTTAGCAGTCTTAGTGAAGGTTGGGGGAGAATTCCTCATGGACTCAGACAGAGTGGTGCGTCCATTGCCGTTCCTGCCTTGCTGCTGGTTGTTAACAAGGGCCTAGGCCATCTGTTGAATAGCAGCATTGTTGGCTTGGCATTCCTCCCAGAGAACTTGGAGAAACTGGGCCATGGTCATGTTCTCTGGTGGAGGTGGTGGCGGGGGAATGTCGCCTTGTGGCTGCTCCTGGTGTCTTCCTGTGTGAGCAGTCCCGCTAGCTCTATCTTGCTGGCTTGAGTTGCCGGCTTCAGGGTTGGCGAAGGAGCTGTTGCGGGTAGCAGTCACCATCCTGTTTGGATCATCCAAGTCAAACAACTAGGATAGATGAGAGGAAAAGCAACAATGGAAAAGCGTGCCTAAGGGGGTTGGTCGAGTGCAAGTGCGGTAAAAAATGGTCGAAAGACCAACATATATTAAGATAAGACAACGATGGAGTCGCTTACATGTTTCGTAAGGCAAAAGCACAACTGGCATCGGAACACAAACAACAAAACAATCAAGAAGCACACATGGTTTCATAAGAACCATTACTCAGACTCAACTTTGGATGAGGGTACATGACTGATCCTACTCTAGGGGTTCTCAGACTCAGGTGGTGGAGTGCTCGGTCTCGTAGTCATGCTCCTCTGGGTCTTCCTCCGGTTCATCATCTGAACAGGCATCATTCCCGGTTGAAGGGGTCGGGAACGAGGAGGTCCATCCCGGCGACGCTTCATCGGCGGGTCGGTGAAGAGCTCGCGGTACTCCTTTGCACTCATGCGATGACGACGTGTAGATGCATCTCTAGCTAGGGGTACTCCTCCTCGATAACCGACATCTGGTCGTCCCTCGAGGGCTCCATCCTTCTTGATCTTATCTGGCTTCGTCTTGTCTTGTCAAAGTAGCTCTCGGGTGTGGTGAAGTTCCTCGCAGAGCTTCACGGACTCCTTCATCAGGTTGTGAACCAGACTAACGGCGGAGTGGCTGAAGTAGGTCTCGAACCCGAGCAGGGTTCCATCCTCCATGGATGGAATCATCATCGAACTCTTGCCAAGATCATCCTTTTTGAAGGGCAAGTAGCAAGTAGCCGGCTCATATCCCATCTCGGGAGTGATATCTCGAAGGTCCAGAAGTGCCTTGCGTGCAGCTGTCTCGACTGTGAGTGCCATGGTCTCCACCTGTGGTCCTTCAAAGAACCGACTGGTTGGGGAGTCGTTTGCCTTCACGACCACATCCACTTGGTACTCCTTCATGACGGCATCAACCTAGTGCTTGTGCTAGAGGAAAACGACTCCCCAAGATGGCTTTGATACCAGCTTTGTGGGGACCCTGACTAACGTCCATGCTAACTATAGGCTTCCTATAGTCAAGATGGCTTTGATACCAGCTTTGTGGGGACCCTGACTCATAAGTCGTTATCACCGAATGCACGTGTATAGTGACCCCCGAGATCAATGCTCATTAAACACACAGAAGCTGAATAACAAGAGTATTACATCCACATTTAGCGTCTTACACAAATAAGGACCATGTATGTCTAGTCTTACATGGATAGGGCCACAAGGGTCAAACACTTAAACAGAACGACAATGGAAATCTTGATCGTAGGCATGAACCCATTGCCATCTGCCTTAACCTACATGCATTCTGACTGGGAAGCGTCCTTGTTCGCATGTTCGTCACCAATGAACTCTTCACAATACTCCTGTTCTTCCATGCCTGGCCAATTAAATAACCAGTGACAAGCCATTGAGTACTTTGAATGTACTCTCAAGAAACTGAACTTGTGGAACAAGGTAATAATGATGCATGATATAGCACTAAGTTGGTAATTTGAGGAAAGCTAATTTTGAATGCAATGACATGATCAAGTAACTAGGCAAGCATGCATCAACAATTGGCAGATATCCATATGAACAAGTTACCGATATCATCGTAAGAAGGGGTTGAACGTGTTATGTTCATTCATCACATCAAGTCTTCCGACTTGTCTCGAGTATCATCTCTGTGTTAACCACACACACTCACCCACACCGTGTTTGTGAAAACAACTGGACGTGGCATAAGCAGCACCACCCAACTGTCCTTGACCATGGACACAGCTATTCGAATAGTTTTAAATTCTACAGAGGTTTGACACTTTACCCACAAGACTCGGGGAACTTCCGTGTCATCCACAACTCGTAGTATATAACATACCCGAGGTAAGACCCCGAACAATGCCTTTCTCCTGGCGATACTAACCAAAGAGTCCACTCTATTGGTACCCATCCAACATGATGTACATCACTTGTAGCATCCATGTGGGGACCAATGGTGTGCCCGGTGACCGTGAAGACAATGCATGATTATCCATACCGGCACGACCCCATATCGAGAGTGACCACGCCACTCCCGCCACTAGTAATGCGGCCTCCTTACCAGTACCAACCAAGGTAATCAATAGAGCCCCGTACCATAAGGGGTATCGTGGTTGTGCATGTAAGGTTGGGACGGTTGACAAATCTTAAACCCTCCATTTTTGAAAACACATAATTACTTGCTTCGATACACCACTTCTTTCTGAAGTGGTCACACAACCCACCATCATCTCCCTCGGGCATTAGTCGCACCCGACGAGGTTTTCGAAAAGTCTTTGAAATCATCCCTTTTCTTTCCATCACCATGCATAATCCCGAACCCACTTGCATAGTATCTACTAGCATCCTATCTACACCCACTTGCATAATCCTCATAAGGTGGTAGGGTCATGCACGATGCAAGTGTCAACGGCGAAAGTATCGGAAGCAACCCACCGAAGTGGTCACTACTCCACATGCTCAAATATAATGAGAGTAAAGTGCTATACGACATGCAATCAAATGATCTCTTAACATGGTCAAAGGGCTGCTTGCCTGGTTCAACAAAGTCTTCGGGGTTTGCAAAGTCTTCGGGTCCAACTCCCTCGTTAATAGTGTAATCTATCGTCGCGATAATAGCGATAAAAATAAGCATCACACAAAAACTGAGAACACAAAGCTAATATTAAAAATGCTACCCTACTTGGATAAATATTAAAGACTATACTAAATATATTTGTTTAAGGTTTTGCTATGAAAAACATTTTTGAAAACTATTTACCACAGGGAAAAGGGTGCCAAAATAGGTTTTAAATAAAAACAGTGCATAAAAGATTTTCAAAAATTTATACAAAAGGCACTATTAAATTATATGGAATATTCTAAGATTTTAGGTGGAAATATTATTGTCATTTGATAAATATTAATCTCTGGGGGATTTTTCGAAAACAGGGAGAAAAAGAAAAGAAAAGGGCACTGTGCCCTGGGCCAGAGGCATCCAGCTGCTGGGCCGGCCCAGGCCAACCAGGCCAGGCGCATTGGTGCCCCCATGTGTGTCAGGATTCAAACCTAACGTGCGGAGCCTAGTGGCCAGAGAGAGAGAGCGCGCGGGAGGGGGGAGGTGAGAGCCGACAGGTGGGACCCCCCTGTCGGATCCTTCTCCCACCTCAGGACAGGAAGGGGAGGAGCTCACTAGCGGCAGCGCGGGGCACGACAGTGGAAGGTGAGAGGGGTGATGGGCTCGGGTCTAAGCCACCTGTCCCTAGAGGTGGAGGGGGCACCAGAGGTGGCCGGAGTCACCGACGGTGAGGAGGCTACGGCAGAGGAGCTTCAGGAGGGGGTCATCGGGACTGTGTCGAGCTGCAAAGAGGACGGGGACGTGGGGGAATCACTTCAGCATGGTGAGGGAGGAATAGCTGAAGAAGAAGGAGGGTCGGAGGAGGTCGCTACTAGGAGATCGACGATGGCGACGCCGCGGCGATGCTCCAGTCGATCTCGAGTGCTCGAGCATGGGGAGGTCAAGTTAGGCTCCTAGAGGGTTACTGGGAGGATGAGGAGGGATCCGGAGAGGAGAGCGGGGCTCGGGGAAGCCCTTTTTATAGGGGGGCGGGGCTCATCCTGGACCGATCTCTCGGGCGACTGCAGGAGAGGCTCTAGTGGCCACGGGAGGGGCCCGGGGTCTCTGTGTGTTGCTTGTGGGCGAGGAGCAAGAAGCCGGGAAGCGAAAGTGTGAGTGGAGCGAGTTCCGAGAGGGTCCCTCAGCTTGGGCTGGGAGTGGCCGAAGTGGGAGGCGTTGGGCACGCGCGGAGGAGGGACGAGGAGAGAGAAGGGGGAGGGGGCCGACTGCCTGCCGTGCTGCGGATGTCGAGGCCGACCAGGGGGACAAGCTCACTCATTCCAAAGTGGTCGGGGGGCCTCGGGATGCCCCTACTACAGTGCGGTGGCTCACTGTAGCACGCTCTAGAGCGCCCAAATGGTTGGCATGGCCGTTTCCCGCAAGCTCCGGGGTGTCCCAGTTTGTCCAATAGATCCTGGGGGTTCCTGGGATGCTCCTAGGATGCTCTGAGAGGAGACAAGAGGGGTTGAAGTAGGAGGAGGAGATAAAAATGGTCCTACCAGGACAGTCCAGAGGTGAAAGTGGGGGTTTTACCCCATCTTATAGTGCCTTATGGACCTGAGGTTTTTACTGGAGAGGATTGAGCATTGGGAAAGGGTGTGGTAAAAATTTGGAGGCAAGAGGAAGAAAGAAGGTGGTGAAAACAGTAGGTTTACCATTTCACCAGAAGGTGTTTGATGGATGTTTGGGCAAGATAAATTTACCCACTTACTATGACATTTAACAGGATCAAATGGTGGGTAAAAATGAGATGGATCACCAGGTTTGAGCTCAAATGAGCAAAGTTGCCAATAGAAACCTTGTGAACCGTAAAAACTAACAGAATCAGGTTTCTATAGATCCAGTTATGCTAATCTAATATTGTTGATGCACCACTTAGTGTAGCATCATTATTTGGTGATTAGAGAATGTCCACAAAGTTTGGGGTCAAGGGAAGAAATCTCACAATGTAAAGTTTTTCAAATTTGAATCTGGACAGGGAGGGGTTTGGAATAGTTTGATGAATCAAATCAACTTGGTTTGAGTTGAAACTTTGCAAGATGACCACCTATGATAGTTTTGACTTGCTAGAATATTCTTGGAATTTATTGAGAATATTTCTTACAAAAATATTCCAAAAGTTTGATTTGCACATAAAGGGTTCTGAGGGTTTTTGCCCATGATTTGAACATGGCCATGTGTTGAAACTCATATATATGGAAAATATAAGTCCACTAAGTTTGCCTAAATTTTCTAACATATTTTGAAAGCATTTAAATAATTTCCCCCTTTGAAAAAGAATTTTTGGTCATAAGAAAAAGCCTTTAAATAAAATATAAAAATAATATTTAAAATTATTATCTGGTGGTTTTGGAAAGTCATATACATAGTATGTTTGAATTAAAGCCTTTGGGGCGAAGAATCCACCCAATTTGAGGACTTGCTGTCCAAACCTCAATTCAGGGGGTTTTGTAGACTTAATTTGAATAAATCCTTTTTGGTCGTAATAATATAGGATAAAAATAGTTTTGGGTACTATTCACATGGCATGATCATTGGGCAAGAGGTTTGGGTCAAGGAAGATGAATAAGAAGAGTGATAGAATCTAAGACTGCCATACACAACAATCCAACAAGCAAGCGTGCAATAATTCAAACAAGCACAAGCACTGAAAAAGTTTTAATTGGTTCCAAATTTTATAAATCCAAGTATAACAAGATGATACAAACACAGGGTGTGATAGATCCGGGAGTAGCGCATTAACGGGCACGAAGAAAGGTGGTTCGTAAGGGGCCGCACAACACTCACCACCTCAAGACGGCGCTCCTGAGGCACTCGTCGCCCACCAACTCATGGAGCACTAGAGTCCCCCGCGCTTCCCGGGGAGCAGGGCGGCACTAACGCCTCTTGCCTCATCGAGCACCCGGTGTACTACATCAGCACTATGATGTGGGATGCGCGTGCGCATGACCGCATGCAGCGGAAGCTCCTACACACGCTCCTGGTTGCCGCAAGGAAGTTGAGACATTACTTCCAAGGCCACCCCATCAAGTTTGTCTTTGTGTACCCACTAGAGAAGGCGATGCGCAACCCCAACTCTACCAGAAGGGTTGTGGAGTGGAACATCGAGCTGCAGGCCTTCCATCTGGAGTTCAGTACAACCAGAGTCATAAGGGGCACAACCCTCACTAACTTCATGGTGGAGTGGACGAATGCTCCCGACCGGGGGATGTATGAGGTCTAGTCCCTCGCGCCTAGCGATGAGGTTCCTGATGGCTGGGTCATGCACTTTGATAGCGTCTTTGCACGACAAGGCATGGGGGCTGGAGTTGTACTCATCTCATCGGCCAAGGACAAGCTTTACTACGTCGTGAGGCTCTGCTTCCAGCATGGCGAGAAGGTCTCCAACAACATCGTGGAGTACGAGGGCTTGATTGTGGGCCTCACGACCGCCGCGGACCTAGGGGTCAAGCACCTCACCATCAAGGGAGACTCCTAGCTCATCGTCAACTTCTCCAACAAGGAGTAAAATCCGAAGGACAAGCACATGGAGGCATACTTGGAAGAGGTACGTAAAATTGGAAAGTGCTTCTAGGGATTGGAATTGGAGCGTGTCCCTTGCGGCATGAACAAGGCAGCTGATGACATCGCCAAGAGGGCGTCGCGTCGTGAGCCTCAAGAGCCTGGCGTCTACGAGGAGAGGCTCTTGAAACCATCGAGAGCACCCCCGGCTGCAGTCCCAACATCGCCTCAGGAGGAACTGCCACCGGCCCTGCTCTCACGCGCCCCGTCCTGTGGATCGACCTTAGGAGTACGCCTGCTCCTAGCGCTAGAATCCCAGGCCGATGACTAGACCGAGGAGTTGAAGGCATACCTGCTCAGCGGCTCCCTGTCGGAGAAGGAGGAGGACGTGGAATGCGTGGTTCGCCCGGCACTGCCTCCAACCTGAAGGATGGCGAGCTGTAACGCATGCGCCCGAATGACCTCTCGCTGCCGTGCATATCTGAGGAGCAGGGACGTGAGCTACTGGTCAACATCCACGGTGGTGCCTGCAGGCGCCACTCCTCGTCTCGCACTCTCATGGGAAAGGCATTCCGCAGTGCCTTCTACTGGCCCACGACGCTAAACGACGCCACCGAGCTGGTCCGATCTTGTGAGGCATGTCAGTTCCACGACAAGTAGATTCATTAGCCCACGCAAGTTCTCCAGACCATCCCGCTCTTCTAGCGCTTCGCACATTGGGGGATGGAGATACTAAGACCTTTCCCTTGGGCTGCCGGAGGCTACCGCTACCTCTACGGCGCCATCGACAAGTTCACCAAGGGGGCGGAGGTGGAGCCCGTGCGCACCATCCCTATAGGCTCAGCAGTCAAGTTCGTCCGGGGCCTCATGATCCGCTTTGGTGTTCCCAACAGTATCATTACTGACAATTGCTCTAATTTCACAAGCCAGCTCTTTAGAACATATTGTGCTAACATTGGAACACAAATATGTTATGCTTCGGTGGCACACCCACGGAGCAACGGCCAGGGCAAGCGTGCCAATTCAGGGGTCCTGAGGGCCCTCAAGGTGAGGAGCTTCAAGAAGAGGTCAAGTCCTGCATCAGGGGTTGGCTCGGTGAGCTTCAGTCCTTATTGTGGTCCATCCACACCATTGCGACTAAGCCCAACAATGAGACACCATTCTTCCTCGTCTACGGAGCTGAGGCGGTCCTCCCGCACGAGGTCAAGCATCGCTCCCCACGAGTCTTGGCATTCGACGAGGAGCGTCAGGACACCACGTGGGGGAGAGATCTCGTGCTCGGGGAGGATGCCCTCCGCCAAGCCTCTCTCCGTGCAGCAAGGTTCGAGCAGGTGCTCCGGCGATACCATTGCCGCGGCATCCGCTCCAGGACCCTCGAAGTCGGAGACCTCATGCTGATGCAGGTCCTCTCTATAGAGGGCTTGCACAAGCTCTCTCCCATGTGGGAGGGCCCGATCAGAGTCGCTCGCATCACCTGGCCTGGTGCTGTGCGCCTGGAGACTCAGGATGGGATCCCCATCCTGAATGCCTGGAACATCCAGCTTCTCCGAAAGTTCTACCTATGATGCTCTCACATAATAATGAGTGGGTTGTATGTGCTCGGAGCCCCCCAAGGATGCGGAGGGCATCCCACTCATGCCCAAGTGGAAGCCCTATGCTCTGTGCTGGTGGACGACACTGTGATTCAATGAATATGCCCACACCAAGTGGATGTCCCATGCTCCGCCCTGGGGGAAGACTAATCTAGCTGCCGGACACGGCTGTTGTTTGCTCTATTTTTGTAACAAAATTTGCCAACTTTTGGAATGAATTTGAAGTTTCCGTGTCTTATTCAAAAAATGGGGTGGGAATCTTCTCCTTGCAGCATTTCTCGTTTGAGTTCTTTCTAAAGGGGTTTGGCACCCGCCATCTCAATCTCGCGTGCCCCGCGAGCGAGAGGTGGGCATGGTGTGGAGGATCCATTCCGCCTGCACACCTCGCCAGAACCTTGTCATCCTAATCCTCGCATGATGCTCTCGAGGCGAGCCAGCCCACAATATCGCCTCCAGGCCCTGGCCCCAGCAGTGCCCATCTCCTGGCCTTGTCGGGCATCACGACACGGAATACCGACGGCAATCGACCCTAGCTCGGGTGCTCGAACCCCAGATGATCTCCATTAGAAGGACAACTAAACACACAAGCTCCGGAGGAACACGCCCTCACAACTTGGGAACCAACCATGGGCGTGTCGGCGATCTGGGAATGGGGGTACCTAGACCAGCCTGCCTGCGGCCCATGGCATGGCCCACATCGTTAGCCAAGCAAAGCCCAACACGACCCTACTCAAGATAAGAAGCCCCTCACGAGAAGCCCTGAGCTCACGAGAGAGGCAACACCAAGACCCGTGGGGGAGTAGGACTCCCCAGCCCCCTTCCAGAGTGATGTAGATTTATATGTGATGCTCGGCCTCAGGAGGCCGAGGATGACGTAAGACAGGACACGCAGGCACTGACGCACCAGGTGGTATAGTTTCCCTTTGGTGCAAAGGGGCATGGAGTTATGCAAGTTCCCAAAGCACCACCGTAATGTTTCCAATACGGTGCGATAAGACCAAGACCACGAGCCCTGTAGGACAAATGTCATCGCCGATCCAACCACTGCATGATCAGCAACTACTTTGCAGGCGAAGACCACATTTCGTCAGGACAAAGATGTACCCTTTGTTCCCCTTCAAATTTAGCCGTTGGGATCCCTTCCCTCCATACAAATAAGGGAAGAGGACCCATGCCACTCTAAATAGAGGCTAGGATGCTCCATAGACGGGGAGGAGAGAAAGGAGGGGCAAGAGCACCAGAACGCCTTTGCGAGGCTGCTCACCACTATACTAGTTCGTCCACAAACCTATGCGTGAGGCAATCCACCAAAGCAGGAGTAGGATTTTATGCTTCGCAATGGCCTGAACCTGAGTAAATCATCATGTGCAATCTTCTTCCTCGTTATCGTGTGAGTTCGTCTTCCAACCATCGAGTTGTGAGCTAGGAGGGGTGAGGCTGCTAGGGATCTTCGCACACGCCCCCATGTTCAAACTTCCTTGGGTTTTGCAAAGCCCGATCAAACATTTGGCATGCTAGGTAGGGGCATGACGAAGCCTTCTTCAAGCTATACTATTCGCTCTTTCCCGATCAAACACTATACTGTTCGCTCTTTCCCTGCTTCACTTCTCTAATGGCTGACGCACAACAAGCTTTCTCTGGCCCCAGCGGATCCGCCTTTCCTAACCCCACCGCTGCTGTCCAAGACCCACGCCCCAGCAGCGTGGTGCTGGGCGGTCAGTACCAGGACACCAATGTCGTCTCCACTGTAGTCGCTGCTCATGCCGACCAAGCGCGCGACCGATGGATGGCACCCCCGGGACTGACATCACACTATACCTATGTGGGGGATCTCAACACGTACGACGTGCTACTGATGGCGAGCGACATGCCTTGCCACCTCCCAATGCACAAAGCCTTCAACGCCTCGGACGACCACATCGCTGAGTTAGTCTCCATCGCGAGAAGGGCCTTGACTCCCCACCCTTCTTTGCGGCCGCCGGTGTTAGGCACCGGGGGCTTGTTCGCCGTGCCCGTCGCCTCATCCATCGATGGTGTGTCCCCTCTGACCCCAGGAGAGCCTGGGCAGGGCTCGCCGCATGTCGTGCTCCTTCTCCTCCGGATCCCGGTGACCGGTTTCGGGGCGCCGTCCGGACGCGACGGTGGATCCATCAAAGAAAATGATGGGACGCCCTGCACGCGCCTCGACATGCACACTCATGCCCTGATGGATCATCGACAACCTGGATCGACCCAGCGGGGCGTGCCAACTGACACAGGGAGGAGGCGCTCACGCGTCTGCACAGGCAGGTAACCATAGTGAAGGCGCATTGGATCGCCAAGGAAGCAACCCACGTCAAGAAACGCAGGGCCCACCCCACGGCGGTGGCAGACGTAAGCAACTTCGGCGGAGGCCCGCCGCTAGAAGGCATGCGGGCTGCGCATACAGGGTGGCATCGCATCGCCGCCCGGAGGGGCCATCCCTGGCACATGCGGGGACGGCTCCGGATAGGAACATGGCCTTTATGTAGAGGCCTATGTTCCAAACTACGTCATTCCCACGGATGGTCCTATGGAACAGGCGCCCCCTGCAGGCTCCAACACCCTCTCGGAGTTGGGAGGTACCCGGATGTTGAAAGCACATTTGCTCCCTTGGTGGTTTTGGTAATTAATAACAACATATAAGTCATTAAACTTATGTTTCCGCCAAGTTTATTTCAGGAAAAGTTCATTGATGGGAATGGGAAAAGGATTGTGGAATTACCCCAAGATTTGAGGAAATAGGTTGGCCAAGCTTCAAGCAAGAGGACTCTACATTTTACATTTGTGAGAAATCACTTTGAGTCTATAGGAAAGCGAGTACTATTAAAAGTGGGTAAAGTTTTGATGGTGAACAATATGCTCAAACGTGCACAAGTGACAGTCACCAAAACATCCACAAACTCTCCCACAAAAGTCTATCCTAAGCCAAATATGCCAAATCGGTGCAACCAACAATCCTATCCCTGTGCCACCAAGTTCCAAACCCTAGACAGACTCAGCCAAACCCTAACACTTCGGTGCAGCCGACACTACACTCGGTGCCACCGAGTTGGGTTGCCAACTTCCTCTTACGCAAGTTCTCATTTTTGGTCCAACCAAGAATGGTGAATCGGTGTCACCGAGACTGGTAATTCTGATTGTTTGTCACCTTGTCAGTGCAACCGAGAATTGTATATCGGTCCATCCGAGATTCAAAAGTTGCCACTTTTCGTCACTTCGGTACCACCGAGATTTACACAATGGTGTCACCAAGTCTGACTTATTGTGTGGAACGGTTGGATTTTTGGGGATGCCTATATATACCCCTTCACCACCACCCACTCGAAAGAGAAGCACTCGGAACTATTCTAAACCTATCCTACTCGGTTTTCTGAGAGACAACCACCTACCCTTGTGTTGAGCTCAAGATCTTCCACTCCAACCATATGGATCTTGATTTCTAGCCTCCCCAATTTGCTTTCCACTAATGCCATCTCTTCTACCAAGCCAAATCTGTGCGAGAGAGATTGTGTGTTGAGGAGGATACCATCTTGAAGCACAAGAGCAAGGAGTTCATCGTCATTACCAAGCCTATTACCTTTTGGAGGGTGGTGCATCCTAGATTGGTTAGGTGTCGCTTGGGAGCCTCATACTTCGTGTTTTGGAGTGAAACAACAAGTTTGCAAGGGCAAGTAGATCGCCTACTTGCTGAAGATCTACCCATAGTGAGGCTAGTCCTTCGTGGATGGAAGCCGCATGGAATAGTGAAGGTTGCTTCTTTGTGGAACACTCCATGGGTAGAGCCCTCCATGGATTCTTGCGACTGTTACCCTTTGTGGGTTGAAGACTCCATGAACATGGATGTACGATAGCACCACCAATCAGAACGATGGGAAAAATCATCGTGTCATTACTTGTGTTTGCATTCTTAACCCTCTCTTTACTTACATGTGCAATGTCTTTACTTTCCGCTGCTATACTCTTAGACAAGCATGTGTAGGGTGTTACTTGATGTGCTATGAATGCTAAAACTTGCCAAGAATTAAAATTGGGAAAAAGGCAAAACTTTTATTTGGTCAAGTAGTCTAATCACACCCCTCTAGACCTACATTCGATCCTACAAGTGGTATCAGAGCTTTGGTCTCCATTGCATTCGTTTCACAACCTTGGAGAAGAATGGCATCTAGTGAGGGAAACTATAACCATAGTGGTCCGTACTTTGATGTCATTAATTTTTCTAGTTGGAAGCATAAAATGAAAATGCATTTGCTTGGTCATTATCCTGCCATTTGGGCTGTTGTTCGTGTTGGCTTGCAAGGTGAATTCTTTGCGAATGGAAAGGAACCGGATCGTGAAGCATCTGCGGATGAGTTGAAGATTTTGCAACTCAATGCTCCAGCATGTGACATACTCTTCAAGTTCCTATGTCCTAAAGAATTCAACAAAATCAGCCGTCTTAAACACGCAAAAGAGATTTGGGATACTTTGGTTGATATGTGCGAAGGAACTGAGTCCGCGAGAGAATCCAAGTTTGATTTTCTTGAAGCTCAACTTGACAAGTTCAAGATGAAGGATGGCGAAGGAGTCGCTGAAATGTACTCTAGGCTAGCTCTCATCACCGATGAGATTGTCGGCTTAGGAAGCGAAGAAATGACTGACAAGTTCATCATCAAGAAGATACTTCGAGCTTTTGATAAGAGATATGACACCGTGTGCACATTGATCCAAATGATGCCCAACTACAAAGATCTTAAACCAACGGAAGTGATTGGTAGAATTGTTGCTCATGATATGACACTCAAAGTCAAGGAAGCTTTATCACAAATCTAGCGGTGCTTACAAAGCCACAAGTGATGCTCCCGCTACTTCAAGTGACAACCTTCTCACAAATGAACAGATAAGCATCATGGTCAAGAAATTCACCATGTTCTACAACAATAGAAGCAAAGATCGCAGCTCTAACTCAAGATATGAATAAAAGCGTTCGTCCAGTCGTGATCGAAACTGCTACAATTGTGGGAAGCCCGGACACTACTCAAATGAGTGCTCAGCTCCCTACAAACGAAGAGAAGATTCACCAAGAAGACGAAGCTCAAGAGACGAATCACTTCGAAGAGAGAGAAGGAGTAGAGATGATCGTTATGAACGAAGACCCTCAAGCAGAAGTATGGCCTCGGAGAAGCAGTACAAGCACACCAAGAGCTACTCAAGAAGGAAGCATCAAGCTCATGTTGGTGAATGGGTTTCTGGCTCTGACTCCGACAACCACTCCAAAAGAAGCTATCACTCCAACTCCGACTATAGTTAAGATGATGGTGTTACCGAAATTGCACTAGTGACAACCAACTCCTATGACCTATTTGATTCACCAAATGAAGGAGGTGGAAGTTGCTTCATGGCTAAATGCCCCAAGTTATCACACCCCGAATATCTTCATTTCGATAGTGATGAAGATGACTTGCTTTACGATGATGACTTGCTATGTGATAAAACTAGTGATGTTAATCATAATGAACTTGATATTTCTCATGCTAGGCAAGATAAGTCGATTGACGATGATAATATGGAAATAGAAGAACTAACTAAAGAACTCAACACACTTAAGTTAGCTCACGAATCTAATCTTGAAGATCATAGAGAGCTTGTAAGAACTCATGACAAGCTACACATCGAGTAGCTCAATTTGGAGCAAGAACATGAATTTCTTAAATCTCTCAATGGCGATCTCCAAAAGAAGACTTCATCTTATATTGCCAAATGACTACTCTTGTCTACATTCATGCCACAAGTCAAATCTAAGCAAACTAGTAACAAAGGAAAGAAAGGTTCTTCATCTAGTAGCAATACAAAAATGCTAAACCCAATGATGTTGCTCCTAGTAGTTCTAATGATTCCACTAATGATGATTCTCTTAGCCAAGTTACACTTGTGCAAGAAAATGGTTTATTGAAAGGGATTATAGAGAAAGGAAGAATCGCGGTGTTGGCTACTTCAACGCTAATGGAGTTGAATGGGAAGAAGGTCATATCCCAATCCCAAGTTTGTTCCTCAAAAGAACAAGTATGAAAATACTCTTCCCAAGGAGACAAATACTCAAGATGACCCTCCACCACAAGACACCAAGCTTAAGGGCAAGAAAAAGCTCGAGGAGGATTTTGACTCTTATGAAGATGACTCCCAAGCTTTGGTGAAGTGGGTTCCCAAGGCTACTACAAGATCAACTTCTACAAGTGCTACTTCAACACCAAGGAACCCCACCAACTTGATGTGGATTCCCAAGAATAAGAACTAGAGAGTTCTTGAGGGGTGACTCCACCAATCAAATTCACTCGCATTCATTATTGGCAAGATCTATTTGCAATCAACATCAACCTTATGCAATAGATTAAGGAGTCACACATTCCCTGAAAGGTAAGCAAGGGACAAGGTAATAAAAATTCAATGGACATCATTACACATGCTTTGCACTCCATGTCCATAGATATCCTTGTATTTGTCTCTTGTGTGTTGGGACTAACCCATGTAGGTGAGAAGAGTAAGGAAACAACAAGGATACTCCCAACTCTTGGTGATCTTCATCAACCTTGAGCATCTATCACTACCTCGCCAACATGAAGTATTCATCGACAAAACCCAAGGTTAGTTTTCCCCTCTTATGGGGGGATGTCACATCAAGGGGGAGCTTTACAATAAGACTTGAGTCAAAGCATCTCTTAGTATGTGACAAACATTAAATGCTTCATGTAAAAGTGGTAACCTCACTTGTGCTTAAACGATGAGTATGACCTATGATCAAGTATTCTTACTTGGCTCCTAAGTCAAATGCTCATATATAGATGACTTCGTCATCGCCAAAGTGCTTGTTAGATGCTAGAGTATATGTGCATGTTTGCCATGGTTCCATTTGACATTTTATTGTGTCAGCATGTTGGTCTGCATTTATTTTCTCATTCGAGAATATCCAATTGTTGCTATTTGGCTTTTAATTTATCTTTTGCCAATTGGATATACAAGAATGACTTGGACCACTTCTTTAGATATATATGCTTTCTCAGCTCATACTCTATTCATGCAGCATCACAAAATTTCAACAAGTGCTTTTCGATCCCTCTATGTGTCGAGCACTCGGAGTTCCGTATCGACAAGGACTGACCACTAAAACCTCCCAAGTGCATCTCGGTGGAACCAACCACAAAATCTGGGTCTCACCGAATGCCTAGGATTGATCTCGTTTTTTAATCTCGGTACAACCAATTTCATTTTCTCGGTTACACCAAGTGTCCCTGTCAGCTGACAGTCGAGGCACTCGGTGAAACCGAAAACTTAGAATTGGTGTCACCGATAGTGTTGGGTATATAACTCTGGACCAGGATGCTTTGAAATTCTATCTTCAAACGTCGCGCTCCAAAACCCTAAGATGCCGCTCCGAAGACCCCTGGTCATTGCCCTTGTCTCCCTACGCTACTCCGCCGTTGGGAATCACCGTTACCGAGGAACTTCTTTCCATCATTGCCGCCGTAGAGGATCCGCACCAAACTAGGTTACGGATTCGATCTCAATTGTGCTCCCCGTCCGATTCTTGCGCATTAGATCCTTGTTTATGATCATTACACCATTTGCACATGTTTCCATCCTCTCAAAACACCATAAACTCACGAAAGATGTGTTTTCTAGGGTTTTGCCGTCCGCCCGAATGATCTCGGTGAAACCAAAACGGAAATAACGGTCTCACGGATATACCTTTCTGTGTGGCTGAGAACTAACTCGGTGGAACCGAGTTGCTCTTTTTGGTCTGACCGAAAAGGTTGCCCAGTTTCAGTTAGTGAGTCAGTCAGTCTCGGCTACACCGATATCTATTTGACAGAATGCAAAAAACTTGAAATTTCATTCCTCAAATTTCAAAAAGCAGCCTCATTTTTTGATGAATCATCATCTTCTTCTCTCCTATACTCTATTCACAGGGTCCGTATGTCAGACTCAGAGGACAGTCAGAATGTGGCAGAGCAGGGAGTTGATATGAGTTCTAGAACAAGCCTAGAAGCTTGTTCTTTCTCAGATCCAGGCACCCCCCGCTCTCATGGGTTGCCCAAGGCTGCCACCAGATCCAGGAAGAAGAACAAGTCTGATCAAGAAGATTCAGATTTTATTCTTGAGGAGATACTTGCTAAGAAGCAAGAAAAGGCAGCCAAGAAATCAGCAACTGAAGCTACTTCCTCTCGACGAGTTGTCAGCAAAGTTTATGCTTCTACTGAAACTATCAAGGCACATGAGAGTGCAAGAGCCACTATGTCAGTTGAGGTCCCCAAGAAATCTATGCCTAAAAAGGCAGGGGAGAAGAAGTCCAGGAAGAGGATTGTCCATGTAATTGGCAGGCCTACCTCTATGTTTGAAGCTCAAGAGGAGGCTGTTGGTGCTACTGCTGAGGAGGAGGAGGAAGAGCATGCTGAGATAGTCCCTCCCAGGAAGAAAGCCAAGAGGCTCATGGCTGATGCTATGACAAAGACTGGCACCTCCAAGAGCACCAAGCCTACATCCAACAAGGCTGCTGCAGAAAAGTCCAAGAGGACTACCAGGGACATTCCTACTTAAGAGAATAACAAAGGGACTGCCTCCAGAGTGGAAGATGATGATGACTTGACTACTTTGATGAAGCTCAGACCACATCTTCCAGTACATGATGCCAGCCAATTAGTTGCTGAGGACATGAAGAAGAGGAAAGACTCGGGATTGGGAGCCTGGAGAGCCATAGATCCTTATGCTCAGAGGAGGAAGACTGCTGTTGACTACAGGTTTTACACCAGAGAGCAATACCATTTCTATGAGACCGTTCTGCTTGACAAGATCCCAGCTATTAGCGACATGAGGTATGTCAATCGGAAGTTTATCAAAGATAATGTGGACTACTTCCCAAGTGTCCAAGACAACCTCCATTGCATTGGTCTGGACAAATTCATTGGTAGAGAGCTTACTGCATGGAACGACGAGATGATCATGCAATTCTATTCCACTGCTCATTTCTCTGGAGATGGTAGAATTGTATGGATGACTGAAGGTGCTAGATATGAATCCACTATTGAGGAATGGGTTGCTCTACTGGAAGTTCCAGAAGCTCAGGAAGGAGATTTGGATGTATACTCTGAACCCAAGGCAAGTCACAATGCCATGAAAGACATGTATACTCCTATCCTCACAGACAAGGTGCAATCACACAAGCTAGGATCCATCTATTATGTGCAAGCAGGCCTCTGGACTATAAATACTAGGCTCAGGCATACCTTGATGCCCAAGTCAGGAGATGACAACAGGATCCGAGGCTACTCCATTAACATGTTGATCCACCTTGACAAGATCACCAAGATTAGAGTAATGGATCTGATTCTTGAGCCAATCAAGAGGGTTGCTGCTGACCAGAAGCGCTCATGCTGCTATGCAACCTACATCCAGTTGCTTATAAACTCTAAGTAGGAGAAGCATATTCTTGCTCTTGATCACCCACATCTGCCCCTACAGCAAGAGTTCGAAGATAACGTTGTGGTGATGAACCCAAATCATCCCACATCTGCTACAACACAAGCAGAGGCAGAAGCTGTTCGAGCCGCTAGTGCTCAAGCCCCCAGATCCAGGAACGAGTAAATGGATCTTCTGATCACCGCCGTCCAGGGCATGCAAAAGGATGTCAAGGTGATTCTGGAGAACCAAAACGGCCTTGTGAGGATCTTTGAGTCGAGGATCAAGGTGCTTGGTGACAAAGTGGACAAGCTTACAAAGATAGTGATAGAGCTCTAGAAGAAAGTTGACTCCGTGCACATTCCTTGGGTCTCTTCTACCTCTTCTGATGAGGACGAGGAGGAGGAAGGATCACCTCTCTGGCCGGGCACCCAGTTCTTCACTCAGGCAAGATCTACAAGAGTGCCTGCTCCAGACTCGGGGCACTCTTCATCAACTCCTGCTTCATCAGCTCTAGTTCCACTAGTGTCTACTCCAGCTCCATCCACGACATCTGCAGAGATCTTTGCTGACGTCATGCTCTTGACTCCTTCATCGACAACAGGAGGAGCCATCCCAAGAACGCTTAGATAGACACATTTAACTTTTTGGTAACTTGTTACCAAACGGGGAGAAGTGTATAGATCATTAGGCTTCGAGAGAGAGAGCGTTTGGTGTTCTACTTTTTCAAAACAATTGCTTTTGGTTGTCGTGATACTCTTTTGTTTTGCTTGTGATACATGCTTGATGATGTTTGATAATATGATTTATGTGTGATGCTACTATTTCTGATCATGTTAAATGCTTTTGTGATGATCATTCATCTTTGGTTGTTTGTGTTGTGCTATGATAATCATTCCAATTACTCTCTCACACCACCAAGTGGTATGTGACATGTAAGTAGTGACCCATGTACCTAATCGATTGTGCATTTGTATTCAAACGCAAATTCTAAAATAATGCACAAATTTAGGGGGAGTTCTTGCTTATCACATACATCTTAAAGCGACGACTATATTCATTGATTATATCTTTGTCGAAGCTTTGATCTATTTGTTGTCATCAATTACCAAAAAGGGGGAGACTAAAAGCACATTTGCACCCTTAGTGGTTTTGGTAATTAATAACAACATATAAGTCATTGAACTAATGTTTCCACCATGCATATTTCAAGAAAAGTTCATTGATGGGAATGGCAAAAGGATTGTGGAATTACCCCAAGATTCAAGGAAATAGGTTGGCCAAGCTTGAAGCAAGAGGACTCTACATTTTACATTTGTGAGAAATCAATTTGAGTCTATAGGAAAGACAATACTATTAAAAGGGGGTAAATTTTTGATAGTGAATATTATGCTCAAACGTGCACAAGTGACAGTCACCAAAACATCCACAAATTCTCCACCAAAGCCTGTCCTAAGCCAAATATGCCAAATCGGTGCCACCAACATTCCTATCCTGGTGCCACCGAGTTCCAAACCCTAGACAAACTGAGCCAAACCCTAACACTTCGGTGCAACCGACACTACATGGTCCGACCGAGAATGGTGAATTAGCATCACCGAGACTGGTAAATCTGACTGTTGGTCACCTTGTCGGTGCAACCGAGAAATGTATATTGGTCCATTTGAGATTCAAATGTTATCATTTTTTGTCAATTCGGTACCACCAAGATTTACACATCAGTGTCACCGGTTCAGACTTCTTGTGTGTAATGGTTGGATTTTTGGGTATGCCTCTTTATACCCCTTCACCAACACCCACTCGAAAGATAAGCACTCACAACTATTCCATACCAATCCTACTCAGTTTTGTGTGAGAGAACCACCTACCCTTGGGTTGAGGCCAAGATCTTCCACTCCAACCATATGGATCTTGATTTATAGCCTCCCCAATTTTCTTTCCACCAATACCATCTCTTCTACCGAGCCAAATCTGTGAGAGAGAGATTGTGTGTTGAGGAGTCTATAATCTTGAAGCAAAAGAGCAAGGAGTTCATCTTCATTACCGAGCCTATTACCTTTTGGAGGGTGGTGCCTCCTTGATTGGTTAGGTGGCGCTTGGGAGCCTCCTACTTCATGTTGGGAAGTGAACCAAGAAGTTTGTAAGGGCAAGGAGATCGGCTACTTCGTGGAGATCTACCCATAGTGAGGCTAGTCCTTCATGGACGAAAGCCGCATGGAATAGTCAAGGTTGCTTCTTCGTGGAACCCTCCATGGGTAGAGCCCTCCATGGACTCTTGCGACCATTACCCTCCGTGGGTTGAAGACTCCTTGAACCTGGACGTACGATGGCACTACCTATCGGAACCACAGGAAAAATCATCTTGTCATCACTTGTGTTTGCATTCTTAACACTCTCTTTACGTACATGTGCAATGTCTTTACTTTTCGCTGCTATACTCTTCGACATGTGTGTGTATGGTGTTACTTGATATGCTATTAATGCTAAAACTTTCCAAGAATTAAAATTGGAAAAAAGGTAAAACTTTTATTTGGTCAAGTAGTCTAATCACCCTGCCTCTAGACCTACTTTTGATCCTACAGAAGTCCTCCCTTAGTCGTGCCTGGGGGCTCCCACCAAGGGAGTAATAGGCCAAGTTGACGTGAGCGAAAGAGGGTGAAGGATGTCCCGGGTGCGCGTGGGCACGGCACAGCCGTCACGCTACAAATACATGTGAATTTTAGGAAGCCGTCATGCGGGGGGTTATTAGACTACTTGACCAAATAAAAATCTAATCTTCCCAATTTTAATTCTTGGTAGGTTTTAGTATTCATATTATCTCAAGTACACCCTACAAATGCATGTCTAGGTGTATGGCAGTGGAATAAAGATATTACACATGGAGGGTAAGAAGAAGAGGGTAAGAAAAGCAAATGCAATTGGTGACACAATGATTTTTCCGGTGGTTCCGATAGGTGGTGCTATCGTACATCCACGTTCATGGAGTCTTCAACCCATGGAGGGTAACGGTCACGAGAGTCCATGAAGGGCTCGACCCACAAAGGTTCCACCAAGAAGCAACCTTGACTATACCATGACGGCCTACGTCCACGGAGAACTAGCCTTACTCGGGGTAGATCTTCACGAAGTAGGCGATCTTCTTGCTCTTACAACCTTCTTGGTTCACTCCATAATACGAAGTAGGAGGATTCCAAGCGACACCTAACCAATCTAGGAGGCACCACCCTCCAAAAGTGTGCGGACCTCGACAAGTCGTGATCACCGAATGTACGCGCACAGTGATTCCAAAGATCAATGCTCACTGAACACACAGAAACTGAATAACAAGAGGCTTACATCCACTACATACCGGTTTACTCGAATATGGCCTTCATGGCCAAGTCTTCATATGATTGCAGCGGAAATCTTCAACGATAGCGTGAACCCATGCCATCTGCCTTAACCCTACAGGCATTCTGACTGGGAAGCGTCCTAGCTCGCATGTCCATTACCAAGGTAATCTTCATCATAACCTGATCTTTCTTGCTTGGGAATAAAATAACCAGTGGCAAGCCAATGAGTACTTTGAATGTACTCACAAGCAACCCATGCTTGGAATAAGGCAATAACAATGCATGATATAGCACTAATAGGTAAGTTTTGCAGAAAGCTAATTTTGAGTGCAATGGCATGATCAAGTAATTTAAGTAAGCATGCATCAACCCTGAACAGGTTTTGATAAGAACATGTCATAGTAATCATCATAAGTAGGGGTTGGACGTCTCATGCTCAACCATCACACCATGTCCTCAGACTTGTCTCATGTACCGTCTAAACATCTCATGTTCACTCATCAGGCACGGTCAACCGACTCAACTCAAATATCATCCTTGTCACCACACACACACACCAAGTTTGCGAAAATGTCTGGTCGTAGTTTAAGAAGGACCTCCAACTGTCCATGACCACGGACAGAGCCATTCGAATAGTTTTACACTCTGTAGAGGTTGCACACTTTATGCACAAGATTCAGAGAACTTCCGTGTCAACCACGACTCGTGGTATATTACATACCCGAGGTAAGCACCCGAATAATGACTTTCCCCAAGTGATACTAAACAAAGAGTCCACTCAATTGATACCCAGCCCTCATGATGTACATCATACGAGCCTCGCTCTAGATCGTACCATCCATGAGGGGACAAACGGTGTGCCCGGTGCCTCTAAAGACAGCGCATGATCGTCCATTCGGGTATCAAGAGTGACCACAGCACTCCCGCCACTTGTAATGCGGGCTCCTTGCCAGTACCCACCAATGTAATCAACAAAGCCCCTTCCCATATAGGGGTAGAGTGGTTGCGCATGTAAGGTTGGGCCGGACAGCGGACCTTAAATCTAACCCGTTTTTGAAAACACACATACTCACTTGCTTCAGTACACCACTTCTTTCTCAAATGGTCACCCAATTCGTCATCATCTCCCTCGGGCATTAGGGGCACCCGATAGGGTTTTCGAGAAGTCTTTGAAATCATTTGTGTTCCCATCACGATGCACAATCCCGATCCCACTTGCATAGCATCTACTGGCATCCTATCTACACCCACGCACATAACCCTCATAAGGTTGTGGGGTCATGGACGATGCAAGTGTCAATGGCAAAAGTATCAGAACCAACCCATCGGAGGGGTCTCTACTCCACATGATCAAATATGACAAAAGTAAGGTGCTATATGTCATGCAATGAAAATGGTTTCTTAACATGGTCACAGGGCTGCTTTCCTGACTTAGCAATGTCTTCGAGGTCTTCACCCGCTTCTTGTCCATTCCGAGCATTTCCTCTACTTTGTCAACTATCATCGAAAACAACCACAATAAGCAACACAACAAGCAGAAAATAAAAGTGCTCTATAAATAGGAGTTTTATTTCTCTAGTACTCCTCTGGTCATGAGAAAAATAACCAAGGACGTTTCAAAGGATTTGTATCAAGGGAGAATTTGGAAATGAAGGAAATGATGGTCCTATAAGATGTCCACATAAAACATTTTTATAAAAATGAGTGGAGGCACTCATCAAATAGGGCATGTTTTTGGAACATGTGGGAAGTGGTTTCACTGGATTTGGAGTTGGGATGATTTTATTATGAATATGCAAAGTGGGTCAGACATGAATAAATGTCCCAAAAATCCACACAACATAGAAACTATATGAAAAAATGCACACATACTGTCCGTTGAGTTTAGATACAACTAGGAATTTGAATCACTCCATTTGAATCTATTATGAATGCTCTAGGGATTTTTACAAGAGGCGCATTCAAAGTTCAAATTTGAATTTGAATTTGAAGCATACATAAAAGTTTGTAGGAAAAATGTGCTTTCCACATATTTGGATATTTCAAGATTTTAGTAATCTATAGAAATTTGAATCATCAAAATCGGACGTCATATTAATTTAATATGGATTTATCTTCCTCTCTAGAAAAGAAAATGAGAAATAGAATTTACCAAACGAGCCACGGACCGGGCGCAAGACAGTTACTGGGCACACTGGCCCAGCCCAGTCGCACACGCCCCATTGCCACGTTGATGGTGCGTTCAGTGGAATACGCCTTGAGTCTGGGGAAACGTCAACCCTGGGAGACGTTTCCACTTAAATCCGCCAGGCCCGGCCTTTGGGTGGCTGACAAGCGGGCCCAACTGGCAGGGCTTCTCCCACCTCCCGCTCGAGCCAGGGCGAGATAGGGCAGGCGAGGCCGAGCAATCGCCGATGCTTTCCCGGCGGCACAAGCCACTTCCGGCGACACTCTGGCCTTCGGGGTGACCGGGAGGGAGCACCCGACGGAGCGCAGCATCAGCCGTGAAGGACCCTGACGATGGCAGCCACCGAACTGTGTTCTCCGTCCACCAGGTGAAGGAAATGAAGTAAGTAGGAGTATAGCGGGGATAAAGGAGGGTCCCTGGTGTACCTGAGATAAGGAGGGAGTCACGGGGGACCTCTACTTTGAGGTCACCCGAGGCGGGCGTCGCCGGCCATTGGAGGAGGAGGAGGGCATGGGAGAGAGAGGGGACTGGTCCAGGGCTTCGAGGGCATACAGAAGGGGCGAGAGGAGGGCAGAGGTGATCCCGGGGGAGCTTTAATAGGCAAGAGTGTGGTTCACCGCGAGTTCGTGCGCCGGCTTAGCCAATGCCGCCGCTGGAGGGCTCGGGTGGTTGCGGGAGCATATCTATGGGCTTCGTGAACGGGGTCCACGTCCAGGGAGGGAACAAGGGGGGACAGGCGTGACCATGGCGCACGCGCAGGGGAGGCCATAGAACGGAGAGAGAGGAGGGGGAAGGATGGTAGCGTGTCCCGGACATCGAGGCCGACAAGCTGGCGAGAGGGAGGGGCTCAAGGAGGTTGGGGCTGGCTATTGGGCGGCGGCTACCGTGTGGCAGTGCACTGTAGCACGCTCCAGAGTCCCCATATGGCATGCCATGGCATGCCGTTGGCCTCTTGGACGTGGCCACACATGTCCAGCAGCTTCAGGGAGGTAAAACAAAGGATATAATGCATAGGATGCTATGGAGGTTCTAGTAGAATTGGAAGGGAGTGGGGAGTAAGGTAAAACATTTTTGTCAAGGGGTAGAAATGGGGCTGTTACCACAAAAATCATTGAGATGGGGGGTTGGGTTTCTTACTGGAGGTATAGGAGGGTCATGAGGGACTATGGTAAAATTCTGAGCTCTAGGCGAAGAGCATAAGTGGTCAGAACAGTGAATCCTAGAATATACCAGAAGGTGTTTGATGGGTTTTGGGCAAGCAAAAGGCCTCCAATTCATGTGGGTTTTCACAAGATAAAATTATGGGTAAAAATAGGAGTGAACACAAGTTTTGAGCTCATTTGAGAAAAGTTAGCAATACAAATGTTGTAACTATGGAAATGGGCAGAAATAGATTTCTACAGATCTGGTCATGCTAAGCCATTCTTCTTAATGCACCACTTTGTGTGGTGTCATTATTTGGATATTAGAGCATGCCCAAAAAGTTTGGGACCAAATGGGGAAACTTGACAATGCAAACATTCCCAAATTTTGAAATCAACAGAAAGGGGCTTGGGGGATTGGGACAAGTTAATCTGTTCCCCTTGATGCACCACTTGGTTTGGATTCATTATTGGATTGTTAAAACATGTCACAAAGTTTGAGATCAATAGGAGATAGTTGGTAATGTAGAGTTGCTCAAGTTTGGATCTGGACAGAGAGGGTTTTGGGATATTTTGGTGAACCAAAACAATTGGGATTGATATGAAACTTGGCAGAATGACCACATATATCATATGTGACATGCAAGAGTCTTCAAGGATTTAATTGAGAATATTTCTTATAGAAATATTTCAAAACCTTGAAACAAACAAATAAGGTTTTGAAGGGTTTTGTCCAGTATTTTGAACATGACCATGTGTTGAAACTCTTATAAATGGATAATATATGTCCACTAAGTTTCCCTAATTCTTCTCAAATATTTATAAATCATTTAAATAATTTTTTCCAATGAAAATCCATTTATGGCATTAAGAAAAAGCTTTTAAATAAATTATGAAAATAATCTTTTAACAAAATATTTTGTGGTTTTGGGAAGTTATATATAGTAGGTTCCAAATAAAGCATTTGGGGACAACGGATCTACCCAATTTGGGGACTTGCATTGCAAATCTCAAATCAGGGGTTTTTGCAAACCTAATTTGAATAAAACATTTTTGGCCAAAATAATATTTAGTAAAAATAGCTTTAAGACCTATACACATGGAATGATCATTGGACAAGAGTTCTAGGTCAAGGAAAAGAGTTTTGAGAGTAGGAGAGAGTTTTATGAATTATAGAGCACTAGCAAGCAAATCAAACAAGCAAGCAAATAGCACACAATTCAAACATTCAAATGCACTCAACAAGTTTGAATTGGCCCTAATTTTTGAGTCGTGATAACTTAGTCATTAGAGGCAAAACACAGGGTGTGATAAAAAGGTAATAGGCCCGGTAATGTCGATGAACTCCTTGCTCTTGTGCTTCAAGATGATAGACTCCTCAACACACAATCTTGCTCTCACAGATATGGCTTGGTAGAAGAGATGGGATTGGTGGAAAGCAACTTGGGGATGCTAGAAATCAAGATACATATGGTTGGAGTGGAAGATCTTGAGCTCAACACAAGGGTAGGTGGTTCTCTCTCAGAAAACTGATAGGATAGGTATGGAATGGTTCTGAGTGCTTCTCTCTCGAGTAGGTGGTGGTGGAGGGGTATATATAGGCACTCCCAAAAATCCAATCATTACACACAATAAGTCAGTCTCGGTGACACCGATGTGTTAATCTCGGTGGTACCAAAGTGACCAAAAGGTGGCAATTTTTGAATCTCTGTGAGACCGATATAGGAATCTCTCTTGCACCGATAAGGTGACCAACGGTCAGAATGCTCAATCTCAGTGACACTGATTCAATAATCTCAGAGGGACCGAAACTGTGAACTGGTGTAATAGAAAGTTGGCAGCCGAACTCGATGGCACCAAATGCAGTATCGGCTATACCGGAAAGCTAGGGTTTGGCTGAGTCTGTCTAGGGTTCGAAATCGGTGGCACCGAATGTAGAAATTTGGTGGCACCGATTTTGAATGTTTGAATTTGGATAGACTTTGGTGGGAGAGTTTGTGGGTGTCTTTGGTGACTGTCAATCATGCACGTGTTTGCATTAATTCACCAACAAACCTTACCCCTTTTAATAGTATTGGCTTTCCTATTGACTGAAAGTGATTTCTCACAAATATAAAATATAGAGTCCTCTTGCTTGAAGCTTTGCAAACCTATGTCCTTGCATCTTGGGGTTTTCCACAATCTCTTTGCCAACTCATCATTGAAATTTTCCTGAAACATACTTGGTAGAAACATTAGTTCAATGATTTATATGTTGTTATGAATTACCAAACCCACCAAGGAAGCAAATGTTCTTTCAAATGGAGGTCAAGGCCCCACCCCGTGGACTCGTCCTAGTGATCCAGACGCCCCAATGGTGGTCGGCGAATGCGCGGGACTAGGTCCTTCCGATTTAGAGTGCCTCTTGAGCGTCAATGGGGGTTTCCTGGGTAGCACACCCCGAGAACCTAATCAATCTCGTGGCTCTATGCCCCCTGGTCTCGTCCTAGTGATCCATACCCCCTAGATGTGGCCGAGGCCTCGCCCCATTTATCTCATCCTGGTGATCCGGACAGCCCAACGTCGGTCGAGGCCTGCTCGTGATTTGGCCTCGCAGACGCATAGTGTCGATAGGGCCCCCAAACCATTCCACATACAAGGAAGAAGCTCCCCAGGGGAGATCCCGAACCTCTCTGGACGTCTCAGCCACACCCCGCGATGCATGGGATCGACACGGCCTCATAAGCTAAGTACACCACCGAACAGATTAAAAACTTTCTGATGAAATGGCAGCCTGAATGCAGGATAGGACGTGTGAGCACTAACATGAGAATGCAGGTGCTACGGTTCATCGTGTTCTACTATGGTTTTTTTGTGGCCCTAGGTGCGAGAAAATGTGTTGCAAGGGGAGGAGTCCAGCCTCGTCGAGCCACGATGATAGGAACCCAGGATTTGACGGCAGCAATCTTTCCCTTGGGAGGGAACGCCTCGCGAGGACCCTACAGGCCGCCACCAACGGATGACATCAACAATAACACCAAGCCTCGCGCAAGAGGCGGAGTCACGACACATCAAGCAGGCAACCGGAGATTCAAGGCAAGGAAGGAGGAGGACGAAGGTAATACACAAAAGACTAACGCCCTCAGGGGTCAGGTTTTTCATGAGTATGACAGGAACCAGAAAAAGGAAATAGGGGATACCTAGGTGGTGGAGCCGCTGTCGTTGTGCGAATACTGACCGCCTCGGTGTTGGAGTCGTCGCCCTCGTCGGAGGAGGGCCTTTGGATGAACGACTCCACCAGGGACTCCACATGCGGGCGCACATCATCTCCGAGGGTCCTCTGGAGCTCCTCGGGCACCCGTTCTCTGGCGTGCAGAAGATCGAGCTCCGGGGCATGGCAGCACAGGTTGGAAAAGATGCACTTCATAGCAAGGTCTAGGAGGTCACGCGTGCTGGCCTCGTTCTCCTTGTCCACATGAGAGATGCTGGTCTCCAGAGCCTCCACCACCCTACAAAAGAAATCGAGGTAGCCTCCGTCACCATGCGTGCACGGTAGCGTGGGGGCTTCCCCGACGAACCGGCCAACCGCAATGCCCAAGTACTGCTTGGCTGCTGCACCTCAAGCATCTTGGCGTACACCACCTCCTCCTATGTGTCCTGCACATCGTGAGCTGCCTCCTTGATCGGGGCCTGGATGGATTCCAGCTCCGCCCTGGCCTCCCCTTTGCCCCTGAGGGTAGTCTGGAGGGCATCCTCGGCGCTCGTCAGCTCGGCTCGCAACACGTCCACCTCCTCCTAGAGTTCGTTGAGCCGGCGCTTTTTGGCTGCAGGCGCCTTGGGAGGAGGAGCTGGTCAGGTCCGGCATGCCGGGCGTGTCTCCAAAGAAAGAAGTAGATGGCAAAGCACTCACACATCAATGATGGCCCAGCGGCGGCAAGCTTGGGCTGGCCCCGACCCCCCCCCCCCGCCACCTCCTGAGGAGTGTGAAGAGGCCGAAGGCCATGCGCGCTTCCTCGCACCTACAATGCTTCCTCCAGACGCCATGGTGGTAGGGGCAGCAAGGAAGATGAGAGGGATTTCTTTGGATAATGGGAACGAGAAGTTACGTCGAGACTACAAGACCGCCCTAGGGCAGGGCGGATTTATAGGCATAACTGCAGCCACATGGCGTCATGGGGAGAGCAAGCGTCATGGGTCCTTCGGGCGCCATGAGGCCAGCTCGGGCGGCTTGCTGGATCGCTCCATGTCGCTACATCTGCTACCGTTGGGTCACATCCACGTAGCCCCAGGAGTGAAGGCCCAAGGGAGCAGCCGCATTCAAGGAAGGGTAATGATGGGCGGCGCAGCACGTGGGCATCGCATCAGTTTGACCTGGGGTGATTCTTGACGTCCTCTAGCAGTGGAGGCATCGGCTCCTAGGTGTGCGACGTGTGTTGATTCTGGCCCGCAGGCGTTTGGGGCCCATGGTGCTTCGGGCCGTCCTCAACGGCTTTGCCTGGAAGCCAGCTCGAGTGTGCCTTGTTCCCAGGGGCAACTGTCAGCGTTCTTGGAATGGTGGTACCTAGATCTGCCTACCCATGGCCCAGGGCATGGCCCGCCTTATCAGCCAAGCACGGCCTGTTACAACCCTAGTCAAGACAAGGCCCTCGCGAGAAGCCCTGAGCTCGCGAGGGAGGTAGCACCAAGGCCCGCGGGGGAGTAGGCCTCCCCATGCCCCCTCCGGAACGATAGAGATCTCTATGCGACGCTTGGCCTTGGGAGGCCAAGGATGACATAAGGTAGAACAGACGGGCACCAGCGCACGAGGTGGTATAGTTTCCCCTTTGATGCAAAGGGGGCCAAGGACGTACATAGTTTCCCAAAGAAACCCCCAAAGGTTTACATTACGGTGCAACAAGACCAAGACCACGAGCCCTGTAGGACGGATGTCATCGCCGAGCCTGTAGGATTGAGAGAGGCGTGTCTATAGGGGGGGTGAATAGACTACTAGCAGAAATTTAAAACCAAACATTTTCCCAAGTTAATTGGTTGGCAGGTTTTAACTATTTTAGCAAGTCTAGGAAGTCTAACAGCCCTACACATGAATGTCTGCGAATATGGCAGTGGAAAGTGAAGTCATTGCACATGTAAGTAAAGAGATGGGATAGGAAGATCAAACACAATAGGAGACACAAGGATTTTTCCCGTGGTTCCGATAGGTGGAGATATCGTACGTCCACATTTATGGAGTCTTCAACCCATGGAGGGTAACGGTCGCGAGAGTCCATGGAGGACTCCACCCATTAGGGTCCACGAAGTAGCAACCTTGACTGTTCCATACGGTTTTCTTCCACGAAGGACTATGCTCACTATGGGTAGATCTTCACGAAGAAGGCAATCTCCTTGCCCTTACAAACTTCTTGGTTCACTCCAGAACACGAAGTAGGAGGCTCCCAAGCGACACCTAACAAATCTAGGAGGCACCACCCTCCAAAAGGTAATAGGCTCAGTAATGATGATGAACTCCTTTCTATTGTGCTTCAAGATGATAGATTCCTCAACACACAATCTCTCTCTCATAGATTTGGCTTGGTAGACGAGATGGGATTGGTGGAAAGCAACTTGGGGAGACTAGAAATCAAGATCCATATGGTTGGAGTGGAAGATCTTGACCTCAACACATGGGTAGGTGGTTCCCTCTCAAAAAACTGAGTAGGATAGGTATGGAATAGTTCTGAGTGCTTCTCTACCGAGTGGGTGGTGGTGAAGGGTTATATATAGGCATCCCCAAAAATCCAACCGTTACCCACAATAAGTCAGACTCAGTGACACCGATGTGTAAATCTCGATGGTACCAAAGTGACAAAAAGTGGTAACTTTTTGAACCTCGGATGGACCTATATACAATTCTCGGTTGCACCGACACGGTAACCAATGGTCAGATTTACCAATCTCGGTGATGCCGATTCACCATTCTTGCTTGGACCGAAAATGAGAACTCGCATAATAGGAAGTTGGCAACCCAACTCGGTGGCACCGAGTGTAGTGGTGGCTGCACGGAAGTGTTCGGGTTTGGCTGACTTTGTCTAGGGTTTGGAACTCGGTGGCACCAGGATAGGAATGTTGGTTGCCCCGATTTGGCATATTTGGTTTAGGATAGACTTTGGTGCGAGAGAATGTAGTTGTTTTGGTGACTGTCACTTGTGCATGTTTGAGCATATTGTTCACCATCAAAACTTTACCCACTTTTAATAGTATTGGCTTTCCTATAGACTCAAAGTGATTTATCAAAAATGTGAAATGTAGAGTCCTCTTGCTTGAATCATGGCCAACCTATTTCCTTGAATATTGGGGTAATTCCACGATCTCCTCAAGCCTCTTTGCCAATGCAATTCTTCATGGACTAACATCTGAAATATACTAGATAGAAGTGTTAGTCCAAGAGACAATGCATGTTGTCATGAATTATCAAAACCACCAAGGGAGCATGTTGTTATTTCAATCTCCCCCTTTTTGGTAATTGATGACAACATACAATCAAAGCTTCAATTAAAGATATGCATGAATGAAATGAAGACTATGAGAAACACATGACTAAGATTTCTTCCCCCTAGATGTGTGCAGTCCTTTAAAGGATAGTTGCTTTGGAATGCATGGACACACATATGAATGATAGAGATATAGGAGTCATGTGTATCTTGGCTATATGAATCAATATATTTGAATGAAATTTATATCCTTATCAATACTTCACTCTTGCAAACAATATGTGCAAGAAGCAAGATACCATGTTGATCAAAGATATGATGCATATACTTACCTTGAGTTCTTGAGCATTCTAGTAGTAGAGAGACACTTGAGAAAACAATGTTAGGAAACACAAGAGTATTCAACTAAACAAAATCAATAGAACTCAAAGACTACGCTCCACATCTTGGTAATAATGTATTATATCTTTTCTCCCTTTTGATATAAATATGGTAGTACATCCTCCACCCCTGAATCTCAGCACGAGATATTGGGATTGGATAGGGTGAGAAAAGTAATCCTTTGTTCACTTGAGACTTTTCTCCAAAAGTGGTTTTCTTCCCCTACATTGTTGTTCCTCTCCTTGATCATCAAAGTGTGAACTTTGAAGTTTTCTTCTCCCCCTAAATCATATCTCCCCCTTTTCATAAGCATGTGACTCTGCCTTTAGCATGAAGCTTTGATATTCACCCCCTTTGGCATAAAATACCAAAAATGTTAAACTCTTGGGAGTAGTGACATGGATCATTGACAAGGAAGGGATCATGGAGATCAATGGTCATTGAAAGTAGGATTCAATGAAAGTCTAAGGGAATCATTGAATGTAGCATCTCTCCCTTTGGCAAATTTGAGTTTTCTTCTCCTTGGAGCTAGGGATCCCTGAATAAAGAATTTCCCCCCCTAAGAGTTGTGTGTTCTTCTCCCCCTTAATTAATATTTTTTACAGAGAAGGCATCATGCAAGAAACAAGATTATCATAAGAACTGAAAACAAAAAAACTATATAAAGAAAATATCTGAACACAAAGAAAATCGGTGACTCCGAGATGGATAAATCAGTGATACTGAGATTTTGTAGTGCAGCTTATCTGCAAGTTCGGTAGAGCCGAGTTATCTAAATCTGTGACTCCGAAAGGTAAACCAAGTTTCTGTTTTCAGAGACACAATTGAAACTGTTTCAAACGGAAAATGTGAAAAATTTACAGAGGTCATCAAATAGATAAGATTTGAGTGGTTTTGAGAGATAATACAATAAGAGAGCAAACCACACAAGATTCTTAACTAAATGATGGGCGGTGACTAGGTCACCTATATTACAGTATATTGACTTAGGATCCAAGCAAGAATACTTGATCATAGGTCATACTCATCGTTTAACCTCAAAATGGGGTTACCATTTTTCGATTAAGAATTTTGATGTCTTCATATCACTTGAGTTGCTTTAGCCCTTGTCTTGGAGTAAAACCTTTTCAAGGATATGAGTACATACCTTTGAGTGATGTTCATGACGTTGCTCGTAGGTGAGCTTGTTGAGGATGCTCGAGGTCGATGAAGATCATCTTGAATTTGGATCTATCCTTCTCATTCTAGTGCACTAGTCACCTACAAAGTTTAGTTATGCAAGGAAGAATAGTGGATATATCCTATTGACATGATACCACTTATAGATTTTGCAACTAAGATCATGTATATGTCAAGGATATGTTTTTGTTATCTTCTTCCTTCCATCATCAAGAGATGTTGTGGATACTTTGTAATGACAAGATTGCTTATGATTGGAGTTGATGGCAATCTCATTGAATGAAGTTCTTCCAAGTACTTACACAAGGTTAGATGCAATAAAAGGTAGCATAGAATTCCATGGCATATGATAACGAGTTACGAGAACATGGAGATAATAGTAAAGCTCATGCCCTTTCTTGCAACCGAGTGAGTCTAGGTCAAGTTTGAAGCATCAATGATGTTCAACTCAATCCTCAGATGACAAAATGTATTCTCATAACTTGCTTGGTGAAGATATCGGCCAATTGTTTGTTAGTACGAACATGCTTAAGATCGATATCTCCTTTGGCAACATTATCACGAATGAACTGATGTCGAACTTGAATATGTTTGTTCGA
Organism: Hordeum marinum; assembly: GCA_022496015.1. NCBI lineage: Eukaryota > Viridiplantae > Streptophyta > Magnoliopsida > Poales > Poaceae > Hordeum > Hordeum marinum. The sequence continues at coordinate 194,595,757 of CM039673.1, read as the reverse complement.
GAATGTTGCACAGGATTATGTCAAATTTGAATAGCACATTCATTGTCCCAAAGTGATGGAACATTTTTAACATGAATACCATAATCCTTAAGTGTTTGTCTCGTCCATAGTAATTGCGCACAACAAGATCTAGTAGAAATATACTCTACTTCTATAGTAGATACAGATACTGAGTTTTGTTTCTTGTAGTACCAAGACACAAGAGGTCTACCTAAAGATTGACAAGTACCCGAGGTGAATTTTCTATCAACCTTGTCACCGGCATAGTCCGCATCGGAATAGCCAACAAGATTAAAAGAATATTCCTTGGGATACCAAATGCCAAAGATTGGTGTTTGTATCAAGTATCTCACAATTCATTTCATAGCAAAAATATGACACTCTTTAGGTGCGGCTTGATATCTAGTACACATGCAAACACTGAGCATGATATCGGGATGAAATGCACATAGATATGATAGTGAACCAATCATAGATCGATAAACCTTTTGATCAACCGGTTCATCCTCCCTGGTGAGGTCAAGATGTGCACTAGTGGGCATAGGAGTTTTGATACCTTTGCAGTCCTACATGTTGAACTTCTTGATTAAGTCCTTGGTAAACTTAGTTTGAGATATGAAAGTTCCTTCTCTTGATTTCTTGATTTGCAATCCAATAAAGAATTTCAGCTCACACATCATAGACATCTCATACTTCTCGGACACCAACATTCCAAATCTTTCACTAAATTGTGGGTTAGTGGAACTGAAGATAATATCATCCACATAGATTTGGCAGACAAATAATTCTCCATTAATTCTCTTAGTGAACAAGGTTGCATCAATTTTACCAATTTCAAAAACTTTTCAATGAGAAACTTCGTTAAGCATTTATACCAAGCACGAGGGGCTTGCTTAAGACCATAAAGAGCTTTGCGAAGATTGTAAACATGATTAGGTTTCTTAGGATTCACAAAACCAGGTGGTTGGTGAACATAAACTTCTTCCTCTATTTCACCGTTTAAAAAGACACTCTTGATGTCCATTTGGTAGTGTGATATCATGGTGATTAGCATAAGCAGGAGGAATACAAATAGCTTCAAGTCTAGCAATGGGGGCATAAGTCTCACCATAGTCCATATCTTCGACTTGCGTATATCATTGGGCTACGAGAGCAGCCTTGTTGTGTACGACTTGACCATCTTCGTCTTGTTTGTTCTGAAATACCCATTTGGTTCCGATGATGTTGTGCTCATCCTCAGGTTTCTCCACGAGTGTCCACACTTCGTTCCTCTCAAAGTTGTGTAGCTCTTCATGCATTGCGTTCACCCAATCTGCGTCTTCAAGAGCTTGTTTTACCTTTAAAGGCTAAATTCTAGAGATGAAAGAATAATGCTCATAGAAGTTAGCTAGATGGGTTTTAGAGTGAGTGATTCTCCCTGTTTAGGGGATGGTTCTTGGTTACTTGAGCTTGAACACGGGCCAGCTTCCGATAGTTGGATGGTGGAGCTTCTTCTTCTTCATCATCATCTCGTTCTTCTTCGTTGTTGTTGGAGGTGTCGTTCCCTTAAGGTGGTGGTGAAGGAGGTTGTTGTGGATCTTCATGATGAACTTCCTCCTCTTCAACAACCCGTCATGTACCGCTCGTGTATGCCTCCATGTCGTGTTTAGGTTCACCTTGACGTGAAGTAGGGCTTCCACTTGAGTTGATGAAGTACTCTCCTTCATCTCCATGGGACGAATCTTGCCGATGGGTAGATCTAGAATGGATTCCGAAGGATCCTTATCACCTACATAATTTGGCAATTGTTCGACTCACGAAGCATTAGATTCATCAAACTTCACATCTACCATCTCTTCAACTTATCGAGTGGAGTTCTTGTAGACACGGTAAGTGTGAGAGTTTGATCCATAACCAAGTAGGAATCCTTCGTGAGATTTAGGAGCAAATTTAGTATGACGATGCTTATCAAGAATGTAGCACTTTGAGCCGAATACCCGAAATTCTCCAACTTGGGGTTTGTTACCGGTGAGAAGCTCGTATGCCATTTTACCGAGAAGCTTGTGCAAGTAAAGTCGGTTTGTGGCATGACATGCTGTTTCAACGGCTTCTGCCCAAAAGTTTCTCGGCATCTTGTATTCGTCAAGCATCATTCTTGCCATCTCAATAATCGTCCGGTTCTTCCTCTCAACAACACCATTTTGTTGAGGTGTGCACGTAGCCGAGAACTCATGTGAGACACCTTCTTCGTCAAGAAAGGTATCCACATGGGTGTTCTTGAACTCCAATTCGTTATCGCTACGAACCTTCTTGATCTTCACTTGAAATTGATTTTGTGCTTTGTGAGCGAAGTTCTTGAAGATCTTTTGAACCTATGACTTATCATCAAGAAATAATACCCACGTAAACCTGGAAAAATCATCAACTATAACTAGACCATAGGAATTTCCAACGGGACTCTTGTAAGCATTGGGACCAAAATGATCCATGTGAAGTAACTCGAGTGGTCTCCTACTAGTCATGATATTCTTAATGGGATGACTTCCACCTACTTGCTTTCTAGCTTGACAAGCAATACAAAGTCTATCTTTGTCAAAGATAACATTTGAAACTCCAAGTATATGATTACCTTTGATTAGCTTATCTAGATTTCGCACGCCTACATGTCCAAGTCTTCTAGGCCAAAGCCAACCTTTAGAAGATTTTGCAATTAAATAGGTGCAAGGCTTGGATCTTTTAGTGAATTCAACAATGTAGATATCACTTCTACAGAAACCAATAAAGACCATTGTATGATTATCTTGGCGAAACACTCGGCAATCAACTTTCATAAATAAAACATTGAAATCAAAGTCGGCAAGTCTAGAAATGGAAAGAAGATTGTAGCCAAGGAATTCAACAAGCATGCCATTTTGAATAGAGCTATCATGAGATATGGCCACCTTACCAAGGCCAAGTACCTTAACCTTAGAGTTGTCTCCAAATTTCACATATCGTCGAGCACATTGATTAGGCGTGATCTCTTGGAACATGTCTCTATCACCAGTCATATGATCCGTACATCCACTATCAAGAAGCCACTATTTTCCTCCGGACATGTAGTCTCTAAAGTTTGTCATAACACTCAGATTCTTCATGATCTTCTCATACTCGATGTCAAACAGCTCATCTTGCTCATAGTATCCATGTTCCACATTGTCATCATCAAGTGGGAAATCCTCGTCATAAATAACAAGAGATTCGTTAGAATAGTGATCATGACAATGTTCAAGTTTATGAATGCGAATGGCTTGAAAGATAATGTTGTTGATAGTAGTGACATCTCCTTTAGCACGCATAAGATCATGGAGCTCAAATAGGCATTTATCAAAGTTTGGATCATTAGGCTTCATTTTGTGAAAAGCAACAGCTTTATGAAGAATTTCATCAAGATTTTCTAAGGAAAGATTGGATATCGTTTTTCCAAATCAGTCCATAAGGTATAAGCACATGCAAAGTTCTTCTTTTGAGAAAGCACGAATCTTGGTAAACCTCTAACAATAAGATTGACAGCTTTTAGGTTACCAAGCATGTTAATTTCCTGTTCGTGTGTGGGATGCAATTCATCAATGAGGAGCACATAGGGTTTTTCAATGTATTCAGTCAAATGGAATCTATCTAATAGATCAATCATGGCATTCTTCCATTGACTATATACTCTCCATAAAGAATGGGCACTCTACAACTCAAACTCTCTACTCCATACACATCCACCCCCCTCCACGGTGATTAAACCGAAGCAATAGAGACCAAAGCTCTAATACACTTGTAGGATCGAGAGAGGTATGTCCAAACCGGGGGGGGTGAATAGACTACTATTAGAAATTTAAAACCTAACCTTTTCCCAAGTTAATTGGTTGGAAGATTTTAAGTATTTTAGCAAGTCTAGAAAGTCTAACAGCCCTACACATGCATGCATACAAATATGACAGCGGAAAGTAAAGACATTGCACATGTAAGTAAAGAGATGGGATAGGAAGATCAAACGCAATATGAGACGCAATGATTTTTCCCGTGGTTTCGATTGGTGGTGCTATCGTATGTCCACGTTTATGGAGTCTTCAACACACAGAGGGTAACGGTTGTCAGAGTCCACGGAGGGCTCCACCCATAAGGGTCCACGAAGTAGCAACCTTGACTATTCCATACGACTTTTGCCCATAAAGGACTAGCCTCACTATGGGTAGATCTTCACGAAGTAGGCGATCTCCTTGCCCTTACAAACTTCTTGGTTCACTCCACAACACGAAGTTGGAGGCTCCCAAGCGACACCTAACAAATCTATGAGGCACCACCCTCCATAATGTAATAGGCTCGGTAAAGATGATGAACTCCTTGCTCTTGTGCTTCAAGATGATAGACTCATATACACAATCTCTCTCTCACAAATTTGTCTTGGTAGAAGAGATGGGATTGGCAGAAAGCAACTTGGGGAGGCTAAAAATCAAGATCCATATGGCTGGAGTGGAAGATCTTGACCTCACCACAAGGGTAGGTGGTTCTCTCTCAAAAAACTGAGTAGGATAGGTATGGAATAGTTCTGAGTGCTTCTCTATCGAGTGGGTGATGATGAATGGGTATATATAGGCATCCCCAAAAATCCAACCATTAAACACAATACGTCAGACTCGGTTACACCATGTGTAAATCTCGGTGGTACCGAAGTGACAAAAAGTGGGAACTTTTGAATCTTGGATGTACCGATATACAATTCTCGGTTGCACCAACAAGGTGACCAACAGTCAGATTTACCTATTTCGGTGACGCCGATTCACCATTCTCGGTCGGACCAAAAATGAGAACTTGCATAACAGGAAGTGGGCAACTCAACTCGGTGGCGCCGAGTGCAGTGTCGGCTGCACCGAAGTGTTAGGGTTTGGCTAAGTCTGTCTAGGGTTTGGAAGTCGGTGGCACCGGGATAGGAATGTTGGTTGCAACGATTTGGCATATTTGGTTTAGGACAGACTTTGGTGGGAGAGTATGTGGATGTTTGGTGACTTGTGCACGTTTGAGCATATTGTTCACCGTCAAAACTTTACCCCCTTTTAATAGTATTGGATTTCCTATAGACTCAAAGTGATTTCTCACAACGATGAAATGTAGTGTCCTCTTGCTTGAAACTTTGCCAACCTATTTCCTTGAATCTTGGGGCAATTCCGTGATCTCCTCAACCCTTTTTGCCAACACAATTCTTCATGGACTAATATCTGAAATATACTAGATAGAAGTGTTAGTCCAAGTGACAATGTATGTTGTCATGAATTATCAAAACCACAAAGGGAGCATGTTGTGCTTTCAGAGCCCACCACTGCATCATTAACAGCTACTTTGTAGGCGAAGATCACCTTTCATCAGGATAAAGATGTACCCCTTGCCTCCCTTGAAATTTGGCCATTGTGGGATCCCTTCCCGCCATAGCAATATGGGTAGAGGACCTGGGCCACTATGAATAGACGCTAGGCTGCTCCATAGATGGGGAGGAGAGAAAGGAGGGGCAAGATCACCAGAACACCCACGCGAGGCTACTCACCACTATACTAGTTCATCCACAAACCTCCTCGTGAGGCAATCCACCAAAGTAGGAGTAGGGTTTTATGCTTCACAGTGGCCAGAACCTAGGTACATCATCCTGTGCAACCTTCTTCCTCATCATCATGCGAGTTCATCATCCAAACCATTGTGTTGTGAGCTAGGAGGGGTGAGGCTACTAGGGATCTTCTCACACTCCCGTGTGGTCGAACTTCCTTGGGTTTTGTGGAGCCCGAGATATGACAGGGCGCGCAAAGCTAAGTTATCCTAATCACAAGTTACCCTAATCACGATGAGTGGGAACATTTCAATTTGCAGCGACGTAAAAACTAGGGTGCAAAACGAAAGATGCTAACATAAAGGCGCAAGCGCCATAGTTCATTACATGCCCCTATGGGGCCCTACATGATTCTTGATGCAGTAAACAAAAACAAAAGACGGACTCCTAAAGACCGTAACTCAAGAGGCCTGGCTTCGGTGTCGCCTGCACTTGGTCGGAGTCTTCCTCCTCCTTGTTGTAAGTGCAGAGGCGTGGCGGCTAGATGTCCTCCTCGGCACAAACACGGTGCCGCAATGGCTCGTCGCTCTCCCTGGTCCGGGCACGGCGACGTCGTGGCTCGTCATAGTCGTCGTCGCTCGAAGTCCCCCTGGAAGAGGTGTCTCCACCACTAGAGGAGTTGCGGTCGTGACCAAGGGAAAGTTCACCGCAGAGGGGCCTGCCGTTGCGATGGACATCGTCAGCAGGAAGGCGGTCGAAGTTGTCGTCGTCACCCTCTGGGCAACACCCCAAGCGCTTGTTATCTTCCTTGAAGATCTTGACGATGAGCGTCGCCGCCCCTTCATGCTTGAAGTGCAGGGTGCACCTCCCCTCCAGGGTGCAGGCGTGGGCGAACGTCTGCCATCCGTTGGTCATGAACACGTAGCCCTCGGGGGTGACCATGATTTCCACCCATGAAGTCGTGCTGCAACAGACGTTGGCTCGCAGCTATAGGCCAATAGGCCCCTTGGCTGGCAGCGCATCTTCGATGAAGCGCGGAGCGAGAACTAGGTAATCGCCGGCCTCTCCGCCTACAACATGAAGTCCTAGATGCATCGGCCGAGTGGAATCATGGATGAGGTGGCCTGATGGCCGTAGAAGGCCTCCCTCCTTGGGCATAGCCACCGCGGCCACTAGGACCGCCTGCGTGGGAGGGAGCTTTGCCATGGCTGTCGGAGTTAGCGCCTGCCCTTGCGTGAGTGCGCTCGTGCCCTCGCGGTGGGGCATCGCCGGCATTGATACGTCTCCAACGTATCTATAGTTTTTGATGTTGTGATGCTATTATATTATCTATTTTTGTGGGGACCCCAACTCATAAGTCATGATCACCGCAGGCACGTGTACAGTGATCCCAGAGATCAATGCTCACTGAACACACAAAAGCTGAATAAGAAGAGTCTTACATCCACATTTTGGCGTCTTACACAAATAAAGACCCTGAAGGTCTAGCCTTACATGGATAGGGCCTCAAGGGCTAAACACTTAAATAGAACAAACCGTAGAAATCTTGTGCGAAAGCGTGAACCGATGCTTTAGCTTAACCTACAGGCATTCTGACTGGGAAGCGTCCTAGTTCGCATGTTCTTCAACAACGAACTCTTGAACATACTCCTGTTCTTCCATGCCTAGCCAATTAAATAACCAGTGCCAAGCCAATGAGTACTTTGAATGTACTCCCAAACAACCCAAGTTGTGGAACAAGGTAATAATGATGCATGATATAGCACTAAGTAGGTAATTTGCAAAAAGCCAATTTTTAATGCGATGACATGATCAAGTACCTAGGTAAGCATGCATCAATAGTTTGGCAGACATCCATATGAAAAATTTACAAATATCATTATAAGCACGGGTCGAACATCTCATGTTCTTTCATCATGCTAAGTCATTGGACTTAGTGCAATTGCCATGCAAAGTCATCAGACTTTTCTCAAGTACCATATTTGTCTCCAACACACTCACACACCAGTTTGTGAAATCTTTTGGACGTAGCAATAGAGCGGTCATCCAACTGTCCTTGACCGTGGACACGGCTATTCGAATAGTTTTACACTGTACAGAGGTTGCACACTTTACCCACAAGACTCGGGGAACTTCCATGTCATCCACGACTCGCGGTATATAACATACCCGAGATAAGCACCCTTACAATGCCTTTCCCCTAGCGATACTAGACAAAGAGTCCAATTGATTGGTACCTAGCCCTCACGATGTACATCACACGAGCCTCGCTCTAATCGTACCATCCATGAGGGGACCAACGGTGTGCCCGGTGCCTATGAAGACAGCGCATGATCGGACATACCGGTACAACCCCGTACCGAGAGTGACCACGCCACTCCCGCCACTAGTAATGCGGGCTCCTTGCCAGTACCCACCAACGTAATCAACAAAGCCCTGTCCCATAATGGGTATCCTGGTTGCGCATGTAAGGTTGGAGTAACGATCGCAACTTTCACCAATCCGTTTTTCAAAACACATTCTCATCTTGTTCCGCACACCACTTCTTTCTCAAGTGGTCACCCAACTTATCATCATCATCATCTCCCTTGGGCATTAGTGGCACCCGACGGGGTTTTCAAAAAGTCTTTAAAAGAATCACTTCCTTTCCATCACTATGCATAACTCCCATCCCACTTGCATAGCATCTATTAGCATCCTAACTACACCAACCCACATAATCCTAATAAGGTGGTAGGGTCATGCACGATGCAAGTGCCAACGGTAAGAGTATCGGAGGCATCCCACCGAAGGGGGAGCAACTCATCATGATCAATCATCAAAACAACAAGTGCTATATGTCATGCATGAAAAAGTTTCTTAACATGGTCAAAGGGTTGCTTGCCTGGCTCAACAATGTCTCCGGGGTCTTCGAAGTCTTCGAGTCCAACTTCTTCGTCAATCGCACAATCTATTGTCATGAATAAAAGCGATAAAAATAAGCAACACACAAAAATAGGGCACACAAGCTACTATCAAAAATGCTAACCTACTCTGATAAATACCACAAGATATTATAAAAATATTAGTCTAGGTTTTTGAAGTCAAAAATATTTTTAACACTATTTGAAAAAGGAACTTATAGTGCTAAATAGGGGTTTTAAGTTAAAACAGTACATAAAATGTTTTCAAACATTTTTAAAATGGAACTAATAAATTCTATGGATTATTTCAAGATTTAAGGTGGACGAATATGTGGATTTATATGAATATATAAATCTATGGAAGTTTTGGAAGTTTAAAAAGAAAAGAAAACGAGAAAGGGTCCTGTGCCCTCACGGGACAAAAAAACCCAGCCGAGCTGGCCCAAGGAGGGAACCGGCCCACGGCGACGCGTCGCGTGCGGCAGGTTTGTTTGGAAACCTACCCGCGGGCCCTGCTTGCCAGCGAGAGAGGAAGAGGCGAGGGGATGACAGGTGGGCCCCACCTATCATCCCTCTCCTCGCGACATGAGTGGAGGGAGGCTCACCGATGGGGTCTCCAGCCATGGCAGTCCCAGCAGAGAGCACCAGCGCGCTCAGGGGGCTCCCGTGCATCGGTGGGTGGTCGAGGTTGTCACCGGGGGAGAGGGAAATGCCAGCGAGGGGAGGTGCCAGATGGCGGCGATGATTTGGTGCGGGAGAGGGCTCCCGACCACGGGGGCGAGCGGTCTAGGCAAGGGGGAGATGCGGAGGGGAGGAGAGAGAGCAAGGAGAGAGTGGTAGGGGCTTGGGGAGGCTCTTAAATAGGCGGCCGCCGGTCCACCGTGGACGCGGTGCACCGACGAGGGCGTGGCCGTCGCCACAGGCCACGGGCGAGGAAACAAGCATGTCCATGGTGGTCGTGGGGGTGGTCTAGGCCAGGGGGATAAGAGAGAGGGGGGACACTCGCGCGTGCGAGCCCTCTAGTTGGCTGAGCTGCGCGGCACCGGGCATGTGCGCAGGGGCCACTGGAGAGAGAGGGAGGAGGGGGCCGACCGCCTAGAGCACTGCGGACGTCGAGGGGGACATGGGGACTAGGTGGGGCGGCCCGAGGCTGTCGGGAACGCCCGTTGGGCAGCAGCTATAGTGCGGGTCCGCACTGTAGCATGCTCCAAAACACGAATCTTGCATGCCAAGGCATGCCCTTGGCATTTTCTGCACGACCACCTATGCCTAGAGGATCCAGGGGAGTAAACAAAGCATGTGGACTTAGGGAGGCATCTGGGGTGCCTTAGGGTTGAAGAAAAGGGGAGAGAGGGAGAAAATGGTGCTGTCCAGGGGGTAAATGGCGGGTTTTACCCCACCAACCATTGTCTTGGTGACTTTTGACTCTTACTAAGCTTGCTTGGGCATTGCCAGGAGGTGTGGTAAAAATTTGGGGGCAAGGATAAAAGAGTAAGGGGTGGAAATGATGGTGTCAAGAATGGACCAGAAGGTGTTTGATGGGGTTTTAGAGATGTAAATGGACCTTTCTTGCCTTGGGAGTTGATAGGATCAATTTTTGGTTAGAAATAAGTTGGATCACCAAGTTTGAGCTTAAGTGAGAAAGGTTGACAATGGAAACTTCGTTAACCCTAGAAACTAACAGAATCAGGTTTCTGTAGATCTAGTGATGCTAGGATCTTACCCTTGATGCACCACTTAGTGTGGCATCACTATTTGGTCATTAGAGCATGCCCACAAAGTTTGGGGTCAAGGGGAGAAACTCCATAATGTAAAGTTGCTCAAATTTGAATCTGGAGAGGAAGGGTTTTGCGATGGTTTGATGAACCAAATCAACTTGGATTGATATGAAACTTTGCAAGATCATCACCTATGATAGTGTTGACTTGATGGAATTTCCCTAGAATTAATTGAGAATATTTCTTATGGAAATATTCCGAAAGTTTTATTTGACCAGAAAGGGTTTTGAGGGGTTTTGCCCATGATTTGATCATGCCCTTGTGTTGAAACTCATATATATGGAAAATATATGTCCACTGAGTTTCCCTAGTTTTTCTCAAATATTTTAAAATCATTTAAATAATTCTTCCCTATGAACATCCTTTTTTGGCCTTAAGAAAAAGCCTTTAAATAAAATATAAAAATGATCTTTAAAATTAATATTTGGTGGTTTTTCAAAGTCATAAAGATAGTAGGTTTGAAGTAAAGCTTTTGGGGAAGAATAATCCACCCAATTTGAGGACTTGCAGTGCAAACCTCATTTCAGGTGTTTTTGGAAACCTAATTTGAATAAACCATTTTTGGTTAATTTTGTTGATAAAAATAGTTTTGGGAAATATTCACATGGCATGATCATTGGCAAGAGGTTTGGGTCAAGGAAGATAAATATGAAGTGGATTAGAATCTAGGAGTGCCACAACCACAATCATCAAGAGGGCAAGCAACATTCCAAACAAGCACAAGCACTTTGAAAAAAAATTAGTTGGCTCCAAATTTTATAAATCCAAACATGAAAAGGTGATACAAACACACGGTCTGACAGTTTTGGATGTTTTACATGCATTAATATGCTATTTTATATTATTTTTGGCACTAACCTATTAATCTACAGCCTAGTGCTAATTTCTGTTTTTCCTTGTTTTTGTGTCTTGTAGATATGGAATATTGAATGGAGTCCAAACAAAATAAAATCTTCGGAATTATGTTTTTGGAAGGAAAGAGATATACCGGACTTGGAGTGCACGCCAGGGCACCTACTAGGAGATCACAAAATCCTGGTAGGCGTGGGCCCCCTTGACCGTGCCTGGCATGCTTGTCGTCTCTTGGCAGGTCTCCTAACCCTATACGTTGTCCTATAAATACCCAAATATTCCTCCCAACACCAAAAATATCCACACAAATACTTTTCCACCGACAGAAGCCTTCGTTCCCGAGAGATCTAATCTTGGAGCCTTTTCCGGTAATCTGCCGGAGGGGGTTTCGATCACGGAGGGCATCTACATAAACTCCATTGCCCCTCCGATGATGCATGAGTAGTACACCACAGATCTATGGGTCCATATCTAGTAGATAGATGGCTTCTTCTCTCTCTCTGATCTTCAATACAATGTTCTTCATGATCTTCATGGAGATCTATCCGATGTAATACTCTTTTCTGGTGTGCTTGTCAAGATCCGATGAATTGTGCGTTTACGTTCAGATTATCCATGAATCTTTTTTGAATGGTTTTTTAATTCTTATTTCCATGATTTCATATCCTTGCAAGTCTCTTCAAGTTATTGGTTTGGTTTGGCCAACTAGATTGCTAATTCTTGCAATGGGAGAAGTGCTTGGTTTTGGGTTCAATCTTGTGGTGTCCTCACCCAGTGACATAGTAGGGGTAGCGAGGCACGTAGTGTATTATTGCCATCAAGGGTTAAAAATGGGGTTTTCAACATATTGCTTGTGTTTATCCCTCTACATCATGTCATCTTTCTTAATGCGTTACTCCGTTCTTCATGAACTTAATACTCTAGATGTAGTCAGGAGTCGGTCGATGTGTGGAGTAATAGTAGTAGATGCAGAATCGTTTCGGCCTACTTGACACGGACCCACTACCTATATGCATGATCATTGCCTTGGATATCTACATCATTATTCGCTTTTCTATTAATTGCTTGACAGTAATTTGTTTACCCACCATGATATTTGCCTTCAAGAGAGAAGCCTCTAGTGAAATGTATTACCCCCGGGTCTACTTTCCATAATATATTTCCAGATCTATAATACTTTGCTGCAATTTATTTATCTTTTATATTCCGCAACCGTTTACATCTATCACAATCATATCTAATCCTTGCAAATAACCATGAAGGGATTGACAAGCCCTTTATTGCGTTGGGTGCAAGAGTTTGGTTGTTTGTGTAGGTGCATCCATTGGTGACTTGCTTGTTCCACCTACTGGATTGATACCTCGGTTCTCATCAATAGAGGGAAATACTTATCTACTTCACTGCATCACCCTTTCCTCTTCAAGGGAAAACCAACGCATGCTCAAGAGGTAGCAAGAAGGATTTCTGGCGTCGTTGCCAGGGTGGATACATAGCAAATCAAGACAAGAACTCTCCCATCAACTTGCCAATTTCTGGCGCCATTGCCGGGGAGGATACACATCAAGCCTACCAAGTACCCATCACAAACTCATCTCTTGCATTTACATTATTTGCCATCTGCCTCTCGTTTTTCTCTCCCCCACTTCTAAAACGATTTTCAGAAAATACCACAAAGATTTGCCTTTTCATTCGCCCTTCTTCCATTCATCTTTTCGTTTGCCTTTTGCTTGCTTGCATGTGGTTGCTGGCTTTCCTACCATGTCTCAATTGGGGGAGGTTATCACTAAAAATTTGGAGGGTATTGCTAGTACTAATCTTGAATAAAAGTTTGAATCTTGCTCCGTAGATCATGAAATTGAATCTCCTCCAAATTATAAAGCTAAAACTTCTGAAGTAGGAGATGGAAATATTATTGGGAAGAGTGTTATCCAAGTATTCTTTGATGGTATGGGAGTAATGCTTATGATTAAGAGATCTATTCTTCTTAGCACAAGTAGTTATGCGGGTGGTATTGTCCTGCTTATTGAAAAATTGGAAAGAAAATTTGTGCACATTCATCCCGCTTTGCAGAAAGTGTTTTATGAACTTCCCAATATTAATCATCCTCAAGCTAAAAACATTGCTACTATCATCCTTGTGCAAGAATTTGATTTCATCATACAAGAAGCTAACGATATTTTTGCTTTCTATAATAAAGATGTTGAACACCCTCCAATTGAAGAAATTCTCCACGATAAAGAAACTTTGTGTAGTCTAGAATCTATAGACTACCAATCTTATAGTTAAAATTTTAGGAGGAGAGTTCCATAAGCGGAAATCTCCCAAGTGTTATATCTCGAGACTTATGAGGAATTTGATTGGATAACAAGGGGAATTTTTGTAGGATATAAGGATGATTGGTGGGAAAATATGGCTAAGGAACCCGTTAGAAATTATATACGTGTTTTATACGATGATATCGATGGTGATGGCCCATATTACGGGCTTATGAATGTTAAAATTACTAGTCAAAGCTCTTCTCATGATTTAACTCCTACTAGGAAAGAAATAAATGAAAGGATAGATCCATTTAGAAAAAGCTTTTGATCGTTTGATCAAGCTTGGATTGCATACCAAAGATGATAATAACTAGATCTATTGCAGTTTTCCTAGCTAGGGGCGTTAAACAATAGCAGTTGTTGGGAGGCAACCCATTTTATTTTTTGTGTCCTGTTTTTGCTTTTGTTTTTGAGTGTTGCCCATATTATTACCCAGTGACATAGTAGGGCTAGCGAGGCACATATTGGATTGTTGCCATTAAGGGTAAAAAGATGGGGTTTTCATCATACTGCTTGAGTTTATCCATCTACATCATGACATCTTACTTAATGCGTTACTCTGTTCTTCATGAACTTAATACTCTAGATGCAGGCATGAGTCGGTCAATGTGTGGAGTAATTGTAGTGGATGTAGAATTGTTTCGGTCTACTTGACACGAACGTGATGCCTATATGCATGATCATTGCCTTGGATATCTACATAATTATTCGCTTTTCTATAAATTCCTTGACAGTAATTTGTTTAGCCATTATGATATTTTCCTTCAAGAGAGAAGTCTCTAGTGAAATCTATGGCCCCAGGGTCTACTTTCCATAATACTTTGTTGCAATTTATTTATCTTTTACTTTTCGCAATTTTTTACATCTATCTCTATCAGATTTAAACCTTGCAAATAACCGTGAAGGGATTTACAACCCCTTTATAGCGTTGGGTGCAAGAGTTTGATTGTTTGTGTAGGTGCATCCATTGTTGACTAGCTTGTTCCTCCTACTAGATTGATATGTTGGTTCTCATCTACTGAGGGAAATACTTACCAACTTTGCTGCATCACCATTTCCTCTTCAAGGGAAAACCAACGCATGCTCAAGAGTTAGCAGACATCACGGTGTACTTCCCGGGGCGGCCGCAGCCCCCAGAGAGCCCGCCCCCTCTAGAGGGGCCTTCCCTTTCTCGGCAGCGGAGAACCTCCTCACTGGCGCCATATATGTGGAGGTGGTGGCTTGAAGGAAGCAGGCAAGAAGATGAAGATGGGCTAGGGGCTTCGCCTCTTCCACCCATTTATAGCCGATCATAGGGCAAGTGGCGTCCCTCCACATCCTAGGAAATGATGGCCCGGCGGCGCGCGTCAGCCCATGTCAGTCGGGACAGTTACCGACGTGACGTGAGGAGTGGTGGCGTCCGTGCCTCATCGTGGGCCATACATTGAGCCTAACCCGTAGGAGGTTATGGCCCTCGGCGCCTCGGTCTCCGCCGTTGGCTTCACCTCGACGCCAGCCCGAACACGCCTTGGGACCGGGTCTACTGTCGACGTTTTGGGACTAGGGGTACCTAGACCTACCAGCCTGTGGCCTAGCGCGTTGCCCACCACGACAGCCCAGTATGACCCAGCAACAAGCCCCTCATGTCAAGGCCCTCGAGAGAGCCCCTGCCTCGCGGGGAGAACACGCCAAGACCTCTAGAGGAGCGGCGTCCTCCAAGCCGCCTCCTGAGCAGCGGAGATTCCTATGCAGGTACCCGGCCTCGTTAGGCTGGTATGACGTGGGCTTTGATGGCCTAGCCAGGTGGGCGCCAGCAGGTGTAGAGGGGGACAATTTCCTCTCTAGGGCTAAGGACGCAAGGATGTACGTGTGTTCCCAAGGAACCCACAAAGGTTTCCCTCCTAGTGCAACAAGACCGAGACCATGAGCTCGGGAGGACGGATGTCATCGTTGAGCCCACCACTGCGTCACACCTGTAAACTTTCCATGCGAAGAGCATGTTTAGTTAGGATTGGATGTAGCTCCTATTCCCTTCTAGTTTTGGTCATTGTGGGATCCCTTCCCACCTGTGCGATAAGGGAAAGGACCATGGCACTATAAATAGGTACTAGCCTCTGCCGTAGAGAAGGAACAGATTGAATCAAACCTCACCCTCGAGCCCTCGCGAGGTTGCTGAAACATTGTACTAGTTCATCCTTAGCCTCCTCGCGAGGCCAATCCGCCACAAGCAGGAGGAGGGTTTTACACCGCAAGGTGGCTTGAACCTGGGTAAATATCTGAGTCCATCTTCTTCCCTGCTCGCACATCCTTGATGCAGCTAGGACGTAGGGTGACCATCTTGAGACTCCGGGCCGGTTAAGATCTTCGTACATGCCCAAGTGTTCGAACTTTGTTGGGTCCATGGATCTCTAATTCTGACTCAACAAATGTTCCAAATGGGATTTCGCAATCTTTCTGAAGTTGAATTCCTGCCTGAACAAGGTCCCGAGTTCTTCAATTCTATCAATGAATTCAACCATCTTATTGCATTTCTCAATAGTAATTTTCATCTTCGAAATGACTAATTTCCACCTCTTGAGATCATGCCTTAGTGTCTTAAATTTATCAGCCCAACATACAAGGGATATAATCACCAACTTGAAGATGTTTACTTTAGGAATAGAGGTTGTAATCACCAACACACAAGGGACATAATCAGAAGCATTCCTAGCCAGGGGCAAAACTTCTGAAATAGGGTAGCAGGTGACCAAGTTGGTTGAGGTAAAGAACTAGTCAAGTTGTCCTAGCAGTGGATTGTCTTGCATATTGGACCATGTATAGGCCCTGCCTATGATTGGTAGTTCAACTAGGAGAAGGTGTCTAGTAATCTCATTATAGATGAATATATCATTGACATCTCCTCCTGGTAAATTTCTATTATCTAAAGACCTGATAAAGTTAGAATCCCCCAATAGAAGGCAATTTTCATCATAGGTAATTTGTAGATTATAAAGCTAATCAACAAATCTATCTCTCCATTCCACCTGGAAGGGGCCACCAAAATTTACCAAAGTTCAAGCATCTGCACTAATTTTGAATATCAATTTAACTACAATCCCAAATGAGTGTACCTCAATCAAGTCACCATGCAGCACAGATCAATTCCAAACAACCAAGAGTCCCCTAGAGGCTCCCACCAAAGGAGCAAAAGCAAAATTATCATATTGCTTCGGGCAAAAGGATTTGATCTCCTTTATAGAATATGTTTTGCACTTAGTTTCTTGGAAGCATGCAAGAGAGCATTGGCTCTCCTCCAACTTTTGTTTGACTGCTCTCTGCCTAGCTACCGATTTCAAACCACGAACATTCCAAAAAAGAATGTTCCATTTTCTATGAGAATTACTAATGATTTAAACAAATCAAGGGAGCATCAGAGAGCATGCTACGTTGTAACAAGCCAAGATAATAATAATCATAGGATATAAGGTACCAATACAAACCCAAAAGACTAGATGATAGTTCACCAATATAAAACAACAGTTCCAACAAGCAAACATGAGAAAATATATAAAGGAAAACTTGGGGTCATGCCAGACCCACTGAATGATGACGAAGCTGATCATCGAAAGTGTCATCCTGCTTCCTCGCGGGATCAACCATAAGCTGCTCCACTATTAGCTTCTCTGCCTCATGTCCAAGTTCCTCGCCAATCTTCTAAATCTCCTTGATGTGTTTCGTAGGAGGAATGAATTATTTTCCCTCCGAACCTTGCTTGGGCATGTTGGACTCTAGGAGGGGCTTGCTTCACAACTTTTGCTTCTTCGGCTCTGAGGTTAACTCAAGGAACACTGGTTTAAACCCATCCCGTCTGGTAGAACCCCTATTGCATCTACACACGTGAGATTCAACCAGAGGGCTTGGGGCCTTCGATTTGCGCCTGTTAGCACCACCTTTGCTCGGAGGAGCAGTGAAGCAGAAATTCGTGGAAGAAGAACCACTAGAAGTGAGCATTGTATTATCTGACAGAGATGAATCCATGGGCTCCATGCTTTCAGAACTAGAGTTAGAAGACTCCAGCTGAGGGAGCAGAGGCCCCAATTGGGACAAATCCGGTAACTCCGAGGAGGGCGCAAGCCGAGAGCCCACCTTAGCCGCAATGAGGGGATTTGAAACACCAACATTGCTCCCTTCCTTATCGGGCATGGTAGGCGCTGAGAGATGAGAACCTTCCTGCACCGGTGAGGAAGAAATTGTGGTCATATTGTCATCCACCAGAGTTGGGTCAGCCTTCGGAGAAGAAACCAAACCAAAAAAATTATTCAACCGGGTAGCCGTCCAATTGATGTCCGGTGAGGACAGAGGATAAATGATGACCCTTCATGTGTAGAAATTGTATAGCACGCATCCT